>OX438675.1:14746763-15431048 GCA_949316385.1 Globia sparganii
AAGGTGTCTCTGGAAGTATGGATCAAATCGAATAGGGGCGTGGGCAAGGTCATTTCCAAACTTTTTGGTCCTGAGAATGATTGATGATTGAGAATTATTTTACGGTTCAAAAGTTGTGACCAATTTTTTTCAATCGTTTTGCATAGTGCTCGAAGATAAAAAATCATTTAAAAAACTATCAGGGCTGTCTAAAAAACTTAAATTGACAATTCCTGGTAGTATTTTTAAATGATTTTGTTCTTTGAGCACTATGCAAAGTGATTGAAAATAACAAAAGTTGGTCATAACTTTTGAACCGTAAAAAAATTCACCAACATTCTCAGGATCAAATCAACGTATCACCGGGATAATAAGTAACTATCCTATATGTTATCCAGGTTATAATACATTATCTGTGTGCCAAACAATAATACTTATGAGTGAAATACTATCGTGAATTCAGGAAGCCTGTTACTTTTTGTTAGAATATTGCTCAGAAATACTGCTCGGGACATATTTCGGTCACGTAGCGCCATCTAGCGTCCTAAAGCAATTGTGACCGTCGTCTTTTCCTCGGCAATATTATTTTTTTCTGGATGAAAGGTAACCTACATTCTTTTCTATACCCCTGACAACGTATATGCAAAATTTCATGATGCTCGGTTCAGTGGATTAGGCGTGAAAAGGTAGCAAACAAACAAACTTACTTTCGCATTTATAATATTATTATTATTACTAGCTAATAAAAGACATAACAAAAAAAAATGTCCTGAATTGTGACTTTGTTGCACCGAAGGTGCGAATTAACAGGTTCTCATTTCATTAAACAGATTCTTTGCCAAGTTAATAGCCCTTGAAGAAATTATATTGAAAAGAATGATAACCTACACATTTCCAGCTTTTTCACCAAGCAAGGTAGATTACGCAATTTTCCCTGATAACCTTTAGGATTCAATTAGTAATTTCTATTATCCAACAATGTGATAACCTAGTTCCTCAGAAAGCACGTAAAGCCCTTTGTACACATACGCGGCCTAATGCTGTTGGTCCAGTGCTATTCTGTAAAAATTTCACCGTGAAAACTAAGGTGAAGTGAGCTGTCATTCCACCTGATGTTAGGGATTGCCCCTATTGATAGCTCACTTCACCTAAGTTAACACGGTGAGATTTTTACGGAATCGATCGGCTGTACCTGTAATTCTGCTAATTCTAAATCTAGTCCCAGTCTCATCTCGGCGACAAACAAATGTCAAAAAGTTGTCAAAATGTAGGGAAATTTGAAGTATTTTTGACAGATTGAGACTGAGATCAGACTGTGAACGTTCTTAAAAATTACGAGAATTGCCCCTCTGATAGCTTCCTGGTCGTGTTGAATTGCATTCCTAGAGTGTGACTATGTTTGCGCACACACTTGTGCACTATAATATCTCCTGCGTACCTGGCTCATCTCCAATGAGATTGGCCACCGTAACCGAAATCGATCGGGAGGATTATTTTTATCCAGGATTACACTTTACTGATTGATAAAAACTAAATTATCGGTACGGCTGTACTTATTACTAAACTGAACTTTTGGCAGAATAATGTGGCTCAGCCTAATAAGATGGGCAGCGGGATTGTCCGAAAGGGTTACCGCTACCCCGGAACATAAAGGGCTAAGGAAGGAACACGGGTGGGTTTTAGTCAGTAAGAGTCTGACACTCCCTTCTGCTCCACCCAGAGCAGGTGGAGTCATTTGATGATTTCCCATCCACAAAAAAAAAGCCTAATGAGATGCGCCTGTCAATTTAAATTTTGCAGGGCATCATTATTCACTATTCTTCTTTTAAGCGTGTCGATCGTAATCTATTTACAGTCAGCCTAGTATTTGGCTACGAGCTTAGCACCTTTCCTAGCGTCCATCACCTCCCGTAGCGTGCAGTCAACAGGACACACTGGACTCGATAGTACCTAAGTGCCCCATTGTTTGTGGGCCAGCACCACATTTACACTCCAGGGCAGACTCATGGCAGTCACCTCCTTCTGCGAAGCAGTCATGCTAGCGAAGGAGGTTGTGGGGCGGTTGAGGGAGAGAGCCTCACGTCCCAGCCGCCGCGGGAGACGCTCCTGGCGTCGAGAGCCGCGAGATGACTCTCAGCCACCGTAGGCGCGGGCCTGCAGACGGAGAGTATTGAGCAACTCTCCGTTCGATCAGGACCAGGCCCGTGCCGGACGGCGCGTACGTGTTCCACGCGCGCCTCAAAGAGATGTCAGCAATAAGGGCCGAAGCCTGCCCAGAGCGGGAGAGGTAACTTGATGATTTCCCATCCACAAAAAAAAAGGGCGGACTCATCTGCGAATCTCCACCTGAGCAGGTTTTAGTACTTATTCACTATTTATTTTATGATAATTTGCACGTCAGGTGATTATTTTAGAGTTATGAGCGTAGCGTGGATCTCAAGTTTATTAATAAGTTTTTTTTTTACCATACATACTAAACATCGGTATCGAAAGAGGTATATGTATTTTTTTTTTGGATCGTGTCGAACTAAATCATGTATCTTGTTTGTGAACGTCTAGTGAAAATCAAAAACCATTAAGCCTATAGCAGTCCACTGCTGGACTTAGGCCTCTCCAATTGCACACCTTTCAGCTCGATTCTCAGCAACTCTCATCCAGCTGCTACCAGCCATCCTGCGAAGATCGTCGCTCCACCTAGCCCGAGGGCATCCTACGTTACGTTTACCGATTCGCGGTCCCCACTCAAGACTGACTAACCACCAACTATGTTTTAACATGATAACAAACAGTCGTGTTATATAATATCATAGAATATAATATAACATTCAACATCATATTGGTATGCTATGGGTACCTACAACGATTTATTACATTTGTGGGTTTCTCACGGCTTGTTTAACGCGCCTCGAATACACAATGTATTGTTTTGGCAAGAAACTATAAATCATTTGTTGAGCTGAATATTTTGCTGCTAGAAGTATAAATAACAGAGAACATAAATTTACATACCTATATATAAAATAAAATGGTCAGTGGGTCATCTTAGGAAGCATCGACAATTAAGAGAGAAAATGCACTTTATTTTGCTTTGTTTATTTTTATTTGTATGCACTTTGTATCTTTTTATTCTTCATATTATTGTAAAAATAAGAAAAACAAGCGCTACTGTGTAGCTAAAAATATGAAAAAAATCTTTAAAAAATTGCCATTTTTAAAAGAATTTTTTTTTTTTTTAAATAAACCTGCGAATATAGGCTCAAAAGTTGAAAGGTTATTTAACATTCTCCACTTAACATTTCAAAACTGAAATTTCAAAATGAAAAGTATCATCAATTCTAAAACCCAAATAAAATCACCAATAAATACCAATCCGACCCAAATACTCGTAACACCAATAATTCACACCCGAACATTTCAAACCCAACTCACAAATTCAAATCTAATCAAAATATGAAGAAACCTAATCGGCTGTCACGACCGTAATCAATCACAATTAAACTAAAAACTTACCCTGTTAAATTTAACTAGTCAAACACTAAACTTTCACAAAGTTTCAACACACTTTTAAATCACTTTCAATAAAAATTAAAAAAAAAAACACTTTTACCAAGAATTATTTACTTCAAACAAATTTCTCTGTAAAAAAAATAATCACCGTGTATACACCAAGGTTTTTTATTATACTCAATTTATTATTTTTTTTAAAGGAGAAAGCGTTCGTAAGTTATCGTTGTTTGGAAGCTCATACAACACCCGTACCCGACCGATGCTGAAATGCTACTGAAATCGAGGCGCGATTCAGCGCAAGTTTTGAGCTGAAAAACTTTGATAGGCAAACGAACTATGTCGTTCACCCCTGATTCGTTTATACCATGGAATTAAGATTTTGTTTTTGGATTTATTTTGTAGATAAATAAATAAAATAATTACTTAAATATTGAATTAAAGGGGTGCGATGATCGCTGGGGTGCGATGATCGCTTGATGCCTCTTAAAGTCGAATGTGAATTGTAGCGTGAATGAACCGTTAAATATCTTTATTTAACGTCTCACAGGTTTGATTTCAACATCAGTTATAAATCAAAACTGTAATAATTCTGGGCATAATAAAAAAAAATTGTTAACAACTCATATACCTACTGTAACTGTAACCATATGGATTCAGCACATGATTCTAGATCAGCCGCACAGGTCGATCGATCAGGTTAAGCTACGCTTGCCGCGGTTGGTCTGTGGATGGGTGACCATCTTTACATATCGAGACCCCTCCGTGCATCGGAAAGCACGTTAAGCCGTTGCACAGTGTACCGCGTAGAACATGCTAGGTGGACAATATTATTTTATGATATTTAACGATGCTTTTATATATAAGTAGTCATATTGAGGCATTATTAATAGTTTTTGGTATGATTTTGTAATAAAAAACAAACAAAATATATCTAAACAGAAAATTTTATTTAAAATAATAAACAAACAACAAAATTGCATTAAATAAATAAATACCTACAATTCAAATTAACTTAACCTAAACCTAATCATCAGAATCATCATCAAAATCTTCTGGTGAATCGTCATCATTTTGCGGCAATGTGCGACAATATGATGACGTTTCGGGTCTTGATGCTACTATGGTCGGGCTTACAATTAAGTTTAATACCTCTGCACATATTTTTTCCGGCTTTTTTTGGGGAATCTCACGAAGGCTATTAATCAAAGGGTCAGATGTTATTATTAACATGGACAGCAAGTCTCTATTCGTGGCAACACGTGAGCACTTGCGGGTGTTGTACTCCCTAAATCTGCGGCAATCTTTGTTACGTGCTTCTTGAGCCTCTTCGGAAAGCTGCCCAATTGGAAGCAATGCCGCTTTGATGACCTCAGTACTGTGTACTAATATTTTATGTACAGTAGCAGGCATATAGTACCACGAATAGAGACTAAGGTAATGTCTTCTAGTTTCAAGACAAAATTTATTAAATTCAACTAAGTTTATTTCGAACCCAGAAGACAATGTCCTCAAAATAACATCAAATTGTTTGATAATAGTAACATCCAACCCTGTGATTTGAGCGCTCATCTCAGCATTCTTAAAAAAGCGACGGGCTGTGTTTCCATCATTGGAAGAACCAAATCCTGGCTTTGGTTTATCTACAATGAGTCTCATTTCGTTCTTGAATTTCAACTTGATTTCTTCGGAACGAACCTTGATATCAGCTTTATCTTCGTCGCTTCTAGCCTGCCATTTCTTAATATTCAACTTATAGCTGATATGTAAAAGGCATTCAAAGCAACGAATCCAAGCATGAAGTGTAGATAAACCAAAGCCAAAATGTTCCTGATTGCTGTTAAACTTCGCGGGGTCATCGTTCATCGTCTTGGGGGTGGCACCACAGATGAAACACTTTTGAGATGAACGAGTTTCCGTTAAGGCGTTACATACCTTTCCGTCTGTCATTGTCAGAAGAAGTTCGTGTTTCACAGAGATTTGAGAATCACCAAAGTTGATAAGTGTTGGAAGAAGAGCATTAATTTCTTCCAACAATCTATTTGTCTCCGCTAACGTGAAGTCGTTCGTTTCCTTAGCAAATATAAATTTGATTGGGCGACAATACATAGTTGATGAAGACCGAGGATTTTGCCAAATAATTTTGGACCCATCATATAACTTAAGGGGAACGAAAGAAAATACGAAAAGAAATTCGTCCGTATCTTCAGTGTTCTCAAATTTCTGTTTGTATGTGATTGTACTGTGCCCAGAACTTCCATCACATCCCCATTTACTAACAAGTGTAAACGTTGAACTTGTTGGGAGGACACTGCTGATAACTTGATTCTGTGCTAATACTAGACGTTCCGCTGTTTTATTTAATAAGGCTTGCAAATTTATTTCAGCACGAGTTTCTGTTATAGCAATGTGCTCCTCTGCAGAGTAACAGGCCTGTTTGGATTTTACTACACTAAAATATGACGGAAACACATTATGTCCTGCCATTATGGACCACTTCCTAGTTTGTTTGTAAGCATGTGTTGTTGACTTAGAATCTATATAGTATGCTAAGGCTTCGTCACTACTTAACTGCCTAGGATCACAACTGGTATTTTTTGACTTAATAATATTATCTGGGCTCTCACTAATGTCTCTAATCACATGGGCAACTTTTCTTTGCCCTGCTGAACGCATAGCAATTTCGGCAGCAGTCACTAATTCACTGGCACTTCGAGATTCTACGAGATCCACGACTCGACGTTTCTTCGTCTTAAACGACGTTTCCTCAAAATCTTTGCGAGGTCTTCCTGCAGATGTCACAGCCTCACTCGATGTCGAAGGTTGTGGGGCTAAAGAACTCACAGTAAACTGTATGTCTCCTTCATCCAGCCATGTCTTATTTGTTATTAAAAAACGCTCCTTCGATTTTCCCGAAGCCAACCATTTGGCTCCAATCTTAGTAGAAAAGTTAGATATTTTCAGCTTTATTTCTCTTTGGCTGCTTTCAGTAATGTCACCAAAGTGAAATTTTGAAGAAAGATAGTCATAAATACGCGACCGTTTATCATTCTTTGCGTGTTTCAACCACTCTTCAAAAAAGGCTACCCTTGAAATAGAGTAAACGTGTTCTGAAAAAAAAAGAAAAAAATATGTTGTACTGAAGTGTGCTGAACAATATGTGTAATTTTACAAACTACACAGTTATACCTACAATATACCTAAAAACTAGCCCGAATAGAGGCGAATCAATGTATTTCCTGAACGTTCTAAGTTTTCTTTATGAAAAAAATTACGCAAAAATTTATGCATCAAGTTAAAAAAATGCTAAAAATTCATTTAAATAGATTCTGATAAAAATAATATATTAAGTAATAGTACATACCCTCAGTATTAATATCCATCACAAAAAACTTTCACAATATCACTATAAACCACTATGAGATGTGCACAAATGTGTCGCTAAATTGCAACTGATTGCCGGAACGCTTGCATTAAACTCATTACCTGACTTCTGGACTCTATGACTCATCAGTTAAGTATTTGAAAAACAACTTTTTCTCGGAATTTGGAGTTTGGGGGTGTTGATTGTGTTATGCAATTAAGATTTCCTGGAAATGAAAACTTGAATTTTGTCCACCTAGCATGTTCTAGGCGAAATACCGTGCGTTGGTCCCGGCTGTCATTCGAGGATCTTTGACAGTCGTTACGGGTAGTCAGAAGCCCAAAAGTCTGACAACCAGTCTTACCAAGGGGTATCGTATTATCCACTAACTGGGTTGTGGAGGTCAGATAGGCAGTCGTTCCATGTAAAACACTGGTATTCAGCTGCATCCGGTTAGACTGGAAGCCGACCCCAACATAGTTGGGAAAAGGCTAGGCATTCTAGATCCCTAGCGTAGAAATTTGTCGTCGGTTATAAAAAAAACCGATCAAGTGCGAATTGGACTCACGCAACAAGGGTTCCGTACAAATTTGTAGGTAAGTATGTAAGTACAAATTTACGGTTTTCGAATTTTTTCCTTTACTTGTGCTACATGACATTGCTTCTTGCGAAATTGCATGATTCTAGGTCAACGGGAAGTACCCTATAGGTTTGATTCCCTTGCGAGTGTCAAAATATGCGACGTAAACGGAACATAAACGCCCGTATTGTTTCATTACGTTGACTTAGAAGTTTGATTTTTTCACTACTTCAAGGGATTGCAGCCCTGAGTATTTAATATTAATTTCAACTTAATAACTTCACGCGTTCCTGAGAAATTGGGTCTTTGACAGACAGATGGATCGAAGTGATCTTATAAGGGTTCCGTTTTTCCTTTTGAGGTACGGAACTCTTAAAATCAGCTATTTCATAGAAAAATGCAATACCTACGCCGTCAAAACGTACGGAACAGAAGAATTCCGAAGCATGTACTGAATCCATAGTAACAGGTTGTGCGTCGAAGTCCCTGCCAGCCTTTTTTTTTAAATGGATTGGAAATCATCAAATGACCCCTCCCGCTCTGGGTGGAGCAGAAGGGAGCGTCAGACTCTTACTGACTAAAACCCACCCGTGTTCCTTCCTTAGCCCTTTATGTTCCAGGGCAGCGGTAACCCTTTCGGACAATCCCGCTGCCCTGGATACCTGCCAGCCTGTATCATCCTCTGCATTCGCGATTTATTTGAGAAAAATATAACCAAATATGAGTTTATGGAAAAAGAACTTTAAATCCTACACAATAAAGATCAGTTTACGCTACAACTTCAAACATTTTTATAACTTTTTCCATAGTGCTAGTCACTCTGAAATCAACTTAACTATCATTAAAATAAAGTCGATGTTTGTTTAACTTGAAATAATATTAATTTGAAACATAAGTTTGTATACACTTGACACGCTTGACATATACTTGTTTGACACTTGTAACGGAACCATTCAGCTGTAAATTGATAACATGAAGGTTCGGTACGTTGTTTATCTCAGATTAAGGTCATTAAAATGAGCACAATGTCTACATATGTTATACTAGCAGCGCCCCGCAGTTTCACCCGCGTAAGTTTCGATCCCGTGGGAATATCGGGATAAAAAGTATCCTATGTGTTAATCCTGGTTATAAACTATATGTGTGTTAAACCTCATACAAATCCGTTCAGTAGTTTTTGCGTGAAAGAGTAACAAACATCCATCCATCCTCACAAACTTTCGCATTTATAATATTACTAGCTGCGCCCCGCGGTTTCACCCACGTAAGTTTCGATCCCGTGGGAATATCGGCATGAAAAGCATCCTACGTTTTAATCCTGGTTATAAAGTATCTGTGTGCCAAATTTCATCTAAATCCGTTCAATAGTTTTTGCGTGAAAGAGCAACAAACATCCATCCATCCTCACAAACTTTCGCATTTATAATATTAGTAGGATTATAGTAGGATTCATTAGGGCATTAACTCAATCCGCCTGTGGTTTTGTCCGTGCATAAAATAATCAGCCTATAATGGGACACAGGCCTCCTCTCCTCGAGAGGGAATGTGGTGTAATCTACAACGCAGGACCAGCGCGGTGTGGTAGATGTCACATGTCTTCGAATATTCGGCCCTGGAACATGTCGATTTATTTCTTCACGATGTTTTCCTTCATCCAGTTTGAGAGCAGTGGTGAAGAAATTATTTACACAAACCCCTGGGTTCCTGGATCCTGGGTTCGAACCCAAGACCTACACGTTCCACTTGTAAGTCGGAGTCGTTACCACTGAGCCACCACTGTTATCGTCTATGACTGGTACTTGTCTACTTAAATCTTTCAGTGCGTGTCGAAGCACGCACAATGTTCCGTATTTGACAATGTTGGGATGAATTTCACAAGAACAAACTTAACTTTGTAGTTGCAAAACTGTTTTCCCATACATTGATATACGTCACAATCAATTCTTTAACTGCAAATGTAACTTTAACCGCAAAAAAAATATGATAAAACTACATATTATTAACGATTTTCGGACTTTTTACTTAACTTGTGCTGTAAGACCTAGCTTCTTGCCCAATTTCACGCCTCATTATCATCATCATCATCTGGATGTCGGTATTATGTTGCATAAATAGCCGTATTTTTTTATTGCATTGACTTAAATATATGCTTGGTTTTTTAGAGCTCCAACAGACCGTAGACCTACGTATTTGATATTAATTTCAGTTCCTGAGAAAAAAGGTTATTGACAGACTGACTGACATACAGACGGACAACGAAGTGATCCTATAAGGGTTTGATTTCTTCCTTGCGAGATACGGAACCCTAAAAGTGGAAAAGAACTTGTACGAAATTATGTGCTAGATGAGCAAACCTGCGTGCTAATTGCGTAACACACAGTCAGTTTTGACAGTTCAACAACATTCATCAGCGTTATTTACTGTTGCATTCATTTTCTTGGAACATATGAAGCAACTAGCTTCTGCCCGCGACTGCGTCCGCGTGAAATTTCACCCTCCCCCCATTCGCCCTCTTAGCGGTAGATTTCGAAAAATCCTTTCTTAGTGGATAATTTCTCTTCATAAAGAGCACGCCCTCCAAATTTCATGTCTATAGGACCAGCGGTTTAGGCTGTGCGTTGATATATCAGTCAGTCAGGACTTTGAATTTTAGATGAGCATATTTTTCAAAATGGTTCAGATAAAGATTCAAAATCAAAATCATCAAAATCAAAATATTTTATTTCACTTATGCTTACAAGGGCACTTATAAAACGTCAGGAGCTGGTGCACGGTTCCAATTGGTCGTTTCCTATGGAGAAGAACCGACAAGAAACTCCACGGTAGATCTTTTAAAAATAATAAAATAATAGTCTCCCCGACCGATTTCGGTCACGGTGGCCAATCTCAACGGAGATTACCCAGGTACGCAGGAGATGTTATAGTGCACAAGTGTGCGCGCATACACAGGTGCACTGCCTCTTCCCTCACTCTCTTTTAAAAATAATTGGCTTTTAAAATAGAATAGAATAAAATATATTTATTTGCTTTAAAATTACAGTAGGTGTGGGAGGACAGCGTAGGCCTGTCAACTAGTACCTGTTACTTGATAAAATAAAAAATAGTCTACAGATCTAGAATCTACAGGATTAGAAAGTGTGTTACGCAATTAGGTTGTTTTATAGTCAAATGGTAAAACCGATTAAGGCCATTTTGAGTTACGGGAAACAATGTTTAGTAGCCGTTTCTCAACTTTTGTTTATCATGAATATGGAGCTGAATACGCGGTTTATGACTCGAGAATTTGAAAGCCAAAGTAGATTATGAAAAGTTTGTTTGCCTGTAATGTCCCCGGTTTCGGGTTAAGGCCGCTTTTTATACAGAGAAGTAATGAGCTTGATCACCACGCTGGCTCAATGCGAGTTGGTGATTTCAGACCGAAGTCCAGGGTTTCCTTACAATTCCCTTCACCAATAATTGAGCAGCTTAGAAAGTACGTATATCTTTGAAAAAGTCACATTGGTACTTGCTGGGTTTGAACTCGCCACCTGGGGGGTAAGATGCAGATCAGATAAGAAACGGGCCACCACGAAATGAAAAGTTACCAACTTCAAATTCTCGGGACAGAACGGAAGAATCAACAGAATGTTCAAAATTAATTGAATCAACATCGAATGAATCAACATTAATTCACTCATTTTAGCCGAAAGACGTCCACAGCTGGACATAGGCCTACCTCAAGCACCTCCACTTCGACTGATTCTGTGCATCCCGCATCCAGCGGATTAATGCGCCATTCACCAGGTTATCGGTCAGAACCGAATATTTATTAGGCATTTTTTTTAAACTGCGACAAAATATGTACTTTAAAAAACTATTTATTTTTAGCTTTTGCGTATAGTACATTCTTCATTAATGAAGTTATGACGATTTGGGGCTACTAGCAAACTCATTATCAGACCTTCGACACTAAGTACAATCTATTGGACTCGTCAAAACAAATCATATGAGCCCAAACTCAAAGGGTTTACTAGTAGCCACTAAAGAGTTCCACTAACCACCTCTTGGCTCCATCATCAGACCTTCGACACCAATTACAATCTATTGGACTCATCAAAACATATCATATGGGCCCAAACTCGAAGGGTTTACTAGAGGTTACTAAAGAGTTCCACTACCCACCTCCTGGCTCTATCATCAGATCAGCTCCAAGATACCAAATTATAGTTTTGTCTTCCGAACTACATATATATACAAAGTTTCATTTCGATACGTCAATTAGAAGTAGGTTAAAGTTGATTTCTAAAAGTTTGTTAGTTACGCTAATAAAAGCGTGTTAAAAATCAGAATCATACTGCATTCGCGATTTGTTTGCTAAAAATAGAAACAAATATGAGTTTATGGAAAAATAACTTTAAATCCTACACAATAAAGTTCAGTTTACGCTACAACTTCAAACATTTTTATAACTTTTTCAATAGTCGTCACTCTGAAATCAACTTAACATTCATTAAAATAAAGTTGATGTTTGTTTCATTTGAAATAATACGAATTAGAAACAAAAGTTTGAATAAACTTCTAATGGTAACGCGTCGATGTCCCGTCACTCTGTATAGGAAGTGGTGAAGGGCGGGCGTTTTGGAGGACTGTCTGTAACTTTGTCGTTCGAAAAGTGCTGTTTCTCAGGCTAGTTTTAATAATTGACTTTTGATTTTGGTTTTACGATAACCATGGCCGAAGACTGAAAAGGTCCTTTTCTTACCGAGAAACACAAAAAAAATGTAAAATACTTAATTCTTCCCTTTTCATGATTTTCTTATTGTTAGGTACAGACGTCAGCACATCAAGCTACTACAATCTGTGAAATGTCTTTAATCGATTTTCAACTTTATCACTAAATTTACAATTTCGGATAGTTTAATGTGATGGCGCCTGTACTTTATCTGATAAGGCAAAGTGCAAAGTCCTCTAATTTCTAGATTTGATCATAACGAGTCGACACTTTTAACAGAAATATATTCCAGAAAGAAATCAGGCATCAGGTGGAAAATACCGCAAAGTTGCGGTGCGCAAAACTGAAATTCTACTCATTCTTTTGTATTATTTCGTGTACCTATTTCGATTCAAAACTGAATGTTGAAAGTCCTTGTTTTTCGCCTCCCGGCCATGTTTTGTACGTCGGTAGCTTTTGACTGGTAAAAATGGTTGTACGTACCAATTTTAAAATTGCTGCATTTCTTTTGTTTTTGGTTGTAACTGTGGGGTAGTGCGGATGCTGGAATACGACTGTGCAATTTGGATATCATTTCACAAATTGCTTTGTCGAAAGAAACAGTTTTTCAATCCCCCAAAGCCCATAATCAACAGGATTCGCTGATAGATGGCGATTGACGCATGTAAGTAGCAATTTTATTAGTTGTGTTGCTAAAAATCGCTGCCAATCGAAGGTACAATTTTCCAGAACATTTTACTTGAACAGACAGCTTTGCTGCTGGGGAGTTCGTTGTGCCACTTCTTCTTCCTAGCTATATAGACGGTGGCCGGGACGTCAGCAGCAGCAGTAGGAGCGGTGGTGGCCGAGAGGTATCAGCCCCGAATTACGAATCGGTCGTGAGTTCAAACCCAGACAGGCACTTAACATTGTGGATTTCATCACCACTGCTCTCAAAACGGTGAAGGAAGACATCGTGAAAAAATCGGCATGTACTAGAACCAAAAAATCGAAGACATGTGACATCTACCAACCAACACTGGGCCCGCTTGGTAGATTACAGCCCACTCCTTGAAGAGAGAAGGCCTGTGACCCATCAGTGGGAACATTATCTTAGGCTGATTATGCTAAAAGACCAGCTTATCCTGGTTTTGATACCACTGATGTGGGGAGTACCGTACAAACCCTTACAAAAGTAATTAAGCATGTTTTCAAACAGGACAAAGGATCTTCCCTGTAGAGATACACGCGTGAGATCTTATCTCATACAACATTAATTATGTACCGCATCGAGGTTATTCACTTGCTATTCAGAAACATTATCGTAGAAACGAATCATTTCCATAATATTTCTCTCGTTTTCACAGCATTTTGTGTTAGAGATAACTTTCTTGTGTTACTTGGAGAAACAAATTCTAATTCTAATTTCAACATTTTGAGTGGTTGTAATAGCATCCGTATCATTTGGCTTAATTATGTCTTTGTATCTTATTATTTTGTTTATCTGATGAAATTCTTTATTGTAGATACGTATAGTTATCTAACGATGGGAATGTAAGAAACAGAAGTATTTACACTAGGTACCTACTACATTAAATGACTTTTTTTTTTAACGTGGAGAAATGCTCATGCATACTGCACTATAACGGGGAGATAGTGCAGTTATGTGGGACTCTAACCCACTAAAACTCCACGGTGTCCTCCTCCGCCGCTTATGGATTAAATGACTAAGGGCTAATTTTTCAATCGACAGATATTTTTTATTCATGGAATAAAATTGACATCTGATAGATTTTGTATAGAAAAACTGTCAAAAATTAAAAATTATTCCTCGGATAAAATTATCTGGAGTTGGTAAAATCGGCCTTAAGGACCGCTTGTTTCAACCATATGTACGTCAAATAATAACGATTATGTACTCGTTCTTATTTGACGTACGGCAAGGCCAAAATTTTGTAATTGTAATTTGAAACAAGCAATTCCAATTCCAATTTTATATTGATGGCTCCATCGTTTTAACGATGATTCTGCCAATGTCAAGGTTAAAGGAAACAAAGTGTATCTGCTGAGTATGACCGGGTATATTGCCTTTATGTTTTTTTTGGTTTGACTATAGTTAGCGCCATTTTTGACGTATACGCGTGCGTCATGTGGACGTGAAAACAACCCGCCCTAACTAACCAATATTACAAATAAATACAAAAACAAAATTACATTTCAGAGCCTACACTACCTCAGCTAAAATTCACTATTTAACTCGCTCGCACGATACTGCTCGCGGGCTGAGTGTGGGAGCGAGACAAAGTGCGGTGCTAGGCGGCAGGCAGCGCCAATAGTTTAGGTATTTGGTTTTTACGGTGAAAATAATGGTAATTAAAAAACTTTTTAACGAAAAAAACAACCGACTTAAAAAAAAACACTACAAAGTGTAAAATAACTTTAATTTTAATTTTGGAAGTCGGTGTCTTTGTTTTTAGAAAGAAAGAAAAGAAAGAAAAATGCGTTTATTGGCATTACAGCAAAATAAATACACCTTAAAACTATAAAAACAGAAAACAAAGATAATAATGCCAAAAGGGCCTCAGCTCAGCATAATGTCAGATGACAACACAAGATGTGCCACCTGACGCTGATTTTCAGCTGCAACCCACGAGTGCCATACGCTGGAATAACAAGTGGAAGTGTGTGTCCGTTAAAATAAATGAAGAGAATAAATAAAAAGTGTTAATATGAAAAAAAAAAAAAAATACAAAATTAAATAAAAATCTGTGACATACATGTATGTGAGTGTGTGTGTTTTATATTGTGATTTATGAAAAACTAAAATAAATAACCAAATGTGCGTACTACCTACATAAAAATGAAATAATAGAAAATGCCTATTAGACAACATCGTGTGACTGCATTGTACTTCTTCTACGAAACGGATTTTCATGCGATTTTATTTCCATTTAGATTTAGAGTAAGGACAATAATAATTGACTAATAAAAATTAAACTGATTGAAATTAAAATTAAAATAAAACTAAATCGATAAAATTGGTAAGGTAGACAAAATTAATAAAAGTGATAAAATTTATTGTTTTTGTATTTACGTTTTTGCCACCGACTTCCAAAATTAAAATTAAAGTTATTTTACACTTTCTAGTGTTTTTTTTTTTTGAAGTCGGTTGTTTTTTTTGTTAAAAAGTTTTTATTTTTTACTTTTTATAGTCAGAGTGCATCTCATAACAATTCCAATAAGCCCAAACACGGCTAGAATACATGGTTTTATTACGAAGTTCCGGTACCTACCTTCCAGCTTCATCATCAGATCGGTTTGATGGTACCATTTTCGTCAGAACCATTTATTTAAATTTGCTTCGTCATAGTCGCTTAACTATCTTAATCGAGATATCTTATCGCCACCCGTGAAATACTTATTATCATTGAAGAGTTCCTGTGGCTATCTGTGGTCTCCTTCATCAGTTCCACTTCACCAAATTATACTTTTTGAATGCAAATGCTTGACATGTTGATGAAAATACCAAAATTGCTATATGTATGCCTATAATATTTGAGGAGTTCCCTCAATTCCTCATGAATCCCATCATCAGAACTGGATTTTGACAAAAATGGGACCAATCTGGAAGCATATCCTTTCAAATAAAAAAAAAATCCAAATCGGTTCATAAATGACGGCGTACTGAGGTAACAAACATAAAAAAAAAAATAAAACTGAATTGATAACCTCCTCCTTTTTGAAGTCGGTTAAATAAAGTAAATAACATAAGACCTGCTTTATAGTTAGTTCGGTTAGTATACAAAGTTTCATAATCTAATTTGAAGTATTTTTAGAATACCAGCGGTTTATTGTTGTTCGGTTTAGAGGTAACTTTGGAATTTTTTTCTATCCAGAAAATTTTATGAAATCGTGTTTTCGTCTAACATAAGACCTAACATTAATCCTCAACTTTACCATATATTTATTTCAAAATTAATGCTGCAGTATTTTCGACGTAGGTAACGGAGGATCATGCTAAGCCATTTGAGGTAGTATAGGCCCTTAAGCTTCGAAGTACTCGTACGCGGCTTCGAAGTACGCGTCCGCGTCGCTATTATCCGAAAACGTGCCTAGAAGACTGGCAGCATTGCCACGTCAAATGGCAATGCTAATTATTTGGCCAAAGAAGAACCCCGCCCTCGGGTCACTTGAAGTATCTACCACATTGTCCTCAAGTATTATGTTCGTAAATTTATATACACATTGACATTGATGAATTTTATTTATTTTATACAATGACATGAATACTTTGTAAAGTATTTTTTTTATTATCTATTGTGAATGTGAGGACCACGGAGCAAAGTGGTGAAGACTATGTGGGTCATTTCTTTCTTTTTTCTGTTTTTCTTCTTAGTTAGTTTTATGATCTGGCAGTTTGAGTAATCTACGCGGCCTACCCAAATGTTCAATCTTTGGTACTGTTCGTCGAATCGTTGAGTTCCTCAAGTTCTGAGTTGAGCTGCACGATTTTTGACAAATGCGTGCACTGACTGGACAGTTCCGCTCAATCTGTGTGGTTCTTTCCTCAAAAGACTGTAGAGTTAGGGCGTGTAGAGTTGGAGGCTTGGCTCTACATGAGATCTGATAACTTATTGGCAGTGCGAGGAATATAGTCTTGTCTTGGCAAAATTTTACATGAAAATGTTTTTGGTAGGATTTCACCTCCTTTTGTAAATTGCTTATGATATTTTTTTTTATTTTGGTGGTTTACTGAAAATTCTGAAATACATATATTATTTTTAAAGAGTATATCAATTTTTAGACCACTAGCATCAAAATTTTTGGAAATCTTATACAAACTTCCATCCCTTAGTTTAAGGGGTTGGGGGTAATAGTTCCAAGTTTTAGAATTTTGATGATCATCAGCCGGCGAGTCAGTGACGAAATCAGGGTTTTTTAGATATCAATAAAATCTAAAGTTTATGAGCTATGCAACTGAAACTTTATATGTTTAATAAATTCACTATTGACATCATATCTCGAGAATTTTGTTTATCTGGTAAAATTCTAACCCAAGTTATGAGGGTTCAAAAAACGACGAAGCGCTTTGAAAAAAGGTATGTAGCGCCCTTGCGCTTCGTTTGGCTCGTCTTGGCGGAAGCACTGCCGTGCCTCCAGATTGAACTAAATAGTGCTTTTCTTTACTTGTCCCGGTATTGAGAGCTCCATATAAGCTTTCACAGTAACTACAAAGGTAGGTAGCTTCACTATCTTCGCATAATTTCAGTCCAAAAACGAAAATCTAAGATTAATTAACAAATAAATTAAAAGCTCTATTAACAAAGCCCGTCATATCTCATAAACTTATATCTACGTTAATGTTAGCACAGTCAGTAAGTCAGTGTAATATTTCATCGTTATTGCCTGTAATTTATTATTTTCCTCCCATTCATTATGAAATAATGCCTTCTTAATTATTACACGCGTTAGGCACCTGTCCTATGGTCAACAAGGATCGACTAACAACGATTTTCTTGCTCAAGAAACCGTCAAAAGATTATAGGACCCGTGTAAGTTTGAAGACACGTGATATCCACGGATTTGCACTGGGCCCGCGTGGTGGATTATGGCCCACTCCCTCTCATGAAGGCTGATGATAGGCTGATTATGGCTGTTCACACCGCCGGGTGAGTACTCGTTTGAAGCGAGCAAGAGCTTTCAAAGAAAGTACTATCTCAGGAACCCTCGCTTGGCGGGCAGAACACTCGTTGAGAGACTCACGCTTGGTATAGACGCCAGCAAATCAAGCTACTACAATCTGTCAAATTTCTTTAATAGCTTTTCAACTTTATCGCTAAAACATAAGGATCAATGTTGATTGGGAAAACTTGACAGTTTCGGGTAGCTTGATGTGCTTTTTTTTTGTAGCTGTAACCCTTTGGGACAATCCCGCTGCCCCAGCAGGCTTCGGGCCTTACGGGCCCCTTACTTGATGCTGACATCTCTTTGAGGCGCGCGTGGAACACGTACGCGCCGTCCGGCACGGGCCTGGTCCTGATCGGACGGTGAGTTACCCATTACTCTCCGCCCGCAGGCCCGCGCCTACGGTGGCCGGGAGTCGTCACGCGGCTCCCGACACCCAGAGCGTCTCCCGCGGCGAGCTTGATGTGCTGGCGTCGGTACATACGCATACCAGCGAGTAGTTATATATATATATATTTATATATATATCATTAGTACATATTTATACATATATTTATTATAGTATGTATGTGTATATAACCTATTTATGTATTTGTGTACCTAGTTTTAACAGGTTTTTTTTTCTTCATTGTTCCTCTCAACTGAAGCACCTGCCATCTAATTTCTTCACCACTCTTGGTTGACTGGTAGAGAATGCCTAAGGCATTTAGACCGCCTTTGTACCTTTTTGTGTGAAAAGTTTAAATAAATAAATAAATAATAAATAAATAATCGCTCGTCGCCGTCGCTCACTCGCTGCTCATTGCTCGTCAATTCATTTTTAGTTTCTCGTTATTCGCCAGCGTTGAGGCAGATGCCTTAGTGTAAATAAGTTTTTTTCGCGTATTGTTTGTCTGTCTCAGCTTGATTTCTAGTGATCGTTTTTTGTTGATGTAGGCCTAACACGAACGCGCGGATTCACGTTACGTAAATTCGAACTGTTTCAACAATTGGAAATACCTACTCGAGCCAACTGCGGCGCGACGTAGTTATTTATTTACAATACGCCGCGGCCTATTTTGCGAAAAATCAATGCTACAATATAAAATATTTGAGTATTTAGCCGATCTAGACCGATTTACTATTATTGTGTTTGTTTTAAAAAAATCTATTTCCTGAACTCAAAATTCAACAGTTAAATTCCCCATAAAAAAACGATTATCTCACTGTACGTGCAATTTTCAGTTACGTTACGTTTACTTTACGCATTCGCGATAGGGCCGTAATAGTTTAAAAAAAAAACAGAAATCACTTTATCACTTAATCCTATTTTTTTTTAAATATACTCAAAAACCTAATAAACGTGCAATAGTTACTAAAACTAACAACCCAGAGTGTGAATTGTTGCCCGTTTGTTGGTAGATAATAGGCTTGGCCCTTATTACATAGGACTGAAACACAACTGGCAAAAGGTGTGTGTAGGTAGGTACTATAGGTACCCACCCCTCTGCTTAACCCTTTGGGTATTACTGGCGTGATGTTATCTTATATCAATAACCAAAACACTTAACACATTATAACAAATTTAATAAAGGCATTACAAAACAAATACCATCGACCAACACCTGTGCCTGCCTTAAAACCATTTAAACATTAGGCACTGTCTACCTTAATCATTTCATTCAAACTATGATTGCAGCCCTGATTTCCCCCGACGACTGGACAATTCTAGTCTGTCACGATGAAAAATAACAGCTCGTCTGAAAAAACTGAATCATCTAGTTTTCAGCCCTTTCAGCGACGCCATTCAAGAATATGATGAATAAAGATTTCGTTCAACGTTTTTTGTGTTATATAAAATTGCTTAGTGTGTTTACAATTCTGTGACAGTTTTGAAGACACATGGTTGTTATTATGACGGTGTTGAGAAGTAATAAGAAACAAAGAAGAAAAAAAATTGGTTTATTCGCCACAGAAACACGTGCATACAAAATAGTTATTTGTGCAACAAGAGAGCAAAGTCGTTTTTTGCTGCGAGTGCTGATTTTGAATCCTGAGTGTGGCGAGGGATTCAAAGGCACGACATGCAAAAAACTTTGCTCTCGTGTAACACACGTGAGAACACTTTATGCGATAAAATATACTACGTAACATTATTGAAAGTAGAAATAAATATTTACAGGTTAATTATTAGTTTTATTTGCAGTTAATACTTATTTTCGATTAAATATAACAATAAGTAAAAATTCAATAAATTACACTAAAAGACATAATCAGCTTTTTGCAAAATTTATTTAGTTCGTACGAAATTCCGAACGTGTTTGTCTTTGAGGTCGAATTCAAAATCGGAACTTCGAAAGGGGTCTTTGTCTCTCTCTGTTTCTAATGGCGGGAAAGAGATAGAGTGTGAATGTTTCGAATTGTATGATTAACCCAAGGCTGAATAAGCTATTCTAAGGCTTTCTGATAAAAAAAAAAGTGACTTGGTCTCACTCAGTGATCAAAATCGCATTTTGCTCACTGATTTCAGGCAGCAAAGCCTACATGTTTGAGCTACTGAAGTGAAAAGATAATTAACTCGAGTAATAAAGAAAAATAAAAACAAAATAGATCTATAATCACTGGCACGAAATAGTCGACGTCTGCACGTCATGACTGTGACAAGAAGGCTTCCACTCAGCATGATGCTGTGCTGTGGGGACCCACAGCACAGCGCTGATTTTCAGCAGTTAATTACCCGAAAAGTGCGTACGGAAACTAAGTCATGTTAAATGATTGGTAACAAAATTAAATAATAGCCTCCCAGACCGATTTCGGTCACGGTGGCCAATCTCAACGGAGATTAGCCAGGTACGCAGGAGATATTATAGTGCACAAATGTGTGCGCAGACACAGGTGCACTCTCTGTTCCTTTACTCTCATAGTCCGATGGGACAGCAATCCGACACGACCGAAGAGAGATCAAATTGCAGGACCAACGGCTTTACGTGCTTTCCGAGGCACGGGGGTCAACTATCAACTTCCAAACTCCGGACTGTTACTAAGAAATAAATAGAAACAAAAATAAAAAAAACAGTACTTAGAAGGTAAGGTAAGTAAGTTAAAAACCTAAAGATTTTAACGGGCCATTCATTCGACGATGAGAAGAATCAAAAATGGTTCAGGAAAAAGATGCTAAAACTGATAAAATAAGTACCTACTGATGGCCATCATCTAAATGGACTCGCAAAATTTGACTACGTGTTTGGCGCTATCACTAGCTTCCATCAGTTCCTGTGACGTGCAGCTGACAGGACACGCAGGAAATGTTATTAAGTGTTCCATCGTTTGTGGAACAGCACCACATTTACACTTTGAGGCGGAGTTGTTCATGAATCCACCACCAGTCGATCGATTCTGTAAAAATCTCACCGTGATAACTTAGGTGAAGTGAGCTATCAATAGGGGCAATCCCTAACATGAGACAGAGGGAATGCCAGTTCACTTCACCTTAGTTTTCACGGTGAGATTTTTACAGAATAGCAATGCTGAACAGTTTGTCCTAAACAGTTCTTGTTTCGGTTGAACTGGGTCCTGAGTCTGTTTAAAGTCTTCCAGGGCTTCAAGTGCACTTAATGCAAAACGTAGTGTATCACAAGTACAACATGAAGCAAATTAAACACTTCTTTCTCGAAAGTGAAAGTTAAAAGACTGATGAAATTAGCGATTACTCGCTATAAAGCGCCATACACGTTCATGACTACCTTTGGATGCGTCTGCATAAGCATAATCAGCCTATAATATTACTGTTGGGACTCCGGCCTCGTCTTCTCGAGAGGGAATGGGCCGTAATCCACCACGCGAGTCCACAGTGCGGGTTGGTAGATGTCACATGTTTTCGAAGTTTTGATTCTAGGACATGCCGGTTTCCGCACGACGTTTTCCTTCACCGTTTTGAGAGCAGTGGTGATGAAATAATCCACTGAGCCACCACCGCATTGCGTCTGATCGTGGCTCTGCTAACAGTTAAGTTATAATCAGCTCTTATCTTAATAAATATTTGATGCATATTTGTGTAGTTGGAAAATTATACGTTTCCAAAGCGATCAACAATAGATGGTGCCCCAAGCGTAATTGTGCAGGCAACATAACATGAATTGGCTTCAGCGTTGAATGGCTATAAAACGCGGTCGGCCACGGCTGCAATATGTTGTATAAATAGTGCTGGGACAGTTCTAAATAATAATATCGATTATTAAATATTATTTTTATTTCCTAAACCACAATACACAAATTAAATACTTATAATTATTTACACAAATTACAATTACAAGTTTATAATAAAAAAAGAAAAAAATAAATAAAATAAAAAAAATACTCAATGAGCACTCGGACTCCATGGCCCAAGTGTTTCAACCCCAAATGGCTCAAACATATACCTTCCAATAAGGTTTTTAAATTTGAGGTTTTCTGCTCCTGCAGTAGCCGCAGCCGTCCCAGCACAGCCCGCCGTGCTAGTATTCTTCTTAGAACTCTTTCGCGAATTGGGCTGAAACGACTCGTATCAATTACAATCGCTAAGTGAAAGTAAAGACAAGTTTAGCTTAAAAAAATATCTAATATATATAAAATTCTCGTGTCACAGTGTTAGTTACCATACTCCTCCGAAACGGCTTGACCGATTTTTATCAAATTTTATATGCATATTCAGTAGGTCTGAGAATCGGCTACTATCTATTTTCTTTTTTTTGCAAAACGACGTTTGCTGGGTCAGCTAGTATATATATATATGCCCAGGGAAATATTGCTATAATTTAGGAAAGGCTGCTGATATATCCTACTGTATTCTAATAATTTATTCATCGTACATTTCTGCCTCAGTTCATACCTTTTTTTTTTGTGGATGGGAAATCATCAAATGACCCCTCCCGCTCAGGGTGGCGCAGGAGGGAGTGTCAGACTCTTACTCGTGTTCCTTCCTTAGCCCTTTATGTTCCGGGGCAGCGGTAACCCTTTCGGACAATCCCGCTGCTCACAGTTCATACCTTATCCTAAGTTATTGGAGCCACCATAGCATGTCTTTTTCTCCCATACTTTTCACGAAAGTAAATACAGTCCTGTTTTATCTCTGACAGCTGCTGTCGTCAGAGATAAAACAACTCTTGGTTACCACCCAACAGTAATCTTATTACAACCAGAATAAATATCACTGTGTTTTTGACAGAAATTCAAAATAAGAGGCAAAATGACTGTTCATGCATCTCTATCAGCCACTGACAAAGTCATTTTATTGAAAACCTCTGTGTTGGACTGAAAGAAAATATAGAAAAATTCGTTAACAAAATAATACTGCTGTACTATTTCGACTTCAAATTCATCGGCCCATTAGCTCAGTTGGTTAGAGCGTCGTGCTAATAACGCGAAGGTCGCGGGTTCGATCCCCTCATGGGCCACAATCCTCTTTTAGATTTTTCTTATTTAATCATTTCAATTTCTAATTTCTTCCTATCTCATTTTGTAATAATTACATAAGTTTTTGATATAGGTATTTCTTTATTTTCACTTAAAGACAAACATCTGTGTAATCCTGGCTCTAATAGGTACTAGGAGTTCCTGTATCACAAGATCAATAAAGTTCCTATATTTAATTGTCTTTACTGTCATCTTAAATCAAACTGCGGGGTGCTGTAGGATTATGATAAATCTTACATAAAATATGGTAGGTACATAAACTGATAAAATACCAATATTACTACAATACATTATTTACACTACGTTATAAATTAAAAAACTCATCATCTTTTGTGGAACATTATTATTATTATTATTATTATCTTCTTTCTGCCTAGCCTTTTCCCAACTATGTTGGGGTCGGTTTCCAATCTAACCAGATGCAGCTGAATACCAGTATTTTACATGGAGCGACTGCTTATCTGATCTCCACAGCCCAGTAACTGGGAAATACGATACCCCTTGGTAAGACTGGTTGTCACTCTTTCGGAATTGAATTGTCTTTACTGTATACCTACTTAATAGTCTTCTTCTTCGTGTCACAGCACTGGTACAACAGTTTACAAATCTTGTTGGCCCAAAACTTCGCCACTTCTACGGCGTCATCGGTGGCAGCGCAAAAGTCACTTTGACTTCACGTTTTGGGATACAAAGGGCAGCCATGCTATTCTCTAAGGACATACAGCCTTGCGGGCAGCGCTGTCGCGGTGGGTTTGACAGTTGCGACAGCGCTGTCCGCAAGGCTGTATCCTTAGAGAATAGCTCCCCAGGATAGAAAGTGGAGCATAGTTTGCAACATAGCTCCATCTAATAGTAATGTAATCACTACATAGTATAAAACAAAGTCGCTTTCTCTGTCCCTTTGAACGCTTAGATCTTTAAAACTACGCAACGGATTTTGATGCGGTTTTTTTTAAAGAGTGATTCAAGAGGAAGGTTTATATATATAATAAATGCATGCATGTGATGTCGTAAATAAACACATTTTTTTGCGCTTACTTTTCAAACGCTGGCTGAACCCTACGAGATAGGTCAAAATAATGTACTACAGTATTGTACACCTTAAAAAGGTCTACAAAAAAGTCCGCGATCTCTTAGGGATAACCCACAATAATCATTTTTTATCCTTTACTTTTTACGAGAAATAATGGCTTATTTACGAAGCGATTTTAAGCAATACAGCATTAATCCTTATCCAATTAAGTACCTTAAATACATTGTGCATTTAATATAGATAAATATGGCCCTTTACAGCATGTAATTTAAATGAATATTTTCGAAGATATTACAGATTTAAAATGCAGGGACATAGCGGTTGCTGCGGTACAGGCCGCGGCGGCGCGTGCTGGCATTCTTGAAATACCTGTACTTAGTATCAGTATTGCACCCGTGCGGAGCCGGGGCGGGTCGCTAGTTACTTATATAACTAACTAACTCATTTTAGCATTTAAGCCCATAGAGACTTCGTATTTTCATTATTTCATTAATCTATATAAGTAAAACAAAATCGGGTTAGTTACACCATTTATAACTCAAAAATGGCTGCGTTTTTATGATCTTTGATTTTTTGGATTTGTCTCTGCCCCGAATAGCAGAATAACGATTAAAACATGGGAAAAATTATTTAAATAAAATGAACATAATTCATTTTCTCAATACATTTGTATTTATTGATTCTGAGGCGGTAGGAAGTTCGCCGGATCAGCTAGTTTGATTATATTTTGTTTCAGTACCGTCCTCCGAAACTACACACATCAAAACTGTCTAGGGATCAACATATATTTTTGCAATAACTTTTCTCCTGATTGATATTAATTAAAATTTTCTTTAAGGATTCATCAAATAAAGTGTTTTCGTTTGTCACAGTAACGATAAACCAAGTCACCTTTGCATTAATAAAGAAATTTGCCATTTTCCTAATAAAGGGATTTTTGACATTTGAACCACTAACACAAAAGTTCGAAAAAAAGACTGAAATAACAGTTTTCTCTAAAATTTTATTGGGTAACTTAAACAATTAATAATCCGTGTTTCTACCGCGAACACTAACAACACAAGAACATCGGTTTGGCATACTCAAAATGAGTTCATCCAAATCACGCTGTGGAATGGCCGCCCATGTTCGTTGCAACAACAAAAAAAGGTCTTCTTGCGACTGGATACCCTCCATATTCGGCAGAGCTCTTCTCTGTAGCATATCCCATGCATGCTCAATCGGGTTCAAGTCTGGCGACTGAGCAGGCCAGGGCAGGACATTGATGTTAGCTGCGGCGAGAGTCTGTCTTACAACTCTTGCGGTGTGCGGTCGTGCATTATCATGCATTAACTGAAATAAGGGACCGATTTGCACTTGTAGAGGAACGATGACGTCTGATACAATCGTCTCAGCATAAATTTGAGCGTTGAGGTTGCCTCTGATCCAAATCAACTCAGTTCTTCCGCCGATCCAAATACCCGCCCATACCATGATGGTTCCACCACTATAAGGATGGACTTCCTGGCAGGATTTTAATCGCTGTTGGCGTCCAGGGGTTCTCCAGTGTCGTATACGTCTTGTATCCGGTCTCATACCAAAACGAGACTCATCAGAAAAGCACACGAAACGCCATTGTTCTTCTGCCCAATTTCTGTGTTCAAGAGCCCATTGATATCGAATCCTACGATTGTGCATTACTATAGGTGGTACCCGTAGCGGTCTTCGGGAATGAAGGTTCACTTCATGCAAGCGGTTTCTGACTGTTTGGTCGCTAATTAAGTTCCCTGAAGAGTGATGAAGCCTCACGGCTAACATCATGGCGGTTATTGTTGGAGCTCTTCGAGTTAAGATTTGAATGTATCGGTCTTGTCTCCGTGTGGTGCAGCGATACCGTCCTCCATGGCGCTCAGCCACGGTACCAGTGCTTCGGTAACGTGTCCAAAGTCGACTGATAACTTGTATTCAGAGCTAAAGCCACAGTACGTTGCCGGGAACCAGCTTCTATCATTCCCTCGGCTCTGAGCATTTCTTCCCTGCTTAAATGACGTCGCCGCTCCATAATAACGTTGGTTTTAATCAGTAGTAGGGAAACAGTAGCACTAATAATGTCTTCAATGCGTTGTATGTTTTTATAGGGAAAATATTGACAGCTGATTTTCATCTTTTACTCGAATTTGATTCACAGTTCCTGATTCAAATTATGAAATGCACCAAAAAGGATCCATATAAATTTATAAAATCATAAATTTATTACAAAGCCACATCTCAATCTCAAGAAATCCGCATAAAAATGCTTGATCCCTAGACACTTTTGATGTGTGTATTTGATAACACTAAAACATAAACGAAACGGTAGATATATATCTAAGTCATAATATCTAAAGTTTTAAAAGTAATTAAAACGCGGTAAGCCTTAACTAAAGTTTAGAAGTGATAAACATCGACATAAACTCGCTCGTCCCTATGAGTTTAGTATTAAATTAATTCGCTAGAGGGGAACAAACACATCGTCGGAAAACAACGCCGGATTTTCGCATGAGTTCAAACTGTGGCTAAAAGCCGGTCACCAGCTTTGGGAACTAACGGATATTGCAATAATTCTAGTAGGTATACCTAGCAGCTCGCAGTTTTTTTGGAGGATAAAATCAGAAATTAAATTATCCGGAAAAGAACCGGAGTTAACGAAATAGCTTGCAGAGTAAGCCAGCTGAAGTGGCAGTGGGCTGGCAATGTTTGTCAAAGGACCGATGACGCAGACGAGTGCTGGAGTGGAGACCGCGTATCAGCAAGCATAGTGTGGGATGCCCCTCAGCTGGATGGACCGATGACCTTAACAGACGACCTTAAAAAGATGGCTGGGATAGACTAGATACTGAAGACGGAAGACAGAGTGTAATAATTACACTCTGTCTTCCGTCTTCAGTATCTAGTCTATAACATAACATAATATCTCGCCTGAAATCCTCGGAGGGTTTGGCAGTGTACCCAGTAGTACACCCATATTTCGCCAGCTATGTCATATATGCGAGCCTATTGCCATCAACCGGGGAAAATTCCAAACTAAGAGCCAAGAAATACCTGATGGAATATCCCAATAACAATTTGCCCTAACCGGGAATTTAATCTGGGGATCGAACCTAATGCTCAACAGTAGCGTTTGCGACCACTCACCCAACGAAGTAGTCACCTATAATTATTTACAGCGAAAAACATGACCGCATAAATTTCCATTTTCCTGCACATACTATATAAGAGGAAACCGGCTTAACCTAAAACTAAAAAAACCGGTCAAGGGCGAGTCGGACTCGCGCACTGAGGGTTCCGTTCAAAGTAGTTATGTAACTACAAATTTACGGTTTTCAGTTTTTATCCTTTACTTGTGCTTCTTGCCAAATTTCATGATTCTAGGTCAACGGGAAGTACCTTATACATTTTTATTCCCTTGAGAGTATCGAAATATACGTTTTTGCGGCATAAACGGCCGTATCTTCTTTTTACGTTACCTTAGAAGTTTGATTTTTTCACAGCTTAAAGGGACCGCAGATTTGAGTATATGATTTTAATTTCAACTTGATACATTTACACGTTCCCGAGATAAAAGGCTGGTCAGACGGACGGACGGAAGGACAACAAAGTAATCCTATAAGGGTTCCGTTTTTTCTTGCCCGCACTTGGGCACGCGTGGTTGATTACGGCTCACTCCCTTTCGCAGAGAGGACGCCTGTCTCCCAGGAGTGGGAGTATAATATAATAGGCTGATTATGATTATGCTACTACATACTACTGCAATAATAATTACCGCATCAGTCTGGTTTCGCATCTGTAAAAAGCCTCTATTAAAGTAAACGAAGACCGAATATCAGGATCACTAGACAAACAACAGCCTCCTTCAGACACCTTCACTTCATCAAACAAATTATCGAGAAACACTTTGAATTCTACCTCCCACTTTATATCGCCTTTGTGGACTATTCAAAAGCTTTTGATAGTATCACCCATAGCTTAATTTTAACGGCCTGCAGAATGAAGACATAGACACCACTTACATTAATCTTCTAAAAGGTTTTTATATGAATAGCACTGCAGCGATTAAGATCAGTTCCATGACAGGACCGTCCTTCCAGATAGAGAAAGGAGTTAAGCAAGGCGACTCACTGTCTCCTAAACTATTCACAGCTGTGCTGGAGGGAGTTTTAAGGAAGCTGGCAGTGGCCTGTACGGAAAGGGGCATTATGGTCGGCCATAAGAGATTATCTAATCTCCGTTTCGCCATTGATATTGTGTATTTCCGTCTTCAGCTTCCGAGTTGACACAGATGTTAGGCGATCTTGGCACGGTAAGCCTAGAGGTCGGACTTCAGATGAATATGTCAAAGACCAAATTAATGACGAACAGTGCGCATCGCAGGATCACTTTGGCGGGTGGGGAGGTTGAATACGTTGATAAGTATCTCTATCTTGGTCAAATAGTCTCTTTCCAGGCAAGACAAAAACAAAGAAGTGGCAAGACGCACTAAAAAGGCCTGGAGGAGCTATTGAGCCATGAAAGGCCTAATTAAGGGTGATCTTACTTTGTCCCTTAAGAGAAGACTCATTGACGTGTGCATAATTCCCATCCTCACATATGGTGATCAAACATGGTCTTTGACATATTAGCAGAAGTCCACGCTCGAGGTTTGCCAGAGGGCTAAGGAACGGAGTATTCTGGGTATCCTACTAATAGACCGGATTAGGAATACGACAATCCTTTCCATCACAAAGATAACTGATGTTACTTGGGAAAGTGCTAAAATGAAACTGGGCTGAACATATCTGCCGCATGTCAGACGAACAATAGGCCTAACTTACGACCCAATGAGACCCTCTTAAAATGGCAATCGACATCGTGGCAGCCCCAACAGAGATGGCGAGATGAACTGAACTTCTTCAGCAAGAACTGGTCCTTAACAGTTTTGAAACGAGGGAAGTGGAAAGAGAATAGGGAGGCCTTTGGCCTCCAGTGGAACATCACAGGCTAATAATAATACTACTTGCACAATCTGTTGCATCTATTTCTGCATATATTTTTATGATCTAACAAACGTGTCAAGAGTTTATGATGTTTGAAATCGCGTTGTTTGAAACGTTGTTCGACATACAGAAACGTTTCTGAAATAACTCAATACAGTTATTGCTTTATTTTGGATGAATTGTGGGAGGAATAATATGAAAGAGAAGGTGTTGAAGAAGAAAACTTGTTAAACGCCAATCCCAAGTAGCATGGGACGAGGGCAGAAAGATAATGATGTGAAATTGAGCATACCTTTCTAATACACGCTGTATAGACTTTGCCTAGAATTTAGTCTGCAAACTTTACATTGCCTAGACTAAAGTCTTACACATTTTGCTGTATACACACCTAGAACACTAATAACTTAGCCGATACGTTGCCAACTTTGGAGACAAAGTTTAAATGTGTATGTAGCTGTCAGCCCACCCACCTGTACCCGTTTCTTGTCAACTGGGACCTAGCAAAGCTGATTTCAGTTAGATATAGGAGTGCTGGTTCTTACATAATATAACACTATACTTATATTCCTCAAAAGGCTAGGCTGACTAAGTATACCTATTAACGTTGTTGGCACTATTGTTTAAGTCCAACATGTGTCAAAGGACGACTCTATCAACCCAAACTCAAAGCATTTATTTCAAATAAACAAATTACAGGCACTTTTGAATTGTCAAAGGGTCGGTCAGAAACATGAAGCTAGTTGCCCATTTCAAAGCGTAGTTACCTTTAAAGAATAACGGGCAAGAAACTCCACAGACACTCTGTTAAATCATAAAAATTGTTACAAAATATTGGTAACACCATTCATGTTGAAATTATACTTGTCTGAGAATGATGTAGAAAGACTTGCACGTTAAAAGCGTCCGTTATAAAAAAGATAAAACATTAAACAATTCAGAAATTAAAATAAGCCGTGGTGGCAGCTAAGAGAGGACCCACAGATATAGATACACCTAGATAATGCAAGAGCAACTACTTCGCGTGCCAAAAATCGCACCAACTTACGTTCAAAAATCGTAAGCCGCCATTTTCGCGCTCATTCCTGTGTACTGCTGGCTGGGTGAGCGTGAGTGAGAAAGAGTGCTTGTGACGTCATAGTAGATAGTAAAAAAATGGCACGCTTGGTTTTCATACAGATCGTGATACTTGCGTTATCTAGGTCTATCTATATCTGAGAGATGACCAGTCCTTACTGACGGGGCTCGTTCATGAGCGTGACGTAAGGGTCAGCACCATTCAGCACCATTCAGCAGCATTTTGAAGGGAACTTAATGATCCAACACACACGCCATCACCAGCGAGACATTTGCTTAAACCGCGCCTAAAGTCCGGACTATATATATATTATATTACTAGCTTTTGCCAGCGACTTCGTCCGCGTGGAATAATAACTTCCGGAAATTGAGGCACTAACTCTCATAGAGTTTAACCGATGTGCTCTTTCTTCTGCCGATTCTTGAGAACGCGTATTTCTCGTTCAACGCATTTTTCAAGACAATAGCGGGCGGACGCCGGCGTCCGCTTGGGGCTTGAATAACTAAAAATATATAACTACGTCTAATATATAAAATAACATATAACAAAACCTACTTCACTTAAAACTAAATACCTATAACTACTATAATTAATAATACCTATACCTATAATTAATAAAAGTACCTACGCTTTTACCTACTTAATATTAAAAAAAACTGAACATAAATTAACCAAAACTTACCTACTACTAACTAACTAAAGGGTGTCTCAGTAAGAGTGCACTTTTTCATTTTAAAATAAAAACAAGTATTTTATGACAGAGTTGTGATATTTTTATTGTATTGTAAAGAAGACATGTTCCGATTAAGTATGGAATAAAATATCCGGCAAATGACCCCCCCGGCTTCGATGACAGGCCATTACTCTTTTCTTGAAATTTTCCATGACTTTTGCACATAGATGTGGCTGTATCTCACCGATGACACGTTAGATTTCCGATTTGAGCTCAGGAATTGTTTCGGGTTTATTCGCATAAGCCCGAGATTTCACAAAACCCCAAAGAAAAAAATCGCACGGCATCTTGGTGGCCAGTTAACATCAGAATTTCGTGAGATAATGTGTTCTGGAAATCGTTGCTGCAATAAGTCGATTGTTTCATGCGCGGTGTGGCAGGTTGCGCCGTCCTGCTGAAACCACATGTTGTCCAGATTCATGCCGTCCAGTTGAGGCCACAAGAAGTCCGTTATCATATTCCTGTAACGAATGCCGTTCACAGTCACTTTCCCCATTTGCAACTTTCCCCATTTTTGTAATGAGTTTTCACAATTAGAACGCGTTGTTCTTTCGAAAAGCGCTCCATTTCTAATAATCGGAATAAACAGAGGTGACAGCTGTCAAATTTCAGAGTTTCCACTTGCATGAAAAAAAAAATATTCCAATTTTAAAAAGTGCACTCTTACCGAGACACCCTTTACTACTAACCTATTACTACTTCACCTAAAAAGAAATCCTGTTTTCCCAACATTTCCCTTCACTGCTCTGCTCCTATTGATCGTAGCGTGATGAAAAGTATACTATAACCTGCCCAGGAGCATGAAGAACAATTATACCAAGTTTCGTTGAAATCCGTCGAGTGGTTTTTGTTTCTATAACGAACAGACAGACAGACAGACAGACAGACAGACAAAAATTTTACTGATTGCATTTTTGGCGTCAGTAACGATCACTAATCACCCGCTGATAGTTATTTTGGAAATATATTTCATGTACAGAATTGACCTCTCTACAGATTTATTATAAGTATAGATATTAGCCTGTGATGTCCCACTGCAGGGCAAAGTCCTCCCTACTCTCTTTCCACTTCTCTCTGTTCAAAGCTGCTAAGTCCGGACTGCTACTGAGAAAAAGAGCTGGCATGCCGTCTGAATCTGAAGATTGACACCATTGCAGTGGCGAAGGTACCACACAACTCGATTCCCGCCGGCTTCCCTTCGAAAATTCAGAACACAACCACTCTATAGTCAATTCATCATTGAAATAAGTAATGAAACATTTTATTGACTTTTTATTGCTCCGGATTACCTCTGTCATAAATTCACCCTTCGCCACTGCACCACTGATAGCTCACTTTATCTAAGTTTTCACTGTGAGAATTTAACGTAATAGACGGGCTGACTGACAACAGCAGTCAAAGGAGGAGGTTCTGAATTAGATTGTTTTTTTTATGTTTGTTACCAGGGACCAAACCTGAAATCGCGAAAAAAGAATCAGTAGTTTCCTACATTTTCACGAGTTATGCTAACATATATGTAGGAAACAGTTGATTTTTTCGCATTTTAGGCAAGAGTTTACAGAAACATAAATCAGTTTCGATTCTGTAAAAATCTCACCGTGATAACATAGGTGAAGTGAGCGTGAAATGAACTATCAATGGAGGCAATCCCTAACATCAGCAGTGCGATTCTGTAACCATCTCACAGTGAAAAGTTAGGTGAAGTGAGCGTGGAGTGAGCTGTCAGTGTCATCCTGATGCTAGGGATTGATACTCTTGACAGCTCACTCTAAGCTCACTTCACCTAACTTTTCACGGTGAGATTTTTCCAGAGTCGATCGGCTGGTAGAATGACAGCTCACTTCACCTTAGTTTTCACGGTGAGATGTTTACAGAATAGCACTGACTGTCACAGGGTGCAGATTTCCTCGTTATTTTTTTTTAAATGCCAATCATTTTTAAAATACACAACTTAGTTTTTTTTAAATAAGTATTATGACTTGAGCGATTCCGGCTTTACGTCGACGAGTATGTGATACAGGCCTACAGGGTACTTTGTTCCTCCTTATGTGCTTGCAAAGTAAAATACAACGTAAATACTTAAATCAGGAATATTTGTGTTTTCGTAACTTCAAAATAACTAATCAGTTTGTAAAGCAATTTAAATCTACAGGGTGGATTGAAGTCATGGGCATTATTTTAACCTAAGGCACTACTCACGATACTGATTGCATTAGGGCTATTAATACGCAAATCAAAAATATTATTAATGTAATTAAGGAAAACCTTAAAAATGTAGTAAGTCAAATTGCACAAGGCTTATTATTGCAAATAAACACTTAAAGTAATTAAAACAAAATATTTCGTTAACGCCAATAAATGTTGAAATATCAAAATCTTAAAGCGCAGTACAGCGCAAAGCGAAATGTAAACAAACATCACCTGCGCGCGCGCGGGTTTTTCCTTACAAGTAATAATAACAATGGGCTACAAGACATTCCGTCCGGCGGGATTCCCTGAACTCTCTCCGTCCCACTCCCTCACTCGCAAAAATACGAATATCACCCCCGCGCGGGGTATGCTTCCCGCCGCAACACGAACCCGGAACCAGTGTCATAACGACTGCGCAGGTGCATTGACGCGTAATTGATTTATTGATCCCGTGACGTAATTGCCGTACTCGCCGCTCGCGTCATACGGTGCTTGGATTGCAGTGTATTAAGTGTTAGTGTAGTAGTTGTGTGTGTGTTTGTGTACACGATGCCTCGACCGCGTAATGTGCAGGCTAGGTACACCAACCAACAATACCCACAAATGGTTGTAATTTACGATCGCACAAGAAATTTTGTATGAACTTGTGAAATGTTCCATCGCCGCAACCCAAACGACCCTATTCCTTCACGGGGTCTCATTCCACCAGAACCACTAAGAACCTCTTGGATTTCTCGTCTTTTCACGTGCCAGCACATGCACAAGCTCGTGGAAGAGCACCCGTTTACCCTCTGTCACTTTACCGACAAATAAAGTTTTTTCAAAACAATCCACAAGCTAGGTACGTAAATGTTTTTTTTTAATGTATGTTAGTTGACGTAGTTTTGACCGTCCTAAGCCGGCAAAGTACGAAGGGAAAGTTGGAATTTATTATTCACTCGCGTGTCCTAGGGAAATACCTTGGTTTTTCCAGGGTTACCAGATTGGGTACTTTTTTCACAATTTGTGGATAAAAATTTGGCTCCTGGAGAATGTCGATGTTGTGTTCCGAAAGTCGCGGCCGAAAGTCACCACTTCACGAAACTGCAAAATGTCCGCGCGAACGAAAGTTACCACTTCGCAAAGCACAGAATTTCCGAACGGACGAAAGTTACCACGACAAATTTTATTTTTTTGTGTTATTTTACAACTTTCTAATTATTTTGTGTACAAAATGTTCGCCAAAACAAGATAGCGGACAAATTGACAGGTGCGCTTATCAGTGGCTACTTTATTTAATGTCATTAAAAACTGTTCCATAGTGGTTACGATTGCATAATAGTACAAACTTTTTGCCTTTGGGTAAAATTAAGAAAAATTGTACCATTTTGGAGAAAAATTATTTCAAATTTAGGAAAAAATAAAGAATGACATCTGGCAACCCTGAAAGGTCAATAACTGGCCACTTTCGTGCGCCGGGACATTCTAGGGGTTATGAATCAATTCATTGGCAACTTACGAATGTCACGTGAGTCGGGCGGGGTCAAAGAATTCACGCCCAATGACGCGTACGGCGTAGTGTACCTACGCATTTGCTATCGAGAAGCGCAAAGTATTTCATACTTTCTATGACATACTACATTTTAAGGTTTTCCATACTTGCATTAATAATATTTTTGATTTGCGTAATAGTAGCCCTAATGCAATTAGTATCATGAGTAGTGCCTTTTTTTTTTTTTTTTTTTGTGGATGGGAAATCATCCAATGACCCCTCCCGCTCTGGGTGGAGCAGAAGGGAGTGTCAGACTCTTACTGACTAAAACCCACCCGTGTTCCTTCCTTAGCCCTTTGTGTTCCGGGGCAGCGGTAACCCTTTCGGACAATCCCGCTGCCCCGGCAGGCTTCGGCCCTTTCGGGCCCCTTCCTTATGCTGACATCTCATGAGTAGTGCCTTAGGTTAAAATAATGCCCATGACTTCAATTGCACCCCGTAGAGAAAAACAAAAACTAAGAAGTAATTTTATTTTTGTTTTAGGACTGCCAAAAGATACTATCAGATTTCCTCAACCTGATTTCCCCGAGGATTCTGGAAGTCAAAAGGCGCAGTTTTCAGTACCGGTATTATGTAAACAAACAAAAAAAAAAATAACCAAATTTTTCGACACAAGAAGGAAAATAAATTATTTAATATTCTAATATTTCCTAAACGAGAAAGGAACGACAATTTATATTGTTAGGGCCGCTTCCTTGTATTTTCTATTCTAATAGTAAAAATAATTCGGTTGCCTTTGCGTAAATATTGTAATACGCTGGACAATAGAGCGCTTATCAGAGGAGTAATTCCCGTATTTTTAAGAACGTTCTCATTCTAATCTCACTCTCGTACTGTCAAAAATAAGTCTAATTTCCATACATGTTTGACAAGTGCTTGACATTGATGCTGAGATGAGATCGGAACTAGATTTTGAACGTTTTTAATTACGGAAATTGGTCTGACTACACTGGAACATTCCAAATTTTGTAGCTACAGCTGTTAATTTTATACAACACCGAACGCGGATACTGATGGTGATGGGTGGCGCAAGGTTTCGTATCGTAGGAAACCATCTAACTATCGTTACCTGGGAAAATCGGGCTTAGCGAAAGATCAGAATTGTAATTTCAAAGCTGCTGACAAGAAAGTTCCTATATTCATAACAAATATTCACAGTGAAACTACAGAGGATGACATAATTAATTATATTCGCAGTAAGACTCAGGAAACTATATCCATCGAGAAAATAATTATGGAGAAAGAGAAAGGCTATAAAGCTTACAAATTCTTAGTCTTGGAATCGAAATTATCTTTGTACCTAGATGAGAAAATATGGCCTAAAGGTATCATATTTAGACGTTTTATTTATTTTAAACGCCGCAATCCGAGCAGATTATTATCTGCGCACGGTCAAAGTAAATAACCTAATGAATAGATATACTTATAGCTTCGCTAGTTTCAACTGTAAAAACGTCAAACGCTCCGTGGATAGTATTAGGGAGCTATGTAACAGCTGCGATCTGATTGCTTTACAAGAAACATGGTTGATGCCGAATGATATACCATATTTATGCACGATCGACAGTGGCTTCGGATACGCGGGTACGTCTGCAGTCGACACGTCTGGAGGCATACTGCGCGGGAGGCCGTATGGCGGTGTCGCTCTTCTGTGGAGAACCAGTGTTTTTCAGCAAGTGTCCGTGTTACGGTGTGACAGTGCTCGTATCTGTGCTATTAAGATAACGACAAGTGATCGCCCGGTGATTGTGATGAGTGTTTATATGCCTACGAATGCGGTGGACAACCTGCCTGATTTTACGGATTGCCTAAGTACGGTGAGCGCAATGGTTGACGAATACGGTGTTGAATCAGTTTTTATGTTAGGTGATTACAATGCCGATTTATTTGAATTGTTTTTTAATGAGCTTATACATTTTTGTAGTGAACAGAGTTGGTCGTGTATAGATGTTGATTTCCTAGGTACTGATTCGGGTGCTTACACATTCATTAGCGAGGCTCACGGGTCCTGTAGCTGGTTAGATCATTGTATTGTAACTCAGGCGGCAAAACGAGCTGTTGTTAATGTTTATATTAAATATGACACTATTTGGTCTGACCATTTCCCTCTGGTTCTTGAGTGTAACTTAAAGTTATTGACGCCAAAGTTGCCTTATAAAACAAGTGCTATAATAAGTAATAACAATGTAGTGTGGGGTGTGAGAACCGTGAAACAGGTGTCAAACTATACCAATGTGTGTCATAAACGGTTGAGGTTAATTGATTTTCCTGTCCAATGTATGAGTTGTGCTGACTATTATTGTAATGACCACGGCCACAGGCGTGCCCTTGACAGTTTGTACTCTGACATTGTGGCTGCCCTTCGCGATGCGTCTTTGGTGGGTCGAGGATGCACGAAGGCGGATGAGAGTGGTCCACGGGTAGTGGGTTGGAACGAGCATGTCAGAGAGGCTCACGGGGAGGCTCGGCTTAAGTTTACGGAGTGGGTAGCATGTGGTAAGCCTAGGTCCGGTATCATGTACACTGAAATGTGTGAGAGCAGAAGGGTGTTCAAGTCACGATTGAAGGCTTGCCAAGATCGTCAGGATCAATTTCGTATGGACACCCTTGCTGAGAAGCAATCCAAGGGTGACTTTCGTGGTTTCTGGAAAAGCACAAGCAAGGCTAATGTTAGGCCGGGTCTTCCGGTGAGCATCGATGGAGTGAGTGACCATAAGGGCATTGCAGATGTCTTTAGGGACTATTTTTCTATACACTCCCCTCTGGGTCCTGCGGGTGGTGTTTGCAATGCTGAGATGCCGAGTGAGGCAGTCGGGGTAAGGTTTATTGCGAGAGACGTGGATAAAATTATTAAGAATACGTCGAGAGGAAAATCCCCGGGGCACGACGGCCTCAGCATTGAACACCTGCAATATGGTGGACCGCATATCTGTAGGGTACTAGCAATGTTCTTCTCACTGTGCGTGAGCCACTCTTACCTGCCGACGGATCTTATGAAGACTGTGGTGGTGCCTGTGGTGAAAAATAAAACCGGTGACCTTGCCGATAAAACAAACTACAGGCCTATTTCCCTAGCCACTATCATAGCCAAAGTGTTTGACGGTTTGCTTAACACACAGTTGAATAAATATGTAAGTCTGCACGATAACCAGTTTGGTTTTCGACCACAATTATCTACTGAAAGTGCTATACTGTGTCTTAAGCATACCGTCAGATACTACACGGATCGTAAGACTCCTGTATACGCGTGTTTCCTCGACTTGTCTAAGGCCTTCGACCTGGTGGCGTATGATATCCTTTGGGATAAGCTGAACAGTATTAACTTGCCGCGTGAACTTGTAAATATCTTTAAGTATTGGTATACGCATCAGGTCAATAGCGTCAGATGGGCGGGGGCAATGTCGGAGTCATATCAGCTGGAGTGTGGAGTGAGGCAGGGCGGATTGACCTCGCCAACCCTTTTCAACCTCTACATGGACGCGCTGATCGTCGCTCTCAGTAGTCGGCATGTTGGTTGCCATGTTGATGGCGTTTGCGTCAACAATCTAAGTTATGCCGATGACATGGTGCTGCTGAGCGCGTCGGTCTGTGGTTTGAGGACCCTGACACAGGTCTGTGAGGACTACGCAGGTAGGCATGGTCTAAAATATAATGTTAGCAAGAGTAAATGCATGGTTTTTGGGGGCGGCGGTGCTAAATGTCTGGAAACTGTACCACCAGTGCTTCTCAACGGTGTTCCCCTAGAAACAGTGGACCATTTTAAATATCTGGGACATATAGTCACAGCTGACCTCAGGGATCATGCTGACATCGAACGGGAGCGGAGGGCTTTGTCGAAAAGAGCGAATATGCTAGCCCGCAGGTTTGCACGTTGTTCAAACCAAGTTAAAATCACCCTGTTTAAAGCATATTGCACCTCACTGTACACGTGCAGCCTGTGGGCTCGCTACACACAAGCGAGTTACAACGCCCTCCGCGTCCAGTACAACAACGCGTTCAGGGCGGTGTTGGGGCTGCCCCGCTTCTGCAGCGCCTCGGGCATGTTTGCGGAAGCGCGCACCGACTGTTTTCACGCCACCATGCGCAAGCGGTGCGCGTCCTTAGTGCGCAGGGTGCGGGCCAGCTCCAATACTGTCCTGGTGATGATTGCTGAGCGAATTGACTGCCCCTTCATTAGGAAATGCTGTGGTAGACATGTATAGCCAGTCCACTTCATTTTTGATTAACCTTGACATCGACAATTTGTATCTTTTAATCTTCTTTTATTTTAATTGTATTGATATTTTATTTTAATTTTATTTCTGCGACCTTTTTATTTGTATTAATTAATTTATTTTATGTGTAGGCATTGAAATTTGTTTTTTAATTTATTGTGCGTAATATGGGTTTTGCCTGAATTAAATGAATTTTATTTATTTTATTTATTTATTTATTTATTTATACAAAAGGTACGTGTTTTGCGAATTTGATCTTTATTAGTTACTAGAATTGTCACACTGAAAGATGTCTCGACGGCAGAACTGTAAGTAAGTATTTTGTAGAATGCCATCGTACAGAGGCCAGCACATCAAGCTACTCCAATCTGTCAGATTTTCCTAATTGAATATGAACCTTATTCCTTTGTACGTACTAAAGTTGAAAATCTATCAAAGAAATTTGACAGATTGGGGTAGGTTGACCTGCTGGCGTCTGTACATTTCTACTCAACTCTTACATTATAGGGCGCTTTATTAATAAAATTAGGCATCCCACCAATGGGCGCGCTGGTTTTTTCATATAAATTTATTCTTTAGAAAGGCTTAGGACTACTTCTTAGATCCCGCAATCAGACATCTTTTGGTTCTAATTAATTATATTTCAGTATATTACCATGTCAGCAAACTAACCAGCGCTGGAGTTCTGTCTCGCATAGGGTCGTAGCATTATGCGTGGATTTAACGCATAATATTTTCCCCCAGCTTGTACTTTTTGTGTTTGTGTTCTCTGCATCATGTTTCATCATCATCTGCCTAGCCTTTCCCCAACTATGTTGAGGTCGGCTTCCAGTCTAACCAGATGCAGCTGATTATAAGTATTTTACATGGAGCGACTGCCTATCTGACCTCCACAACCCAGTTACTGGGTAATACGATATCCCTTGGTAAGACTGATTGTCAGACTTTCGGGCTTTTGACTACCCGTAACGACTGTTAAACATCCACGAATGACAGCCGGGACCAACGGCTTAACGTGCTTTCCGAGGCACGGAGGGGTCTCGGTATGTAAAGATGGTCACCCATCCACAGACCAACCGCGGCAAGCGTAGCTTAACCTGATCGATCGACCTGTACGGCTGTTATTATTTAGCCACGGGCCACTCTCTGCATCATGTTTACCGCAACTAAACGTATTTTCTTTCTTTATTTTTTTTATATTTCCGCTTAATATGTAGCTTGTCACATTCATACTCTGAAAAAGCGTTTTATTTTCTAAATTGTGTGACAAGGATCCGGTTCTTTCCCGAGATAAGCTTTTTTTTTACCGATTTCGGAATTAAGGAAAAAATGCCACCAGTTTCAATGTCGGTTTTATAGTCTATAAAGTTTCTTATGTCCATTTGACGTTTTTTTAATACGGCTGAGCCTATGAAGCAATCTTGTCATCGTTTTTGGTTAACACAAGTATAGCGCGCGTCGCTTCGTGACATAAAAATACTGAATCTAGAAAATCTAAAGCCCATTACTACATAGCTTCTTCCTAACTCAATCGATACATTATCAAATTAAGTAGGTAAAGGTCTAGAACAAAGCTCCACTTCACTTAGGGCTGATTTTGCCAAAATCAGATAAATATTAGGTCGGGGCAAAAGTATTTTCGTATTTTTTACACATTTTTTTTTTCTCTTAAGTATAATTTTTTATTTATTTATAATATATATGTGCCGTTTTGATCGATGACTTGTTGCCATCTTGTGGGCAATGTCATGACCCCATTGCTGTAGAAGTTTTGAGATCTTTTATCAAAAAAATCTGACAGGTAGTTTTCACAGTGTTCTTTTGAGGTTAACTTTATGCTTCCTATAGAGTTCTGAAGTGACCGAAACAGGTAGAAATCTGATGGAGCAAGATCCGGTATAGCCCTGATCTTGCTTGGAGGATGCATCAACACATCCTAGCCAAGCTCTCTCAATTTTTGCTGAGTGGCTATAGATGAGTGCGGTCTGGCGTTGTCGTGATGAAACACCACGCCCTTCCTATTCACCAGCTCCGGCCGGTTTTTCTCAATAGCTTCTTTTAACCTTATCAGTTGTTGACAGTAGAGGTCAATATGTATATATTGACATAATTATATATTAACATATAATAACAATATGTATATATTATTATTATATGTCAATATATTGTCAGAATCGATAGTTTTACCCGGCGGCAAAAGCTCATAGTGGACGATTCCTTTCCAATCCCATCAAACACACAGCATCACTTTGTTCCGAGTCAGGCCGGGCTTTGCCACGGTCTGTGGGGCTTGTCCATGCTTCGACTACGATCTTTTTCGGACATTCTTATCGTAAGTGATTCATTTTTCATCACCCGTAATCAATCGTTTAAGAAATGGGTCGGAATTATTACGTTTCAACAAAGAATCGCAAATGGAAACACGTTGCATTAAGTTTCTCTCAGTGAGATCATGTGGTACCCAAATATCAAGGTTTTTGTTGTACCCAGACTTTTGTAAATGCCATAAAACTGTTTTGTAATCAACATCCAGTTCTTCAGCAATATCATAACTACTAATAAGTCGATCTTGCTCCACTTTTTCAAAAATGGCACTGATTTTATCCGTAACAGGGCGTCCAGAGCGAGCTTCATCCTTCACACTAAAATTTCCTGACTTGAAACGCTTGAACCACATTTGTGCTACTCGTATTGATACCGCATTAGATCCGTAAACCGCACAAATTTTATTCGCGGCGTTAGTCGCATTTTTACCTTTTTTGTAATAAAATTTTAAAATGTACCGAATTTCTTCGTCACATACGTTCATGTTGCTAGCTTGAAAAACAATTGAGAAATGGCGGGAACTAGTTTTTTTTTATTTATTGCATCTTTAGAATGTCAACATTTAATAATATTAAAACCAGCCCGTTACATTCAGTACTGCCAAAGAGGTTTGATTACTAACAATAGATTCAAAATACGAAAATATTTTTGCCCCGACCTATTATTATATTCGTGGAATAAAATTGACGTCTGACAGTCCAGTATTGAAAAACTGTTAATTTATTCTCAGTATAAGACTTATTCTAGGTATAAATTTTGGTGAAATGCGCCCTCAGAACAGGAACCAAAGTATTTCCTAAAATAAAATCATGCGCAATCCATTTTTTTACCCAAGGCTTTTGGGGGTTCAAGGCCTGTTTATATACAGGGTGTAATTTCACAGCTATCCTCTTAAGGCCAGGAGTCTCAGAATCGACCTATTTTGATTCAACATTAAACAATCAAATATTCTTTGTTTTGATCTGATAAAAATATATGTTGTAGTTCAATAAACATTCTTGATTATTCTATGGCTCAAAACACGATATTTACAACTTCACTCGATCATAAAAAATCGCAAACAAATCGAAAATAGGGAAGTTTTTTATCGTTTTTCAAGTCATACTTGAAGTAGACCAAAGTTTTACTCTAAAAAAATATGTCAAAAAATAGGCAATGATGTTTAGAAGAATATTCTATGGCTATTTTTTTTCAAAACAGTTTTTTATTGTTTTGACAAGATATAATATAACAAAGCGGCCCGCGCGCTTCGCTTTAGTAGCCGGCTAGGCGTCTCCGAGGCAGGACCTGTGTCGCTTTTACTGGCTCGCCGCGTTCCTCCGCTAATCGATCGAAATATACGTTATATTATTGTTATTTTCCGTGTTTGTATATTAGTTTTAAAAATAAGCCTGTAAATATTGTTTTTAAGTTCTAGTATTAATAATTAAACAAGATGTTAGTTTATGTTGTAAAATATAGTGGTATTTAAGATTAAATTATGGGGAATAAAAACAGAAGAAAGAAAAAAATATCCAGGATTGAACTGCGGAAGCTTAAAAAAAAAAGGTAAGATTGATTATTATTTTTCTACGTATTTATACCTACCTACTTTTAAAAAACGACGCGACAGAGCAATATTGTAGTTGTATAGGTAATTATGTACTTACCTACTTGCTTTCGTCACAGTACTAGCAGACAGTAGCAGGTAGGTAACTAGGTACCATAAATTTACAATTATACTAATATCAAAGTAAATATAAACTACTACTCCATTCACAATAAGATTACACATTTAAACAAACCTTTTTTTACAGCTTGTTCAAACGATTTTGACTTCTATTAAGTAGGCATAAGGATGGCATTAAAAGCAAAAAAGTGCTTACAGTAATAACTGTTTACTGCTTTTAATGACATCCTTATGCCTACGGAATAGAAGTCAAAATCGATTGAACAGACGGTAAAAAAGGTTTGTTGAAATGTCTTATCTTATTGTAAATGGAGTATAGTTGATATTTTAGTTTTTATGGACAAAACAGTAGCACAACTACAACAAAGATAATTTTTGCTAATAAAACTTTTTATCTTTGCAGTTCATCGATACCAAGATGTAAAGGCGTATTTACAAAAAAATGCACAGGCGAACAGTAAGTACCTAATCTACAATTCGATTTTTTACCCGACTTTCAAAAAGGAGGAGGTTATTATGTTCGACTTTATGTATGTTTTTTTTTTATGTATGTTCTGTTCACTGATTCTCCGTCAACTGTGGACCGATTTTCAAAATTCTTTTTTTATTTGAAAGAGTATGCTCCCGAGTTGGTCCCATTGTCACCAAATCGGAATCTGATGAGGGAATCCTATGGAAATCGAGGGAAACCCTCAAATTTTTTAGGCACACCTATAGCGATTTGGGTAGGTATTTTTTATAGTAGCTCGTGCATTTGCTTTCAGAAAGCATCATTAGGTGAAGTGGAACTGATGATGAAGACCACAGATGGCCATCGGAACTACTCGATAGTAAATATTTCACGGGTTGCGATTCGATTAGGTACTTTAATGTGGTTGTTAAGCACAATGGAGCTGATGGTGACTTCTCAATCAGCTCCAGTTCTTATAAGGAGAACTCCTCAACAATTAACGTTCCTGCATCGGGAAAAGCAATATTTTGTAAAAGGTGATGAGCAGTTGCCATTGGGCTATTATAACTTAGATTAGTTACAAACTGGACTACTAAAAAATGAAAAATAAAAACTTTTTTACAAAAACAACCGACTTCCAACAAAACACTACAAAATGAAAAATAACTTTAATTTCGGAAGTCGGTCTCAATAAAAGAAAATGCGGAACCAACGTCACCGACTTTTTATTCAGTATTTGCTTCTCGCTCAGGCGCAATAGGTAGGTAGACATGTACTTACCTAATGCATCAACTCAAGTCTACTCTACAAATTATAATAATAATGCAAGGTTGTTGATGTTGTTGTACTTTTATACAAAATAGTGACTAGAATGTATGTAGATATCTGTTACCTCCTGACTTACCACTCGACTTACCGACTGACTTAACGACTTTGGTTAGTTTTAGTTTTGATTGTAATATCTTGAGTCAAATAAAAAGCAACTTTTTTCTTTTTATTGTTTCAGTGACAGTCATGATTCATATGATTTTACTGTTGAAGTGGAAAACAAGGAAGATGACTTTCAACCCGTTTCAGGACGCAGAATTGTCGACATAAATTTTATTTTGCGAAAACTGCAAGAAAAAGTAAGCAAGACAAGGAAAATGAGCAACCAGATAAATGCGCATCCAATACACACTCTCTGCCTCAACCAGCACCCTAATTGCGAAACACACTATCGATCTCAATTTGAATAATTTTGAAGCATATTGCTAATCCATTGCTTCATATGTTCGAAAAATGTGTCTGCTCAACAATGTAAAACACGCAATGAATGTTGTTGATCTGTCAAAATGAAACCCATTGCTACTAATAGTGTGTTACGCAATTATCCCGCTGATTTGCAGCAACCAGGTCCAAGCACGCTCGCGATTAATATTTATGATTTTTTATTATTTTTTGAGTAAATTATTAAGTTATTATTATACAGGGTGCATTTGATATCATGGGCATTATTTTAACCTAAGGTACTACTTATGATACTAATTGCATTAGGGCTACTATTACGCAAATCAAAAATATTATTAATGCAAGTATGGAAAACCTTAAAATGTAGTAAGTCATACAAAGTATCAAATTAGTTGCGCTTCTCGATAGCAAATGCGTAGGTACACTACGCCGTACGCGCGTCCTTGGGCGTGAATTCTTTGACCCCGCCCGACTCACGTGACATTCGTAAGTTGCCAATGAATTGATTCATAATAAATTCCAATTTTCCCTTCGTACTTTGCCGGCTTAGGACGGTCAAAACTACGTCAACTAACATACATTAAAAAAAAAACATTTACGTACCTAGCTTGTGGATTGTTTTGAAAAAACCTTATTTGTCGGTAAAGTGACAGAGGGTAAACGGGTGCTCTTCCACGAGCTTGTGCATGTGCTGGCACGTGAAAAGACGAAAAATCCAACAGGTTCTGAGTGGTTCTGGTGGAATGAGACCCCGTGAAGGAATAGGGTCGTTCGGGTTGCGCCGATGGAACATTTCACGAGTTCATACTAAATTTCTTGTGCGATCGTAAATTACAACCATTTGTGGGTATTGTTGGTTGGTGTACCTAGCCTGCACATTACGCGGTCGAGGCATCGTGTACACAAACACACACACAACACACAACTACTACACTAACACTTAATACACTGCAATCCAAGCACCGTATGACGCGAGCGGCGAGTACGGCGATTACGTCACGGGATCAATAAATCAATTACGCGTCAATGCACCTGCGCAGTCGTTATGACACTGGTTCCGGGTTCGTGACTTCGTGTTGCGGCGGGAAGCATACCCCGCGCGGGGGTGATATTCGTATTTTTGCGAGTGAGGGAGTGGGACGGAGAGAGTTCAGGGAATCCCGCCGGACGGAATGTCTTGTAGCCCATTGTTATTATTACTTGTAAGGAAAAACCCGCGCGCGCGCAGGTGATGTTTGTTTACATTTCGCTTGGCGCTGTACTGCGCTTTAAGATTTTGATGTTTCAACAATTATTGGCGTTAACGAAGTATTTTGTTTTAATTACTTTAAGTGTTTATTTGCAATAATAAGCCTTGTGCAATTTGACTTACTACATTTTTAAGGTTTTCCTTACTTGCATTAATAATATTTTTGATTTGCGTATTAATAGCCCTAATGCAATCAGTATCGTGAGTAGTGCCTTAGGTTAAAATAATGCCCATGACTTTGATTCCACCCTGTATATTTTAAAAAGTATTTTTTATTTCTAATAAATAATTTATTGTCCTGTGTATTATATTGTAATGAGTTTTATCAGAATTTATTTAATCCAAAGTAAGTAAGTATGTAACTAATAATAAATAACTAGCTTATGCCCGCGACTTCGTACGCGTGGATTATAAATTAGTTATAAAACATACATGTGGTAGGTGAAAACTAAAGCTACGGAATATAAACTCCTGTCAAAATCCTTCTAGTAGTTTATTATCAGACAAACATTCTAAAAACTGGATCGTAAGGAAGCGCTGTAACAGTCATGAAAGAAAAGAGGTAACAATTAAAAAAGAAACAATTGTTGGTAGGTAATAAAGTGATTTATGTTGATAAGTATACTTATATTTCCCTAAAAACTAAACACTCGAAATATTAACATGAATTCCGTAAAACAAAGTTAACTGTTCCCACTGTTACAATTTTAAACTCTGACGCAAAATTTTTGAACAGCGGGGTCAGCGAGTTCATTTGAACTACGCGTTCGCGGGACTTGCCACGCGAGGAGGGGGGTAACGCTAAATGCCTACTGCGCTCGAATATCCTGGCCTTAAGGGGTCATAGTACTTATCATTATGAACAACTTTTACTAAGGGACCAAAACTGAAATCGCAAAAAAAATCGGCTGTTCCCTACTTTATTTACTACTTACCTGCTTATATTTTAACGAGTTATTTTTAATGAGAGTATTTTATTTTATGGACTGATTTTTACATCGCCAAATAACTTTTATTTGAGGAATAAAATTGACGTCTTTGACAGTTTTTTTAATGAAATAACTGTCAAAATTTCAAAATTATCCCTCGAATAAAGTTATCAGATGATTGAAATATCAGCACTAAATTACATGTTTATAAATTTTAAAAAAATTACATAATAAATAGTACTAGCTTTTGTCTGCGGCTTCACCTTTCGTGGAGCTCGGAAAAAGGGTATGTTCCCACTAGTTCTACTGAAAAGTTCTACGGTAGAACTAATGGGATTTTTTTCCCCACTAGTATCTACTACGATATTTGGTATAACAAAATAGTAGAACTATTGGGATTCTCTATTCCCACTTGTTCTACTAAACAGTTCCACGGTAGAACTAATGGGAATTTGTTTTCCCACTAGTACTACGATATTAGGTATAACAAAATAGTAGAACTAGTGGGAGTCTCTATTTCCCGCTTGTTCTACCTATTCCATCGGTAGAACTAATGGGATATTTTGTTCTTACTAGTACTACGTTTTGATAGGTTCTAGAAATGGAAGTAAAGTACCAATTAAGCTAGTCGTATCTCAATATTAGGTTAAAAAGACACTTAGATATTACTGGAAACATTACAACACTATTAATTAAAGACACTTTGTTTATACAGGGTGCATTTGATATCATGGGCATTATTTTAACCTAAGGTACTACTTATGATACTAATTGCATTAGGGCTACTATTACGCAAATCAAAAATATTATTAATGCAAGTATGGAAAACCTTAAAATGTAGTAAGTCATACAAAGTATCAAATTAGTTGCGCTTCTCGATAGCAAATGCGTAGGTACACTACGCCGTACGCGCGTCATTGGGCGTGAATTCTTTGACCCCGCCCGACTCACGTGACATTCGTAAGTTGCCAATGAATTGATTCATAATAAATTCCAATTTTCCCTTCGTACTTTGCCGGCTTAGGACGGTCAAAACTACGTCAACTAACATACATTAAAAAAAAACATTTACGTACCTAGCTTGTGGATTGTTTTGAAAAAACCTTATTTGTCGGTAAAGTGACAGAGGGTAAACGGGTGCTCTTCCACGAGCTTGTGCATGTGCTGGCACGTGAAAAGACGAAAAATCCAATAGGTTCTGAGTGGTTCTGGTGGAATGAGACCCCGTGAAGGAATAGGGTCGTTCGGGTAGCGCCGATGGAACATTTCACGAGTTCATACTAAATTTCTTGTGCGATCGTAAATTACAACCATTTGTGGGTATTGTTGGTTGGTGTACCTAGCCTGCACATTACGCGGTCGAGGCATCGTGTACACAAACACACACACAACACACAACTAATAAACTAACACTTAATACACTGCAATCCAAGCACCGTATGACGCGAGCGGCGAGTACGGCGATTACGTCACGGGATCAATAAATCAATTACGCGTCAATGCACCTGCGCAGTCGTTATGACACTGGTTCCGGGTTCGTGACTTCGTGTTGCGGCGGGAAGCATACCCCGCGCGGGGGTGATATTCGTATTTTTGCGAGTGAGGGAGTGGGACGGAGAGAGTTCAGGGAATCCCGCCGGACGGAATGTCTTGTAGCCCATTGTTATTATTACTTGTAAGGAAAAACCCGCGCGCGCGCAGGTGATGTTTGTTTACATTTCGCTTTGCGCTGTAACTGCGCTTTAAGATTTTGATATTTCAACAATTATTGGCGTTAACAAAGTATTTTGTTTTAATTACTTTAAGTGTTTATTTGCAATAATAAGCCTTGTGCAATTTGACTTACTACATTTTTAAGGTTTTCCTTACTTGCATTAATAATATTTTTGATTTGCGTATTAATAGCCCTAATGCAATCAGTATCGTGAGTAGTGCCTTAGGTTAAAATAATGCCCATGACTTCGATTCCACCCTGTATAATGGTAAATATTGTAATAATATTTATTTAAGACAAATTGACTATTTCCAATTACTCTTCAAGTAAATAGGATAAGAATGTGTATTTTGTGTTAGATTCACCTAAATAGTGCAAATTATGTGTAAATAACTTTCAATGTACACCGGTGACAGTTACCGCATATGTGAATTTGTATTGTCATCTTGCTAACAGGTATATTACTTTAAATTTTATTTGCCATTAGTTAGTTTACGTACTACAATTTTTACCAGCAATTACATTTTTCACTTATAGTACGGCTACCAGATGCCAATGACCTGTGAACGTAAACATAACCTTACTTAGGTTTGGTGACAGAACTCCTTTTAATTACATCTAAATTTCATTTTTCATTTTTCCTTTCAACTAATCATCTTTTCAACTGCTGCCACAACAACCTTCTCTTTTCTCATTTCTTGTCGCTTCCTTACTAGTTCTAATCATGATTATGACTCGCAGCGCCCGTGCTCGCCTCGAAGAGTCCAAACTCAATGAGGCTTTGAGCGCTTTAAAGGCGTCAAAGGAGTCCTGTGACCAACTAATTAAGGAATTAGATGACAATGAAAGGGTGCTCTTTGATGCCCATGAAAAGAATAGAAAGTTAAAGATTGAAATGGCTCAGATATACACTCAATACACTGATGCCATAGAAGAACGGGACAGACTTCAACTTATTGTGGACGGGTTCAGCCAGTGTAGCATAGAGTATGAACAAGCTCTTAGTCACAAACACTTATTACAACAGCAGCTACATGAGGCTCAAAGTCAGATTACACAACTTGAGACTACAAACCTTAACATCACCGCCTTGCTGAATCAAAGTCTGTTCAATGAGTTGGTGTCTGTTGCCCCATCAATAGTTTCTGCCAAAAACCCCAATTACACAATTGATCTGACAGGTGATGATGAATCAAAATCATGTAACTCAGTGAGGGTAGTCACTGGTAAAAACAAACTTAAAAAATACATCAAAATTAATAAATACATTGTTAAAACACAAAAAATGGTAAAAAGGCAAAAGTTCTTTATCAAAAACGTTAAACTTAATAGGGAAAGGTTGAATTTACTGAAACAGTTAGATATGTACTCTTTCAATTTGGAGCAAAGTACTAGGAAATATGAAATTGACACACAGGACTTGCAATCTCAACTTGACCTTCTACAGGAGAAACTAAGATCAATGACTAACAAGTATAATACCTCTGAAGATCTAATGAGGGAATATGTGTTGGCAATGAATGAGCTGGTGAACTCACAAACTAACAGCTGTGAGCGCTGTCAATTACCGTCCAATGTACATACGCCAGATCATTCATTAGCAGCATGCAATACCACATTATCGCATCCTTGTGTCGATTTAACAATTCCTTCTGTTAATAGTTCCATTATACCATGTAAACAATTTGTAAACCATGATATTGTGTTATTTTGTGATGAGATTGGAAAGGACTTAGGTCACTTGTTGACAGATGAATATCCAGGACACTCAATAATAAATTACTGTATGCCTGGTTGTTCATTATTTGATATAATGAATGAAATTATTAAATGTAACTTTAAGCAGGAAACAACTTTATTAATTTTCATGGGAAATAGGGGTAATTTAAATAAAGGAGAATTGCTCCAATATCATAGAACATTGTGCAACCTTAGCTTAAAAAAAATTGTGTTGTTTACATTCCCCTATAGTAACAGTTTGCCACAGGAAGAAAATAACTTAAGATTTGATATAAACATGACATTGCACAATTTGACATATAATGATAATCGATTCCACATAATTGATACTAACTATTATGTTGGTAATAATTTATATTTGACAAGAGATAGATTTAATATTGTTAAGTACTATCTTTCTAACTATCTAAAAAGACAGATAGCTGTGTTGCTATCATACTATTTTTCTATTTCAGCCAAAAATTTGGCTAAACAAATTGCTCCTTTTGAGCAATGCAATGACTTTTTGAACTTATCTGTCAATAATTTGGTCAAAATTAATGACATTAATCATCATTTAAATTAGAAATTAGGACAATAGAGGCAACCTCTTGCGAAATTGTAAATAAAGCAAATAATAAGTCAAAGGAAAGTGTAAAAAAATTAAATAGTATCAATCTGGTGCATCAAAACATTCAAGGTTTTTTAAACAAAGACTTAGAAGTAGAATTATTCCTGAATTGTAACAATATAGATATTCTTTGTATGACAGAACATTGGCTTAAAAGCCACCAGTTCATGTTCAATTTTAGTAATCACCAGGTTGGTAGTTCATTCAGCAGAGTAAATGCTATACATGGTGGCTCATTAATTTTAGTAAATAACCAGCTTAAATTTAAAGACCGAAAGGATATTGTGAGCCTCTCTGTTGAGCGTACAATTGAAATAGCCTGTATAGAATTGGAGCAGTTCATTATATTAAGTGTGTATAGACCTCCTTCAGGATTGTATGATTGTTTTGAAAAAGTTATGGATGAAGTGTTGCACAAACTCTGTAATACAAACAAGTCCATCATCACTTGTGGTGATTTTAATGTTAATTTGTTAGAAAATTCTGGATTAAGTACTAAAATCATAAGTTTGTTTCAGTCATACAATCTTGCTAAACAATTTCTGGAGCCCACTAGAATAACTCCTACTAGTGCCACATGCCTAGATAACATATATACAGATGCTATACCAACCCGCAAAGAAATTATTAATTCAATAGACTCAGATCATTGCGGACAATTGATCACTATTCCAAATTTAAACAAAAAGGCTACTAAAAAAGATATCACTGTAAACCCAAAAACAACTAAACGCTTGGAAACATTTAAGACTAAACTTCTGAGTAAATTACCACTTTTGTTGACTAATGATGACCCTAATCAACAATTTAATGATTTTTTTAATATGTATTGCACACAATTTGATAATACATTCATTCCAAAGACATTATCGGTTAATAGTAACGCTTCCTTCAGCGACTGGGCCACCATTGGTATACATAAAAGTAGAAAACGACTTTATGAATTATATGAAGAACGGATTTGTATAAACACTGCTGAATTTAATTTATATGTTAGAAATTATTCTAAAATATTTAAAAAAGTTTGTAGTATTGCCAAGTCACGTTACTTGAGTTCAAAAATTAAAAATAGTAGTAACATTATTAAAATGACTTGGAATGTAATTAATAGCGAAACGGGAAAGTCATGCAACCGAAGTAGTGACTACAGCCTTGCTATTAATGACAATATAATTAAATCAGATTCTCAAGTCGCCGCGGCCTTTGAAAATTTCTTTGCAGAGATTCCCGTATCAACTACTAGATCTCTAAACTCATCACCCACTGCTGCAGAGTCTTTGCTTAAGGAAAATGTTCCAGTTTGTGATTCTGAATTTCACTTCGAATATGTCACCTGTAAAGATATAATTAAAACCTTTCACACATTAAATGTTAAAAAGACCGCAGATCTTTGGGGTAATTCTGTGGATGTTGTTAAGTCGATTATAAACATTGTAGCACCTACTTTAGCTGTTATATTTAATAATTGTATCGACCGTGGTGAGTTTCCTGATCTTATGAAAAACAGTAAAATAATACCATTGTTTAAATCGGGTAGTACATCAGATCCTACTAACTATAGACCTATTTCAGTACTACCTACCTTTAGTAAAATTTTTGAAAAACTTATTTTTAACCAAATGCAAAGATTTTTTAATAAAAATAAATTACTGCATAACAAACAGTTCGGTTTCACAAGGGGTCGTTCGACTACCGATGCCGGAGTTGAACTTTTAGGACATATTTATAATGCCTGGGAGGACAAATGCGATGCGTTGGGCATCTTTTGCGATTTGTCCAAGGCATTCGATTGTGTTCATCATGAAACATTAATCAGGAAGCTGCACCACTACGGAATCCGTAACGCCTCCCTGGATCTTCTTACTTCTTACTTAAGTTATAGGATTCAGAGGGTTGATGTTAACGGAAAAAGATCACCCGGATCTGTAGTAAGAATGGGGGTCCCCCAGGGCTCAATTCTTGGCCCATTTTTATTTATTATTTATATTAATGACTTGCCTTACCTCATAAAGGATAATCATGATATAGTGTTGTTTGCAGATGACACTTCACTTGTATTTAAACTTAAACGTCAGCAGCTGGTTACTGACAATGTAAATAGCGCCCTCGCAAAAGTAGTTGACTGGTTTAATGTTAATAACCTACTACTTAACGAAAAAAAAACCAAATGTCTTAAGTTTACGATGCCCCATGTTAGACAAGTCGAAACTAGTGTTCTCATAAAGGATGAAGAGTTAAAACCCGAAGATATCACAGTATTCTTAGGCATAACATTGGATGCCAAGCTTCAATGGGGCCCCCATATAGATAAAATGTCAAAAAAGCTTAGCTCTGCAGCATACGCCGTTAGGAAAATTCGTGATTTAACTGATTTAGAGACAGCCCGTTTGGTTTACTTTAGTTATTTTCATAGTGTGATGTCGTACGGTATTCTGTTGTGGGGAAATGCCGCCGATATTCAGACAATTTTTATTTTACAAAAAAAGGCAATTCGTTCCATTTATAAATTAAGTCCCAGACACTCCCTCAGAGACAAATTTAAAGAGATTAATATAATGACTGTGCCTTCTCAGTACATTTATGATAATCTTTTGTATGCACATAAAAATATTAATCTATTTAAAAAATACAGTGATATCCATAACATAAATACTAGGAACAAACACAAATTTGTTGTTCCTTCATCAAGGCTCAAAAAAATAGGTGGCTCGTTTAGATGCCAATGTATACGTTTTTATAATAAACTTCCTAGTCACATTCAAGAACTAAGCCTAAATAAATTCAAATCTTTTATAAAGCGTAAACTATGCCAAAAAGCCTATTATACTGTAAATGACTTTATTGAGGACAAAAAGGCTTGGGATTGAGCTGCTCCAATAAGTTTAGACTGCGAATGTTGTTTTATTTTATTTTGCGATTTTACACTTCTTTTTTTTTTCTTAATATCTATTTACATAAACAATGACATGAACATTTACTATTTACTGTGTAAAGTATTATATTATTTTATTTATTGTGAATGTGAGGACTATGTGGGTCATTGTTTCCGTTTTAATCATGGTCTGGCGGTTTGAGTAATTTATGCGGCCTACCCAAATGTCCTTTCTTTGGTATTGTTCGTCGAATCGTTGAGCTCCCTAAGTTTGAGTTGAGCAGCATGATTACTGACAAATGCGTGCACTGACTGGACAGGTCCACTCAAATTTGTGTGGTTCTTTCCTCAAAAGACCATTTCAGACACCAATCTACATGGTCCTCAAAATGATCTGACCAAGACTATTTCTGGATTTTTATATACACATTGACATTGATAAATTTTACATATACAGTGACATGAATATTTACTTTGTAAAGTATTATATTATTTTAATGACTGTGAATGTGAAGACTATGTGGGTTATTATTTTTTTTTTTTGCCTTTTTTTTATTTTCTCAGATAGTTTTAGTCATGGTCTGGCAGTTTGAGTAATTTATGCGACCCACCCATATGTCCTTTCTTTGGTATTGTTCGTCGAATCGTTGAGCTCCTTAAGTTTGAGTTGAGCTGCATGATTACTGACAAATGCGTGCACTGACTGGACAGGTCCACTCAATCGGTGTGGTTCTTTCCTCAAAAGACCATTTCAGACACTAATCTACATGGTCTCCACATGATCTGACCAAGATTATGTCTGGACTTTAAAAGAGACTGTGACCTCTGAGTTTGTTTCGGCCTTTCTTCTCAGAGTAGTCAGTTAGGAAACGCCGACCTCATCTCGTTTTAAAAAATATGATTGACATGTAAAAGTGTTTGTACAAACCTACTTACAGAAATAAAATCATTTATCATTTATCATTTATCATAAAGAAAATATAAATTGTAATATAAAAATGTCAAATGTTCAAATGTTGGCGTAATATTGACCATTCATAGTAGTTCCTTTAGACAAGTAATCAATAGAACTAATAGAACTAGTGGGAACAAACGGGAAAAAGAACCTTTGCTTTGTGCTTTGTGAACAATGATCATGTTTTTGTAAACCTATCAGATAAGTTCACATAGGTCCTCGAAATTTTGGTTCTAGAACATGCCGGTTTCCTCACGACACTTCCCTTCACCGTTTTGAGAGCAGTGGTGATGAAATAATTTATACTTAAAGTGTCTGGGATAGAACCACAACCTACGACCAACAGCACGTAAGTCGCAGCCGAGTTGACTTATTTTATCTAGCGGAATACAGCAGAAATGAGAACTACAAGAATCTAAGGCCGTCTTTACCCGGAGGTGCAAACGGTGTGTGGCACCCGGGCGCAGGGTCTTAGGGAGCGCAAGCCAATCGCCTTATCTACACATACCATGCGTAATCAAACCTCGAAATTTAAATTAATAAAAAACTACTTACTTACCATTAACTATGTATAACTCAATATAGATTGGGTTGATTACAAAACAGACGATATCATAAATAAATTAGCCGGCTTTAGACTCGGAAAAACTATATGTGATGTTTGAAAATGTACCTAATTTTATTGTAAGTTTTTTTTTTTTTTTGTTAGCCTATGCTGTCCCACTGCTGGGCAAAGAGTAAGTATTAAATAAAAGAATAAACTCAATAATTGGGGCTTAAGCAGATTTTCGCACCGGGCTCCAAGAATCAACGGTATGTAGGTACCCTGCCCTTCAGAAAATATTCCGCTAAATCGTTTCCAAATTGAAGTAGGCAGGTACCTAGGTATTTAACAACAGGTAACAACAAACAACAGTTTGACCTCGCATACCGAACAACAACGCCATGATGAATGGATTGAGTCACTTCGTTAACGACGTGAACTTTCAACGGCGATGACACTGGACAGTGATGTCACAGAAATATAAGCGGACGGTCATAAACAAGAATATATATTTGTCTATCATTAATACAACATTTGTACTATACAATAACGCCTTTGGGATTCTGGTGAGACTCCCTCGATTCTGCAGCGCATCGGGCATGTTTGCTGACGCAAGGGTCGATGATTTTTATGCCACTATGCTCAAGAAAACAGCTTCTCTGATGCGCTGGATTCGAGGGAGCGCCAACGGAATCCAAAGGATGATTTCTAAGAGACCAGACTCTGCAGTGATAGTAAGATTCATCCAGCTTCATGTAACGAGATGACACTATTACTGACTATGAGTTTTATTTTTGTTATGATATTTTTTGACATTTATGGTTTTATGATTTTAATATTTGAATTTTAAGAAACTGAATGAAGTTTTAGTATTGACTAACATATTTTAAGACCTTTGTTACTAACAACTATGGACATCTAATTCGTCTGCAATAAATGGAATTATTATTAATATTAATCATTATCTATACCAATATTAAAGCTGAAGAGGTTGTTTGTTTGAACGCCCTAATCTGTGATACTACCACAGATATAGATAGACCTAGATAACGCAAGTATCACGATCTGTATGAAAACCAAGCGTGCCATTTTTTTTGCCTACCTACTATGACGTCACAAGCGCTCTTTCTCACTCACGTTCACCCAGCCAGGGACTGAGCGCGAAAGTGGCAGCTTACGATTTTTGAACGTAAGTTGGTGCGATTTTTGGCATGCGAAGTAGTTGCTCTTGCGTTATCATATATCTGTGGGTACTACAGTCGGATTTAAAAAAATATTTATTAATTTATAGTCTAATTCTGGAGGAAGGCTATTTAAAATCACGCTAGGACCCTTAAGAGCCGAGCAAAAAGAAAAAGTTAGGAAAAACAATAAGGGAAAACGAAGTAATAGCGCAAAAGGGCGATGCGATGCGACTCTATAACTTGTTATAAGCCCAGTTTTCCGGGAATCGTATTACCCAGAAACTGGGTTGTGGAAGTCAGATAGGCAGACGCTCAATGACCCGAAACTGTCAAATTTTCCCAATCAAATTTGAACCTTTTGCTTTAGCGATAAAGTTGAAAATCTATTAAAGAAATTTGACAGATTGTAGTAGCTTGATTTGCTGGCGTCTGTACCTACTCGTACCCCCTTACTAATAAACGTTGTATAGCGTCTGTATAGTTACACAACGCTTTGTCTTTTTCTTTCGAAAGTGTAATTACTGACGACTGAAAGAGAGAAATCGGTGTGTAACTATTCATCTATCTATACTTCTATACTAATATTATAAAGAGGAAAGATTTGTATGTTTGTTTGTAACGAATTGGCTCAAAAAGTACTGGGCCGATTTTAAAAATTCTTTCACCATATGAATGCTACATTGTCACTGATTAATATAGGCTATTTTATTTGCAAGAAAATAATAAAATGTTTAAAAAGAAATGTCCACCCGTGCGAAGCCGGGACAGGCCGCTAGTCTGATATAATACCTTTATTAGTAAGGGGGTTATTTTTTAGCCTAGTCATAGCCAGCACCTGTGTGTACCTTGTGCATTTAAATTAAAAAAAAAAATGCCTAAATGCCTAGAATGGAAGCCGACCCCAATATAGTTGGGAAAAATCTAGACACATGATCAACTACCTACCATCCTAAGGCTAAAGAAGCAAAGTCCTTACACCTTAAAACAGAAATCAACTTATACTACTGCTTCCTATTTGCATCGTGACAGAAAATGTTTTTGCCAAACCGTTTATTCGGCTAACGAATTCTACAGACTGAAATGCCGCGCCTGCCACAATCGGCATTTTGCTCAATGTTTTATCGAATTGTTACTTTTACGGTAGGAACTAAATAAATGAATAATACAAAATTGTTTCCTATAGATACCTAAATAACACAGTAACTGGGTTGTGGAGGTCAGATAGCCATGTAAAATACTGGTATTCAACTGCATCCGTTTAGACTGGAAGCCGACCCCAACATAGCTGGGAAAAGGCTAGGCAGATGATGATGAGGTAAATATCACAGTGATAGTGTAGCATCTATCTAACTATATCTATTCTAGCGTAATCAGCCTATAATGTTATCACTTCTGAGAAGCAGGCCTTCGCGGGCCCAGTGTGGGTTGGTGAATCTCACATGTCTTCGAATTTTCGTTCTAGGACATGCCGGTTTCCTCACGATGTTTTCTTTCGCCGTTTTTGAGACCAGTGGTGATGAAAGAATTTACACCAACTAAAGCGTCTGTCACTCCCTCTCACCAAGAGGAGGCCTGTGTGAACAGTGTGGCAGTGGAAACATTAGAGGCTAATTATTATGTATGTTTAAATGTAAAGCGTCTGTCTGGGTTCGAACCTACGACCTACAAACCCGTAAGTCGCGGCCGTTATCACTGGGTCATCACTGCTCACTGCGCCACCACTGCACTTTAACTAGATATTGGGCCCGATTCTGTTGTTCACAAACCAAACTAAATTTAAGTTCAGTGCATCTTTTTCTTTCTATTTCATTAAGAAAAGGACAGGAGATTGATATTAGTTTAGTCCTGTCAAATTAGATAATCCATAGACAAGTTTAGACGTGATTAAAAAATTGGCTACTAAAAATACGTCAATTTACGTCAGGCGCTGACTAATTTGACAGGACTAAACTAATATTTTATCTTCTGTCCTTTTCATAATGTAATAGAAATAAAAATATGCACTGAACTTAAATTTAGTTTAGTTTGTGAACAACAAAATCGGTGCCATTATTCTATATTAAAGCCCTTATTAAAGCCCTTTTTCATGTCTGCTGTGTTCGACTAAACTAGGCAACGGATTTTGATGCAATTTCCACCATCTTTTAAAGAATTGATTCCTGAAGGTTTATGTGAGTGTGTAATTTATTCATATTAAACTTAGATAATAAATATCGATGTTTTGTCATTTGATTACATTTTGTTTATTTTAAAAGTGTTATTGTGTTGTGTTTTATTTGTTATTTTCTCGTGCTTACTACATTTCTAGCATACTTTTGTGTCACTTTTTAGGGTTCTGTACCCAAAGGGTAAAACGGCACCCTATTACTGAGACTTCGCTGTCCGTCCGTCTGTCTGTCCGTCTGTCACCAGGCTGTATCTCATGAACCGTGATAGATAAGCAGTTGAAATTTTCACAGATGATGTATTTCTGTTGCCGCTATAACAACAAATACTAAGAACAGAATAAAATAAATATTTAAGGGGGCTCCCATACAACAAACGTGATTTTTTAGCTCTTTTTTGCTCGATATTGATAACGGCAACGCTTGAAATATTTACAGACTATTTAGTTATAATATTCACTTTAAAAAGAAATAATTAAAATAAAACAAATATTTCAGGGGGCAAAAAAATCATATCTGTTGTATTCCTATACAACAAACATTTTTTTTTCCTTTTTATAGATACACGGAACCCTTCGTACGCGAGTCCGACTCGCACTTGGCCGGTTTTTACTATCTAATTTGCTCTGTACAACGTCTTGAGATTCAATTCTGTAATGTTGTGCATGTAATCTTCACTACTTAGGTAGTATAAAACAAAGTCGCTTTCTCTGTCCCTTTGAACGCTTAGATCTTTAAAACTACGCAACTGATTTTGATGCGGTTTTTTTTGATAGATAGAGTGATTCAAGAGAGAGGTTTATATATATAATACATGCATGCATGTAATGTCGTAAATAAACACATTTTTTTACTTTTCAAACGCTGGCTGAACCCTACGAGATAGGTCAAAATAATGTACTACAGTATTGTACACCTTAAAAAGGTCTACAAAAAAGTCCGCGATCTCTTAGGGATAACCCACAATAATCATTTTTTATCCTTTACTTTTTACGAGAAATAATGGCTTATTTACGAAGCGATTTTAAGCAATACAGCATTAATCCTTATCCAATTAAGTACCTTAAATACACACATCAAAAGTGTCTAGGGATCAAGCATTTTTATGCGGATTTCTTGAGATTGAGATGTGGCTTTGTAATAAATTTATGATTTTATAAATTTATATGGATCCTTTTTGGTGCATTTCATAATTTGAATCAGGAACTGTGAATCAAATTCGAGTAAAAGATGAAAATCAGCTGTCAATATTTTCCCTATAAAAACATACAACGCATTGAAGACATTATTAGTGCTACTGTTTCCCTACTACTGATTAAAACCAACGTTATTATGGAGCGGCGACGTCATTTAAGCAGGGAAGAAATGCTCAGAGCCGTGGGAATGATAGAAGCTGGTTCCCGGCAACGTACTGTGGCTTTAGCTCTGAATACAAGTCAGAGTGTTATCAGTCGACTTTGGACACGTTACCGAAGCACTGGTACCGTGGCTGAGCGCCATGGAGGACGGTATCGCTGCACCACACGGAGACAAGACCGATACATTCAAATCTTAACTCGAAGAGCTCCAACAATAACCGCCATGATGTTAGCCGTGAGGCTTCATCACTCTTCAGGGAACTTAATTAACGACCAAACAGTCAGAAACCGCTTGCATGAAGTGAACCTTCATTCCCGAAGACCGCTACGGGTACCACCTATAGCAATGCACAATCGTAGGATTCGATATCAATGGGCTCTTGAACACAGAAATTGGGCAGAAGAACAATGGCGTTTCGTGTGCTTTTCTGATGAGTCTCGTTTTGGTATGAGACCGGATACAAGACGTATACGACACTGGAGAACCCCTGGACGCCAACAGCGATTAAAATCCTGCCAGGAAGTCCATCCTTATAGTGGTGGAACCATCATGGTATGGGCGGGTATTTGGATCGGCGGAAGAACTGAGTTGATTTGGATCAGAGGCAACCTCAACGCTCAAATTTATGCTGAGACGATTGTATCAGACGTCATCGTTCCTCTACAAGTGCAAATCGGTCCCTTATTTCAGTTAATGCATGATAATGCACGACCGCACACCGCAAGAGTTGTAAGACAGACTCTCGCCGCAGCTAACATCAATGTCCTGCCCTGGCCTGCTCAGTCGCCAGACTTGAACCCGATTGAGCATGCATGGGATATGCTACAGAGAAGAGCTCTGCCGAATATGGAGGGTATCCAGTCGCAAGAAGACCTTTTTTTGTTGTTGCAACGAACATGGGCGGCCATTCCACAGCGTGATTTGGATGAACTCATTTTGAGTATGCCAAACCGATGTTCTTGTGTTGTGTTGTTGTTCTAGTGTTCGCGGTAGAAACACGGATTATTAATTGTTTAAGTTACCCAATAAAATTTTAGAGAAAACTGTTATTTCAGTCTTTTTTTCGAACTTTTGTGTTAGTGGTTCAAATGTCAAAAATCCCTTTATTAGGAAAATGGCAAATTTCTTTATTAATGCAAAGGTGACTTGGTTTATCGTTACTGTGACAAACGAAAACACTTTATTTGATGAATCCTTAAAGAAAATTTTAATTAATATCAATCAGGAGAAAAGTTATTGCAAAAATATATGTTGATCCCTAGACACTTTTGATGTGTGTACATTGTGCATTTAATATAGATAAATATGGCCCTTTACAGCATTAAATGAATATTTTCGAAGATATTATAGATTTAAAATGCAGGGACATAGCGGTTGCTGCGGTACCGGCCGCGGCGGCGCGTGCTGGCATTCTTGAAATACCTGCACTTAGTATCAGTATTGCACCCGTGCGAAGCCGGGGCGGGTCGCTAGTAAATAAATAAATAAATGTCGTAATTATAACCTTGGGGTGTGAACTGTCAGTGATCAACTAATAATTTTATTTATGTTTGTATCTCTTTTACTTTCACGAGACCTACAATATTTTGTACGTTTCTTGAGCGAGAAAATCGTTAATAACTAGTCGCTTCCTCGTCGGGGGTGGGACAGGTGCATAGGGCAATGAAGACCTTATTACAAAGAAGCAGGTTTTACTGTCTATCTGCGTCTATGCTCCTTCCATCCTAGTGTCAAATCAAACCATATTGTTTTGACATTTTCTATAGGTACCTATACGTTTATTTTTGTATAATTTTTCGTTTAAGATTTAATCCAAAATAAGGAAAAATTTCCGTCCTTATGCAATTAATTCTTGTCTAGCTTTAAACTGTTTCAAAACTTTATTAAATTACGAGCCCTATTTACAGAGATTTCAGCGTTATATTTGTGAGTAAGTATGGTTTCGATTTTCCTTTGAAAGACTTGTTCTTAGTAGCTCTAGACCGAGAACAGTGGAGATAGAGTAAGAGGTTTTTGCGCTGTAGTAGAAAAATACAGACTTGTTTATCCATCATCATCATTTCAGCCGAAAGAGGTCCACTGCTGGACATAGGCCTCCCCCAAGCACCTCCACTTCGACCGGTTCTTTGCTTCTCGCATCCAACGGGTTCCTGCAGCCTTCACAAGGTCGTCGGTCCACCTTGTGGGAGGCCTTCCAACGCTACGTCTTCCTTCAAAATCTTTTGGCCCCATCGGCTATCTGTTCTGCGAGCAATGTGCTGCCCACTGCCACTTAAGTGTGGCAATTCTTCGGGCTATGTCGGCTTGGTTCTTTTGCGAATCTCTTCATTTCTGATTCGATCACACAGGGAAACTCCAAGCATAGCCCTCTCCATTGCCCTTTGGGTGACTTTTAGCCTTCCAATAAGCGACCACGTTTCAGTACCTTACGTCATCACCGGCAACACGCATTGTTCAAAGACTTTCGTCTTATCTATGCTAATATTTTAAACTGAAAAGTAACTCTGTCTGTATATTACCTCTTCACGCCTAAACCGCTGAACGGATGAGTGTGGAACCTAAGACAGAAACAAGCTTGTACGCCGAAAACTTTGTTGATAGAAAACATTGTTTTAGATATCTCGGTTCATAGGAAGCACTGTTGACAGAGATCTCTGTTCATGGGTCACAGAAAGTCGACATACGATGCAAGAGCGAGCGAATGGGAATACAACTTAGGTGCAGCGCAGACGACAGACTATCCGTGACGCACTTTTTAGTCTGTGAAAATAGAACCTATGCAATTATATGCAGTAACGCATACGACGCGCAAAAAGTCCGGCGCACAAAAATCCGTGTAATTCGGGCAGACCGCGCCGCGCCACGCCACGCCGCTCCGCACAAAAAGTGTGTGAAAAAAATGGAACGTTTGCTTCCACGCGCGCTAACGCAGACGGCGCACACTTTAGTCGGCAATCTGTATTTGCTAGGGGTGGACGTAGCGCACGCGATCTATTATCATGGCGCGATTTATTATCAAAATAATACTTCGCGATCTCTGCACGATTTCCATAGCGTCTACGTCCCTACAGCTCTGCCGACAGAATGATCGAAGATGTGCGTCGTGTGCGTTGAGTCTGTGAAAAATCCGCGGCCGACTTTTTGCGCGCCATGCAGACTTTTTGTGCGCCGCAAACTGGATCGCACAAAAAGTGTGCCGTCTGCGCTGCACCTTAATCTTATCGGTTTCCGTAAATTGTTTCTATGAACAAAGTTTTTGGCGAAACGTGCTGTCTAGGAATAGAGATTTCTATTAGCCATGCTTTCTGTATGCAGTCGTATCGTAAAAGCGTGTTTCTATCTTAGGTTCCACACTGGAACGGATATCGATAAAATTTGGCAAGGAGATAGGCGGCGTCGAAAGGACCTAAGCTTTTTGTTCCCGTGGGATAATTTCTGACATCAACACGGTTGAAGCCGTGGGGCTGAGTGTTCAGAATCGGAGTTTTGTTCCTTTTTTTCCAGAGCGCATACAACATCCTTTCGTACGGCAAGTGGTACAGTCGAGTTCATTAATATATTGGCGTTAAAATGATCATATAGTTCTATACAAACTTAGACATAAATAAAATGTTAACATACATTTAAAGTTTCAAATATTATAACCTTTAAAATGATCATCATTTTAACACTTATGTTATTTTGAAACTTTTTCACTGCCAATATATTAATGAACTCGACTGTACCTACTCATACGATATCCTTTCGTACGGTAGATAGTACGATTCCTGCTAGCGGGTAGAGCTTATTTAGTGGAGTCGGTTTTAAGCAGCCCGTTATTATCCGGTAAACGGTTAAACACTTGTTTTGTAAGTAAAATGTTGACAATGCCGCGTCTAGCACCTCTAAAACCTTTTGTCCTCAAAACATGTTACCATAAACGACGTGCGACTGCAATGCCTTGCTTCACACAAACATATGAAGCAATGGATTAGCAACATCTATGCTTCAAAATGATTCAGATTGAGATTGATAATGGGTTACGCAATTACGGTGCTGGGTTTTATCTCGGTAATTACGTTCCCGTGGGATAACTTCGAAACAGCGCGCGGACGAAGCCGCAGGTAAAAGCTTATAAAGATGAACGAAATACTTTTTCAGACAAATGGGATATTCAAAAGTGAAACATTTGATCTGTTTCAAACAATGGAATTCCAGAATGGTTCTAGATGTTGTATGCAGTGCCAGAAACTTGAAAAACCTGTTGTATGATTCCCATCAAAAGAAATTGGTATAAAATTTTACTAGATTAGACATAATAAGAGGAAATGCGGGTATGGTCTTTTCTCAAAAGAAACGCTCTTGGTCTCGCGCCAGTGCGATTCTGTATCCATCTCATCGTGAAAACTTAGGTGAAGTGAGCGTGGAGTGGGCTGTCAGTGTCATCCTGATGCTAGGGATTGATACTCTTGACAGCTCACTCTAAGCTCACTTCACCTAACTTTTCACGGTGAGATTTTTACAGAATCGATCGGCAGTTTTCTTTCTGGTCAATCACCTAGCAATATTTTTTTACAGAATAATAAATATGAACTACTTGTAAGTTGTCCCTATGTTTTCCTTTTTGATGATACATTAATTTTATAAGCACTAGAACCCTCAAAAATGCTCAAAATTACCGATTTCAACAGAGGCTTTGGAACCGTACACCTAGCTTCTGACGCTTCATAAATGCCCATGTAAGTAGGCAGGTTTATGTAAAATAAATTATCCTGAATTTGAATAGCCAGGTGTATAAACTTTCTTTCAGAACATATTACCGAACGCGAAAGTGATGATCCTGCAGGAGGTCAATGAACCCATGTTAAACATGGCAGTTTCCAAAGCGGCCTCACTTCTGGGAGCGGACGATGTAGGCATAATTGACAACTTGGGTTGGGATCATGATTATCACGGAAGGTATTTCAATTACCTATTTATTACACGTAATCTTTTTGTGGTAGTTGAACTCAACTACCAAAAAAATACTTTTGGTTTTCTTGGATATTTTGGGGGCTATCTTAACCAGATAGCCCCCAAAATATCCAAGAAAACCCTTCTGCTCTACAACATAACGAAAGCGGGTGCATTGTAAAATTAAAGCCAATCAGTTTATTACAAAACGAGTTCTAACTTTAGACTTTGAGCCAGTTACTACATTTTGAACTTTATTCAGACAAACGTATCTACCTAATGTTCTTAATGCAAAATTTACAACTTAGTCTCGGGCTTAACGTCTTTTTTTTTTTTAATAAGAACTTAAATGTCCGGTTATAGTTTGAACATTTAAAATGGCTCGACGGTTTAAACCTTCGAGTTTTTTTCTTTTTAAAACTAACTTAGCCTAGTTAAAGTTGCAGAAATCATGTGTCTGCGAATAGCGCAAAACGGTCGTTGTGTGACATATTTACTGAAGGAGGCCTTTCTCCAGACCTTTAAAAAAACAGCTTACAGTTGACCTCGTCAGTGCTTAATATCACTTTTAACAAAAACTGCCAGTAAACTGAAACTTCATTATGGTTGAAAATTTAACTGGCACATTGGTTTTAAAGCAATAGTGCAGCAAAGCCACTTATTTTTATTTTTTAAAAAGTAACCGTGGAGTTTCTTGCCAGTTCTTTTCCATAGGAAACGACCAATTGGAACCGTGTACCTAGCTTCTGACGTTTCATAAGTGCCCTTGTAGGCTTATGTGAAATAAAATATTTTGATTTTGAGTCGACTTTATAGCTCTTTCAACCTTAATAATTCAATGACGAGATCGACTATATTATTATACATCACTCATTTTATTTCCAGAATATTCTCAGACATGGCAGACATAATATTTGTGTCGACTAATACACATACGTGTGCCCAACGGTTTGCTGATAAATCCACGGTTCCCGTCTTATGTATGATGTCCAGGACACATGCTTCCCTTCAGTCTCTAGCTACTGTCATGGCTATAATGGTACTGTTGTATAGTTTGTTCCAAAAGTATCTGGTCAAATGTAAACAAATGGATCAGTAAACGTACCTGTGGACGCCAATTTGTAGTACCACTTACAAATTGAGTGCATTGATCCGATTATTCGAAATCTTAAACCCGACATTCTAATTTTAAATCACCTTATAAGTTTTTATGCTTTTGGGATGCATGAAGAAGCCTCCTCGTGTAGCGCAGTTTGTTCCGCCAGTTACTCAACTAAACCGAGCGCTCGGCGCATTCTGGACAGTCACACCCAACACCTTATTTGGCTGGCCAATTCTTGCCTTGCGGTGGTAGGGCTAACGCCCGCCTGGTTTGCGACCTCCATCCCACCGGAGTCCGGCGTCAAGCAGCCTGCTGTTTCGTCGATGCGTGGGAGTTCCAGTGCCTTAGGCATCTTTTGGGCTCGCTCGTTCCATCATAGACCTCATCCATTGCTTTCAATCAGGCGTGAATCGTGATCGAGGTCAAGAGCGGGCCAATTCGGCAATAAAAAAAAATAACCTGAAAAGAGTTTGTTTACACTTTCATCTGATACTTTTGGACCAGACTCTAGTAATATAATAGAATAAATCTTTATTATGCACCACATAAATTACAGACATAAATATATAAATTTTACAAAGGGTGACACAATGGAAGGTCTTATCGCTAAGGGCGATCTTATTTTTGTATTAGGCTGCGTTCAGACGACACGCGCCCGATAAGCGCACGCCACGCGCGTCAGCACCCGCGTCTAACTCGCTTTGAATTTTTTTTTTAAATATAATTTGAGTCTTATGACATATCAATAGATCTCAAATTGCATTAATCGAAGTCCCACCGCACACGCCACGCGCCAGCCTCGCGCCAACCCTGCGCTCACCTCGCACACGCGTTACACTCACCCCGTACGCCTTAATACCTGTACGCTTTGGATGCATACAGTGATTATGCGCGTGCCGAGCGCGGGTGTAAGGCGGGCACAACGCGTGTGCGTGGTCGGCGCGTGTCGTCGGAACACGCCCTTGGTCGTTATTGTTCCACTGCAGGGCAAAGGCTTCCTTACTCTCTTTCCATCGCTCTGCCCAGAGCTGTGAAGGCTTGGAAATCTCTAAATAGACTTCGAAACCAAGCCTTCGGAGCAAAGACAATCTCCACAAACAGGGGTTCACGGACAGCTCTGCCATGCGATTCTTTAAGGATACAGCCTTGCTGGCAGCGCTGCCCACAAGGCTGTATCCTTAGAGAATAGCTCCCTGATCTTATCACTGCGACAGTGAGCGGAGTTCGCGCATTTGAATTTTGGGCCAAATATGTTTGAATTTTTTGCCATCGATACGCTAAGATCATACGGTTTCGATGACCTGTGTCGATAAATTGGACGATCAATTAAGAAAGAAATGGTCCATGTTAATTTCAGGAAGAATTTGGTACATTGCAAGGACTAAGCGTCGCATATGTGGGACCTCCGCATCCAGTACTGAACTCTTATCTACTTTTGTTCCCTATGCTCGGAGCAAATATTAAATTCAAATGTTGCTGCAAGGTATGTTTTCTGAATAAAATCCCCTTACATATACGGTGACTGATAATTAGTGACCGATACTTAAACACGTGCTTGTACTCATGATAACAAACAACTTTTACTATGGGACCAAACCTCAATTCGCGAAAAAAAAATCTGCTGTTCAGTCATACATGTTCGCCTAACTGATCAAAATGTGGGTACTGAACAGCAGATTTTTTTTTCGCGAATTGAGGTTTGGTCCCATAGTAAAAGTTGTTTGTTATCATGAGTACAATCACGTGTTTAGGTATCGGTAACTAATTACCAGTCACCCTATATATCCCACACTAGATTGACGCTTTCATAAACTCTTTTATAACAGCTTTCATAGGCAACCAAATTTTTTTTTCCGTGCCTCGGTAAGTACCATAAGCCGTTGGTCCCGGCTGTCATTCGTGGATCTTTGACAGTCGTTACCGGTAGTCAGAAGCCCGATAGTCTGACCACCAGTCTTACCAAGGAGTATCGTATTACCCAGTAACTGAGTTGTGGAGGTCAGATAGGCAGTCGCTCCATGTAAAATACTGGTATTCATCTGCATTCGGTTAGACTGGAAGTCGACGCAACATAGTTGGGAAAAGGCTAGGCAGATGATGATGATAGGCAACCAAAGCGGTTCCGTCATTTACTATAAAATCTGTAATTATCACCAGTATTTGACATTAAGGTGTCAAAAAACGCTCTGTAGGTATTTCGGTAGCTGCTAGTGTGTGACCGTTCGCCGCTTTCTTGGAAAGCCAATGCTTTATCAGCAGCAACACAATCAGCATCTGGGGTGGCAAAATAAGTAGGTACCAGTATTACGGATGTTTTAAGCGATGACCACTTACCAGTTACCATCAAGTTTGCCATCCAAGCATCCAATAACATTTAAATATCAATCTACCAGTTGAAAGTAGGCTTTGTCCTTCTCCATGTCATGGTTATGCCACGTGCCAAATTTCATACAAATCCGTTCAGCCATCTTAGCGTAAAAGCGTAAGAAACAAACTTACTTTCGCATTTATAATATTAGTTAGGATAGTAATATTATAAACGCATAATAATATAGGTGTTACGTACGTGGCGCGTGACCCGTCAGAAACCCGAAAGTGATAACCAGTCTTGCCAAGGGGTATCACGATACAGCCAGATACACCCAGTAGCTGGGTTCTGAAGGTCATATATACTGGTATTCAGCTGCATCCGGTTAGACTGGAAGCCAACCATAACATAGTTGGGAAAAGGCTAGGCTGTAACAGATGATGACTTAAAATTATAAATATGAAAGTAGGTCTGCTTGTCTGTTACCTTTGATGCTTTGACGGCAGAACAGATCTTGATGAAATTTGACACAGTATTACGATCCGGTGTAATAATTTCCGATCTCCACGCGAGCAAAGCCGCGGGCAAAGGTTTGTATGTAAATTTATGCCTCAGGTATGTCCTGTGACGCCACTCCTCATGAAGGCTAGTCAGGCAGTGGCGGAGCAGACGTCCACTGAATCAAAGCAGTGCGTCGAGTCATGCGAAGCTTTGACTTGCGCATCCGTCATCATCGCTGGACCAACGACCGAAAAAAAGGAGAAAATTCCCGAGTTCGTACTGAGTGTTAAGGTAAGAGAGCTTTAATTATTATTTTATTCCCAAAGAATAGTACACTCCCAATTTAACACGCCCCCGAATGCAGCGGTAACCCTAGCATGACCGCCGTGCTGTTCTTAGCTCAGCCCAGACAATGATTAGCAGTGGCTGAGCTCCTGCAGTAGAGAGCCGTTCCACACTGTGCGTTGCGAAGCCGCACCGCAGAACATCTCGCCGAACTGGCGATCACACGGGCAGTGCAGCGTTGCAAATATTGTTGGCTTGCCCATCTCTACGACAGACTACAAAATTAACAGGCGTGCGCCCTTCCCTCTCTGCCACGCGCATAATTTAGCCATGCCGCTCCGACGCCGCTCTGCTTACACCCCTTCCCGCCTCGTCTCAAGTCCAATGTGCATGCGGCGCCCCGTGTTTTATTTCCCCGCCCCGTGTTAAGAGCGCCGTGTGGCATACCATAGATTTTTTGTAGGAAACCACAGCGGCACCGCTCAGGCGCCACGTCGCAGCCGCACCGCACCGTGTGGAACGGCTCTAAGGGCGAGGCCACAACACTGCGTTGCGGCGTCGTATCGCAAAAACAACGTCACACTGCAATACAAACCGTCGTAGATTATTGCGATGCGACGCCGCAACGCAGTGCTGTGGCCTCACCCTAACTTACGCCGAAAGGTATAAACATGATACCTACACTCATATTAGGCAAGTTCAGTGACAACAAAGTCCCCTTTTCAAGAACAAACAATTTAGCCCCTTTTAGAAAAACAACAATAACAATATTTTCCAAAAAAATCCACCATCAAAAATCTCCCACGTTTTAAGAAAAAAAATGTTTTTAAGGAAACAACAAATAACTTTGTCCCCTTTTTCATGAAAACAGCAATCCTATCCAATTTTCGATGAAAACAGCAAACAATTTTGTGTCATTTCACAGGACATTTGCAGTAAAACCACAAATCGCTGGATATTCTTCCACACTTGTCCCCGAGGTAAGGAAGTGGATGACAATCTCTTCTGGAACGAAAACACGAGGACATTTCATGCATTCCAGAATATGCACTACATTGCTGCTGCGTTGATGGCATATTGCTTAAGAGGTTATATGTTTTAATTCAACAAAGTGCTTTTGAATTTTACACAATGGTATTTCTGTATTTGGTCTACAATTACAATACAGCTGATGACTCATAACCAGGCATGATTATTTATTTCATAAAATTCAATTGAACTACATATTGTTACTTTTCAATAAAATTAAAACATAAATTTTTAACTTTTTTTATTATTATAAAATTACTACTAAATAACTATCTACATTTTACTTAATTAACTTTAAATTATTGAAATGTTAATATGTAATGATTTCATCAGCATAGCTCGAGAATTTCACATCTACTAATCCACTGTACATTGACGGAACCCCCTTAATTAACATTATCATTTCCAAATAGTATCTATTCTAATCCCTAGCATATTTGAACTTTCCTCTCATGAACTTTGGTAACGGTACCACACCGGGGCAAGGAACTTGTCCGTAGACTTCACAGATGCATGGTCGTTCACAAGCAATACCAAAGTTAGCAGGATTATCCTTTTTCTCTGCAGCTATTGCTTCCTGTTCTAATACATCCTTTGATTTTCCTGTAATAAGAATAAGTAATAAGAAGAATTAGTGTTGTGTGTGGAAAATTGGAGAATTGTAGGTTTTATATAACTAATGGCTATCATTTATCATTTACTAGCGACCCGCCCCGGCTTCGCACGGGTGCAATGCTGATACTAAGTATAGGTATTTTAAGAATGTCAGCACGCGCCGCCGCGGCCGGTACCGCAGCAACCGCTATGTCCCTGCATTTTAAATCTGTAATATCTTCGAAAATATTCATTTAAATTACATGCTATAAAGGGCCATATTTATCTATATTAAATGCACAATGTATTTAAGGTACTTAATTGGATAAGGATTAATGCTGTATTGCTTAAAATCGCTTCGTAAATAAGCCATTATTTCTCGTAAAAAGTAAAGGATACAAATGATTATTGTGGGTTATCCCTAAGAGATAGACATATACCATCACGGACTTTTTTGTAGACCTTTTTAAGGTGTCCAATACTGTAGTACATTATTTTGACCTATCTCGTAGGTTTCAGCCAGCGTTTGAAAAGTAAGCGCAAAAAAATGCGTTTATTTACGACATCACATACATGCATGTATTATAAACCTTCCTCTTGAATCACTCTATCTATTAAAAAAAACCGCATCAAAATCCGTTGCGTAATTTTAAAGATCTAAGCGTTCAAAGGGACAGAGAAAGCGACTTTGTTTTATACTATGTAGTGATTTCTTTTTTTATTAAAATGGTTTAAAGCAAATTACAGAAATTAAAAACATTTTGTATATATACACATAAAAAATGATATATCATCAAGTAAAAAGTTAACAACACTTCATAAATCCCTCTCGCAGTACTTCTGACATGCCGACAATAACTTTGTCCATTCATTCGGAAACAGATTGTTTCTTGGGCTATCTTCACTAATGTGGACTTACAGTAAAATAATGATTATTTTAATAAAATTAAGAAGTTATGCAGGATAATTGTGTAACAAAATATGCAAATGAATGTTGTTGAACTGGCAAAGTGAAAGAGCCATTGCACACAAACACAATTTTTATAAACATTTGAAGCAACAGCTTTGCAATATCCTTGGAAATGCTTCAGATGAGATTACTGGTGTGTTACGCAATTAGGATGCTGTTTTGGGATCAAAAACACTGATAATAAATACTAGGTTGTCCGAAGTATGAACTTGTCAGCAACAATAATCATTTTTATCACTCAATTTAATAGTACCATTACTTTGGAGAAGCTTGTTATTTGAGCATGTTCATAATAATAATTATATATTGTGAATCTGTGCAAAGAAAAAGGAGTATGTAAGGATTGAAGAAGGTGGCAATCTGCTGTAGTTTCTGTCAAAAAATAAACCAATTACAGGCACTTTTGAATTGTCAAGGGGTCAGTCAGAAAGATGAAGCTAGTTGCCCATTCCAAAGCGTTGTAGGTACCTATGGAGAAGAACAGGCAAGAAACTCCTCTACCTCCATGGAGTTTATGTACCTACGTATGCATTGTGAATCTATAGGTATAATAAATTAACCGTCGCTCACCAACAGTATTAATTAAATGCTCCAAAATTTCTTCTTTAGATTTATTATCAACATCTACTAAAATCTTTCTTCCATCTTCGAAATAACACTTTATGAATGGCGATGGAGTAAGGTTCTTCAACGTTGCGACCTGCACGTCAGGGTTTTTGTATTGAATTTGAGGTAAATACCAGAAAACGAACTCTTTAGCCCCAAGATTGTTTTGACCATTTATGTTGTAAGCCACAGAGAGTATCTTGATTTTGTCTTTTAATACCAGTCTGCCAGCATTCAAGTAGTTTAGTGTACGTCGGATAGGTGCTCTTCCTTTCATGAACGGCATTTTTGATTTATTTTTTTAATTTATTGTTCTAAATTAAAAGAATATCCAGAACGGAATGATGGACATGGAATATAAGTATAACCTCAAATTTTGCAGACTGTCATCTGTCAATGTCTTTTTTTTCTTCTTTTTGGCAATTGACAGTGTGACCACCTTATAAATGGCGAATCTGCCACAGACTGGGCAAAAAATCTGCCGAAATCTGCCACACTTGGCGCCAAAAAACCTTACAAAATATACAACGAATTCAATGAAATTTCTTTTGTTACCCAAAAATTAAGAACCTTTTCCTTATTTTTGTTTTGTTTAAATTCACCTGAGAAATTCCCGTATAATTTGGCCATGAAATAGAAGTTGCCAGTTCGATAAAATCATTTGTAATCTAATTTTATAGAAAACCTTGTAATTACATTGAAGAAAGATGAATTCATTAAAAAATTTAATTAAATAGTGCGGATTTTCTTGAAATCTTTTAAATCTGCCGAAATCTGCCAGTTTTGTAAATCGTCAGTATGATCTGCCACAGTCAAAATTTAGGAGCGAAATCTGCCAAAATGGCAGAAATTTGCCACAAATGGTTACACTGGCAATTGAGCCGATGTAGACTATTCTGCCAGTGTCACGTTTAGAGTCACAAAAAAAGAGGATTTTGGTACAAAATACAGAGAGTACAGAAGCCAATCTACATACAAAGTGCGCTCGAGCAACGCACTTAGACACCGGCCACTGCTCACGGACAGTGTAACCATCTTATAAATGGCGAATCTGCCACAGACTGGGCAAAAAATCTGCCGAAATCTGCCACACTTGCCGCCAATAATATGCCTATCCTACTATCCTATACCTATCCTCTCTTTTGTTACCCAAAAATTAAGAACCTATTCCTTATTTTTGTTTAAGAACCTATTCCTTTTTTGTTTTGTATAAATTCACCTGAGATATCCCCGTATAATTTGGCTATCAAACAGAAGTTGTCAGTTCGATAAAATCATTTGTAATCTAATTTTATAAAAAACCAGAACCTAAAAAAAAGAATTCATTGTAAATTCTAATTAATGAGCGTGGATTTTCTTGAAATCTTTTAAATCTGCCGGAATCTGCCACTTTTGTAAATCGTCAGCATGATCTGCCACAGACAAAATTTAGGAGCGAAATCTACCAAAATGGCAGAAATCTGCCACAAATGGTCACACTGCTCAGACACGGACACGATATCTCGGACTGGCTGGGACCTGTGTGCGAGCGCGAGTGCTATCCGCTAGAGACACGCGTCTGTGAAGTGCAAATATGGAGCAAAAAAAAAAAAGTTATTATAACTGTTCAGTGGACGGTTGTTTAAATTCAACATTAAACGGTGAATTGTCGTTTTTTAAGCTACCAGTTGTTTCAGAGAGGTAAGTAGGCATTTGCTTGTATTTCGATGGTTCGTTTTAGCGTAACACAGAATAGTTAGTTAAGTAGGTAAGCGCCCCGGCCCCCGGCTCCGCGTCGTAAAAGCGAACATGAATGTGGCCTTGTAATATTTTTACAATTTATATTAGGTATCACTACATAGTATAAAACAAAGTCGCTTTCTCTGTCCCTATGTACGCTTAGATCTTTAAAACTACGCAACGGATTTTGATGCGGTTTTTTTTTAATAGATAGAGTGATTCAAGAGGAAGGTTTATATATAAAATACATGCATGCATGTATAGTAGAGAAACACTGATAATTTTAGAGGTTTCTAATGTGATGTCGTAAATAAACACATTTTTTTGCGCTTACTTTTCAAACGCTGGCTGAACCCTACGAGATAGGTCAAAATAATGTACTACAGTATTGTACACCTTAAAAAGGTCTACAAAAAAGTCCGCGATGGTATATGTCTATCTCTTAGGGATAACCCACAATAATCATTTGTATCCTTTACTTTTTACGAGAAATAATGGCTTATTTACGAAGCGATTTTAAGCAATACAGCATTAATCCTTATCCAATTAAGTACCTTAAATACATTGTGCATTTAATATAGATAAATATAGCGTTTTACAAAATGTAATTTAAATGAATATTTTCGAAGATATTACAGATTTAAAATGCAGGGACATAGCGGTTGCTGCGGTACCGGCCGCGGCCGGGGGGCCGGCGGCGCGTGCTGACATTCTTGAAGTATACTTATTAGTATTAGCATTGCACCCGTGCGAAGCCGGGGCGGGTCGCTAGTGTACCTATAAACTAAAAAATACGCTTAGATTTCTCGGCGCGCCGCCGCTGGCCGCCCTCGAAGCCACCGCTGCTGATCATAACAAGAGTTGATTTTTGTGATTATGGCAAAAATATGTTATATGGTGGCTGTCTAAGCTCGATTTATTAGTTTCCTATTTTGAATCAGTATAAACGAAGTAACTTTTTTGTCCTATGGTAAATTCACGCCACCAAATATTACGTAAGTAAGTTGAAAACATAATTTTTTGTTTGTGTACTTACTTATTGTGTTGTTTCTAATGTTATGTATTAGGTATAAGCCTAAAACGGATAAGGCAAAATAAATTGTGTAAATAGGGTAATCCGCATATAAGTTATTAGGGATTTTCGATAGTGTAAAATTGACAAATGTAAAATTTTATACTTAAGTACTTATGTTTTTGTTTTGTAAACTTTATTATTGTAGGTATGTTTATTGTTTTATCTTAATCTTGTAGAATGAGTTTTTTTGCTATGCGGGCTATACAGCGGGTTTGTAGTAGCCCCTGAGTAGCCCCGTGTGGCCGAATTTTTTTAAGGTTACGATAATTTTTTTAAAGATATAGTTATGTCTTGTTTCAGGCGAACTAAGTGGTTGAAGTTGATGCATAGAGAAGATTTAATAAATTCAAGTTGCTTTCATGTTCGTGTATGTGAAGCTCATTTTAATCCCAACTCCATTATAATAAATTCAAGGCGAAAGTTGTTAAAAAGAAATTCAATTCCACAACTGCTCCTACCAGTACCGAATAATTTTGCGAATAAAGGAATTCAAGCAATTGTTGAAACAGCCGATGTAAATGTACAATGTGATTATGGTTTTCAAACGAATGCTCAAGTACAAACTCCATTACACCTTTCAAATGATACTCCTAGAAAAAGAAAACTTTTAAGTGAAGTTCAAAGATGCCAAAAGAGGCTTAAAATAACAAACAATACACAGTCTGAAGCCAACACGTTTCTTAAGTTATGTGACAAATTTTTGACCCCAAACTTAGCGCGTTTCGTTAAACAACAGATCAAAATTAAAACTAAGGGACAGGCATAATTTGGACTACAAAATTTTCTGTTTGAATTTATGCTACGTAAGTATAGTCTGTTATAAGATACTTTATGTTTACCAAGTAAACAAACACTAACGAAAATGTATATGCCTGTAACTACAAAAAATCATAGTCATCTCATGAATGTTCTTAAAACCAAAGTACAATATATGAGTGCTAAGGATAGAAATTGCACACTTGTCGTTGACGCTATGAGTCATAAAGCGAATTTATTTTACAATATTAAAGAAGACCATATATCCTGATATATGGTTTCCATGAAGTTGACGGTGTGCAATCTCCTGAACCCGCGAAGTACGCTTTAGTAGCAATGATCCATGGCTTATTTGAAAATTATAAGCAGCCAGTAGGTTATGCATTATTAGCTGAATGTAAAAATTATCCAAGCGTAACAGATTGGATTGATAAACTAATCCTAGAACTTTTTTCAATAGGTTTCCATGTCCGAAGTTTAGTGTCAGATATGGGTTCTGGTTTTTTGAACAGCGCCAGAAAAAGATCAGTAACTGCAGAAAGTCCCTATTTTTTCGTTGGTGACAGAAAGATATATTATATATTTGATCCGCCTCGCTTAGTCAAATTAGTGAGAAATAACTTGATTAAATATGAATTTCATTTCGAAAACAATGTGGCGAAATGGCATGACATACTTCAGTTTTATGAGATGGATAAGTTGAAACGACTAAGACTTGCCCCGAAGCTTACAGATAGTCATATTAAGCCCACAAATTTTGAGAGGATGAAGGTAAAGTATGCTGTGCAAGTTCTTAGTGCTACTGTTGCAGCCGGCTTATCTACATACAGGGACTTTGGCATAATAGAAAATTCTGCAGAAGGCACAATTAAAATTATTGAAATTATGAATGATTTGTTTGATTTTTTGAATACATCATCTCGCTATGGAAGCAGACAATATCAAAACGCATTTTGTGGCGAAGAATACCAAATTACTTATATTAATAGCATGTTGATTTTTTTTGCGTCGTTGAAACCAACCCAAATAATGGCCAAAATGTTACATCTAGAATAAAGTTTATTGAAGGTTTCCAATTAACCTTAAAGTCTTTATTAATGTTGTTTGAGGATTTAAGAACTGAAGGATTCGCTTATGTACTGACCAGACGATTAAATCAGGACTGTTTAGAAAACTTTTTTGGACAGATTAGGACAAAGAATGGAAATTCTACGGAACCAACATCCTGGCAGCTGGTTTCACCATTCAAGAAAATATTTTTCATAAATATTTTAAAGTCGCCTAAAAGTGGTACCTAACTGTGCAGAAGATTTAACAAAATGTTTACTCGATGGTGAAAAAATATATGCTCCCTTAGGCAATGAGGCAGGTAATCCAGAAACCACTTCTGCAATGGTATCTAACAGAAAAGAAAATGAAAATTGTGCCAAAATTAATTTAAATCAACTACGGATTATAACACACTTGACTTACCGGAAAAAAACGCGTTAGTTTACGTCAGTGGGTATTTGTTGAGGAAATGCTTAGATTACCACAAGGAGTGTAATGAGTTTATGGCTTATACAAAAGGAAAAGACGATGCACAAAACTTTTCACAGGGCACTATATTCACCCGTTATAAAGATTATTGCAAAGATGGCACCAAAACTACTAACCATACCACCAGACGGTTTTGTGGAATTTATCAGATCAATGGAGCAACGATTTTGCAACTTTTTCAAGAGGAACTACTTGAACTATGAAATCCTAAAAAGTCTCTTAAATGAGGTACAGATTCTAACTTTCCCAATGCCTTGCAAGTGTTTTCCAATAGCTTACTGTAAACGATTGTACTTAAGAATGCGAATTTATTACACTTTAAAATATAATAATCGTGCATTTCGCCAATGCCGAAATCGTCGCAAGATATTTTCTGTGACAAAATATATGTAATATGTATAATAATAAAATGAAAATATTTTAGTTATTATTGGTTTATATTTCTTTTCTTCCTGTTTCATTCTCAACAATAAATCAAACAACTGGATACGAGTGCGACTACCACGATAGATTTTTGTGCATAAGCCAAAGTTGACAACCCTAGCGCGACCGCCGAGCTTAAGTATGAAAAGTGAAGTAGGTACCTAAATTTGATTGACTTTTGTACCTACTCTTTGTATTTTGTGATTTTGGTGAGTGCATTTCAGACACTGATCTCTTTATTTATATATTGGCTTGTCCGTAAGGTGCCTGTTGCTATGAAACCCCATAAAGGTCCTATTGTAATAAGATACCTAATAACGCCAAAGATTAATTTATAAAGATTTTGATGACCGCTGACAGCATAATTTAAACATATACCAAATCCATAATCAAAACCTCCCAGTTGTTCCTTGATCAAAACTGTCAGAAATGACAGAAAACTTGAAAATGGGAACAACAAATTGAAAATCCAAAATTACATAGCAGAAATCAATCATGTGGGTGCCCGCCTTAAAAATTAACTAACATCAACATTATTATCCAAAATGAAATCTGTGTTACTTGGTAAGTCCAGTTAGTTAAAATGAACAGCAAACCTAAGCATTCCAGCAAAGTAAAGAATGCTTGTAAATATTGCCTTGAACAAGTAACCAATAAGAACGGATTACAATGCCAAGGTGCTTGCAAAAAATGGGCCCACTTCAAATGCCTCAACTATACACCAGGAAAGATTTCTGATATCAAAGCTGGTATAATCAAAGTGATGTGTCCCTGTCCCGACTGTGAAACAAGTCAAGAAAAAGAGTTTCTGACGAATCCTCCTTATTCCTGCTCGAATCACACATGCCCAGCAAATGCCAAAGGTCCAGTAAAGTGCGAGTCGGCCGAGTGTCTCTCAAACAGGAGAAAGTCAGACAATGCTAAGCAGTGCTCGAATAAGGCGTGTCCTAATGATGCAGCACAACACCCCCAGATAAAGAAACCTAGGTCTGGTTCACCATGCCCCAGATCATGCAAATCTCCTGTAACAAAAGCTAAGAAGCAAGCTAGGATGACCCCTTGCGATTCATTTAGTTCGTGCCAGAATTCGAAGTGTAAGTATTTAGCTCTTTGGATGTTTTGGTCTCCTTAATTTTTTGTTTATAGCGGACGCTGGCCGCACAGCAGCTGGACTACAGTGGAACTGCAGTGCTCTTCTGTAAAAATCTCACCGTGAAAATTAAGGTGAAGTGAGCTGTCATTCCACCAGCAGTGCTATTCTGTAAATATTTCACCGTGAAAACTAAGGTGAAGTGAGCTGTCATTCCACCTGATGTTTGGGATTGCCCCTATTGATAGCTCACTTCACTTAAGTTATCACGGTGAGATTTTTACAGAATCGATAGGCTGGACCATCTGTCGCATGTCGGAGCAGCAATACGCAAAAGCCACCACTCACTGGAAATGACTGGCGTGCCAGGCCCAGAAAGAGATGGTGGGTTGAGCTGAGCTCCTTCTTAAAGGATTGGCCTACAATAGGCTAGTTTCCACCATCAATAAATTGAAAATCTATTTAGTTCGTCAGTTAAGAGTATTGGAAAATAATGGACACGTATTTTTTGTTTTTGTAAACCAATGAATATTGACAAAGCTATAACGCGTCAAAACTCGGGAGTGGGGGCCCGTGACGTCAGAACGCACTAAAAATAATTATACCAAGACGTGACGTATTGAGAATTTTAAAAGCGTCGTATATTCGTCAATTTTGGTTTACGTATCAAAAGAATAAATACGGGTCAAATATTTTTGGTAATCTGACGGACTAATTAGATCTTTTCAGTTCACAAGTCTATTGCAGTAGACCGAGAAAAGTGGAAACAGGGAAGGGAGGCCTTTGCACTGCTGTGGAAAAACACAGGCTTATAATAAATAATAATTATAGAAGGAATCTTAGAAAGATAGATGACCATCAAGGTCATCTATCCAGTATTGAAACAGATGCATGGTATTCATTCAGTGCGGTATCTAGTGGAAAATTTCTTGAGCAAAAATCAGAAGATTTTAAAGAAATAGTTTCCAGTTTATTGAGGAATTACCACAGAATGGGGTGAACATGTCGTTAAAATCATTTTTTACATTCACACCTGCATTTTTTTCCCGAGAGCCTGGGAAGCATGAACATGTTGAACGTTTCCATCAAGACTGTTTCCATGAAGTTATAATGAAGTGCACGTATTTGACGATTAAAAATCGGCACAACGATTAAACTATCGGGCAACAAAAAGTCGCTAGTGCGCGCTAGCTCATATGAAGAGAGGTACTAAGGTTTTTGGGTTTAAAATATGTTAGCGGATTACTGCTGGTCGCTAATCAATATAAAAGGAGTAATCTGTGTCATTTACCGAGTTTAAAAAAAAGTTTGACGTCCTATTTCTTTTCCACTGCAGTATCTAGCTTTAGACATTAGTTTCATCAATGACTGAAAAACTTGTAAAGTAGAATTATCAGACCGTCCCAGCACCTTCGCCGAGGTCTACCTCGACAGCGATTTCCTCCGAGCGTTCAGTGAGCGATGAACTGTGCCCATTGACATCGGCTTATGTTTACAAATATGTATGTTCCGTTTCAGGTAAAAACTCAAATTCATCTGCAAGTATCGAACGTGAACCGACATCCCAGGATGCAATGGTGCACGCCCTGCAAGAGATGTGTGGCACGGTCGGGAAGCTGTCCTTACAAATCAGGGACCTGATGGGCAAATTAAATAAATTAACGTAGAATGTAGAAAGTGAACCAAACATGATAGCTACCTGTTATGTCTTTGACAGAACAGAATAAACAATTTCTTTATTATTGTGAATTTCTCTAGTATTGTGTTTGTTGTTAACACATCAAACCTCGACTTATCATCGCAGAATCGGCTTGAGCCAGTCAAAAAGTGCTTTGTGTTCATGAAAAAAAGAAACATAAAAACTTATTTACAAAAAAAAAAAAAAAAACCGTCTTCAAAAAAGACACTACAACGTAAAAAATAACTTTAATTTCGGAAGTCGGTGTCGTTGAGTTCGCATTTTTCTTGTTTGCCACTGACTTCCGAAATTAAAGTTATTTTTGACTTTTTAGTGTCTTATTTGGAAGGCGGTTGTTTTTTTTTTGTAAACAAGTTTTTGTTTTTCACCCCACACAAATTCCGTTTATTGACCGTTCGTATTACACTACTTGCTATGTAAATATCAGTGACAGGAAGTCATTATAACTTCATCAATATAAACTAAGTGGCAAAAATATGTATTATTGCAGCTAACTCCAAAACTACCCAAGCAAAGTTGGTAAAATTTATACGGAACCACGCCTGAGGCATACCTTACCCATTTAAAAATAATATTTAAAATCGATTTACAATTACCGGAGATATCGGCATATCGCGCAACAAACATACAAAAAAAAAGTAAGTACAGTTGAATGGAAAACGTCCTCCTTTTTGAAGTCGGTTAAAAAAAGACGTCATTCGAAGTTCGGGTGACGCGACTCCATTATCGCGTCGAAATTAATGCGGTAAGTGTGGTGATCCGGAATCGGCTCAAGCCAATTCCACGTAGACTGTGGTCACTCCATTAGGTTACGAACGAACGCAATGATAGGTGGCTTGCTTAGCGCCTAGAGCCAATGATATTATTTGGCCTAGAGCCTTTCGATACACGCTAGGCGATTAGCTAAGGCGCCAAGCGCGCAGTGCGGCCGGTTGCGAAAATTCTAGAACGTTTGTATCATTTCACTACTCGCAAGGTGACTCGTGGTGGCTCTAGGCGCTAAACAAGCCGCGCGTATGTAGCCTAACGGTTAGTGCTCAATGAGCAGGAAGATCCCTATCCTTAGTTGGTTGTCTTAGCACTATTGCAGAATGTACTCCTAGTTTCAATACCCGAAACGGGCAGTGTTTGTGGTTTTAAAAATGAAAAATGTATGAGGAATTGCATGAAAAGGACACGGGATGGGTTTTGCGGTGGGAATCGAATGATAATAAGAAAGCAATTCGTAGCTAAATGCATCAGCGGGGTAATTGCGTAACACACTATAGATAGTGCAATCCACGAAGACGCGCCCCACTTTTTTCCTAATGCTTACAGCAGAAGTGTGCAACATTCCGCTAGTGTTTTAGTTTTTTAAATACCTACACACGAATTGTTATTAGTGGGTAATTAGAGTGTACCGAAAGAACTAAAACACTAATGGAATTAACTAGCGATAAACACTAACGATTCAGAAGAAGAGTGGGGCGCGTCTTCGTGGATTGCATTATCTCTATCAGTAGCAATGGGTTTCATTTTGACAGTTCAAAAACATTTCATTGCCTTGTTTACGTTGTTGACTAGACAAATTTTTCGAACATATCGACACCTCCATGCAATAACATCGTAACTCACTTTTTGTGATTTTACAGGAGAGCGATTTTAAAGTTTGAAAAATTATAGCAAATTCAAAACACCCCGTACAATTTTTGAAGCCGGCTCTATTTAATATAGTTTAGGCGGACTATAAATACGTATGGTTAAGTTGTAAAAGAAACATTGTTTTCATGGGTTTTCATGACTTACGTGAAAAACAAAACAGTGAAATGACATATAAGTTACGAGGACAAACATTGTATGTCTGAGTTACAATTTAGTTTTTTTGTAGTTTAATTTATTTTTGTGGTCAGATAATTGTAACTCCAAGGTGTTTAGTTACATAAAATGTTTTTATTTTAGAAACGAAAGGGAATAGAATTAAAATGATAGTACAGAAAAAATGCATTTTTTTTTACATAACAATACCGTTGTAACTCAATTTTTGGAAAATAAGTGAGTTACGATGTTATTGCATGGAGGTGTCGATATGAAGCAATGGATTAGCAATATCCTTCAAAATGATTCAGATTGAGATTGATAGTGTGTTAAGCAATTACGGTGCTGATTGTGTAAAGAAGATACCAAATTAAACGCAGGACCGTATATATAGGGACACTTTATGGTGGCCACCGCTCTTTTAGGAAACCGTTTAAAGCCACATGCGGCCGTAATGTCCAAATACAGAGCATTTTTTGACACTAATGTCAATTAAGTACTGTTGAAAATGACATATTTTCATGACGTCCGTTATGAATATGACGGAAACGCTCTTCTAGGAAATCGTATAATCGCATGTATGTATGGCGCTACAAGAATCTTTTGGCGCCTAAATGGCATTACCAGGGGGCGTGGTCAATGGTCACAGAAATTGTAATGACAAAACAAGACGTGACGTTAGCTCCGGCTATGGCTACGCGCCAAAAAAAAATCCTATAGTGCCCCACTATAGCTGTACAAGGATTTTTTTCAAAAGTCACGTACCTAAGTACCCGCATCTCATACCCCGATACACGCCCATTGCTGGACATACAGTAGGCCTCCCCCAACTATCGCTACTTCGACCGGTTTTGTGCTGCTAGCATCCAGCAGATTCCTGCGGCCTAGACTGTGTCGTTGGTCCACCTTGTGTGAGGTTTTCCAACGCTACATCTCCCTTTCGGCTCCATCAGCCATCTTTTCTGCAAGCAATGTGCACTACACCCGCATCTACTTATAATAATAATACTTTGCCAAGGCAAAGAGTAGAAACCTAAATTCTCTAATGAGGTTCAGATTCTGACAGATCTAAATGGGTGACAGAGAGACAGCCATAGACTAATAATATATTTTTAGGAGAGACAGCATTTTAAAGAAAAAAAGTAGGTAACATGTCAACATTAAATTACATAACCAAAATTCGTCACGCTAACGTAAAAATAAAATTATTCATTCAAAATGGAAGACTAAAATATCAACCATGGTAACTGTTTTCAAAAAAGGTCTAATAAGTCTAATCACAATGTTAAAATGCACAAAAGCAAAAAACCCATGTAAGATTTGCTTATCGCCAGTTACACACAAGTCAGGCTTGCAATGCAAGGGTGCCTGCCAAAGTTGGGTTCATTATAGCTGCTTGAACTACACCCCCGGTAAAATCAAGGATATAAAGGCTGGAATCATCAAAGTAACATGCCCGTGTCCTGATTGCAAAACAAGTCTGCCAAAGGAGTTCCGGACGGACCAGCCATACAGTTGTAATAATTCGATGTGCCCGGCAATCCAGTGCCCAACCAATAGTGGTGGAAGAAATCAAATGATTCCGCAAGCACCGCCGTGCCCCCTTAATAAATGTAGAAATCAGTGCAAACAGCTCACTAGTCCACACTTGCCGGATAACAGAGCTGCTGGCCAATATCCACTGCCTAAGCCATGCACGGCTGATTTTGCAGAAGACTCTTCTTCCGATGCTTGTCTGGGCAAAGATGCTAAATGCCCCTCAGGGTGTTCATCCACAAACGATGTGTCAGGGGACTTCGGAGGCATGCCTCCTAATTTCACTGCTGTCGAACAAATGTGTAACACTGTTGGCGAACTCACGAATCAGATAAATGAGCTAATGTGCCAAATGAAACAGGCCAATCGAGGTGGTGGCGGCGGAGGGCCACCTAAAAGAGCATCAGGCGGCGAAAAAGATGTATGTCCAAAACCATGTTACTGCCCTGGAAACCCGGCTAGGCAAATGTAGCTACATCCCTTGATATATAACATTTTTTTACACTAATGGAATATTTTGTTGTATATTACCATGATAGGTAACTAAGGTCTACGTGTAATTGCAACGTTCCGTCGCATCAAAGAGTTTTTATTTTCTATTCTACGTATTTTGTTTAATTCTAAATTAATTTAACGTATCTAGGCCTAAGATATTGATAAATTAATAATTCAGTTAAATAATATTATTAAAAAAAAATGGGAAAAAATAAATCAATAAAATCATTATTTTTATTTCAGTAATGCTATACCTAAAACTCACTTTGAAGATGATAAGAAGATATCAGAGGGACAATTCTCGTAATTTTTAAGATCGTTCACAGTCTGATCTGTCTCAATCTGTCAAAAATACTTCAAATTTCCCTACATTTTGACAAGTTTTTGACATTTGTTTGTCGCCGAGATGGAACTGCGACTAGATTTTGAACATTTTAAATTAGCAGAATTGGCCTACTGATCTCAGTCTCAATCTGTCAAAAATACTTAAAATTTCCCTACATTTTGACAAGTTTTTGACATTTGTTTGTCGCCGAGATGAGACTGCGACTAGATTTTGAACGTTTTAAATTAGCAGAATTGGCCTACTGATCTGTCTCAATCTGTCAAAAATACTTCAAATTTCCCTACATTTTGACAAGTTTTTCACATTTAGTTATTTGTCGTCGAGATGAGACTGCGACTAAATTTTGAACGTTTTAAATTACGAGAATTGGCCTACTGATGATGATGATGCTGTTAAATGATATTTAGTTCTGTAATTTAGTTCCGAAAAAACACTAAGTAAAAAATAACGTATGTTTTGAAACTAGAATAGAATATAATGCTCTTTATTATGTACAGACGCCAGCAGGTCAACCTACCCCAATCTGTCAAATTTCTTCAACTTTAGCACCATAAAGAATAAGGTTCATATTCAATTGGGAAAATCTGACAGATTGGGGTAGGTTGATGTGCTGGCCTCTGTACACCATTATGAATTACAGACATATATATAGACATTTTTTAAAGGGTGACACAATGGCCGGAACTAAATCGTAGTACTAATGAGAACAAAATATCCCATTAGTTCTAACGATGGAACAGGTAGAACAAGTGGGAAATAGAGAGTCCCACTAGTTCTACTATTTTGTTATACTTAATATCGTAGTACTAGTGAGAAAAAATATTCCCATTAGTTCTACCGTGGAACTGTTCAGTAGAACAAGTGGGAATAGAGAATCCCACTAGTTCTACTATTTTGTTATACCTAATATCGTAGTACTAGTGAGAAAAAATATTCCCATTAGTTCTACCGTGGAACTGTTCAGTAGAACAAGTGGGAATAGAGAATCCCACTAGTTCTACTATTTTGTTATACCAAATATCGTAGTACTAGTGGGAAAAAAAATTCCCATTAGTTCTACCGTAGAACTGTTCAGTAGAACTAGTGGGAACAAACGGATGAGTTCGGTGTTTTTTAACCGACTACTCTGAAAAGAAACACCGAAACAAGCTCAGACGTCACAGTCTCTTATAAAGTCCAGAATCTTGGTTAGGTCGTATGACGACCAAGCAAATTAAAATCTGAGATGTTCTTTTGAAGAAACAACTACCCAGATTAAGCGGATCTGTCGAGACGCATTTGTCAGCAATCGTATAGCCAGAATATTTTTTAAAATAACTGAGAAAAAATAACTTGCGGAATTGGGGGACCACGCCGTCAGGAACGAAGTTCCTCGCACGCACACACACACTCGTATAATAGAAAGAGACAGAGTGATATAGTTGCATGGAGGGGGCATTAGCTTTTTCTTTCAATGACGATTTGGACCAGTCAACTCCTACCACAAGTTAAGCTAAGGAACTTCTTTCCAAAAAATTATCCAAATACTCCTTGCATTATCGACTTATTTATGCAATCTTAGGAATAAGAGAGCGGCCGAAGCGAGCTCGAAAATTATTAGCCCGACATTGAAAAACCCGAAATCGCGAAAAAAAAAAATCAGCTGTTCCCTACATTTATCTTCGTCTATTTCGTCAAAATGTAGGGAACAGCTGGTTTTTTTTTTCGCGAATTCAGGTTAGTAGGTTTGGTTAGGTTAGACTTCAAGTTTAGCCGGTTAATCTTAAGTTTATGTTCACACCCACCTTTAGCCGTAACATGTGCAAGCTTAGCAACCACACAGACCGTGCTGGGCAAAAGTGCTTATACCTACATGCAAAATATCTGTAAGGGCTGGGTTCCAGGTGCTCGATGTTGTTGTGCAGGGGCTTGATGTGTTGGTGTCTGTAGGTACAGAGGCCAGCACATCAAGCTACCCCAATCTGTCATTTTTCTTTGATAGATTTTCAACTTTACTGCAAGGGAATAAGGTTCATATTAAATTGGATAAATTTGACAGATTAGGGTAGCTTGATGTGCTGGCCTCTGTACATACGGGGCCTCCAAATCGAACTACTGCTTACTGAACATATTTTTATCTTGTTTGGAATTGACTAAAAAAACTTTTTTACAAAAAAAAAAAAACAACCGACTTCTAAAAAAGACACTGCAAAGTGAAAAATAACTAATTTCGGAAGTCGGTGGTGTCGTTGGGTTCGCATAAATGTTCGTTATATGCCACCGACTTCCGAAATTAAAGTGTAATTTAATTACTTAATTAAATTGTCACTTTGAAGTGTATTTTTTGGAAGTCAGTTGTTTTTTTGTAAAAAAAAGTTTTTATTTTTCACTTTTATGTTGTAAAAACCACAGAAATTAGTTTACCGTTGTTTTTTCGTCGTAGTAATTTTGGTTTAAAAACCAAACTAAAGAACCCATTTTGATGAAATTTCTATAGGACCAATTTGAAAGTAGGTATTTCTTTTCAAATAATACGTTACCTGCGGGGCAATTGCGTAACACATTATCAATCGGAATCGGTTACATTTTGACAGTTCAACAACATTCATTGCGTTATTTACGTGTTGAGCAGACAAATTTTTTGAACGTATGAAGCAATGTATATGCAATTTGCTTCAAAATTATTCAGATTCCGGTTGATAGTGTGTTACGCAATTAGGGTGCAGATTTATGAACGCTAATGAGGCAAAAGAAGTATGTAAGGATCGTAGCAGGTGCGGGATTGTCCGAAAGGGTTACCGCTACCCCGGAACACAAAGGGCTAAGGAAGGAACACGGGTGGGTTTTACTCAGTAAGAGTCTGACACTCCCTTCTGCTCCACCCAGAGCGGGAGGGGTCATTTGATGATTTCCCATACACAAAAAAAAAAAAAAGGATCGTAGCAGGTGGCGTTCTGTAGTTTCTGCTGTCTACCCCTAAGCGCAAAGCTACGTAGAAGGTATAACTTTATGTTAATTATGTATTAATTCATTTAGGAGCTATTCCTGCTTTCCGTTACCACTCTTTACCAGGTACGGACCCCTAAAGAACACGAAAAAACGCTACGAGTATACCACTCAAAATGCAGATGTTAGCATAATATTTTCTTGTACATTGCGAGCTTCAATGTCAAGATGACGAAATGGAATCTCAGTCCGAATTGATTTTACAAACTTCTCGACTTCGAGATCAAGTCGACCACAAGTTCTCAACGTATGTATTGTGCAAGTGTGATTGCCAATCAAACTTGTTTGCAAGTTATGATCTGTCATCAAATGTGGTGTGAAATGTGGATATTGACTTGGGACAAATAGTTTTGGGCCTGTTTAACGAGATATTGAGGTGATTTTGGGGGTCGGGATTAACAATCTGAATTCTATGTTAACTACTAGTTGCCGGGTGAATTAGCAGAAGCATGATTACCCAGATTAAGAACAGTGGTGGTCCAGTGGTAACGCCCCCGACTTACGAATTACAGTCATGGGTTCGAACTCAAGCAGGCGCTTTACTTTGTGTACAGACGCCAGCAGCACCCTAATTGCGTAACACACTATCAATCGGAATCTGAATCATTTTGAAGCATATTGCTAATCCATTGCTTCATAAGTTCGAAAAATTTGTTTGCTCAACACGTAAATAACGCAATGAATGTTGTTGAACTGTCAAAATGAAACCGATTCCCATTGATAATGTATTCCGCAATTGCCCCGCTGGTCAACCTACCCCAATCTGTAAAATTTCTTTGATAGATTTTCAACTTTAGCACAAAGGAATAAGGTTCATATTCAATTGGGAAAATCTGACATATTGGGGTAGCTTGATGTGCTGGCCTCTGTACACAATTTCATCAGCGCTGCTCTCAAACCTGAAGGAAAACGTCGTGAGGAAACAGGCTCGTCCTAGAACCAAAAATTCGAAGACAGAAGACATAGATCTTTCAACACACACTGGGCCCGCGTGGTAGATTACAGCCCACTCCCTCTCGCAGATAGGAGGCCTGTGTCCCAGCAGTGGGACATTATAGGCTGATAATACTTAATGAATAGAAGAAACTTATGACAATGTTGCTGTATTCTATCTATACATATAAAATTCAAAGTCCTGACTGACTGATAAATCAACGCACAGCCTAACCCGCTGGTCCTAGAGACATGAAATTTGAAGGGTGCATTCTTTGTGAGGAGTAGGTATCCACTAAGAAAGGGTTTTTCGAAATTCCACCCCTAAGAGGGTGAATGGGGGAGGGTGAAACTTCACGCGGACGAAGTTGCGGGCAGAAGCTAGTTAACTGTATAAATTAGACGACTCCAACGACACCCTAGGGCATACCTCATACTGAATACCAAGTCTGTTAATTTAAACCCTAATTGATCCCTAAGGAGGCCCGGAAGTTGTTGTTTAGAAGCAGGTACACTTTTAAGGGGATGTGAATTAATTCAACCGAAATTAAATTCTTTAAATCATGGTGTGTCAGCTTCCACAAGATGTCATACTAAGCCTAGCGCAAAATGGCGGTCGGGACCATTCAATGCTCGGAGTATCGCAACGGATTTCTCCCTTCTCCAAGGTTGGTCTCCGAGCGTTGGAATATATACTTAGCTTATTTCAATTTAAATATCATAAAATATCTTCATCATTCTCGTGGAGAAAGAAAAAAACATTTATTTAGCACTAGCTGCTGCCTGCGACATCGTTCGCGTGACATTAATACATTTTATGTAAAATAAAAGTACGTAGTTACTCCTCATAATATAATAAAGTTCCGACAAAATCAGTCTAACCGTTTCGGAGACAAGCCGGAACAAAGAGACAGACACAGACAAAAATTTAAAATATTGTTTTTTAGTTAAAGTACCGATACTTTTATCTACACCCATGCTATAAATATAAAAGTTTCTGAAACAGCTTAATACCAACATTAAAACAACCAGTGTCATGTAACCATAATTTATCATTCAAACGAGTGTTTTAGTGTTGTACTAAATTTCATTAGGCAACTTCTTTTCAAAAAAAGAACATTGTCATCCACGCGCGTTTCACTATCACAGCGACGTAATTAAAAAAAAAAGAACTTCTAAGTAGGTTATTCGAATTCACGTCGTATCCCGCCGGCCGGGCGGCCGCCATTTTTGTTCGATACTAATATTACAAAAAACTGTTTCAGAACTTATATAGAGGATTCATATCATGGGTGTAGATAAAGTCTTATAAGCATCTGTACATAATTAGGTAATAAACAACAGATGCATAAATAACTATTACGCATTTAGTAAAAAGCTGCTACTTTGACATTACAACCAGACACATCAATTTTATTTGTATGTATAAATAAAAATACAGCAGTCGAAGTTTATAATAAGTTTCTTCCACAGTCAGCATAGGCTGCTAGGGAGTCTAGAATAATTTCGACGTTAAGGGGGTCTAGAATAATTTTGATGCTAGGGGTCTAGAATAACTTTGACGCTAGGGGTGTATGAATAATTTCGTCGCTAGGGGCTCTAGAATAATTTCGTCGCTAGGGGGTCTAGAATAAAACTTTTAATATGAGACTGAGACTAACCACGAAAATGCAAAGAAAATTCAAGTGTAGGGTCGGGGGACCCCAATCCCCAAAATGCCAAACCCCAAAATGAAAATCGAAGATGGCGGCTGCGAAAATTTCAAAAGGACAATAAAAATTAAAATGTTTGTATGTTTTCTATTTGATCTCACTATCGGCTTCAGCACCCTCGACAAACGACACCCATGACGAAAAATTAGAAAATTTTCGCAGTTGCAGTACCTAGTTAATTTTTATTTTGACCACACTATTGACTTCAGCGCCCTCAAAAACCATGAAAACTATCTCTCCCTCTGTTTCTATTTTAATATAACAAAAAGTCACATGGAGGGCATAACCACAAATAAAGATAGCCCTCGATAACGCAAGTATCACGATCTGTATGAAAACCAAGCGTGCCATTTTTTTGACTACCTACTATGACGTCACAATCGGTCTTTCTCACTCACGCTCACCCAGCCAGCAGTACACAGGACTAGATGGGTTTATGCCGTTTATGCCTGGGCATTGAGTAAATGCCCAATAAATGTACCAAAGCAGTGCAATAATTATTGGGCGTTTATTGGGCATTTACTCAATACGTCCCAAAATGCCCAGGCAAAAACCCATATCTACACAGCAGTGCTATTCTGTAAAAATCTCTCACCGTGAAACTAAGGTGAAGTGTGCTGTCATGCCACCTGATGTTAGGGATTGCCTCCATTGATAGTTCACTTCACGCTCATTTCACCTATGTTATCACGGTGAGATTTTCACAGAATTGTTAGGCTGGACTGAGCGCGAAAGTGGCGGCTTACGATTTTTGAACAAAAGTTGGGGCGATTTTTGGCACGCGAAGTAGTTGCTCTTGCGTTATCTAAGTGTAATCTACAGGGTTATTGGAAAAACACCAACAACCTCTTAAGAGGTCATTGTATTCATCGTTATGAACAACTTTTACTTTGGGACCAAACTTTAAATCGCGAAATAAAAATCAGCTGTTCCCTACATTTATTTTCGTCTATCTCGTCAAAATGTAGGGAACAGCTGCAATGCTAGTTATTCTGTAAATATCTCACCGTGAAAACTAAGGTGAAGTGAGCTGTCATTCCACCTGATGTTAGGGATTGCCTCCATTGATAGCTCACTTCACTCTCACTTCACCTATGTTAACACGGTGAGATTTTTACAGAATCGATACGCTTACGATTTTTGAACGTAAGTTGGTGCGATTTTTGGCACGCGAAGTAGTTGCTCTTGCGTTATCAAGGTGTATCTATATCTGTGGTCATAACGCTTTTTCGTTAGGTGACGATTAGATACTACCAGTTTACACCTACCGCAAGCTCCGTTATACCTGGTATATAGATTTACCCTAATACATATTATAATCACTTATTTTTAAATAAATGTAAAAGCAACAAGCATAAATACCTTAAAATGCAACACTATAAATATAAAAAAAAACAATTCTTCAGAGCGTAACTCAAAGCTGTTTAACACCTTCATAATCTGTAAAGAACATGCTGATATGAGCGGGATTATTTTATTCTTTGAAAAATCGCTTTAAGTACGACAGAGGCTTACGAAGAGCCAAACAAATGGTTTAATAATCTTCTACTCAACTTCTGAACCCCTCGCAAGCACTAATGTTACTTTTTCAATGTAATTATCAACTTGGTCTTAATAAGCTACAGACCACTAATGATAACGGTAATCCATCATTTTAGAAACTTTATTTCACATTCCGAAGGATTTTGAAGGAAATTCCTAATCCATTGCTTCTTAAGCTTGAAAAATTCCTCTGCTTGACAACGTGAATAATGCAATGAATGGCATCGATAATTCGAAATGTCAATATGAAAGGCATTGTGTGTTTAGCAATGAGGCAGTTGGATCAATGGTCGTTCCTTGTTTATAATTATAAGGACCAACTGGGGCAGACGCAAAAAAAATTAATTAAATTAAATTTACTCTGTTTATCTATTCGTCAACTTATTGTAAGTAGTTATTCGTATTATTGCAAATAAATACCACCTATTATTACTATTAAAGGTAGGCCTATCTACAGAAAGGCTCGTGGAATAATAATAACAGTCTACCGAAGGTTAAGGTGAATGCTTCAGATAGCCCGCGAAATTCAAATATTCTTACGTTTTTTGCAATTTGCAAGTAAGTATTAGGTTGTATGTTGATCAAAATTTGATTCGCGGCCGTAAAAAGTATGTGTTTACAGAATTAACTATAATCATTAAAGTCATCAATGCAACTCTATAAGACCAGGTAATCCTAACTACGACAATTCCATGATGTTGTAATACTGACTTGCAAATTGCAATAAACGTAAGAAAATTTGGATTTCATGGGCTACCTGGAGCATCCACCTTAAGTTAAGCTTGCCGAAGTCGCTCCGTGGATTGGTGACTACCCATTACATCCATACCCTTCGTGGCTCGGAAACCACGTTAAAAACCGTTGCTCCCGGCATTTGTAAATTTAGGCGGCGCCTGTATCTTGGGGACCAGAGTTGTGATACATAATGCTATTTAGGTACCACCGGAGTTTTTGTAAGAATAGATAAGTAGGTAATAGTATAACCTAAATCTTAAATACTTATTAAAACAGACATACCTAAAGCTTAAATTGCGCTGAACAAAGCCTAAAACTAAAAATATTAAACAATTAAAATGAAATGTTAATGAAAAATAAAATGTTAAATTTTAAGATAAGTACCTACTTCAATTCATCCATACATAAAAGCATTCTAATTATAGGTAGGTACTGGTACAGACACAAAATTCCCACTTTGCCATTTTATTACAAGTGTGAATGAATTATGAATGAAGCAAGCTTTGTAACGTCACAGTTGAATCTTAAATGATTTTGAGTAGCATTTATTTTAAAAGGGTTGTGTTTTTAATTGTAAATTCACCCTTTTATTCCAAGAGAGTGTCGGAGTGGCTAAATGTGTAGAGGTACTTGCCTAAATAATTCGTTTTTTGAATATGCAGCTTTTGATTTATTCACAACTAGCTGTTGCCCGAAACTTCCTCTGCGTTCCAAGATGAAAAGTAACAAAATGTAATTCGTCAAGATAGTGAGTTATTGGGTCTAACTACTTTGCTAACTACTTTATCTATATTTTCTGTAAATAAATTATTGTTCTTGTGAGTAAGTAATAACAGCAGCATGGTTCAATCGATCTGGGCCTTAAGGGGCCTTAAGGGTCCCTATCAATTTTGCGGTCTAAAAACAGAAAATTCAAGTTTTTTCAGCGCAAATTTCTCAATAACCTTAAGTTAACTAGTTTTTTTTTAAATACACAGTTATTTACCAACTATTTATCTAGTAAGTTTACAATTTTAAATTTTGATAACTACTTAATATAGTTAAATTACAAAAAATAAAAATCTAACACACGTTTTTACGTAAGCACGAAACACCATGTTTTTCAATTGCTTTCATAACTTACTGGCAGCAAATAACAATCTGAAAAAAAATATATAAATACTGGGCATATATTATATTATTAAGTGCACAATTTTTTTTTTTAAGTTTAATGATTTAGTATTTTTTTAAAAATGTTTATCACGCTGAAAAAACCCAATAAAATCATATGCAAAACCCTTGTCTAAGCGTAAGAATTTATTGAAAATAATAATAAGTGTTAAATATTTTAAAATTTAAGGTATTTATCTACCAAAATCAATGTTTATAGTGTTATTTTGACTACTTATTTAATTGTAGTAAAATATCAAAATAATGCCAAACTTAAATTCGATCGTTCGTTTACTAAAATTTAAATTCTTAGACTTACTAGATAAATAGGTGATAAATAACTGCGTATTTAAAAAAAGAATGTAGATAACTTAACGTTGTTGAGAAAATTACGCTAAAAAAAACTGATTTTCTGTTTTCACCCCGCGAAATTGATAGGGACTCTTAAGTCTGCTATTACAATAGTGTCAGAATGGTCTATCATTGATTTCATAATTGTTGATTTTGACAAGTTTGGTAATCTACTAACATAATGGCGTCATTATGACTTTCCAATGGTCAACCACTGATACTCCATTGAAAGAAATGGCATAAAATGGTAATCTCGTACATAATGACAAATGAATAAATGTAATGTATAATGCTATTTACGAACTTCTTACTACTTCAGATTGCAAACAGTAATACGTAATATGTAAAAATATATATTAAATGAAATCTAGCATGAAATTTAGTACTTAGTAGTTTTTCTCAGACCATTGAGGCATTGACCGACCAATGATCGACCATTATGAATTTAGCAGATTACGAACTTTTAGCAAAATGACAATGTGATCGTATTGGAATGATGAATTTATAAAAATAGCAGACTTGGGCCCCAGGTTATGCTACGCTTGCCACGGTTTGTCTGTGGATGGGTGACCATCTTAATATACCAAGACGACCGTGTCCGTGTTCCGTGTCTTGGAAAGCTCGTTAAGCCGTTGGTCCCGGCTGTCATTCATAGATCTTTGACAGTCGTTACGGGTCGTCAGTAATCCGAAATTCTGACAATCACTCTTACAAAGAGTTATCGTATTACCCAGTAACTAGGTTGGTGGTTAGATGGGCAGTCGCTCCATGTAAAATACTGGTATTCAGCTGCATCCGGTTAGACTGAAAGCCGATCTCAACATAGTTAGGAAAAGGCTAAACAAATGATGAAATGATTCTCATACTTTCAAAAATGGAAATTAAAAACTAAAACCCAAGAACGAACCTAAGAACATTCACAGTTTGATCTGTCTCAATCTGTCAAAAACACCTCTAATTTCCCGACATTTTTTACAAGTTTTAATGAAATGGAAATGGCCTTCTGACCTCCACAGTCGCTCCATGTAAAATACTGGTTTTCAGCTGTATCCGGTTAGACTGGAAGCCGATCACAACAAAGTTGAACCTAAAAATGTTACTAAATGTCACCGAAAGTATTTTCGAATATAAAAATATATTTAGACCATTCGATTCTAACAAGTGTCAAAATAACAGTAGAATGTGACTAAACGTCACGCTCATGTTCGATTTTGTTAGCAGAATATATTCTGAAATTATTTCGATCGATCGTTGGCTTAAACTAAAACGTAACCGCAGTTGAATCGTTGTTCATTAGTAGAATATGAAAACGCTTATCAGCCGTGATTCAGCTGTGGTTCCATTGCGATTGTTGAACAATTTTGTTAGTAGAATCGGCCCCCAGGTGGCGCGTTAGTGAAATCGGGCATCATCATTCTTTCTGATACCTACTTTTTTATTGACCAGCCACTTCACTGAAAATAGCGAAGATACTGCCGACGAAGTGCACGTAATATTTTTATGTTTAGCAATAGGAAAGTTCAGATATTTTAAACAAAAATTAAAGTTTCCAAATCCAGATGTTTCTCTACAAAAGTTTTCCACCGCGTAATGTAAGATCGCCTCGATACATTATAAGGATTCGTACTGCAAGAGAAATATCTCGGTTTATAGGAACAGCCGGATTTCCAAACAATAAAATAAAGACTGCACAACTTTGGGTATGAATGAGATAAGGTACCTATAGAGCGCTAATTTACCAAATTCATTTTTGGTTATATTACAGTTGTTTATTTTTATAAAACTTGGCTTGTGGCTAAGTAATAACAGCCGCACGAGTCAATCGATCAGGTTAAGCTACACTTGCGACGGTTGGTCCGTAGATGGGTGATGGACCATCATCAATCAAGCCGTTGGTCCCGGCGGTCATTCGTGGATCTTTAACAGTCGTTACGAGTCCTCAGAAGCCCGAAAGTCTGACAACCAATCTTAACCAGAGGTATCGTATTACCTAGTAACTGGGTTGTGGAGGTCTGATAGCATATACAGTATATAGTCGCTCTATGTTTGTACTGGTATTCAGCTTCATTCGGTTAGACTGGAAGCTGACCCCAACATAATTGGGAAAAGGCTCAGCAGATGATGAGTTTAATAATACAACATAGTCAAAGTGTTTTGTATTGTTTTTATTAAAATTTAAGTAATATATAAGTTAGGGTCCTTGGAGTTTCTTGCCCGTTCTTCTCCAAGAGATCTACGTTTTGGAATGGGCAACTAGCTTCAACTTTCTGACTAAATGACCGACTAGTTAATTTTGACAATTCAAAAGTGCCTGTAAATGGTTTAATTGAAAGTTTGAAATAAATGCTTTGAGTTCGAGTATGAGTTTGGTTTTATATCCATTTTTAATATTGCAAATTTTCGTATAGGTATTTATTTGTGCATACTGTGGTCTCCTATAAATAAAGGAGTACATCCTGTTGCCCTTATGTGTCATGTAGGTAATAGGTAATACGGGCTGGTGTCCGCAACTCCACGTCAATGCGCGTATTTTGCGTACGGGCACAGAATACCTAATAGTACTTCGTACAGAATGGCCACTCCCTACCCCGCACTGACATCAGAGGAGCTATTCTCGTAATTTTTAAGAACGTTCACAGACTGATCTCAGTCTCAATCTGTCAAAAATACTTCAAATTTCCCTACATTTTGACAAGTTTTTGACATTTGTTTGTCGCCGAGATGAGACTGCGACTAGACTTTGAACGTTTTAAATTAGCAGAATTTGCCGACAGATACCGCACCTCACCCCGCACATCCGCGACATTATGGGCGGTTCATTAGCTCGGGTCGCTCACAAAGAACCGCAGCACTGTACTGCTGACACGAACACACAATTTTGCGATTTAAAAGTTTTATATTCTGAGTTTTAATCACGATGGTTCGATATTGTGATGCTTTTCCGAATTTGTATTTACATAAATGTTTGTAAGATATCGCATTTTAATACCATGCGATATAATAACCGATTATTTATAGTTAAGTAGGTCATTTAAACGAAAATATTTTAGTGTAAGCAATATTTAGCTAAGTACCTTATTTCCATGGGTATTTGCTCTGGGATAGCCACATTTAGTGAAGTTTAGTTTAGTGATGATGAAGACCATAGATGGCCACCGGGACTACTCAATAATAAGTATTTCACAGGTTGCGATTCGATTACTTTAATGTTTGCTAAGCACAATTTATGCTCGTCACAATGCGAATGGTGAAATGGAGCTGATGATGGAGTACCAAGAGAACTCCTCAACAATTAACGTCCCTGCATCGGGAAAACCAATATTTTGTACAAGGCGATGAGCAAGTTGACATTAGGCTATTGTAACTTAGATACTTTATAAACAGACCCACTAAAAAGCGAGAAATAAAAACTTTTTAGCAAAAAAAAAAACCGACTTCCAAAAAAACACTAAGTACAAAGTGAAAAATAACTTTAATTTCGTAAGTCGGTGGCAATAAACTAAAATACAGATCCAAAGACACCGACTTCCGAAATAAAAGTTATTGTTAAAAAGTTTTACATTTATTACTTAACTATTATAATATTATTTTTATTTCAATATGAACCCGACTAATTAGATAAACAATCAAACTAGTCCTTTCTAGTCGCGTCGTCGTCGTTCCCGCCATTTTTTTTACGCTCCGCACGACAACCAACCCTACTAGAGTTTACGCACACATTTGCACGTGTACCAACGTCATTTGGCTATGTAGTAGTAGTACCTAGGTAATTATTTTGCGCGCGTTGTACGGAGTGTCCGGGGTAGTGATGTGCCGTTCCCGGGAATTTTGGAAACTTTGGGAATATTCCCGTAAACGTGCCCGGCAATATTCCCAAAACTGGAAATTTAGGGGAATATTGATGATAATGTACTTTAGTGTTTTTTTATTATATGCTAGTCAATTAATTAGGTAAATTTGCGTACTATCGTGGTTACGTCGATAGTTGATTATACATATAAGTTGAAAATTTCCAAAGTTTCCAATATTTACGGGAATATTCCCTGTAAATTTACAATTTTCCCGTAAATATTCCCGTAGTAAAAAAATCACAAAGCATCAGAAATTATGTTTTATTAAAACCTTTTTAATCACATTGGTTTATTAACACAATTTTACCAATCAGATTCTGAGGGTTGTAAACTTTTTAACAAAGTTAATAATTTTAATAAACCACGGAATCAACACACTTTTATATTTGTTTAAAATTAACAAGTATCTGTCTCTAAAGAATAAATAATATACTCGTACTAGCTTTTGCCCGCGACTTTGTCCGCGTGGGTTTCGTACTTTCCTCAAATAAATTTAACACCCTCTCCACCTTCCCTATTACTAAAATTATTGCTTACGATCTTTATACTACTTATATTTAGAGAAATAAGTATTCGGACCATTTTTTTAGTTAAACTACTGATGTTTCAAATAAACTGTCCTCCCTTTTCATCACGACAGGGCTTGTTTCTAATAAAAAAGCGTTTGCTACGTTTCCATTTTTATGACTTAAGAGTAAACTAGTCGCGAGCTCAAACTCGCTGGTGGTCATGGTCAAAAAGCACGCTGTCTCGCCTGGCTTCGTGTCCGACAGCGCTAATAGTGATGAGCAGTTAGACGCTAGTCTACACGAACAACGTCTAGTTTTCACGCACAGAAACACCGTGCCGAACTGATAGACGCGTAAAAAGATTTGAAAAGTGCTTCGGAGAATCGAGTTCTATGAAAAAACCACTGCATAAATCAATTACAAATAAAGTTTATTGATCTCTTCGATAACTGAGCTTTGTCGGTACAGGCTTGGTTTTGAAGATTTTACAGTTCTTTTATTACTTATTGACACCCAAAGTTACGTTAAAAATAGCAAGAAAAACGAATCTTTGTTGGCTCATAACTTTTTAATGGCTTTTTATTTTACTATTCTGTTTCCGTACAGACACAATTATTAATAAGTCAAAACGATATCATGATTAACTTTGGATGCACAATGTCAAACAGTGGAGTAATATTCTCCCGAAATTTGTATAGAAAAAATATCGAAAAGTGGCACCTTAAGGGCCAATACTACCTCAAATGGCTTAGCATGATCCTCCGTTATGTCGAAAATACTGCAGCATTAATTTTGAAATAAATATATGGTAAAGTTGAGGATTAATGTTAGGTCTTATGTTTGACGAAAGCACGATTTCATAAAATTTTCTCGATAGAAAAAAAATCCAAAGTTACCTCCAAACCCAACAATAAACCGCTGGTATTCAAAAAATACTTTAAATTAGATCATGAAACTTTCTATACTAACTGAAGCTTGTTTTACAAGGGGTGGGGGCAATCGCTATGCCGTGGCGCAAGCTAGTGCAGGTACAAACATGTAACGACATGTTTAGCTGTGGTAATAGGAGTATAAATATCGCGTTATATTAGTTGCACATGTGTAATTATACAGTATATACGAAAAATGTATTAAATACATATTTGGAAACTTTGGGAATACTTACGGGAATATTGGGAATATTGTGTAAATTTACAATGGGAAAGTTCCCGTAAATTTTCAATATTTCCAGCGGCACATCACTAGTCCGGGGTGTGGTACGGGTGTGTCATGTATTGTGTATACGTATATCTTTTGTTTGTGATCTTAAAAATAGTGTGGTACGCAATTAAACCGCTGCGCGCGGGTTAGACTAGAGTCGAGCCCAACATACTTATAAAACTAAGAATATGATGAAACTCTTAGCTTGTCTTATTCATACTCTCAGTTACACAAAGATATTGAAAGTTATCTCGGTAGTACTATATTTTTTACTCGTCTCAACGCGGAACGAACTGGAGCGTGGTTGGAAGAAGTTTTCATTTCTTGGTTATATCGATTTTAATGAGTGTTGCTATGTAAAAGTTATTGTGAAGTAAGAAAATAGGAAGAAGTTTTCTCTGAAAAAAGGGGTCTGTCAGACTCATATTGACTAAAAACCACCCTGGTGTTCCATCTCACACCTACGCCAGGAGTCGCGGGAACGCGCGATCATTCCGCAAACCCGAGTACGAGTATACCCGACTCGGTATAACCGACCGACTGGAGCCGAGTATACCCGATTCAGTATCACCCGCCTACTGAAGCCGAGTATGCCCGATTCAGCATCACCTGCGAGAGTTTCTCGCCGTTGTGAGAGGCATTTTTGCATTTTTACCAACCATTTTTTTTTTAACCATAGCACGAGTGTGCAACATTTCGCTAGTGTTTTACTTTTGTCGATACACACTAGTTATTATTAGTGACTAATTAGTGTGTATCGAAAACACTAAAACACTAGTGGAATTAACTAGCGATAACCATTAACTATTCGGAAGAAGAGTGGGGCGCGTCTTCGTGGATTGCACTATCTGTAAAGTTGAAAAGATATTTGACAGATTGTAGGAGCTTGATGTGCTGGCGTCTGTACTTACTCCGAAATTATGAATCTTGACTAATGACGGTTAAAATTACAAAAGTCTGCTTCTTAGCGGTCTACTTAGTTAATTAGGTCGGATTATAAGATTAACTTCGGTTGGACCTTTTTGTCAGATTAAATTACATAGGTTTAAGACCAGGCGTGATTAATTAACAGCTCTTTTTAAGTTTTTCAACGTCTGTCGTTTCGAAAATAGGTCCTAGGTACGCTAATTTATTATAGGTAAGCTTTGAGGTGACTAATAGCTTTGATAAAAATAACTTGAACATAAACTAGTATTCATTAATTCATGCAACAGGCTTTCTTGGGCTACTTGGCCTACTACATAAGACGGCCAAATTACTATATTTTAAATTTTGGATTTTTCTTTGTTGCTTTTTTCAAATTTTTTTTTTTTCACATTTCTTAAATTTTCTTCCATACAAACCTTTTCCTAGCAATACCGAACACAACGAAAAAAGAATTATAGAATTAAGGTATGCGTGTAGGTATATACATTTCGGCGATTCATTTTTATTTATACAGGGTGGGTAAAAAATCGTGGATCACACGAAACAGGGCGACAGCTGGAGTTATTTGCAGTAAAAAAATTATGTGTGAAAAAAATACTGTGGCAGTGCCCTAACTTGATCTCCTTAAAAGTTATGACAGTTTGAGTGTTTACAGTAAGGTTCTAAAGTTCCAAATATTTTTTTGTGAGACTTAAAAGATATTGAAAAAAGTGCCAATACAGATAAATCATGGTACCCACCTCTTTTATCTGTTCTGTAGTACCCACTATCATAAAAGCACTTTTGTAGTGAGGTGCTTTTTTTGTATTAAAAAAAAATGCAGCAAATAACCTCAGCTATCGTTTTGATTCGTTTGATCCACGATTTTTTATCCACCCTGTATAGATGTTTCACTAAGTAATAAACACTTTATTATATTTAAACCAGAGCTGTGAGGAGCAATTCCCGTAATTAAAAAAAAAAAAATTACAGTCTTGACCTCAGTCTCAATTCGTTATCCGTGGTAACAATAGAAAAAGTAATTGTGTTTCATTATTAGTGACATATGGTAACAAACCAGAAATCGTGAAAAAAAAATCAGCTGTTCCCTACATTTATGTTTGCATAACTCGTCAAAATGCAGGGAACTGCTGATTTTTTTTCACGATTTTAGGTTTGGTCCCATATGTCACTAATAATGAGTCACAATTACTTTTACTATTGTTACCACGGATAACGAATGGGGATCGTCTAAAATTTCTAATAAACTAGTACATAAATAAAAAAATTACAATCTGTCAACACGTCAAATCTGTCAGTATCAATAGACGTCATCTAAAATCGAATCCCATCATAACGTTTACAAATATACAAACCGTATGTGCCGATCCTCCTTTTAAACGGAAAGTGGTGTAAGTACGTCACTAACAACCGACGCAGCGACATTATTTATTGTTCGTTTTCCTGAACTACAAATGACCACAATGAGCGATACTTTTGTTAAAGCTGACTCCTGAAACCTGCCTAAAGTTGAGACCGTTATGATAATAGAGTATATTTCTACTAGCAGCCATGATAGTGTAGTGAGATTTTACGAGATTATGAGGCAAGTCGCAGGAATAATATATTGTAAAAACTTTAAACTGTAATTATGTTTACATGTTTGACATTATAATTTGACACTTGACAGATTCTAGACAATACTTGCCACTTACTTTTTATTTTCTGAGGTAACGATACAAAACTGTACGGCCAAAGCTGACGTGATTTGAAGGGCAAAGAAAGTCAATCGTATTTTATCATAATTAACAATAAAATATGAATATTTTTCATGATTAATAAGTCCGTAATGATCAGTAACGCTATTCCTCGAAATGGTTTTTCAATTACAACATATAAAAACTTTTTTACAAAAAAAAACAACCGACTTCAAAAAAAAAAAACACTACAAAGTGTAAAATAACTTTAATTTTAATTTCGGAAGTCGGTGTCTTTGGTTTTGTATTTACGTTTTTGCCACCGACTTCCAAAATTAAAATTAAAGTTATTTTACACTTTGTAGTGTTTTTTTTTTTGAAGTCGGTTGTTTTTTTTTGTTAAAAAGTTTTTATTTTTTTACTTTTTATAGTCAGAGTGCATCTCATGACAATTCCAATAAGCCCAAACACGGCTAGAATACATGGTTTTATTACGAAGTTCCGGTACCTACCTTCCAGCTTCATCATCAGATCGGTTTGATGGTACCATTTTCGTCAGAACCATTTATTTAAATTTGCTTCGTCATAGTCGCTTAACTATCTTAATCGAGATATCTTATCGCCACCCGTGAAATACTTATTATCATTGAAGAGTTCCTGTGGCTATCTGTGGTCTCCTTCATCAGTTCCACTTCACCAAATTATACTTTTTGAATGCAAATGCTTGACATGTTGATGAAAATACCAAAATTGCTATATGTATGCCTATAATATTTGAGGAGTTCCCTCAATTCCTCATGGATCCCATCATCAGAACTGGATTTTGACAAGAATGGGACCAATCTGGAAGCATATCCTTTCAAATAAAAAAAAAATCCAAATCGGTTCATAAATGACGGCGTACTGAGGTAACAAACATAAAAAAAAAAATACAACCGAATTGATAACCTCCTCCTTTTTGAAGTCGGTTAAAAAAATATGGACAATGCCCATTGAGACAGGTCAGACTGAAAATTATTAAAATTCTTAAATAAAAAAAAAAAAGCTGTTCTCTGCATTTTGACGAGTTATGGTTTGGTCCCATAGTAAAAGTAGTTCGTAATGATGAGTACAATGACCCCTTAAGAGGAATACGGTGATTAACATTAAATTTCAACATGTACAACAATCTCAATTTAGATCACTGCAGCAGCAGTAACATAGTATTTCCACTAAGATCTAGTTTCGTTTACCGATGTTGATCGAATGCCTCGGGCCCTTTGCGGTTCTAAGCGGAGTTTCTTCAGAGAAGTTTCCAAGTTTATGTGTAAAAATAGATTCATATTTTCAATGCTATATGGAGATGGAAAACCACTAGTTGTGATTGAGCTTCCGTTCTTGGGAAAAGTTTTTCCAGATAAAAAGTAATTCATATTTAATGTTCTCACCATTATTCAATTATGTCTTTAAACGAAATAAATAGGTACCTATAGATTCGACACCACGCTGAATTTTATTTTTAAATGTTCCAGATAAGTAATGCTGCCATTTGATTAGATACTTAATTTCTCAAAGATGTCTGTCGGACTGTATGATAAAGATTACGCAATTTTGGGTGACTTTTTAGGGTTCCACACTCGAAGGGTGTCGAAAGGACACTCGAAGACTCGAAGGGTGGCTTACATCTATCCGTCCGTCCGCCTGTCTGTCTGTCTGGCTGTATCTAATGAAACGTAAATTAATCAGCGCCTAACGTAAATTGACGTAATTTCAACAAGCAAGTTTTTAATCACGTCTAAACTTGTATGGAGTAAAATTTCAGGCGCTGATTGATTTGACAGGACTAAACTAAAACTTAGATCTTCTGTCCTTTTCTTAATTAAATAGAAAGAAAAAGATGCACTGAACTTAAATTCACTTAAAACATTGAACTTAAATCAGCTGTTCCCCACATTTATGTTCGCTTATCACTTCAAAATGCAGGGAACAGCCAATTTTTTTTTCACGATTTCAGGTTTAGTCCCATAGTAAAAGTTCTTCATAATGATGAGACAAAATCAAACTGGTTGCTAATTTAATTTATACATACACATTTTTTTAAATACTTACATTGTTTTTTACATTCTGTGACAAATGTAACTCACACACTTTTTAAAATACTAGAAAATGTATCTATCACATAATTGATTTACCAGTCTTTGTTACATTTTTAATTCATTTTACCATTTGTGGTAGACTAAATTTTATTTTAGGTGTATTGTCTTCACATAATATATACCTAATTATAAATAATGAATGTATACAAAAATTCGTAAAACATTTTAAAAGAGTAGGTAAGGGTGGAGTTTCTTGCCCATTCTTCTCCACACGAAAACTACCTTTTGGAAGGGGCGACTAGAATCAATTATAATTTTTAATTTTAATTTTTGACGTTCAAAAGCGCCTTTTAAGTGCCTATTTATTAATAAATTATTTGACTTTGACTTTGACTTTGAGTACAATGACCCCTTACGAGAAAAACGGTGATTAAAATTTCACCCTGTATTGCACACGCAGGGCACCTAGTGCCCTCCGCCTGCAGTTGACCCAAAACAGCTGCTTATTGAAATTGAAATCTTTCCTATCTCAAGTCAGTCCCTAGTATACCTACTTAGGTAATAAATTAGGAATGTTATTCAAACACATAATTAAGATATCTCTAGGAACTGAAAGGTACTCATTATAATCTTGTTGAGTACTAGTAAGTACTTGTACCTACTAAGTGCAATTTATTGCGTACGTATGGTATCGCTTATGTAATAGTCTTACCGCTGCAACTCAGTCGAACTATGTTGAAATAAATCACGTCACACTTTCATTTTATGGCAAAGTACTGGATGTATTGGTCGTTCTATGACTTAACTAGAGGAGAGTAGGCAAAATTATACACGTACAGTCAACAAAAGAGATAAGTACCTATGCAGGATCGTCGAATTTGATGATGATGATGAAGTTTAATTTGATAAATGAGCTGTTTCTTTTCTATTAATAAAATTAAATTTTAGAGACAGATTAAAGTTTTTTTTATTAAAATATTCATAAAAAAGAACTATTGCATAGACTTTTATTTATTTAATTTAAATAAATAAAAGTCTATGCAATAGTTTTTTAGTTATAGTTTTTTCTGTCCTACTGCAAGTTTTACAAAATGTCGCTTAGACCAATTAGCCTTTCAACCGTCGATATATAGATTTATTTCAAAATTAATGCTGTAGTATTTTCGACATAACGGAGGATCATGCTAAGCCATTTGAGGTAGTATAGGCCCTTAACTTGTATAGCTAACTATACAGGTTGTCCCTGGAAGTATGGATCAAATCGAATAGGGGCGTGGGCAAGGTTATTTCCAAACTTTTTAACTCTGAGAATATCGGTGAATTTTTTCACAGATCAAAAGTTATGAGCAATTTTTGTTTTTTCAAACACTTCGCAGTGCTCAAAGTAAAAAAATCATAAAAAATAATATTTTGTTAGTAACCCTGTTAGTTTTTTTATGATTATTTTTTCAAGTAAGGAATATTTTTTTTTTATAACAGACGAAAAATTTCTACGCTGGTCTAGAATCAAATACCCACCAGTCAAAACACCCGTCTGGTCGGAGGATCCTCCCTTTTCTATGGAGGATGAGTGAACTTTACACCCTATTCCTCATACCTCTAAGTCTCTAAAGCATAAACGTGGTTTATTTACCTATAAAATTACGCTTCCTACTACTTATCACAACCTGCTCATAATAATGCCATCAACTGTATTATGTTTTTCGTTTAAAGGCATAATACCTGCACCATCAGTCAAATTTCTTTAATAAATTTCTTTATTTTTAACTTTTTCGCTACAGCGTAAAATTCAAAGTTGATTAGGAAAAGACAGATTCGGGTAGCTTGATGTGCTGGTGGTAATATATATTTTTATGGCCTAGGTACAGGTACCTAGGCCATAAAAATATATACCCCTCGGAAAGCACGTTAAGCCGTTGGTCCCGGCTGTCATTCGTGGATCTTTGACAGTCGTTACGGGTAGTCTGAAGCCCGAAAGTCTGACTACCAGTCTTACCAAGGGTTATCGTATTACCCAGTAACTGGGTTATGGAGGTCAAAGAGGCAGTCGTTCCATGTATAATACTGGTATTCAGCTGCATCCGGTTAGATTGGAAGCCGACCCCAACATAGTTGAGAACAGGCTAGGCAGATGATGACATACGAGAATCAAACCCATGACCCGTAGAGCAGAATTCAATCACTTAACCATTACGCCATCACGCCAACCTTGCAGTCAGTTCATGGTCTTGCCACCATTTTCGGCAATTCATGGTCATATGGTGGTAAAATGTAAGCCCATTCAACACAAACAAGCGAGTTGAAGCGTGGATTGAAGCGACGAAGGTATTCAATGTGGAACCGGGAAACGATACCTACCCAAAGAAGTTTAATGCTTCTGTTAAAACTTTGGCCACAATGAAACGAACCCCGCGGGACGTGGGAGGTTATTGCGCGCGTTTATTTATTTCTGATTTAGAATCTCCAACAAAAGATATACACATTACATGAGAAATATTAAATAAGGGGAAACATATACTCCTTCACTTAAAGCAGACGACAGCATACACAATAAAGTTAACAACTAAGCTAAACAAGTTAAAATAATTAAGAATAATAAGATCACATTTGAAAAAGTTAATAATATACACAAAAGAAAACAAATATATCATTTACAGCTAAGCGTTGATTGTTTTAAGGAAATTACTAAGCAATTTGCGTGTACTACTATTACAACCGTAGTAGGTACTATTATGTATTCTGTGTCAGAAGGTCAGAACTTAGAATCATGAATCGGCGGTAGACCGCGAAATTCAAATTTTATTACGTTTTTTGCAATTTGCAGGTCAGTATCAGGTTGTATCTTGATCAAAATTTGATTCGCGACTATGACAGGTACGTATCTAAAGAATTATAATCATTAGAATCATTAATACATCTTCCTAAGTGAGATTTGTACCACAAACACTTTTCCATGAGAGATTTCTTCTTGTGGTACAAATCTAAGTTAGGAAGATGTATTAATGATTATAATTCTCTATTAGGCAAATATCGGCAGCGCGATGAGCAATGCGATGAGCAGCGCGAGGAGCATAGTGTGGCGGCCGCATAAAGTTCAAATTTGTTAATTTAGGCTTTCCTAGTGACGTTAGTGCATAGCCATACACGTTTACCCCCTCTATAATTCACAAACGAGTTCTAACAGCAGTGAGCTCGACCGCGGTCCATTCGTAATACCACCGCGATAAACATAACGGGCGGTTTCTTACGTGCGGATATCTATAATTTTGTCTAAGTGAAGTTTTTAAGATGTTTAAGTTCCACGAGAGCCCATTGTTGAGGCAGTATGCTGTTGTTATAATAGGTGGGTATTTAAATATTAATTTTTGAAGTGTTCTTCGTGATGTTCATTTGTTTTTGTTTGTGATGCATAAAAAGTTTAGAGGATTATTTTATCCAAGGTGACAGATGGTATGTGATTTTTGTACTAATTAATTCGGTGTTTGAATTTAGTTTTATGTGTAATATGTGAACGTAATTATAGAAAAAGACATGGAATTTAAATACCAGATAAACAGCGGAATGCACAATTTATTTTAAAGGTGAATTTAATGAAATTGATAATCCAAAGTTTTTATCACTTATTCCGTTTATCAATAAGTAGTTGATAGTAGATAATATTTGACCAACCATATATTATATTCTTCTTGGCATGTTGAAAAATAATTAAATTAAAATTACTTACAGTATTATTATGATGCTTTAAAATAAACTAGAACTATAAACGAACATTGATGATACCGGCAAAAATGGTCTCCCTGTAGGACAAATGCCTCTTCTTATACAGAGCTACCTTCAACTAGCTTACAACTTTCTGACTGACTGACTCCTTGACAATTTAAAACTGCCTGTAGATATCTTAGCAGATTGCAATACTTATCTTCTTCTTAGCGTGTGAATGGCAAATATCATCATCTGCCTGCCTTTTTCCAACAATGTAGGGGCCGGCTTCCAGTCTAACCGGATGCAGCTGAATACCAGTGTTTTACATGGAGTGACTGCCTATCTGACCTCCACAACCCAGTTACTGGGTAATACGATACCCCTTGGTAAGACTGGTTGTCAGACTTTCGGGCTTCTGACGACCCGTTACGACTGTCAAAGATCCACAAATGACAGCCGGGACCAACGGCTTAACGTGCTTTCCGAGGCACGGAGGGGTCTTGATATGTAAAGATGATCACCTATCCACAGACCAACCGCGGCAAGCGTAGCTTAACCTGATCGATCGACCTGTGCGGCTGTTATTGTTACGGGCCCCTCGTGAATGGCAAATATAATTTAAATAAATTAATTTAATTTAAATGCCAATATTATTTATTAAAGGTAGTGTAACAAAATAAACTAGAACACACTCGTATGTTGTTCAAAATAATGCCCGGTGATTGACAAAACCTATTCTCATACAGATACTTACTTCAACTTTCTGACTCTCTAACTCCTTAACAATTCCAAAGTACCTGCAGATATCTGTTAGGCGGCAGTGACCACTTACCATCAGATGAGCCACCTGCTTTATTACTACTCTAATGATCTCTCTGCCCTTAAATTGTCCCATGGTAAAGACGCCAGCTGATCAAGCTACTCGAAACTGTCAAATTTTCCCAATCAACATTGAACCTTATACTTTGGCGATAAAGTTGAAAATCAATTAAAGAAATTTGACAGATTGTGGTAGCTTGATGTGCCTTCCTCACATTGCCACTAATTGATGGCATAAAAAATGAAATAAATGTTTTGAGTTTAAGAGAAGAAACGGGCATTAATCACCAGGATTGCTCACTGCTTGTTGACGCGAATTCGGCTCGTGACGTTCATCCCATGAGAAGTCCAGGTTTCCCCAAGATGTTTTCCTGTATCTCCGGTTGTTGACGTCAGTCACATAACCGGTAAGGTCACTCATCGACTTCTGCCAAGTATGCATAATAATTATTATTTAATACTTATTACATTAAAATATCAAAGCTACAGCTTCTACGATTATCTATGTATACTGTCGTTTGGGTTCTATGAGTCTACCAGGAACGCACGGAGTTAAACATTCGATTTTAAAATAAGAATATTAGTTACGAACTCAATTTTGCCATAATTGACTATAATAATCTCTATGCGTATAAATATTATGCAAAATGCTATATGATGATTGTATTTTCGATTGAAAAATCGTTCGGATTTACGTTATTTCTACGTTGAGCGTTCGTGTTAGGCCTCCTGGGACGACGAAAACGCTTCTAAGACGAAATTCGTAGTTGCGGCAGAAAGTAATAGCCTCCCCGATCGATTTCAGTCACGGTGGCCAATCTCAACGGAGATTAGCCAGGTATGCAGGAGACATTATAGTGCACAAGTGTGCGCGCAAACACAGGTGCACTCCCTCTTCCCTCAATCTCATAGTCCGATGGGACGGCAATCCGACACGACCGGAGAGAGATCAGGCGCAGGACCAACGGCTTAACGTGCTTTCCGAGGCACGGGAGTATCACACCGCCAACTTCCAAACACCTGGCTGTTACTAAGGAATTCCTAATGGAAAAACTCAATAACACTTTGTCCGACCCGGGAATCGAACCCAGGACCACACGCTCAGCAGTCGCGCTTGTGACCACGAGACCAACGGGGCAGTCAAAGAAAGTACGGGCGTTTCCAACTCCTTATCACCTACGGACATAAGTTTGGGCCCGAACTAAGAATAAATAACAACACGATTTGACAGTTGTCCTCACTACTGATGTGTTGTTGCCCATCCGAAAAAGTTAATTAATCTGGCATAGGATGGTTTATTCCGAAGTATCGAACTATTTTTTAACGCCGCGCGTTGCTATCGCGCGGCTGTACTTATAATGTGACGCTACTACCGCGCTTCTAACGCCCTAATGTGAAAGCGGCCTAAGTATTGAAGACAATTATCATAAATTCATAATAGAAGTTAGCAACTAGGTTCAGTTTTCTAGATAGTACTGATCCATGCGTCATGTCCGTGAACGGGCACCTTCAGGGAACGGGTCATCTCTTAGCTGCCACGACTTATTTTAATTATTTTATTTCTCGACTAGGGTCAACACGATTTTCTCAATAATAATAGTTAGGTTTAAAGAATTTAAGTTTTGGCCATTGTATTGTGTTTTTAAATCAATAGATACTCTAATAATTGGGGTAGGTCTTGCGTTAATTATGTTACGTATATGGGTGTACACTGTCACACACAGTGGAGTAAACTCATGACGAATGAAGAATGACTGCCTAGTTCCGCACTACATCCGATCCGAATCCCAGAAATGCTGGTCCGAAGTGACCGTAGTATCCGAACTATCCGTCCGGATTTAGAACATTCCCATGATGATGTAAAAACCCAACAGTTACATTTTCCACAAAAAAAAACTTAGCTTTTCGGCAGTCTTTCTAGCTCACTATGGAACGGTTAGTAAGAAGTCGAGAAATTGAACTACCTACCCAACCCATTCGATTTTTTTCCTCTCAAATATTTGCTGAGTCAGATGATTCGTAGAAATATGTATATTTTGTATGTACCTACTCCTATTTTGTGGACCTAACATTGGTCACTTGAAAAACAACCTAAGGTCTATTCAAATTCATGTTTCTAATTGATGTTATTTCAAGTTAAATAAATATCAACTTTATTTAAGTGAGAATTAAGTTAATTTCAGAGTGACTAGTAGGTACTATTGAAAAAAAAAAATTGAATTTGTAGCGTAAATGAACTTTATTGTGTAGGTATTAAACTTATTGTTCCAATAAGTCATAGGTAATATTTGTAAGTCATAGGTATGTTTAGAAACTAAATCGCGAACGGAGATTAAGTGTGTAATTAAAAGAGTTCCAACTCAATTGGATGATTTGGATGTGAACTCAGTCAGACGTTTATGTAGTTAAACCTACTTAGATTGCAAATGAAGGGAAGTTGACAATTTGTTTCAATCATGTTTGCTTTAAATTGTTTGTTTTGTGTCAGAAAGCACAATGGCATGGAGGTGTTGTGAATAGCATCAATAACACCTTCGATACCATCTTCCTGTTTTTCTCGAAGGGTAGTATAAAGCACTCCCACGATATCAGCAGTTACGATGTAAGTTATAATATGTAAACATACTATATAGGTACAGTTGACAATTTTTTTTTTTAAATGGGAATTTGAGAGACGATAAATCTCAAAAATCGTAATGAATCTAATTTATTATTTTATATTGTGTGCAGGTAGGTAAGGTACAATTATTTGAACATACATTATATTTTGATAAAAGCAATATTCTTGACAAGATCGATTCGATTCTTCAGATGTCCTCATCACTCACTTTTGCTCGGAAAATAAAAATGGCTCGATCGTTTAAGCCTAGGTCAAATTATAAACCTTGTTTTGCAATAAGGCCGAAACAGTCCAAATTTAGCAATCGCTAGTATGTAAAAAGCACCTTCATTTAGGGAATTTACTTTACTAGGTTGTGTGGCATTTTTTGCTGAACTGGGACTTTTTGGCGCTACCGTGAGGCAGACTTTTCTGCTAATTTCTTACATCTGAATTTACACTTTTTATTTGATCTTTTATTTGTTTTTATCTTGTGTACTGTGTCTTTTAGTCTGTGCTAAATTAACTTTCTTTCTTTCTTTATCGTTTGCTAATGGAAGAAGGGAAGTTTACCATTTGTATCAATCATGTTTACCTACTATGTACAGAGGCCAGCACATCAAGCTACCCCAATCTGTCAGATTTTCCCAATTGAATATGAAGCTTATTCCTTTGTGCTAAAGTTGAAAATCTATCAAAGAAATTTGACAGATTAGGGTAGGTTGTCCTGCTGGCGTCTGTACCTATTGTTGCTTCGTTTATATTGTGTTGGAGATAGCACAATGACAGTTATATAATATTATTTTAAATAGGATATGACCCGTTATGCTTGTATTGTTGTCTTGGTCATGATAAATGTTGATCGATAACGATAACCGACACATAAAATTAATAATCTAAGTACGCTAGGTAGATACTACCTACAAAGAAACGGTAAAACGAGATGGACAATAGAATAAATGCTATTGGAAAGTATCATCATCATCTGCCTGCCTTTTCCTAACTATGTTGGGGTCGGCTTCCAGTCTAACCGGATGCAGCTGAATACCTGTATTTTACATGAAGCGACTGCCTGTCTGACCTCCACAACCCAGTTACTGGGTAATACGATACCCCTTGGTAAGACTGGTTGTCAGATTTTCGGGCTTCTGACGACCGGTAACGACGGTCAAAGATCCACGAATGACAGCTGGGACCAACGGCTTAACGTGCTTTCCGAGGCACGGAGGGGTCTCGGTATGTAAAGATGGTCACCCATCCACAGACCAACCGCGGCAAGCGTAGCTTAAACTGATCGATCGATCTGTGCGGCTGTTATTATTTAGCCACGGCCCCCTCCTCGAAAGAATCAATAATTGAATCGACTTTCTGTTACGAAATCGCTAACTCGTACCTAATCATATTAATTATTTAATTGAATACGGGCAATCTATACTAATATTATAAAGCTGAAGAGTTTGTTTGTTTGTTTGTTTGTTTGTTTGAACGCGCTAATCTCAGGAACTACTGGTCCGATTTGAAAAACTCTTTCAGTGTTAGATAGCCCATTCATCGAGGAAGGCTATAGGCTATATATCATCACGCTAAAACCAATAGGAGCGGAGCACCAATGAAGAATGTTTCAAAATCGGGGGATTTTTTTCCTATTGAGAGCTTCCGCTGCGTGCGCTGCGTAAACGGTTAAAGTTTCGCAAAAATCATATATAACAAAATTGTTTCCCTTTAAAAGCTTTAAAAAAAAGTCCGCGACAGCATATGTCTATCTTTTAAGGTTAGCTCACTATAACCTCTTTTATGCTAACCAAATTTGTTCTAAAATAATGCATTATTTGCGAAGGTGTTTTTATAAACATGGTATTAATCCTTATCCAAATAAATACGTTATTCATCTCATGCATTTAATTTTGAACAAAATTGCCTCTGACATCATTTGATTTCAATGTATATCTTAGGAGATATCATAGTTTTAAAATAATCTATACTAATATTATAAAGCTGAAGAGTTTGTTTGTTTGTTTGTTTGTTTGTTTGTTTGTTTGTTTGAACGCGCTAATCTCAGGAACTGCTGGTCCGATTTGAAAAACTCTTTCAGTGTTAGATAGCCCATTCATCGAGGAAGGCTATAGGCTATATATCATCACGCTAAATCCAATAGGAGCGGAGCACCAATGAAGAATGTTTCAAAATCGGGGGATTTTTTTCCTATTGAGAGCTTCCGCTGCGTGCGCTGCGTAAACGGTTAAAGTTTCGCAAAAATCATGTATGACAGAATTGTTCCTCTTTAAAAGCTTTAAAAAAAGTCCGCGACAGCATATGTCTATCTTTTAAGGTTAGCTCACTATAACCTCTTTTATGCTAACCAAATTTGTTCTAAAATAATGCATTATTTGAGAAGGTGTTTTTATAAACATGGTATTAATCCTTATCCAAATAAATACGTTATTCATCACATGTATTTAATTTTGAACAAAATTGCCTCTGACATCATTTGATTTCAATGTATATCTTAGGAGATATCATAGTTTTAAAATAATACTAATAATAAAGCTGAAGAGTTTGTTTGTTTGAAACACGGTTTGAAAGCTCTAAATCTCTGGAAGTATTGGTCGCATATATAAAAATATTTTTGCGTTTGATAGCCCAATTCTTGAGGAAGGCTATATTTTATTAAACTTGACGCTAGAACCCTTAGGAGTTGAGCAAAAAGAAAAAAAGTCTGAAGTTTTCGTCAAGCGAAAACGAAGTAATAGCGCAGGCCGGCGACACGTTGCGACGGGGTGGGTCGGGGAAACAAAAAAAATTTACGCGAACGAAGTCGCGGACAGAAGCTAGTACTAATAATAAAGCTGAAGAGTTTGTTTGTTTGAAACACGGTTTGAAAGCTCTAAATCTCTGGAAGTATTGGTCGCATATATAAAAATGTTTTTGCGTTTGATAGCCCCGTTCTTGAGGAAGGCTATATTCTATTAAACTTGACGCTAGGACCCTTAGGAATTGAGCAAAAAGAAAAAAAGTCTGAAGTTTTCGCCAAGCGAAAACGAAGTAATAGCGCAGGCCGGCGACACGTTGCGACGGGGTGGGTCGGGGAAACAAAAAAAAATTACGCGGACGAAGTCGCGGGCAGAAGCTAGTACATGATATGATCATTCATTTGCTTGTATACCTACGGGTAATACATGATATGATCAATTATTTCCATGAATATGGGTAATATATGAGGTGATAATTTATTTGCATGGATACCTATAGCTAATACATGAGGTGATAATTTTATTTGCTTGAATTTGGGTATTATCTGAGATGATCATTTATGCTTAAAATATTATGGCTAATACGTGAGGTGATCATGTATTTGCTTGAATAAAGGTGGCTTATATTATAATGTTGCATCACAGCTGAAGTGGAAAAATGTCAACTAGATAACTTTTGGAGGGCACTGCATAACAAAAATTCTTTTAAACCGTGCAAGCGCAGTTATCAATATTTGTTTCTTCTTAAATTATGTAGGTAGATGTATTTAGTTAAATATGAATTAAGAATTACTCTTTTAAGCATAATTGCACATACAGACCCGGGTCTTCTGTAGAACTTGGTATGTAATATGATTTTCGTGACGAAAACGGTGGTGGGCCCGATGTTTTAATTTTCCCATAATGTGAAAAACAAAAATCAAATGGCGCGGAAACAAATGAATCACTAAAACAATATACAAACCTCAATTGGAAATAAATTTGAATTTAGAATTTCTATCTAAACGACAGATATTTGTGATCAAAGTGGTTAGTTCGACAAAACGCCAATTTCATATAATATAAGGACCTAATACTACGCTTTGGAATGGTCAACTAGCTTCATCTTTCTGAACGACTGACCCCAACCCACTGCTGGGATACCGTAATTCACCACGCGGGCCCAGTGCGGGTTGGAAGATGTCACATATCTTCGAATTTGTGGTTCTAGAACATGCCGGTTTCCTCACGATGTTTTCCTTCACCGTTTTGAAAGCAGTGGTGATGAAAGCGCCTGTCTGGGTTCGAACTTACGACCTATACAACTCGAAGTCGTGGTCGTTACTCGTTACCACTGGGTCACCACACATTATATTTTTCTTCATTGTAACTCTAGTGGGGATTCGTGTGTTTGTATACAAAGTGTTTTTTTTTTTTGATATCCCATAACTCTAGAGGGTCATTGTACTCATAATTACGAACAACTTTTACTATGGGACCAAACCTGAAATCGCAAAAAAAAAATCAGCTGTTCCCTACATTTATGTTCGTACTCGTCAAAATGTAGGGAACAGCTGATTTGTTTTTCGCGATTTCAGGTTTGGTCCCATAGTAAAAGTAGTTCGTAATGATGAGTAGGTACAATGACCCACTAGAGTTATGGGATATCAAAAAAACACGTTGTATACAGAGAGACCGGTTTCAATGGTGTCGATGTTGGATATTATGTTATGTCGGTGGAGTTTCTTGCCCATTCTTCTCCACACGAAAACTACATTTTGGAAGGGGCGACTAGAATCAATTCTATTTTTTCATTTTAAATTTTGACGTTCAAAAGTGCCTTTTAAGTGCCTATTTGAAATAAATGATTTGACTTTGACTTTGAATTTGTCAAGGCCTTGCGTCATAGCGGTTAGGAGGCTATTTTATTGTAATGGGTGTGTTTTTATGTTATAATCACTGTACGCGATTATCTTAGTATTTATTTATTTAATACTTCAAGCACATAAATGTACCAGTGGCGAAGGTACCATACAACTTGATTCCCGCCGGCTTCCCTTCGAAAATTCAGAACACAACCACTCTATAGTCAATTCATAATTGAAATATAATGAAACGGTTTATTGCCATTTTTTTCTTGCTCTGGCTTACCTCTGTCATAAATTCACCCTTCGCCACTGAAATGTACAGAGGCGGACTTAATGCCATAGGCATTTTCTACCAGTCAACCTTTGGGTGATGCAGAGACAAACAGCAGTGCTATTCTGTAAAAAGATCACCGTGAAAACTAAGGTGAAGTGAGCTGTCATTCCACCTGATGCTAGTGATTACCCCCATTGATAGCTCACTTCACGCTCACTTCGCCTGAGTTATCACGGTGAGATTTTTACAGAATCGATCGACAGTACAAGTTTCGTTTGTGCGCTTTTATAATTTCTAACGTGACGATGTTATCGTGGACGTCCTCGTCCACGTCCACAAAATGTATGAAAAGAGGAGGCGAAGAGAGGACGCTTGTGTCCCAGCAGTGGGAACATTATAGGCTGATTATACTACGTACACGTTATAACGTTATCGTGGACGGAAATTTAAAAGCCAGTCTTTATATTGTTTTCTTACATTTTACTTCTCTGAGTTATTCATATTCATATACATATACGGTGGCTGATAATTAGTGACCGATACTTAAACACGTGCTTGTACTCATGATAACAAACAACTTTTAATATGGGACCAAACCTGAAATTGTGAAAAAAAATCTGCTGTTCAGTCATTTATGTTCGCCTAACTGGTCAAAATGTAGTACTGAACAGCAGATTTTTTTTTTTCGCGAATTCAGGTTGGTCCCATAGTAAAAGTTGTTTGTTATCATGAGTACAATCACGTGTTTAGGTATCGGTCACTAATTACCAGTCACCCTATATATTTATTTGCATTCCCTAATGTTGTAGAGGTGTTCAATGACTTAAAGCTAAGGTACAATTATGGAGCCTGTAGGGCACGGCAAAAAGTATAAAAATATTCTTAAAATAAAAATAAATATCGTGATGACGCGATATGCCGTAACGTGGACATATGTTCACGTTACCTAATATCGTCACGTTAAAAATTATAAGTAAAGAAATAAAAAAAAAAAGTTTATTTGCGGTGAACATGACGCAGGGAAAGAACACAACACAAAAAGAAAGAACGAGTTTGGGAAATATATGCGTCACATCTACGCAACACGGCTATCGCACAAAAAAAGAGCACTTTAGATGAAAAAGTTCAGATTAATGAGTCGGTTATCTTGACCAATTTTAAAAATATATCCACATTTACAAAAACGACGTCCATATAAATTAATATTAAAAAAAAATATCCATTATAAAGCGTTCAAGTGCACACTTAATTTGAGTATTTGACCAACCGATCATGATGGTGTCTAACTATTAGATACTAGTTACTGCCCGCGACTTCTTCGTCGTGAAATTTCTTCTTCCCCCGACGCACCCCGTCGCATCGCATCGCCTGCACTATTACTTCGTTTGCGCTCTTTTTTTTCGTTTTCTTTCTGATTTTTTTGTTTTTGCTCGGCTTCTAAGGGTCCTAGCGTGATGTTAAGTGACCTGGTTTTCTCAAGAATTCAAAAAGATATTTTCAAATCAAACTAGATGTTCCAGAGATCAGCACATTCAAACATACAAGCGCTTCAGCTTTTAGTATATACTCGTTCTCACCTTAAATTTGTGTTTCTAGAAGAAAGAATTTATAACACAGACTTCTCACAAGTGCATATATTTAACTGTAATAAACCTACATTCAAAAAACAAATAATAAAAATCATAAACGAAGGCAATTGATGAACAACTAATCTCTTATAATTATTCAGACTTTTTTTTCTTAAATTCTTATATTTTTTTCTTCTATAAAAGGTAAACTTAAGTATAAGATAGGTATTTACCTAATTCTGAACTTTTTGTATTTAAATATTTCTTAGTCTGTAGTTTGTTCGCATATTTATACATATCCTAGTTATACAGGGAAACCTATTATTAGCCATACAATACTGTAATATACATAATTTTTTAAAATACTATTTGTATCGCTGTTGGTTGCCTAAATAAACAAAATAAAAAAAAAATAAGAAAAAAAGAAAGAAAATACATTTATTTAGCACAGACTAAAAGATTCACAGTAGGTACACCAGAGACATACATCAGATACAATCAAATAAAAATTAAAATAAAAAAAGTTTAATGTCCGATGTAAGAAATTAGCAGGAAAGTGTGTCTCACGGCTGCGCCAAAAAGGCCCAGTTCAGCAAAAATGCCAGACAACTAGTGCCTGACGCTTGTTTTCAATTTTTGGACCTGATGTGAGAAGTGACGGATGTAAACCAGTTTTATACTGCATCGTGACGTGTGTATCATCTGCTTAGCCTTTTTCCAAACTATGTTGGGGTCGGCTTCCAATCTAACCGGATGCAGCTGAATACCAGTATTTTACATAGAGCGACTGCATATATTTCTTCTTATCCTCTAATTTCATGTTCTGTAAAAAATATTCCATTTATCTTTGTCTTGTGTCCTGTTTCAGTGAATCTAAGCGTCCTGTGCACTGGAGTGGGCCTGGCCTGGCCATCACCAGTGTTAGTGAAGCTCAGTGATGAGTCTCAGACTATACTACCGAGGACTATCACGGCTGAAGAGGGGTCTTGGATTGTGTCCATTGGGTTCCTGACTGGGATTATCGGTAAAGTTTCTTTATTTGCTAATCTTCTAACCAGGGTTACTTTTCAATGACCAGCCAAAAAGAATGTGGTACAGACCATCAAACTAAACAACTTTCTTCATGTGACCAATATCGTAATCGCGAAAAATTTATCAACTGTGCCATAGAAAACTTCAATTCCTACTCGACCGAAACGCATGGGACGGTCACGGTTGAATTTTTATTCGCGATTACGATGTTGGTCCTATGAAGAAAGTTGTTTAGTTTGATGGTCTGTACCGCATCCTTAAAGGCTGGTCATTGAAAAGTAACCCTGTATATCTTTCATACACTTTTTTTTATTCTTTATATTTTTTTTCTGACGTATTTTATTTGCATGCTTATTAAAAAATCTTAAATGCAATCCTACTAATATTATAAATGTGAAAGTTTGTGACGATGTTTGGATGTTTGTTACTCAATCACGCGTAAACCGTTGAACAGATTTGGATGAAAATTGGCACATAGATAGACCATTTCCTGGATTAACACATATAATACTTTATCTTCCGATATTCCTACGGGATAGAAACTTACGCGGGTGAAACAGCGGGACGCGGCTAGCCTTCTGTCTATTTTTCATTCGTTTTTTTTTCTACAATATTTTTTTTTCTTACGTATTTTTATTTGCATGCTTATTAAGAAATCCTAAATACAATACAATCTAACACTAAAACTAATATAGAAGAGCTCATTGGGTATCGAAAAATTCGTCCAGTTGGAAAAGCGGCCAAAAGGCAGACAGCATTGCCACTTTGGATGGCAATGATGATTCTATGACCTAAAAATAGGTATATCTTAAATGGCGACAAAATAATCAGCTGTTCCATACATTTGGGTTGGTATTAAAGTTTTGTATGACAGCTAATATTTTTTTCAAGTTTACGATGTTGGTCCCATAGAGAAAGTTGTTCACTTTGATGATCTATACCACATACTCAAATATGACCACATTATTCTGATACATGCTGTATAACCTTTTTGTAAACTTGAAAGAGATAAAGGAGAATGGACATCGTACTATTGGTTTCTGCCCTGAAGCCCAATAGCCAAAAAATATATCCTATAGAAAGAGCTTTTCAAGTAGAACCTTTGCTTGTAACACAACTTTTGCCAATTGTTAGTCAGTTTGGAGTTATTAATGATCTAAATAGGTGACTACTTGGGAACTTGGGGAAGTTAAGGAATTCATGGCGCCCAATAACAATAATTTAAACACCATTGGAAGGAGCTTTTTAAGGACTATTGGACTTCAGCAAGGTAATTGCGTAACACGCTATCAGTAGCAATGGGTTGAATTGCGTTGATTACTTTGTGAAGAGGGGCCCGTGGCTAATATTAACAGCTGCACATTTCGATCGATCAGGTTAAGCTAGCTTAACCGATCGATCGAACTGTGCGGCTGCTGCTTCCCGCGGTTGGTCTGTGAATGGGTGACCATCTTTACATACCGAGACCCCTCCGTGCCTCGGTAAGCACGTTAAGCCGTTGGTCCCGACTGTCATTTGTGGATCTTTGAGTCGTTACGGGTAGTCAGAAGCCCGAAAGTCTGACAACCAGTCTTACCAAGGGGTATCGTAGTACCGAGCTACTGGGTTGTGGAGGTCAGATAGGCAGTCGCTTCGTGTAAAATACTGGTATTCAGCTGCATCCGGTTAGACTGGAAGCCGACCCTAACATAGTTGGGAAAAGGCTAGGCAGATGATGATGACTTTGTCAAGCTTACGCATTTTTCAAACATATGAAGCAAGGAATAACAATATCATTCAAATCAAAATTATTCAGATTGAGATTGACAGTATTTTACGCAATTAGGGTACACGACAGATTCGCCCAATCTACTTTCAGATTAATGGTGTGCACGGAAAATCGGTCTTATAATATTCCATTTTTGTGTATTGGGTATTCCCATGAATCATGGTAGATATAGTTAAGCACTGTGAGACTCTCCACGAGCTTCACGGCACCGGTAGGAATAAAATCAAACTACGGTTTATCTCTTATGTATCTTCAATAATATTATTCATATAAAATCTTACGTATTTTACACTTAATATGTGGCCTGGCGTCAGGAATACGGCGATACGTTTATACTATGGCGTTCAAAAGGTTAAAAATACCATATATATACAAACCTGTATTTTTATTGGGTCATACAAATAAAGAAATCAACTAAGGGATTATAGCTATTAGCAGCAAGTCTTAAGCACTTTTCTAATCAAGCGATCATGTAAGCATCGGACTTTCGCTTGCGAGCACCTCTGACCTGCAAGACTTAGCGTGCAAGTATGTTTTACAAGCCTGCCTTGTATAACCGTACAAAATGTTTCGATTTGTCTTACTTGATTTTAGAGTTTCACTGTTAATTAATAGAACTTGCTAGTCGGCCTAATGTCTTCTAAATTATAAATCTTCCTGTTTGCCTCGCAGGTATTTCATGCCAATAACTTTCAACTGACCCGTCGAGGTTGCATAAGCACAAAATAGGCTATAAGTAGTCTCTACAGTATACACATAACTGGATGAAATAAATCATCTCTAACCTATGCTATTGCGACAAAAACCTGAGGGGAGGTTCCTGCACACCATCGGGCGGGAGGAAACGCCCGGGTGTCACCACTGCGAGGGTCGCCCGGAGGACACGGTGGAGCATACGGTGGCGGTATGCCCCAATTGGGCGGAGCACCGCCGTGTTCTCGCAGAGGCGATCGGCAGCGGCGGCGACCTCTCGCGCCCGGCCCTGGTTCGAGCCATGGTCCGGGGCGAGAGGGAGTGGGAGGCAGTCACCTCCTTCTGCGAAGCAGTCATGCTAGCGAAGGAGGTGGCGGGACGGCTGAGGGAAAGGGCCTCACGTCCCAGCCGCCGCGGGAGACACTCCGGGCGTCGGGAGCCGCGAGACGACTCCCGGCCACCGTAGGCGCGGGCCTGCGGGCGGAGAGTAAGGGGTAACTCTCCGTCTGATCAGGACCAGGCCCGTGCCGGACGGCGCGTACGTGTTCCACGCGCGCCTCAAAGAAATGTCAGCATAAGGAAGGGGCCCGCAAGGGCCGAAGCCTGCCGGGGCAGCGGGATTGTCCGAAAGGGTTACCGCTACCCCGGAACACAAAGGGCTAAGGAAGGAACACGGGTGGGTTTTAGTCAGTAAGAGTCTGACACTCCCTTCTGCTCCGCCCAGAGCGGGGGGGGGGGGGGGGGGGGGTCATTGGATGATTTCCCATCCACAAAAAAAAAAGAGGGGCAATTCCCGTAATTTTAAGAACCGCCGCCCATTGTATAATTTGTAGTGTTTGATGTATTTTTAACCGACTTCAAAAAAGGAGGAGGTTCTCAAGTCGACGGTATGTTTCTTTTTGTGTGTTTGTTACGCGATTACTCCGCCAATTGTGTACCGATTTTTATGTTATATATTTTCGTGGTATACAATAAAGTATAATATCAATAAATGAATAAGATAGATCAAATTTTTGAACATTTTTAGTTTTTGAACATTTTTAATTAGCCTTCTGTTATCATTGGCAAACCCGTGTCAGTTCGTCGAAGTTCCGCTTTGCTTTGATTTCGCTTACTGTATGAAGGGGGGTGGGGGGGTACTCATTCAATAACATAACATATCATTAGGTACGCCTTCATTCCCAGAAGGTTAGGTTAGGTACCTAATTACACCATCATCATCATCACGTGGATAGCCATTTCCCAACTATGTTGGGGTCGGCTTCTAGTCTAACCGGATGCAGCTGAATACCAGTATTTTACATGGAGCAACTGCCTATCGGACCTCCACAACCCAGTTACTGGGTAATACGATGCCCCTTGGTAAGACTGGTTGTCAGACTTTCGGGCTTCTGGCTACTTACCCGTAACGACTGTCAAAGATCCACGAATGACAGCCGGGACCAACGGCTTAACGTGCTTTCCGAGGCACGGAGGGGTCTCGGTATGTAAAGATAGTCGCCCATCCACAGACCTACCGCGGCAAGCGTAGCTTAACCTGATAGATCAACCTGTGCGGCTGTTATTATTTAGCCAGGGGTCTCGGTAACTAATTACACCAAATTAAATTTAATTATTAATAGAGCGCGACCCTATTACCATCAACCTGGCACAAATCCACCCCTAATTACATAGCACACTATCAATATCTATCTGAATAATTTTTAGGAATATTGCTAATTCATTGCTTCGTATGTTCGAAAAATGTACCTGCTCAACAACGTAAATAACGCAATGAATGTTGTTGAACTGACAAAATGAAACCCACCCCTCTTACTATAAACGTAGTATTATATCCTTCCGGTCGATTCTGTAAAAATCTCACCGTGATAACTTAGGTGAAGTGAGCTATCAATAGTGGGAATCCCTAACATCAGTTGGAGTGACAGCTCACTTCACCTTAGTTTTCACGGTGAGATTTTTACAGAATAGCACTGCCGATCGATTCTGGAAAAATCTCATCGTGAAAAGTTAGGTGAAGTGAGCTTAGAGAGAGCTGTCAAGAGTATCAATCCCTAGCATCAAGATGACACTGACAGCTCACTCCACGCTCACTTCACCTAAGTTTTCACGGTGAGATGGTTACAGAATCGCACTGCTGTACTCTGTGATTATCAGATTAATAGTTAAACACTGATTTCTCTCTTTCAGTCGTCAGTAATTTGACTTTCAAAAGAAGACGAAAAAGCGTTGTGTAGCTATTCCAACGCTATACAACGTTTATTACTAAGGGGGTTAATGTGTTACGCAATTACCCTGCAGCTTCGGGCTGCTTCTGAGAAGTTTGTGATGAAAAAAAAAAACCAATAACACATTGCCTGGTCCGTGTATCGAACCTAGAACCTCATGCTCAGCAGCTTAGCGTTTGCGACCTCCAGACCAACGAGGAAGTCATTCAAAAACTTGCTGTGGTTGCCGCCAGATAACAAAAAAATAAAAGTCATTGATCTGACTTGTACCAAAAAGTCCAAACGTGTTCGATATAGATCGCTCGTCATACAACACTGTCGCTAATACTGCTTCGGTTGAGTTTCATAATAGCGGCAAGGACGCCCCTTACCGCGATACGTTTGTGTAGATCGTGTTAGCGACACTGCCTTTACATTTTTTTCGTATCGTTTTAAATTATTGGAATCATTGGTGGGTGGATGTCAACGACTTTTATTTTTTTTTCAATTTTTTTTTTTTACTTTTTTTTACTTTTATCCGCCAGATGGCGGCAACTATAGACACAATTTTGCTTTTCGCCAGTATTTCGTGTTTGTTATCACTGGTGATTAAGTACTTTATCCGAGATTATCAGGATTTGTTTGTTCAAACATTTACAGCTGTCTTGACCTACAGATGTCAAATCCGTACCTACTTACTATAAACATTTCGCGTGTTTACTTAAATTGTGCACTTTATTATCTATCTAAGGTACTTGCACCCAATAAGGACCACCTTTATTAGAATACTTATAAATTAAAAATTTATGTAATTACACAAAGTAACGCTTATAAGACAAAAATAAAATTTTATGAAGATCTATAATTATGACAAAAAATACACAGTTTGCTTTGTTAAACTGAAAAAAAAACCGTTTCAAAAATGTTTATGTTAGGCCATATTAAGCACCTATGCTCCTATTAAGGACCATAATAAAATGTAACATATTTTGATTATTTTGTAATAATAATACTTTTAATCTAACGTATACAATAGTATTAATAAATTAATTATTATATTATTAGCAAATATTTAATATTTGACCAAAAATTTTAAGGTGGGCCTTATTATGTATATCAAAGTGAAAATTAAGAATAAAACTAATTTTATTTCGGTAATCAACATATATATATATTTTTTGTAAGTAATTACTTTTTCTTCAGTCATTAATTAGAGAATTTTAAGGAAAATCAGTCTTAATTTATTATATGATACCTTGATGGGCCTTATTAGGAATACTAAAATATTAACTTTAGAAGTTAAAGGCATACCAATATGAGCGAACTTAACTATTCTCACAACTAAATCATTTTCAAGATCTTCAGTCAACGTACACTTTCGACCCAGTTTTTTTTTGGAACTCCCAGTTACAAGATCATTTTAATGTGTATTTTTATGTGGTCGCAGCCGCTCGTTCTGACATCTCTTTTTTAATTACTGCATCCATGGCTAATTTAAGAGCTTCTTCAGACCAGTTGCCACGTCTTTTCCTAGCTGGTAGCTCCTCCATTGTGAGTTGCCTAGTGATAAAAATAAAAAATAAAATAAATATTAAACAATAAACAACAATTTAGTTGAAATCAAGGTGCTAGACAACCAAATTTAACTATAATTATTAAACTTAATCACCACACAGATATATTTGGCACCAACAGGCAACAAGTTCTCAAAAAGGTGCTACAATAAAAGTATGTAGGTACTTATAAAAAGATTAGCTCCATATAAACCATAAGAAGAAACCATTTGAATGATTCTTATTATTGGCCTACCTTGTTATAAATACAAAATAATATATATTTACTTACTTCATTTTATCCTACATTCATAATTAGAAATAAAAATATAAAAAAATCATTAATTACTTAAATAATAAAAATTTACGCCAAATTCATACTTCTAATAAGGACCGGGCCTTAATACAAACTCGTATTGTGGTCCTTATTAGGATTTGGGTATCGTGATAGATGACATATTTTAAAGTTGTATAATGTAAAAATAACAATGTATTTACCTTTGTAGAGTTATCTCTGAATGTTTAAATACAATCTTCTTTAAAAATTTACTTAAAAACACTATTTTTTTCACGAAAACTTACAAAACAACGGGCATCGATTTTATAAAATGGTGTCTCTAACCGCTGTCTTACATAAACTGGACGCTACTGACAAAATTGCGGCATGTACGCGTCATCGCGCGATTGCATTTAACCAATAGGTGGTATAGCATGCTGCGCGCGAAATTTGAAGCAGTTGGAAAAATGCCAACTGTGAGTTTTCTAAAGTGGCCCTTAATAGGTGCTGGTCCTTATTGGGTGCAAGTACCTTACTTTGCTTACTCAAAGCCGTTTAATTCCGTAGTTATACAAAAAAATCCTGTCGCATATTCCTTTCGTAAACTGGGATTAGAAGGCATAAATCTCAAATAAATAAAGACTTGGGTACTGAAATAACCATATGATAATCTGTAGTCAAATGTTTGTCCACATGGGAACCGTACTAACAAGTACAACCCGTGGACAGCACAACTAATTTCTCGGCCATTGTGTGAACTGCACCTCCCCTTGTTTACATTTCGACATAACATATAAAATGAGTATCTTGAAATAATATATTGTAACACCTTGAACACTTTGGGGCGGCTGATACAGGTGCGGTAAACCTCAAACGGCGCAAATACTCCAATCTCTTTGAAACTTATTTGTGTGAGCCGTTTGGGGTAGAAACAACGTGGCAATGTTGCCAGCCTTTTGGGCACTGTTCCTGTTGACAGCGATGCGGACGAATTTTTTGATGCCCTTTGATTATTTCCCCTCCTTTTTATATACCTACTTGTACATATTATTGTTATTTTAAGTTTGCTAAATAGATTTAGAAATACAAATGTATAGAAATAAAAATATACCCCTTTTATAACACCTTTATACTTTTCAATTTCAGCAAACCTCTTCATCGGAGGAGTCCTCATAGATAAACTCGGAAGGAAGCCATGTCTCCTTCTGGTCAGTGTACCTAAGTTTGTGGGAGGCTTCGTATTAATATACGCTAGTGAAGTGTGGATGATCTTGCTCGGGAGAGCTTTGGTTGGCATAGCGGATGCTGGAATCTTCGTTTTGCTGCCTATGTATGCTTCAGAGATAGCTAGTGTAAGTTGTATAACGATGTATTTATTATTATAGCATTTATAGCTTTATAAAGCAGCGCATAGGATTTATTTATTTATTTAATACTTCATGCACATACATGTACAGAGGCGGACTTAATGCCATAGGCATTTTCTACCAGTCAACCTTTGGGTGATGCAGAGACAAACAGTAGTAGGTAGGTAGGGATTCCAAAACAAAAAAGAGCGTTGCGGTGAGCGCGGCTTGTCCTTTTCTGCGTTAACCTGGTAGCGACATCTACAACGCCACATGTGAACTACGCATCACACCGACGTCATGCAAAATCCTGCATAGCGCAATAAAAATTTACCGCGCGACTAGCATTAAACAACGCCCCGACGCCCCACAACCTTCGGGAAAGTTTGGGGACTGAGAGAAATAACCCTCAGGCAAGGGGTCAAAAAATCCCAACACCGATTCCTCGCACCCTCTTCAGGGGCGCAGAAACGACCACGCAGAGTTTAACCGTCGGGCAGTAACCCACCAGACCCAACACTCGTCTGGCCGGAGGATCCTCCCTTTTCTATAGATGATGAATGAACTTTACACCCTATTCCTCATACATCTATAGCCTTAAAAGTAACTGTTGATAATACACCTATTTATACAAATACGGAAACGTATACAAAAATAAAAGTTTTACCTACTTACTGTACCATTATTCTGGATAACTATAATGTTTTGCTTCCGCATGTGTTACTAACTTTCTTTTCCTAATCTACTGAAGTTTTTTGACAGTTTTGTCGATAAAAGCATGACTCTTATTCAGCAGTACCACGCTATTCCATCGTGAGATTCGGTGATGCATTAATTAGCAAGTATCTATGTATGTATGCAGTTGGTACATTACTCGTGGTTGCAGATTTACTTAGGTATCAACAAAGTTAGGTATATTTCTTTTTTTTTGAAGTTAATAATCTTAATGTGTGGATACTTTTTATTAACTTTAGTGTTCTTTTTTGCATAATGAAAAGATCTGTTGGTTAATTGGGGTTTCATAATACGTAGATAATTAACAAACAAAATTAATAATATTATGAAAATATACCCAAGTTACAAAAAAAATACCTAAAGGATACACAATTTGATAATAAAAAGCTTAGCCAAGCTAATTGGATGCAAACGGTCTTCGATCAAAAGTTAAATAAAACCAAAATAACAACGCAAACGAAAGCATACCTACATGGATTAATTATTCTGATAATGTGTGAATTAAAAAATAACTTAACTAAGAAACTCTCAAAATTTTAGAAAGAAACAATAATTACCTGATCCACCGTACTCAACGCTTCTTCTCCACATCTATTATGCGTAGAGCCAAAATGTGGAACTCTCTACGCCAGTGTTCTCTTCCACATTTAACACGTCTGCCTTCAAAGCAAGAGTCAATTCATCTTCTGAGCACGCTCGTTCCATCTTAGATCTTATCCATCGCTTGCCATCAGGCGTCAAGGTCATCGAGATCAAGAGCAGGTTCATTCTATTAAGTGAATTGTTTATGATTTTATGTATTTTTTTTGTCTCCTTTATTCTTTCACACGCTGTCTACATCTCTCTATTTATTGTCCTATCGCAGGTATGCTGGAAGAGATTTCTTATGAAATAAGCATCACCTTTGTACACATTTTCCTGTTCTGTTTTTTTCTTGTCTGTTTATACAGACAACACCCAACCAACAACCTCTTAAGAGGTCATTGTACTCATCATTATGAACAACTTTTACTATGGGACCAAACCAGAAATCGTGAAAGCAAAATCAGCTGTTCCTTACAAAATATGTTCGCATAACTCGTCAAAATGTAGGGAACAGCTGATTTTTTTTCGCGATTTCAGGTTTGGTCCCATAGTAAAAGTTGTTCATAATGATGAGTACAATGACCTCTTAAGAGGTTGTTAATGTTTTTCCAATAACCCTGTATATGTGTGTATACAATCTGTAACGGAAAAGGTATATACATACAAAGGGCACGCCTTCTTTGGATGATATCAAACGATATAGGAAGGGTTTTTTAATCCTATCGCTACATGTTCGGAAGTTATGAGATTTTTTAATACATTGATACCAGAAACCGAACTTTTCAAATTGAAATAAACACATCACTAGCACTAAAACAGCTGATCGGTGTCAACGAACTATTTGTAAGTAAAGATAAACCTCCTACTCCTGGTATTTCTGAATAAACGGTTCCGCATGTTTATTTTTTATTCACAAAATATTATTACTGACTTTTCCAAAACTTTGATTATGTTTGTGAACTAGCTACCTACAATACAATTAATTGGTCTAGGTATCAAAAGTTAACGAAATATTTAGATACCTGCTTGAATTGTCACGTATCATTTACACACTTGTTGGTTTTTTACGTGGTTGTCCTTTTGTAGAAGATTACTTTGTAGATAATTATTATCTACCTCGTAGTAATCTTCCACCCGCTACCCACCTTTCCATCATACCTACAATACAGTAAATACCTAATTCAAAAACAATATTCCTGTAAATTTCCTAACATTATTTCTAACCTTTTATTTTGGTGGCCATAAAGATGAACGATTTTTTGCTTTAATTCGATTTTTCATTCGATTCACAGATCGAATCCCGTGCTCTTCTTACATCGATCTTCTAAAAATTCATTCAAAAATCGTAATTAAAAAATTTTAAACAACATTTAACACACCTCTGTTTTGTTACATATTTACAGTTGCCAGTCAGGTAGGTACGTCAATAATATTTGATAACCTTTCCAGCGTAATTCAATGACTTTAATTCAGATGGATGACTAATATGTTTCAATCTTCGGACAAGTTAAAAAGTGTCGGCATACTTATGTAATTGATCTTGTTTGAAATAGATAAACCTACCTATTCGCTGTTTATGATTGTCAGCACAATGCTTTGGGCAAATATGAACTTGAACTATTAAGAGCCTTTATTTACACATACGATCCAAGAGATTCGATTCACGTTACTATTGAATCGATTTGCTTGAAGATCGCATTAAAACGATTTTTTCGAAAAATCGACAGCTTGTACAACCATTGAATTGATCATAAAAATCGAATCCTTACGTGCATCCTACCGGCAATTAATTGCTTAAATAAACATTATTATTTGCCATTAGTACTTAGAATAGGAAAAGGATTTAGAAACCATTTTTTTGTCCAACTGAACCCAAAACATCATTTCAATTCACCTCTTCGCAACTTATTCTTCTCCTAGTACAAATAAAATCACAGTGGGTTCCGTTCATAATTTTTAAAATAAGGTTATTTTTTTACTAAATAAGACGTAAATTATTAGCAACAAGTTAATCGTTTTTTTTTATTACAAAATAATACCACGCACTCATAATTTTTGTGTGTAGAACTAACCGAAAGAATTATCGGAGTTCACGGTCTGTCGGTGCTGTTTGAGTGGTACATAGGTTTTATTAGTTTGAGCACGTTTAGTCTTTGTTATTATAATTCAAATAAGAAAATGTCGCAAAATTGCATCTAACTGTCGAAAGAAATTAATAAAAGTACTAGAAGCGCATGAGTAACAGGAATTGTTATTTCCGAATTGAATATCGTTTGCTCACAGAACCCTGATTACGTCGTTACACACACAATGTAACATCGATGTGTGTGTAAACCTGGGTTTTAGGGTACGTGAACCAATTGCAGTCCGTGTAGTTTCAATTACTCCTGGTAAATACAATTTTTATTTCAGACTTATAACGAGATAACGCGAACCCATATTATGATCTTTAATGGATTGAAATGAATGATTTTCCGGAGTTTTGGGAATTTCCGGGATTGCGGGAATATTCTAACGAGATAACCCGGAATGCAAGGGCAACTGAAGGAACAGTGGTATTTAGTCAGTAAGAGTCTAACACTTCCTTCAGCCTTCCGCCCCACCCAGGGCGGCAGCTGAGTCATTGATGATTTTCCCACCCAAAAAAAAAAAAATGAATGATTTTTCAATTTTGAATTCGTAATTAGTTTGCTCGGTTGTGTTAGATTTACTTAAAAGTTTAACGGAGTTTAGTTGAAATTATTATTAGTATGTAAAATAATCTTGAATAATATTTTTAACAGTAGTGGACACTAATAGGGACAGCTACCCTATAGGTATCAAATTTAACGAAATAATATTTACGTACCAGGATAGCAGGGAATAGGAGCTTCATTTTTGTTATTGCTTTGCTCGTCGCCGTCAGTCGACATCTGTCCTGCGTCTAGTACACTCGTTTTTATCCCTATGATAATTATGCGCATCAGTAATTTGCGAGTTGCCCGAGAACTGTACCGGCGCCGTTTTATTGAGAGTAGACCAGATGCTGAGCGTCGATAGATGCCTTCGTCGGCATGTTTTAGTTTGATCTCGGATGGTACATCGGCTTGGTGCCTCTAACCATAGGTAATCAGGTACCTATGGCGAGTGCTGAGCAACGACGGTCAGCACCCATAGTGCGTGTGTAGTGTACGCAGTGCAGTGTGATACAAATTAAAGTGCGGATTGAGGCCGCTTTCAGGACTATAACATCAGACATGCTACGTAATGTGTGTCCATGAACAAGTGAGCGGCCTTGTGCATACAATACCAAGGTCACCACATCGAACCCCATCTTTAAAAATGTAAGTCAATTTACTAAATTAAGCAAAGCTTTAAGATTTTACTGTTTACTCGGTATAAAGTAATAATAAGGGATGAAACTAGTTAACCTAGGTACCTTCCTAAACTTTGTTACGATTGTATACGTAAGTTTTGTTATTCCAGTTTTTACGTGCAATTTCTGGCTTAATATTAACGAGTAAACTGTAAATCAATAATTAGAATTACACATTAATTTTTACATCACGGTAAAGTACGTATGGCTTATTGCGCGCGCGCGCGGCGGCAGCGGAATATTCCGTCAGTTGGCGCCGACAAACACCGCCTGCGCTGCAGTAGGCTACGGTACTAGGCGCGCAGAGTTACGGAAGAGATTTATCGTGATATTGGCAAGTAACTTAAAAAGTTATTGACCTACGTAGTGCGGTGACACGTTTGTTATGATTTGAATTTAAGAAACCAATGAAACCGAAAATTTGGTATCAATTCTTAGAGTATTTTATTTTGAGTTGAAACTATGTATAGTGACTGTATACCAGCTGTTATATTTAATGCATCAAGATAGCTATAGCCCAAACGATACACGCTGTATAAATGGTAAAATAAATAAAAAAATCTCATGCCTTTTTCTAATTCCAGAAAGAAATCCGTGGCAGCTTAGGAACTATACTCCAAATCATGTGCTCCTTCGGCGTGGTCACCATGTTGTCTATGGGTCCCTTCATATCCTACACAATGCTCAACATGATCTACACTGGCATGATCATATTCAGCACCATACCGCTGCTGATTCTACCTGATGGACCATATTCTTTGTACTCTAGAGGTATGAACCTGGCTATGTTAATTTATTACTTTGTGCCCCGTGTTACTGCCCTGTTGGTCTCGTGGTCGCATGCGCGACTGCTGAGCGTGGAGTCCTGTGTTATTGAGTTTTTCCATTAGGAATGTCTTAGTAACAGCCCGGAGTTTGGAAGTTGGCGGAGTGATAGCCCCCTTGTCTCGGGGCTTACTATTAATAGGGGCAAACCTCAGTTTTCATGGAGACACTTTTACAGAACAGCACTGCAGTTGTCGTTAGGGGTGTGTTGGGCAGATGAAAGTCAAGTCTGCTATAGTACTGATGATTGAATTGAGCAACACACACAGAAAACAGTCAGAAGGAGAATAGTCAAGATTATAAAATAATAATTATAATTATACTTTATTATTCCTTTTCTTAGACACTGGATCGCAATCCACGTGTTTATTTAGTTTCGTTTGTTCTGTTTTGTGGTTTACTAACTTAGCTCTTAAGCATTTATTAACAGAATTAATGTGGATGTTCTGTTCTCTGAAATAAAGTTATTAACTGTTATAGCCACACATACTCACAATAGTCACAGCACAATAATTAACAGTTATTCGGATTGATTACGAAAACAATAGGCGAACGAGGTGTCGCAAAATCATGCAAAGCCGAGCCCTTAAAATATATGCCCACATTTTTCTGATACGTGCTGTATAATATAACTAATCGATATCCAAAAATTTTCAACACAAACTAATTAAAACCTTCGCAATTACAGGACACAAAGCCGAATCACTAAAAGTCTTAACATTCCTTCGGGGCTCAGAGTCACTAGCAAATGAAGAGCTCAAAGAATACGACTTAGCTTCAGAAACGAATAACATCAAGATTTCCAAAAAGGACATTTTGACGAACAAACTTTTTTTAAAATCCCTGTTTCTGGCATTAGTTTTGGGTTTCGGAGCTCAATTTGTGGGATTCAATGCAGTGACATTTTATCTTCAAACCGTTTTGGAGTCCACACAGACGTCAGTCAAGCCTGAAGTGGCGTCCGTGATTATTGGCTTGATACAGCTGTTTGCCAGCTTCTGCACTACGTTGGTGACTGATAAGTTTGGACGGAAGCCGATTCTGACAGTTACATGTGTTGGAATGGGGCTGGGAATGGTGAGTTTCTTTTGGCTACCATTTTCAGATGCGAAACGTATGCATTTACAAACAATGTAACTTTAATTTCAAGAGATAAAATCAAATAAATATCTAATATATACTACATAATTATGTTGTTTTTATCCTTCTATGTCAGTAAACAAAAAATCTGAAATATATACTTAATGCATTTTAATTGTTCTTCCCACTATCATTTTATTTATTTAGTTTAGCCAACAATTATTTACACAATACATTTTACAAATATTTTCCTAAAGAATACATTTACAAGATGATGATGATCTTATAGTATAAACGTACACACACATGAATATATTAATTTTATTTTAAATATTTATCTCAGGTAAACTTAGGAATTGAATTTGCACCTAAAAATATTGCACTTATCAGAAGAAAATATTTTGTAATACAAAGAATACTTACCTACTTTATTATCTTTGTTTCAGCTCGGCCTAGGATTGTTTTTCAAGCTAAAAGAGGAGGAACATGTGGATGGCTTCCTGAACTATGTTCCGCTTATATCTCTTATATTGGTGGTCTACTGTTATAGCGCTGGTAAGTATGATTTATGGCTTATTTTTCAACTGTCAGATAACTTATATAATTATCTGAAAAATAAATATGTCAGTTTGACATAATTTATATACAAAGGCTATCAAACCTCGATATTTATTCCTCAGATAAAAAAATAATTGATTATTGAAAAATCTGGCTACCTATGTAGAAGAGTGCCAGCTTATTAGTACGTGTGTACTTATTATTGCGTACCAGGTTTATTATTTCCCTCCCATTTTATACAGGGTTACTTTCCAATGACCAGCCAAAAAGGGGGTGGTACAGACCATCAAACTGGACAACTTTCTCCATGGGACCAACATCGTAATCGCGAAAAATTTATCAACTGCCCCATAGCAAACTTCATACCTACTCGACCTAAACGTATGGGACGGCTGAATTTTTATTCGCGATTACGATGTTGGTCCCATGGAGAAAGTTGTTCAGTTTGATGGTCTGTACCACACCCTTAAATTTGACTGATCATTGAAAAGTAACCCTGTATACTTGTAGTATATTATTATTATTTTAAGACTGTTAGCTTTTCAAATTATGTAAATATAATCATTGTACCACAGTTGAATAAACGTACTAACAGATTTCGGAGTTAAAGCCCAACAAAAATAAAAAATATAATGCTACAATCATGCTTTTTCTAAGATTATCTTTGACATAAATAACGACTGAAACACCCCGTTTTCACAATCTGAAATCGTCGACACGCAATAGGCAAGCCCCGTGAAAACGCTGTGTGTGTGTGTGTTTTCTTTTCTGTATGCGAGAGAGAGAGAGACATTTTTCCTGCAGTAGGACTTGCATCTAACTAACATCTATAAAAAGACCATCGGAAAACCCAACTTTCCATAATGACAGTCATCATCAGCCTATAGCAGTCCACTGCTGGACGTAGGCCTCTCCTATTGCACGCCATTCAACTCGATTTTCGGCAACTCTCATCCAGCTGCTACCAGCCTTCCTGCGAAGATCGTCGCTCCACCTAGCCTGAGGGCACCCACCTTACGTTTACCGATTCGCGGTCTCCACTCAAGAACATGTCTACCCCAACGTTCATCGGTTCTACGGCTAATATGGCCGGCCCATTACCACTTCAGCTTGCTTATTCTGTGAGCTATGTCGACAACTTTGGTTCTCTCCGGATCACCTCGTTGATAATGACAGTACAGAATGCTTTTTAGTGATCCTAGATAATTCGAAAACCATCACAAACCTAATGCTTTAATCATACCAGTACTATAATCAGACTTTTTCCCATTTTTCCAGGTATCGGCTCCCTGATCTGGGTGATCAACGCAGAACTCTTCGACGACCCCTCAAGAGGGATGGGGACGTCCATAACCCTGATAATGACGACCCTATTCCTTTTCCTAACCACAAAATACTTTGCTCTAGTATCCTCAGCTATTGGCCCAGCCACCATCTACTGGATATTCAGTGGGAACTGTATATTATTATGTCTATTCATCATGTTTTGCATCCCTGAAACGAAGGGGAAGAGCTTCGCAGAGATACAGAACATTTTGAGAGGGAAGAGAGAAGAAAATAATACATGTTAGAATTACTTTGTTGTAAAAGTAAATAGTTATTTTATAATTGTAGTTTTAGTGTAAGTTATGGAGGATGATTTGAATGAATGGTATAATAGGAATTTGACCTAGAGATGAATCTTTACAAGGCCAGTAGGATATGCACATATTTTCTGAAAGCATCGGTAATTGTTATGTTAAGTCTTTACAACTTATCCAGAACAGTTGTAATTTGTGTTAACCTAAGTGTACATACACACAAGTCATATGCGTCAACGGTCGACAACTTTCCGCTCGTTTATTTGAGAACGGTGCGCAAATGCATGAGCGAAATTTTGTCAACGGCAGCCGTCGACACGCGTTGACAGCAGCCGTCGTGTCGACAGTAGTAGTTGCATCTGCCGTTGCCGGCGGTCGCATTTGTGTATGAGTATTTACATCAATAGGCCGCGTCCTAACCTATGTCACACCCTAACTTGTTCGGAGAACCGGCAGGCGCCCTCTGTCGGCAACGACGTGTTCTGGTTTACGAGCAAAAAGTGACATTTTGATCTCTTCCACCCCTCTCTATCTCAAGAAACGTTTCCAGTTTCTTTGTGACTCCCACATGAAATTTTTAAGGTCATCAGATAACTTGAAGCTCAAAATGCCTGTGCATTCCACAACTTTCCTTGTTAAATCCTTTACTGTCCAGCCGATCGATTCTGTAAAAATCTCACCGTGAAAAGTTAGGTGAAGTGAGCTTAGAGTGAGCTGTCAAGAATATTAATCCCTAGCATCAGGATGACACTGACAGCCACTCCACGCTCACTTCACCTTAGTTTTCACGGTGAGACGGTTACAGACGCTCGTTTGTGGAATGCATTACCAGTTGAAATAAAACGCACGCAGTCGTTACATGTGTTCAAAAGACTCGTAAAGGAATACGAGTACTACTTGTCGTTGTGATCTTGTTGTCCTAACTGCAATCATCTACTGTCTTCTTTTATTTTAGTTGTTTTTTTTTTTTTTTAATAACATTTTTTTATTTAAACCTAAAATATATATACAATCCAATAGATTTTTAACTAACAGACTTAAAATAATAATAATATGTACAAGTATATAAAAAGAAGGGGAAATAATCAAAGGGCATCAAAAAATTTGTCCGCATCGCTGTCAACAGGAAACGTGCCCAAAAGGCTGGCAGCATTGCCACGTTGTATGGCAATGCTGATTCTTTGGCCAAAAAATAGGCCAGCCCTCTGGTCACGTGAAGAGTCGACCAACCGCTTCGCGATGTCTCGAAATACTAAGTGGGCACTCGGGCCCCATGGCCCTAGTGTTTCTACCCCAAACGGCTCAAACAAATAAGTTCCAAAGAGATTGGAGTATTTGCGCCGTTTGAGGTTTTCCGCACCTGCAGCAGCCGCCCCAGCACAGCTCACCGTACATGGAAGATGGGATGGCGCAAGGGTGTCGACACACGTTGCATCCCACACCAAAGGCCTACCCATCTTCCAAGGCAATATGGTCATTCCGTCTGGTCTCTTTCCATCGTCGCGTGCCGATGTTTTTTTTGTTTGCCGATGTTGTTATGTTTATGTTGTTTTTAGTTGTTTATATATTTAGTATTTATGTATCTATAATTTTGTATAATTATGTAAGTATATACAGGGTTATTTGTAAAACACCAGCAACCTTTTAAGAGGTCATTGTACTCATCATTATGAACAACTTTTACTATGGGAACAAACCTGAAATCGCGAAAAAAAATCAGCTGTTCCCTACATTTATGTTCGTCGTCAAAATGTAGGGAACAGCTGATTTTTTTTTCGCGATTTCAGATTTGGTCCCATAGTAAAAGTTGTTCATAATGATGAGTACAATGATTGCTGGGGTTTTACAAATAACCCTGTATATGTGTAGGTACTAAGTATCTATTTTAGTGTATTGTATACATAACATTTGCCAACCAACGACAGCCCCATTTTATATCCAGGAAAATCACTGTCCATTCCAAGGTTGCCTGGAAGAAATCGCAGAAAGCGACAAGGCCGCCGATTGTATAATTTGTAATGTTTGATGTATCTTTTTCATGCCTAAGTATTTTTGTGGTGTACAATAAAGTATAAAAAAATATGAACGCGAAGACGCGAAGACGAGGCGTATTCGCGTCAGTAAAAAGAAAAAGGTGATACAAAGTAGTAGCTTACTATACTGAAAGTCACAAACAAAGATAATAAGGAAAATATAGAAATCAAATAGAATACAAATGCGTATGACTGTGAACTGTGATAAATATCATGTAAATAAAATATTTTTAATGACTTTAGTATTTTATTCCGTTGTTATAAATACTGAAAGCAGATTGCGCCAGCAGTATTGTTTTTGAAAGAAAATATATTGCGCGCTCTTATAATTTTCTAAAGTGCCGATATTATCGTGGACGTCCACGTCCATAAAATGTATGGCAATACGTCGTACACGTATTGCCATACTTATTATTTTAATAACATTATGGTGGATGACAATTTAAAACGTTAGGACCATAGTGCAACCACATTTCCCAGTGAGCAAATCCCATCCTTTCTTTCCAAATCACGGTAGAAGACAATACACCGGCACCCTAATACACACTATTAGCACACTATTACTCTCAATTTGAATCATTTTGAAGCTTATTGCTAATCCATTGCTCCATTTACGCTCGAAAAGTGTGTCTGCTCAGCACCATAAATAACGCAATGAATGTTGTTGAACTGTCAAAATGAAACCGTGCGGGGCTTAGTTGGTATTAGTCCGAATTTCGATATAACCACAGGATATAACCGTCCATTCTCCCAAGGCTCCACGGACTTCTAAATGACAAAAAATTACCTGCATTAAAACTGAATATAATTATGAGAGGCTAAATAAAAACAGCCGCACAGGTCGATCGATCAGGTTAAGCTATGCTTGCCGTGGTTGATCTGTGGATGGGTGACCATCTTTACATAACAAAACCCCTTCTTGCCTCGGAAAGCACGTTAAGCCGTTGGTCCCGACTGTCATTCGTGGATCTTTGACAGTCGTTATGGGTAGTCAGAAGCCCGAAAATCTGACAACCGGTCTTACCAAAGGGTATCGCATTACCCAGTCACTGGAGGAAGTTAGATAGGCAGTCGCTCCATGTAAAACACTGGTATTCAGCTGCATTTGGTTAGACTGGAAGCCGACCCCCAACATAGTCGGGAAAAGGCTAGGCAGATTATGATTAAAACGGAATATAACAAGCAAGCAAGCACAAAAACATACAAAGGCTGAGGAAGCAGGCCGGTGTGCGCCGCGTCCGACCGTCGCTCCATACCCCGCACTCTCATTTTTTTTTAAATGTTTTTGCTTCTCATAGTGCTCCTAAGCCTATACTCCAACTCCAACAAATCCGCCCCTAAGACGACCCACTGACCAAAAGATTAAGTAAAAAGATAGATATTATAACTAGCTGACCCCGCAAATGTCGTTTTGCAAAAAAAAAAAATAGATAGTAGCCGATTCTCAGACCTACCCGATATGCACACAAAATTTCATACAAATCGGTCCAGCCGTTTCGGAGGAGTATGGTAACTAACACTGTGACACGAGAATTTTATATATTACACTAGCTTTTGCCCGCGACTTCGTCCGCGTGGGTTTCGTACTTTCCTCAAATAAATTTAACAACCTCTCCACCTCCCCTTGAAAGATAGTTATTTCGAAAATTAATGTTTACGATCTTTATACTTTATTTAGAGAAATAGTATTCGGGCCAATTTTTTAGTTATACTACCTAAGATGTTTCAAATAAACTGTCCTCTCTTTTCAGTGCTATTCTGTAAAAATCTCACCGTGAAAACTAAGGTGAAGTGAGCTGTCATTCCACCAGTCGATCGATTCTGTAAAAATCTCACGTGAAAAGTTAGGTGAAGTGAGCTTAGAGTGAGCTGTCAAGAGTATCAATCCCTAGCATCAGAATGACACTGACAGCTCACTCCTCGCTCACTTCACCTAACTTTTCACGGTGAGATGGTTACAGAATCGCACTGCTGATGTTAGGGATTGCCCCTATTGATAGCTCACTTCACGCTCATTTCACCTAAGTTATCACGGTGAGATTTTTACAGAATCGATCGGCAGGTAGGTATAGGTCTTGTTTATAATAAAAAAGCATTTGGTACGTTTCCATTTTTATGACCTAAAGATTATTTTACACCCATTTTTAAGTTAGTGGAAGTTGGAATTTCTACTCCTTAAACTTTATTACCCTTTTCTACCCCGGTAGGATTCGATTAAGTAAAACCCTAAAACTCATACTTTTTTATTTTAAGTTAGTACCGAGTTTCGACTTAATCCGACAGCGGGTTATTTTTTTTTTCTTAACTGTCAACTTCGTCACCTCCTAAATTCTCTGCGAAGGGTTTTCTGAAACTAAAAGTCAATCACTATTAGACAATCTTTATTATTTACTGAGGCAAATGTTGAAAGTTCCAAGTTTCTTAACCCAAGGAATAAGATTTTTCATATTAACTGTATCCCACCTTTTCACCTTCACATTTTTTATCCCCATATGGGCAAAATTTTGAAAACACGTTTAGTATGTTACCATAACTTAACTCAAAGATTATGTATAGCAATTTTCGAGTTAATCAAGCCACGCAGTAAAATGGAAAATTAACTACCCCTTTTCACCCCGTCAGTGGTAGATTTTCGCAAAACCCTGATACACGTTATTCTTTATTTTTAGTCTTATGTATAAACTAGCTGCTGCCCGCGACGTCGTCTGCGTGCATGCTCTACAGCACCAAAAATACCTAAGATGCCAGTGTCGCTATAGCATTATAAGTACACAACTTTTAAAATAGCATTAAAATATAAGTTTTTTTTTGCAAGCGAAGCAAGTGAAGAGATTTATATGGGAATCCTGCTGAGTTCAGTCATAAAATCTGAAGGAAATAGAGAAAATAATGCAGGAATACATTCCAGGACACAAAAGAGTAAAAATACGTACAAAGGTATCATCATACTTTACAACACTTCCCTATAAACTACGTTGGTAGTTATGCTGCCAGGAGCCAAAATGTAAAGAGAATCAGGACTGGTGACGCGGGAGCAAGCGACTTACAGTTGCCCGTGTGAGAAGCAACTCGTCCTGAGGTCGACACCCGCTGCCCTGCGACTTATTGATGGTCATCGCGAAGCAAACACTCACGGGGAACTGTACGCGCTTGAACTGGAACAGGAAGTTATGAGGTATTAGGGGAATACGTGGTATAAATACTGCCTCGCCGACGCCACAACCCGTAAGAATTTCCGCCTCAATGGTGTGTCTGTGAAGCGAGATGACTTTAAGGCGGTTAACACAACTTCGGAGGAGATAGGTTCCGAAGAAGCATAATCGGAACACCGACCTTCAGCTTGATGGTATGCGCTGGAAGTCCACTTGCTGACGGGGAGCTCAGAAATTCCACGGGATAATGTGTGGCGTCTTGCTCGACAACAGTGTTTATCGAGGTGTAGACTCTGGAAGCACCACCTGTCTCTTCTGGTAGAGTGCCTTCGCCAAGACTTAAAAGGACATCGGAGAATTCTTGAGCATGTGTATTGCCGCCGAGCCGAGCTCTCATATTAATGGCCAAGCGAAGCGTACGAACTCGTGACCACAACGAAGATCGTTTCAACGAAGCATTCACCTCGTCAGCCCTCGAGCCCCACGTCACCACGGGAAGCGTTTGCCGAAAATCACCACTGAACAGAACTGTTACACCACCCATCAAATGTTCGTTCCTGCGGATGTCCTGCAGGATTCTGTCCACGGCCTCAACTGCCTTCCTATTGGCCATCGTACACTCATCCCATACGATCAGAGAGCAATCCTTGAGCACGTGTCCCTTATCGCTGTTACGTGACACACCACAAACAGGCGTTTCGGCGCTCTCTAAATCGATGGGAATTTTAAACATGGCATGTCCTGTCTTGCCACTCGGAAGCAGTGTGGTAGCGATTCCCGACGACACTACAGCAATAGCAATTTTGCCTTGCCTCCTGACCTCTGCAAGTATGCCAGTGGTAACAAATGTTTTTCCTGTTCCACCAGGAGCATCCAAGAAAAACATTTTACCCTGGTTTTGCCCAACGCTTTCAAGGACGGTGTCATAAATTTGCTTTTGCTCTGAAGAGAACAAAGTGACATGGTCATTTCGTATGGTGGTCATTTCGCCTGGATCGTAATTTGTTTCAACGTTATACTCCCGATTTTCACGGTCTTGATACGGTGATGATTGGGGAGCTGGTAACCCATATTCGATCAGTGGATTGCCGCCGATAGAAATGATCACATATTGAAGTGAACTGAGACAGGTGTTCAGCACACGTTCATCAGTTACTTCGACTTCGTCTCCAGTAGCGCGCCTCAAAGCTCGTAGAAAATCTTCAGACAGATGATGGCGATACTTCTCCCACAAAGCTACCGGGTTCGCGACTCCACAAAACACCAAGATGACGGCAAACAGATGACGCATGCGGCTGGGACTGTCACTGACGCTCGCCTCCGCGAGGGTGTCATGAAATGAAATGATCATCATCAATGAACATAACTTTTTTGTAATACTTAACACCGAATTTTTTTTAAATTGTCTTCCTCAACTCTGCTCAAGATTTTGAGGGTTTTGTTGGAACTTGAATTTGTCAAAACGAACTATACGATACAACTTTTATGAAGAAAATGCACATCACCATCTATGAATTTTAAGAATAACTAACTACTTACCTCGCCAACCTGATCAAATTTAAATTATTAATTTCCAAAAAATGTTTAAAACATGCAACTTGATTTGATTTTTATGGAATCTCATAGATGGCGCTGTTTTAAAATTGTCTTTATACTACTAACATTCATTAAACTATATTTCTCTGCCCAAGTTACTTAAATGGCGTAGTTTTTATAGTGTAACGCCAGATAATAGCATGGCTTACTCAGAAACAACATTTAGATATGCGTCGTTAGATTACACACTGTCACAGAATGCGTAAGAAAAATAAAGATTCACAGCTCCTCTCCCGTAGGGGATAGCGTGATAATATGTAGCCTATATGTTGACCCGACCTCTTAGTAATATTCATGCAAAATTTGAAGTAAATCCATGCAGTACTTTTTGAGTTTATCCCGGACAGACAAACAGACAAACAGACAAAAATTCTAAAAACTATATTTTTGGCTTCGGTATCGATTGTAGATCACGCCCCAAGTATTCTTTTGAAAAAATATTCAATGTACAGTTTTGACTTTCCTACGATTTTATTATATGTATAGATACTGAGTTTCGACTTAATCGGACCACACTTTAAATTTCTTCCATACAAATGTTGACACCCCCCAATCCCCCTTTAGGGGATAATTTTGAAAAGAAAAAAATGCCAAACTTCCTAATTTACTTTGATAAGTATTCGTGCCAAGTTTCAAGTTTATTAACCAAATTAATAAGATTTTTCATATAAACTGTATCCCCGCTTTTAACCCCCACAGGGGTGGAATTTCGAAAAATCATTTGGAATGTGTTCCTTACTTGACTCACAGATTATTTATCCAATTTTTGAGTTAATCAAGCCACGCAGTAAAATCCTCCCCTGTAAAATTAACCACCCATTTTCTCCCCGTTAGGGGTAGATTTAAGAACAATCCTGATACACGTTATTCTTTACTTTTGGTCTTAAGTATAAATACTGAATTTTGAGTTAATCGAACTGCGCGTTAAAATTCTTCCATACAAATTTTGACACCCGCCAATCCCCTGTTAGGGGGTAGTTTAGTACAATAAAAAAATTATAAACTTCATAACTTACTTAGATAGGTAATCATGCCAAGTTTTAAGTTTATTAACTGAAGGAATAAGATTTTTCATACAAACTTTCATCCCCTATTTTATCCCCTTGGGGGTAGAATTGATCAAAATCCTTTCTTAGCGGATTTTTACGTCATAACATCTACCTGCATACCAAACAGCTCGATCCATCTAGTGGTTTGGGCTGTGCGTTGATAGATCACTATGTCAGTCAGTCACCTTTGAGTTGATTATTATATTAATATAGTTGATTCTGTTCATACCGCCGCGCGCCGGCGAGTACACGTTTGTAGCTATGACAAGAGCAATTACAGAGATTACTTGCTTAGCGGCGCTCGCTTGGCGGGCAGAACACTAAACTTGCTAAGAGACACACGCACTGAGAGACACACACACATGCCAGCGAGTAATCGTCGTAATGTAAGTAATGGTCGTTGTGCTCTCGCTACTCGTTTCTCGCCGACTCGTTTAATTTTAGTTGCTAGCTCTATTGGCTTCTCGTTAATCGCCGGTGGTGGGTCAGGTGCGCAAAGGCCTAGTGACCATGACGCTACACAAAAATCATGTCTTACAAACTCAAATGAGTAGCCACAATGTCACAGCACTAATATTTCAATGATGGTTCGTATTACAGGGCTACACATCAAGCTATACCTACATTTTTATTTTGAGCTGACCTCGCATTGTATTGCTTTTCCGTACAATCAAAAGATAACATAAATGTACTGGCTTTGTAGAGACTTGATCTGTGATAAATAAGATAAACAATGAGAAAATATTACCGTTGTAATGATACTGCCAGATTTTTGCGAATGTGCTCGCGAACCTTAACACTAGACTGAACAAAGAAGGAAGAATGAATGAAGTCTTTGCGGTGGCCGGTGAGTGGGACATTGGAGAAGACGATTGTGTGATGACCGTAGATTTCTATTGTGGTTGGCGCAACTATACTGAAAGTGGGTGGATAGATATCCAAGGGAAGGCGGAGAATCAAGAAATGAGAACAAGGTGGTCAGCGCTCTTAGCTCTGCGCTGGCGTATGGGATGCGCAGAGACATGATCATATTTACGCAGATTGAAAACGAATCGAATGCAGTTGTTGAGAAGACGATCAAATTTGTCGAGGAGATCAGCATTCAGGTCATATAGTAGTACACATCACCATAATCAATTATGGGGAAAATAAGGGACTGCACAAGCATTGTCTTCGTACTTGATGGTAATACATTTTTGAAACGATACAGAGCCCGCAGCATTCCAGCAATCTTCTGGCTCACCCTACTCTAGCAACTTGAGTCCGCCAGTTCAAGGTACAATCAACGTGCAAGCCACGCAAGCTCTTCACGTCAGTACCAAAAGGAACGATCGTACCATTGCAGAGAACTGGCGGCAAGGTTGTACCATCTACCTTGTTAATACTACAAGAACTACCAATGATGATCGCCCGACACTTCGTAGGGTTTACAGCTAAGCCAAATCTATCAGCCCAGGTTTTTATGGCTATCAAGTCTGTATTTAATTTGTCGATAGCGTAAGGTAATTCATCAACCTTCCCTTGACAGTACAACTGCAAGTCATCTACATACAGATGATACGCACAGTGAAATTCGGAAGTTATAAGATAAATAAAAATAGAAAACAGAAGATGAGAAAGTATACCGCCTTGAGAAACGCCAGTTTCCAAATCACACCAGCTAGAAGAAGAATCCCCAACATGAACGGACTGCTGACGTTCCTGAAGGTAAGAGGAGAACCATTCAGTGCTTCGGGAGAAACCATAATATAGGACAGAATGGTTAACAGGATGTCGTGACTGACGGTATTGAAGATTGCAATAGGTAACGATGTTTTAAACAACCACTGATCCCTAATCCATAATCTACAAGATTTAGATAATCGATTCCCAAGGAAATATAAGATATCAGGAAATATACAGATTAGTCAGTTGAAAGCAGTGTGCGAATAAAGGCGTCGACGATAATAACATTATTTTATAATAAGTAGTGTAAAGTGGAATTTATATAATGGGAGCCGAAACTAATTCAAGTTTAAGTAAACAATCTTTGATCGCAGCATGCTGTAAGTTCCTACCTAAGTCATTTTAATTTAAAAACAACCTAATCATCACAAAATAACTTAAATTACAAAGTCCGAGTAAAAAAATCAATAAGTACCTACCTATGAATAAAAATAAACTTTTTTTTTATAAAAACTCACAATGTCTAAAAATAACTTTGTACTGTCAAACAATATAAAATTATTTATTTTGCAACTAGGATAATTAAATTTGGCTGTTGACGTTTATATAAGAAAAAAAAATATTTCAGTATACACAGGTCAGTTAGCAGTAGGCTTCACTCTTGGCTGGCCAGCAGCAGTGCTGGCCAAACTGCAGAATCCTGACGAGACACCCTTGGACAATGTCATCACCGATGGAGAATCATCCTGGGTCGTGTCCGTTGTTTTTATTGGAGGCGTCACAGGTGATTAAAAAAAATAGGCATGTATTTAAACAGAACTCAAATATGTCCCATTTTGCTTTCTTAAAAATTTGACTGAACACTTACACACACACTACAAACACTACACACTTCACTCACAGTACCCCACCATCACCACATACTTCACTTACACTACCCCATCACCGCCACTACACCACCACCACACACTTCACTTATACTACATACCCCATCACCGCCACTACACCACCACCACCACCACACACTTCAGTTACACTACCCCATCACCGCCACTACTGAAAGACACTTTTTCATCGTGTTCTTAGGACACTTAAAAGAGTTTTGATCAATTACAGAACACCATGCATGTAATCCCTAAAGTGTAGGGTAATAGTGTATACTTACTACACCCATATTTCGCCATGTAATTGGGGATGAGCCTGTGGCGTCATCTACAACATGTGAACTACGCATCACACTGACGACCCGCAAAATCCTGCATCGTGCAAGCAGTCTTTGCCGCACAACTAGCATATTATACAACGTCCCGACATCTATCGTCTGGCAGTATAGCCCACCAGACACAACAACCCATCCGGTCGATCGGATCCTCCCTTTTCTATGGAGGATAAGTGTACTTTACACCCTGTTCCTGAACCCGACGTGATCATGGCGTGGAGTCAATAGCTTGCGATTAGAGAACCTTATGTCCAGCAGTGAACTGCTGCAGGCTGATGATGATGATCATGAGCACCTAACCAGACTCCGGGCTGCTTCTAAGAAATCCATAACACAAAAACTCTTTGCCCGACCTTGTGGTGGTATGTTTGACAAAAAAATAACAATAAAAATAATAATAACAACCGAAATTATGTTATCTTTCAGGTCCCTACCTCACAGGATATCTCTGTAACGTGATAGGCAGAAAACCTTGCCTATATCTTGGGGGAGGCGTTCTCATGTTGTCCTACGTTCTGATGGCCTTTGCCAGCCATTTGGCAATGATATATGCAGGCCGTGTTCTAGTTGGAGTAGGCATCGGAGTCATATTTGTTACAAATCTTGTCTACATTGGAGAGTTTGCGTGAGTATATTACATATACATATGTATACATACATAAAATCACGCCTTCTTCCGTGGCAGGACACTACTTCAAAACGTGTCCATATTATGTTCTTAACACGTTCGCTGACAGTTCGCTCAAGTGCTAAATTCTACTGCCGTAATATGGTGTCAAGCTGACACCATATTACGGCAGTAGAATTTTCCATACTAAATGACAAACGTTTCACGACGTTGTTTCATGTTGGACATTGTGTTTCACTGCCCAAATGCAACCTACGTCGACAGACGAGGACGTCTCTCGACGTTGTGTCTATAATAATAAACAAATGAACGCACAAAATATCTGTTTTTCAACATTTACTTACGGTTTGAGCGATGTTAAAACGTGATGGTTCACAACCGCACTGATTGTTTGAGAAACAAGGCGCGCGCTCACGCCGGTCGACGTAGTACTCGTGCACGAACGGTTTACGTGTGTGTGTGAGCGACTGAGATACCAAAATGAAACTACCTACAAAATACTCGTGCTACGACAGTAAGAAATATGAAATTGCTCATAATATGACAGTGGATACTGCTCTTCATAATACTTATATGAAAAATTATCGCCGGACGACGTACTGCCGATGCTTCTAAAAATAAGTAGCCCGTCCTTCGACGTACTATCATAACACACTATTTTAATTTCCCGCCTAACCGCGATTAGTGCATGAGCGCAGGTATGGATCCGGCTTAATAGGGGCGAGTTATTAGCCCCCGCTAATATTAGCAATATTATTGGCCCCCGCTAATATTATTGGATCATACTTGGGAAAGTATGATCCCCAGGTACTCTTCCCGTGGGTGGGTCGGGGTCTTAAGCACTAGTATCAACAGTACTTCTTTCTCCTTTCAGATCTACAAGAATTCGAGGCACACTGTTATCTTTGACAGGGTTCTCTAACACTTTGGGAAAGGTACTAGTGTATTCAGTAGGACCGTTTAAATCTTACTCAGCAGTGTGTTGGCTAGGAGTGGCTATATCCGGTATATACATTGTGTTAGTATTTATGTTCGTAACTGAAACTGCTGTTTATCAAGTTATGAAGGGTAAGAATTGCTTTAATTTTAGAGTGCAACTGTAATATATTTACATGTTCTTTTCACATAATATGAGATCTCTCTCTAGGGCAGTGGTTCCCAAAGTTGTCTGGCCCACGACCTATCTAAAACAAGTTACCAAACTCGCGACCCACCTATAGGAAATTTAACTGTTACCAATATGAATAATGGGGTTTTTCAAATAAAAATCAAAGCTTAAACACAATTTTTTATACTAAATCAAATAACTACATCAAACATTTATTTCAATGGGAAGGATTAAATTGTTTCCTATGTTTCGCCATTACAGTTTTGACATCAACTTCAACTCGAGTGTCCAATTTATTTCGGTATTTAACTAGTTTTAATGTTCACCATATTAGAAAATCCGGCTTCACATAGGTATGAGGTAGTAAAAGGGAGGAGGTTTTTCATAGCTTCATCAAACAGGCATGGATAATTATCAGCAACCGAGAGCCAAAATTTTGTTAATTGCTTACGATTGAAACTATATTTAAGTGACGAATCTTCTTATAAATCAATTAGTTCTTCACTTGCTTTTGACATACCAGTTAGTAGTTAGGTGGTCTTGAAATGGGTTACAAATCCAATTCAATATTGGTTGGTGCGTCGTTCTACAGACAGGGCCCACTAAAAATTCGTTCGACCCATAGATTGGGAAACCCTGCTCTAGGGCCATCTATGATCGTAATTATGCTAAATTAGGTATCGTCGAAGACAAAGGCAACCTACGACGCGTTTTGGTGACGGACGTCAATGCGTGTCGCTCGTGTATTTGAGTACAAATATACGAGCTGCTTGTTGTCGACGGTTGCAGTTGCCTCTGTCGCTGACGCGTGTGCGCACACTTACTGTCTTTTGGATTATCGTGGTTCACTTTTCTACAATGTAGAAAATAATCAATGTTAGCAATACCTGCTTAACAATTTTTTCAACCAGCTACTACAAAGCTCTAAATGACAGTAATTCAGTATCATTTAAATTCTGACATTTCGTCAATTAGTTAACTTCAATCATTTCGCTTCTTTGCTTCAATAATAATCTTGAAAATTTAAAGAGTGATATCCTCGTGAATTGTCACGTTTTCGCTGAAATTTGAGAGCATCTTCCTCTCATAGATTCGCTTTTACACCCACAAAAGAAACCACGTTTTTTGGAAAAATAAAATCGATCAGGGCGGTTTCAACTATAAAATTTAAAAAAATGAATTGTTGGGCTTATCACGTTATTGAAGCAAAGAGGGGATTTATTCTGTACCTTGGTGTATATCCTAACGCTATTGAGCACAAATAAAATTCCTTAACTTCATTGCTCAAGCAGTCAACTATGTAGGTAATTAACTCTGAACTGACTAACAATTGGCAAAAATCGTTTTAGTAGCAAAAAAAAAAGCTCTTTCTATTGGTAATTATCTTATGGCTTATTGGCCTTCAGGGCAGAAACCCATAGTTCGGTACCCATTTTCCTTTTATGATTATTTTATTATGAATAATATTATTTCAGGCAAAAGAGAAGACGCTATGGAAAATCTTGATTCACTTGGCAGACAAGACGACATAGACGAAATAGTAGCTAAAGCCAATGAAAAACCGAAATCTAATTTGGCTCAATTGACGGAAATGTATACGATCAGGTCGAACAGAAGAGCTGCATTTATAATAATAGTGTTAAACATTATGCAGCAGATGAGTGGAGTGTTAGCTGTGGTTTCCTTCGTCACGATAATTTTCGACATGATGGGGTCGAATTTAGAGTCGCACATATCCACTATTATTACTGGTGTCACACAAATGGCTGCGGCAACTATTGCACCTGCGCTTGTTGATAGAACTGGAAGGAAACCTCTATTGTTGGTCTCGACGGCAGCTTGTTCATTGAGTTTGGTAAGATCTTTGCTTTGTTTAACTTTAAAAACGGGAAACCTGTTGTATGTCCTGGAACCAAAAAAAAATAAGATATGTGTCATTTAACAGCATGTGTGGACCCATGTAGTGGACTTTTCTCAAAGCGGAGGCCTGTATCCCTGCAGTGGGAATTATAGGCTTATAATGTTGCTGTAATGTGGGTGAACGATATGTTATGTATGTTCTAATATAACTTCAAAAATATACTCCTAACTCCTACTGCTTTATTAGAATACTAAACTTTTATTTCAGTCAGGAATTCATAGGGTTAGCAACAATTATACATAACATAACTTCTAGTGTTAGTAGGTTACAGACATTGATATACAATTAAAATTCGGCGTGGAGATGCATCTTCTACCTCCGCAACATCGGAGATGATGATTATTGATTTGCATTCTTTTTGATTTTCAAGATGAACAAAGTAAGATTGGATATTTATGCCATAGCCATATAGATCTTCTCGTGTATTCTCTTCTTTGGGTGCCTCTACAATCACTAAAGGTTGGCCATCAACTTCGAAAAAATGTCCTTGTCCTTTGCTAGCTGGAACAGCTTAGCCAAGTGACTCCGGTCTATTCACGAATGTTTCGCCCAGTACTTTTTCTTCGTCCAACACCGACTCAATCTTGTCCTGTTTGTTGTAGTTTTACTTTCCGTCATATTTTTACTCTTATTTTTCAGGCTGCTCTTGGGACTTACTTCTTCTTGTACGATAATGGTTACCCAATCGCTGACGACTTAAAATGGCTTTCGCTAGTATCACTGGTGATGTTCTTAATTTCTTATTGTGGTGGTAAGTTTTTTATTTAATGTTATTGAATTGCAAATGAGCAGGTGGGTTCGTATATGCAGCAACGGACTACAATAGACTGATTTGTTTGATTGAGGTAGCGTATCTGATTGTATGTTGTCACAGCCACTTATCAATGGATATCTGCAATATCAGAGGCATCGTTGTCGACCCGACAGACGAAGTTAATGTTTTCTGTAATTATACTGGCCTCCTTCTTACCGGAACCAGGAGGACTACATCCTAAGCACGAAATCGGTAGATTTGGCTGAATTTACGGTCGTTTCTAAGACCGACCTACGGACATAAGATCAGCTTGGGACCCAAACTAAGAATGAATGACAACACGATTATACAGTTGTCCTTACTCCCAATGTGTCTATCTATACCCATACAAAAAAGTTAATTCTTCGGACCTAGGGTTCACTTCGGAGTATTGAACTAAGTACTTTTGGACGAACTCGTGAATTCGTTGACGGGCTTAAAGAGCAGGCCTCCAGTACTAGCCTGGACGACATTTTTAACAAAAAAAAAAATCGACGGGTTGCACTCCGGGAGTGCCGGCAGAAGTGAAAACTTAAATATTAATGTTCTGCATTTTTGATATTTTGGAATGGTTAGAGAATAATTTTGTACGAATTGCTTTCGTTATCAGTATAAAAGTATTATTATTTATGTGGTAGGATACAATATTTATTCATTGCGCTATCGTACACAAACATGACAATTATCGAACATTCGCGCAAGCGCCTTGCGCCGCCTGCCCTCTCTCCATCCGTCTTACGAATTCTCGATCAGGTCACGTGTCCTGATCCGAGTTTAGAGATTTTTAGCCATTCCAAAAAAAATACGCAGCGCCGCTAAAGAAGTTTTCACTTCAACATTCGCGCAAGCGCCTTGCGCCGCCTGCCCTCTCTCCATCCGTCTTACGAATTCTCGATCAGGTCACGTGTCCTGACGCGAGTTTAGAGATTTTTACCCATTCCAAAAAAAATACGCAGCGCCGCTAAAGAAGTTTTCACTTCAAAAATTTTCTTCTACTTATGTATTATATTTTATGTTATACAAGATTTTTGTTTCTCCAGGTTTCGGCATCATCCCCAACACATTTATCGGCGAGATGTTCACGGACACCTGCAGAGGTTTCGGTGCTACCTTCACGGTGACCATCGGCTGGGTGATCGGTTTCGGAATATCAACCACATTCGGCTACATATGTTGCCGGCGTGGGGACCTAGCGTTGTCTTCTGGATATTTTCTGGCGCTTGTGCTTTTGCGTTCTTCTTTAGTGTTGTATTTGTACCTGAGACAAAAGGAAAGAGTCTGTTGGAAATTCAAGAGATTTTAAGTAGATCTTGGCTGTGATATTATTTATTAAATGCTTATTTATTAATTATGTTTTAATTATCTGTCATTTATTGTAAAACTAAAGAGTATGTTAGGGATCGTAGCAGGTGGCGTTCTGTAGGTGCTGTCTACCCTGGGAAAATGTGAGTTTATGTAAGTATGTATGTAAAAACACTGGCACGTATCATGTAGCAAATATACATTTTTTGTGAATGATCATCAGGTCAACTGATAGTCGTTAGCTGGACATGGGTCTCCCAGGCCTTGCCTTGCTAAAAGAAGGTTGCAATATTACCTTCAAGAAGATAACCTCTTCTGAGTAAAACCGCGCGTTTTCTATTCTATTTTTATGTATAGCACTTAAAGCCGATGTCGAATATGTTTTGTTGTTTTGATAGTAGCTGTAATCGAATATGTTTTGTTGTTTTGATAGTAGCTGTAATTTTTTTCGATGGAAACTCTGTCCAGCGTCAAGCAATTGTCAAACATACAGCCTACGTCATTGATATTCCACTAATATAAATAGTTATTTTATCTTAATCTAATTGCGGCAATTTCATGATCCTTGCCAAAATCTGTGGCGAGAATAGTGTTATTTTACCAGATTTGGACTTGCATATTTGGGATTGATAATGCAATACTTAATTGAAGAAATAGCAAAATAAAATTGCAATACCAGGTAAATAATTAAATAACGGAACTTGGTTTATCTTGTGAAAGAAGATTTCTATTTTTGGCAGATTATTTGGTCCAAATGGAGCCCAGAAATGTATGTCTGAAAACATAGGGAAATAAAAAGATAGCCTATGGGAATTCCTATAGTAAGGTACTTATTACTTTCGTAAAGATAGGAGTGCAGTGATTTAGGAAGTGAATTATTTTCGACTGCTGGTCTGTACTGCAACCTAAGCATAGATAAACTCATTGAACTCACGCCTTCTTCCCATGAGGGTAAGCAGAATCTAGAGAACGCCATCTGCTACGATCCTCACATGCTCCATTTGCTTAGTTTACGTTCATACATACATCGAATCTATTCTGTAAAAATCTCACCATGCTCACTTACTTAGATCGTGAAGTGAGTTTGAAATGAGGTGTCATTCCATCTGATGATTTTGACGAGTAATGCGAACATAAATGTAGGGAACAGCGATTTTTTTTTTCGCGACCGATTTCGTTCATTTTTCCAGTACGCGGTCGCCACTCCAAGACCTTTAGGCCATCTGTTCTGCGCATGTGCCCTTTCCACTGCCATCATACCCTGCCAGCATATAATTATGTACCTACTAAGTAATTATCAGTCTCTTGAACTCCTTAGGTAATGAAAAGTTGATTCTGGATCTGGGCTGTATTTGGACCAGACAATATCAATCTTCCACCACTTTTATTTTGATTTTCAGTCAGATTTATGTAACTCTTTGTCAAGACATTTTGTCTTCTTTGCATCTATTACTGGAGTAAAAACTTAGTAACGGTATGAATGCTGATTTATTTATTAACAATGACTTGACTACATTGAGATGAAAATCGACTCGAATACTAGAATTTCGGAAGGCGATCTTTCACTCCAGTCTATCACTAAGCAATATAAAATCGCAGGAGTATGTGAGTACGAACATTTACCTATTACTTTAAAAGTAGGTAAAATTCTTGCATACTTCCATATTATTATATACTAGCTTCTGCCCGCGACTTCGTCCGCGTAAATTATTTTTGTTTCCCCGACCCACCCCGTCGCAGCGTGTCGCCGGTCTGCGCTATTACTTCGTTTTCGCTTGGCGAAAACTTCAGACTTTTTTGCTTTTTGCTCAACTCCTAAGGGTCCTAGCGTCAAGTTTAATAGAATATAGCCTTCCTCAAGAACTGGGCTATCAAACGCAAAAATATTTTTATATATGCGACCAATACTTCCAGAGATTTAAAGCTTTCAAACCGTGTTTCAAACAAACAAACTCTTCAGCTTTATTAGATATTAGTATTATTTTAAAACTATGATATCTCCTAAGATATACATTGAAATCAAATGATGTCAGAGGCAATTTTGTTCAAAATTACTTAAATACATGTGATGAATAACGTATTTATTTGGATAAGGATTAATACCATGTTTATAAAAACACCTTCGCAAATAATGCATTATTTTAGAACAAATTTGGTTAGCATAAAAGAGGTTATAGTGAGCTATTATTATATACAAGAGGTCAAATTTAATTAGCTAGCGAAACTTCGCAGACGTGATGGGTATCGATATCTAATTTAATTTGACCCTGTATACTATTAAGTCTGTTGAAGAGTTTCTTTGTTTGAACACGCTAATCTCTGGAACTACTAATCGGATTATTTTTTTTTTTGCATTTGATAGCCCAATTCTTGAGGATGGTAGTACCTATATAATATAATAATTATATAACCAAAATTTTGAAGGCAAGAACCCGCACTGTGTCCGTGTGGTAATTACAGCCCACTCCCTCTCGAAGAAGGAGGCCTGTGGGCCGTGTCCCAGCCATGAGAACATTAAAGGTTGATTAATGATTATGCTTATAAGACAAAAAAAATTCACTAAAAGTCTTCCCAATTCCAGTGTACTTAGGACAGTTGCTAGTTGGCTACGTGCTTGGCTGGACAGCGCCAATTATTCCGAAGCTCCAAGACATTAACCAAACACCGTTGAACTATGTCCTGACTGATGGCCAGGCGTCTTGGGTTGGATCTGTACTCTATTTCGGATGCACCTCTGGTATTATATTTATATCATTTTGGTTCAGAAGAGGCCCCAGCAGTGAGGCCCCAGTGATAACAGCCGTGAGTTGTAGTTTACAAGACGTAGGTTCGAACCCAGACGTTTTCTCTCTTTCTCTCTTCTTTAGCCTTTCGCCACCCAATGCTGAGTGTAGGCATCCTACAATGCACGCCACTCTTCTCTGTTGCTTCATTTATACCTCATTTACATTCAGCCCCTGCCGCTGCCCCTCGCGCTGCCAGCGATACTTCCCTAAATACTGCCGCAGCAGGATCGAGAGAAGTGTGTGTTTACATACTGCCCTACCACTCACTTCGCTTTCAAGTTTCGCCGGGCAGCGCGAGTGGCAATGGCAGTGGCATGAGAAGTATCGCGTTTACACACTCGTCCTATCCACTTCCCTGCCCACTTCCCTGCTCACTACGGCTGAATGTAACGCTTCATTTACATTCAGCCGTAGTGAGCAGGGAAGTGGGCAGGACGAGTGTGCAAACGCGATACTTCTCATGCCACTGCCATTGCGCTGCCCGGCGAAACTTGAAAGCGAAGTGAGTGGTAGGGCAGTATGTAAACACACACTTCTCTCGATCCTGCTGCGGTAGTATTTAGGGAAGTATCGCTGGCAGCGCGAGGGGCAGCGGCAGGGGCTGAATGTAAATGAGGTATGTCTCTAGCCTTCCTAAGCCAGAGGACAGAGGTATCCAGCACTCACAGGCGACAGACGTGTTACTATGTTTAAATGATTTATCGTGAGGGTGACTCTCGATTTATTAACTAGTAAATGATAATCACATTATCGCATTAGGTGTGAACCTGTAGTGATAGTGTTAGATTGTATAAATAAATAAATATTTCATCACCACTGCTCTTAAAACGGCGAAGAAAAAGATCGTGAGGAATCCGGCGTGTCCTAGAACCAAAAATTCGAAGACATTGTTACATCTACCAACCCGCTGGGCCCACGTGGTAGATTACGGCCCGCTCCCTCTCGCCGAGAGGTCGTGTGCCAGCAGTGAGAACATTATAATTATATGCTGATTATTCCATCCTCCACGACGCTACTTAAAAGTAACGTGTTTAACACCAATGATGAGTCAGAGACCACTAGTATTTCAATGGCGGTACGTAGGTACACATGCCAGCAAATCAAGCTACTACAATCTATCATATTTCTTTAATAGATTTTCAACTTTATCTCTAAGGCATAAGGTTCAAAGTTGATTGGGAGACAGTTTCGGTTAGCTTGATGTGCTGGCGTCTGTACACAACGCGACTTTCTAACGCGTTATTAACCAGCGGGGTAATTGCATAATACACTAACAGTAGCAATGGTTTTCATTTTGACAGTTCAACAACATTCATTGCGTTATTTACGGTGCTGAGCGGACACATTTTTTGAGCATATGAAGTAATGGATTAGCTTTTCCTGCGAAATGATTCAGATTGTTAAGCAATATGGGCTCTATCTCACTAGGAGACCAATGGCGGCGCAACAATGGTCACACTGCCAAAAATGTATGGTTGGTTGCGCATCCCTGGTGAAATACCCGCCTTATTACCCGCTATTTTGCTTGCAAGGCAACCACGGTTGCGCCAACATGGTGTCCCAGTGAGATTTATATCTCACTGGGACACTGCACTCACTCACTGGGATTGCTTGCGTCATGTATGGACCCCAGTGCAACTCATTTGTGATTTGAGTGTGTAACATCCCAGATTTGAGTAGCGTGAACAATGTGCCTTAATTAGCCATGGTAGATAGGTACCACGATTGGTGACTGGATAGAGTCAATATTCTCCAGCCCTTGTTCCAATTTATTTGTGGTCGACGCACTGTCTTTTTCATCCATACTTCTCTATTCTACGTCATCTCGGTAGTCACCCCCTTTCTCACCATATCATCATTCACACAGTTCATCCACCGTTTCTTTGGTCTTCCCCTACTCTTATTAGTTAAAATATGGACGAAATTTTCAGGTCCCTACATCTCAGGATATCTCTGCAATGAGATTGGCAGAAGGCCATGTCTTGTTCTTGGTGGGCTCATTTGTTTCATGGGTTTCGCGATCCTAGCGATGGCCATGGATGCGGGGTGGATATATATAGGACGAATCATGACCGGACTTAGTAACGGCATACTGTTTGTTACAAATCTGGTTTATATTGGCGAGATAGCGTGAGTTCCTTTTACATAGTAAAATTATTTAAGACTAGCTTCTGCCCGCGACTTCGTCCGCGTAAATTTTTTTTGTTTCCCCGACCCACCCCGTCGCAACGTGTCGCCGGCCTGCGCTATTACTTCGTTTTCGCTTGGCGAAAACTTCAGACTTTTTTTCTTTTTGCTCAACTCCTAAGGGTCCTAGCGTCAAGTTTAATAGAATATAGCCTTCCTCAAGAACTGGGCTATCAAACGCAAAAATATTTTTATATATGCGACCAATAATTCCAGAGATTTAGAGCTTTCAAACCGTGTTTCAAACAAACAAACTCTTCAGCTTTATTATTAGTATTATTTTAAAACTATGATATCTCCTAAGATATACATTGAAATCAAATGATGTCAGAGGCAATTTTGTTCAAAATTAAATACATGTGATGAATAAATTTATTTGGATAAGGATTAATACCATGTTTATAAAAACACCTTCGCAAATAATGCATTATTTTAGAACAAATTTGGTTAGCATAAAAGAGGTTATAGTGAGCTAACCTTAAAAGATAGACATATGCTGTCGCGGACTTTTTTTTAAAGCTTTTAAAGGGGAACAATTCTGTCATATATGATTTTTGCGAAACTTTAACCGTTTACGCAGCGCACGCAGCGGAAGCTCTCAATAGGAAAAAAATCCCCCGATTTTGAAACATTCTTCATTGGTGCTCCGCTCCTATTGGTTTTAGCGTGATGATATATAGCCTATAGCCTTCCTCGATGAATGGGCTATCTAACATTGAAAGAGTTTTTCAAATCGGACCAGTGGTTCCTGAGATTAGCGCGTTCAAACAAACAAACAAACAAACAAACTCTTCAGCTTTACAATATTAGTATAGATGGGGAAGCATACGGCCGCGTCCTAACCAAAGCGATCGTCGCGCGAACACTCAAACGTCGCGTTTATTTTGTTCAGCTATAAAACTGAGAATGCCGAGATCACGCGTGGTCGCCCCAACAGAGGGTGCCTTCCAGTCTTCCGAATAAATGTGACGTGACAAATGAACACGACGACTGTCCCGTATTCGCGCGACCAATCGCTTTAGTTCTAAACGCGAGGTACAAAAACGCGGGGTACGAAAAAGTATAAGGAACCAAATTGATGACACAGATAACATCTCTTTAAAACGGCGCATCTAGCCAGCAACTAGACTGGCTACATCTCCGAATAGTTTAGTTTTATTTATGTTTAAAATTAGGAGTATTATCAAAACTGCTCCAAATGTCCAGCCTTTAAAAGCAATTTCGAGTTCCATAGTTGCGCTTGACCAAACAATTTGACATTCACCAAGTGTGGTGACGGCCCCGTTGTCGGTTGTAGGTTCGAACCCAAGCAAGGACTTTACTTTGTGCAGGTAATTTCATCACCACTGCTCTCAAAACGGTGAAGGAAATCATCAGAGGAAACCTCCATCACCATGTCCCCATCTTCATGTCCTTGCCATGCGCTAGGCCCGCGTGGTAGATTACAGCCCATTCGCTCTCACAGAGAAAAGGCCTCTGTGTCCCAGTAGTCGAAACATTACAGGCTTATGTAGAGGCGCTTGCGATCGCTACACCAACGCAACAGTTTCGTTTTCTTCTTTTTTCAGGTCTACACACATCCGAGGCATACTGCTGACTCTAACAGGATTGTTTACAACACTGGGCACTCTACTGGTATATTCCGTAGGTCCATTTGTACCTTACCAGGTGACATGTTGGCTGGCTGCGTTCATGGCTGGTACATACGTTTTCTTATTAGTTTTCATCGTACCAGAAACACCTGTGTATCAAGTTATGAAGGGTAAGAATTGTTTATTCTTAGTGCTCATTCACATGAACGAAACGAGTCGAGTCGTCGCTCGTTTGTATGCACACTTAGAAATCATCTGTCATCGAAATTATGTTAGCCACACACCTACAATCAGTGATAACAGTAAGAGCGAAGCTAAACGATGCGTTGCTACATAAATAAATAATAGCCTCCCCGACCGATTTCGGTCACGGTGGCCAATCTCAACGGAGATTAGCCAGGTACGCAGGAGATATTATAGTGCACAAGTGTGCGCGTAGACACAGGTGTACTCCTTCCCTCACTCTCATAGCCCGATGGGACTGCAATCCGACACGACCGGAGAGAGATCAGGCGCAGGACCAACGGCTTAGCGTGCTTTCCGAGGCACGGGGGTATCACACCGCCAACTTCCGAACTCCGGGCTGCTACTAAGAATTCCCTAATGGAAAAACTCAATAACACTTTTGCCCGATCCGGGAATTGAACCCAGGACTCCACGCTCAGCAGTCGCGCTTGCGACCACGAGACCAACGCAACGGGGCAGTTCAAACCACAGTGACATGCCATACGGAGGGTTGGACGACGTGCGGCGACGCAACGCACGCTCAATGGAAGATGGGATACAAGAGACTAAGTGGGGAGGGATGTTGCGGTGCGACACCGAGCACCGGTGGCATCGTAGCGGAAAGCAGTGTTGTTTGTACTGACACACCAAACAACGAAACGCTGTGACGTCATAGTAAGCAGCGTTGCATTGCGTCACCGCATTGCCCGTGTGGCACTTAGTGCGTTGAAATGATAGCGGTGCGACGACGCAACGCACCAACAATACACATGTGGCTTCACTCACATGAAGCGCTTTGAAAAAGGCTGCTTTATCGAGAGAAAATCATTAGTTGATCGTCTTACTGACGGAAATTAACTTCCTACTACCGACACGACACTGACTGTCGTTAGCACATTCCAAGAGGGCTTTGGGATATTCGGTGGACTGTAGCCCCACTGGAGCTACACTTTTAGCACGCCCAAGAAATAAAAAGTTATTGCCTTTTCAAGAGACCATCAACGAAAACGATGACAAATATCAACTACCTAGATAAAATAGGGTATTCGACCAAGTTTTAAAAAAGATCTTGGACCTTGGCCTTGGAACCGTGTACCGCAGGGCAAAGGCCTCCCTCTCGCTTTTCCACACAATTCTGTCTTTTGCGAGTGCCGGGACCGACCAGACCTTTTGGTAGGAGTCAAGCTCGTCCCGCTGTCAAAGCACGGCGCTGTGCGGTTTATGTCAAATAAAGTATTTTTAATTTTTAGGCTTCAGAGGAGAAGCTATTGTAAACCTCAGAAAACTTGGCAGGAAAGAAGACTACAATATTATTGATGCCGCTGCAAGTGACCGGCCGAAATCAAATACCGCTCAACTAGCAGAGATGTTCACGATCAAGACTAACAAAAGAGCTTTATTCATAATAATCATATTACACATATCACAGCAAATGAGTGGATTCATTGCTGTGATCTTCTTCGTCACGACTATTTTTGATTTGACAGGGTCAAGTCTAGAATCTTATATATCTACCATTATTGTTGGTATAACTCAAGTACTAGCGGCTTCTATTACTCCGTTTTTCGTCGATAGAACTGGAAGGAAATCTCTGTTGTTGTTTTCAACGGCAGGCTGTTCAGTAAGTTTAGTAAGTTTCTTTCTTTCTTTATTTGTTTTAGGTTTTTAAGAACTCCAACAAGGCTTCAAAGGTCCGTGAAATACCTACTTGTCCGCCATTTTGTTTTTTTTTTTTAATGGCGACCCCACGCACGCATCTTAAATATAAATCGATAAGTTCTAACCAAGGGGTATCGTGTTACCCAGTAACTGGGTTGTGGAGCTCAGTTATGCAGTCGCTCCATGTAAAATACTGGTATTCACCTGCATCTGGTAAGACTGAAAGCCGACCCAGATTGAATAGTGAAAACATGATCTGTTTTAATTTCGATAAACTTTTATTATTACTGCTTAACTGGGACGGTGCCTGAGGAAGATTCGCGGTGCGGGGTATTTTGATGACGTATTGACTGTCCCGAGGTCTCACCTGGCGGAGACAAACCGCCGGAGTGACGTGAAGCAAGTTGTACTGTGAAACAGTGCCGCGGCGCTTTTGCTGAATATCAATTTCATCCATACACAAAGGAAAATTTCGCTACCGCTGCACTTGTCTCGGGCCAGGCCTACAAGCGCACAATTTCCCATGATCCCCGGCCCAAGTGTGGGAATAAAACACTGGGGTGGTTTCCAGTCGGTAAGAATCTGACAGACCTTTCCGCCGGTCCCAGGACGGTGGACACCCATGATGATTTTCCATCTCAGAACAAAAAAAAGGGCCAGGCCAACATGCCCCAACGAACGTGTCCGTATACACCAAATTATACCACGAGATCTTAAGGGCCATACCCATAACTGACCTGCCGCGCTCCCTGAAGTGGACGTAGCGACTACCCACAGTAGCTCAGTCATGCGACGGGAACCAACGCCTTACGCCCCTCCCGGAAGACTAACTCCAGGCACCGTCTCAGTTAAACGTTAGGCCTGTAGCAAAACTTTTTCTTTCCAGTTTGCACTTGGTATTTATTTCTATCTCTACAACACTGGTAATCCCACCGCTGACAAATTACAATGGCTCTCGTTGTCGTCACTAATATTTTTCTTCATATCTTTTAATATTGGTAAGTCCATCTATAAAAGGTTTATTTTCTTCTTCATCTATTTGCATTGTAGGTATAATAAAATTGTTGGCTTGATTTTGTGTTGAAATAGTAACCAATCATAAGTCAGTATGGTACTTACTGCAGAGCTGCATGAAAACAAGTGCATGCAAGCAGTAATTAGTACCGAATGCATTAGTGTTATTGTAGGTATTAAGATGAGGCACATCTAAGAAGTGAGTACAGTCACAGTATAATTATATATAATTATACTGTGGTTCAGTTAACATCTAAAAACTAATTGACGAGCAACGAACAGCGAGTGCACGACGAGCGATTATTCGCTAGCAAGCGTGAGTCTATCAGCAAATTTATGTTCTTTCCAAGAAACGAGCTTCACTGAGCGAGTACTCTCTTTGATAGCTCTTGTCGCTGAGGCAAACGAGAACCAGTACTAGTACTCGCCAGCTGTGTGAAAAGCCAACGATCAATTTACTTGCATCTCCTTTGCGTACTCTTTTGCCTACAATCTTTTCGTTTCTTGAGCGCGAAAATCGTTGATATAGCTAGTCGCTTCCTCGTCGGCGGTGGGACATAGATATTACCTACTTTAATATTTTCATTCGCACTTTCCTTCTTCCATTCATCCACGATTTTATCTTCTCCAGGTTTCGGCATCATCCCCAACACATTCATCGGCGAGATGTTCACATCCAACGTCAGAAGTTTCGGGTCATCGTTCACAGTATCCGTCGGTTGGATCTTTGGTTTCGGAGTAGCTACCGCGTTCGGTTACATGGTGCCGGCTTGGGGAGCTCATTCGACGTTCTGGATGTATTCAGCAGCCTGCGCCTTCGCTTTTGCCTTTACATTTTACTATGTACCAGAAACGAAAGGAAAGAATCTATTGCAGATACAAGAAATGTTAAGTAAATGATTTACTGCGTTTTATGTTCGGAGTTTTATTTTAACAACATAATATAACACGCCTGTATTCCATTTATTTTATTTATTTATTTTAAATACATTAAGGTTAAGGCAGGGTGTACAGTACAGCCATATTTCGCCAGCTATGTTTGTCCTGTATAAATATTCCCAATCAACTTTGAACCTTATGCTTTAGAATTAAAGTTGAAAATCAATTAAAGAAATCTGTCAGATTGTAGTAGCTTGATGTGCTGGCGTCTGTACAATGTTACTTAGGTAATACGCAATGCCTAGAATTCCTAAGTCATCATTGGCATTTGGCATACCTAAGATCATGCCTGTATTTTCCGTAGGCACACCTACACATTTAGCCAGTTATTACACGGCATTAGCTTGTTTTTATTGACTAGAATTATACAAGTATCCGTTGAAAAGTTCCTTTGTGCTGCTATGGTGCTTCAGCTCAGCAGGGTCAGAATAGTCAGAATACCTAGGAAAAGTTACTACATCTCTGCCATGGAATTAGTAAGTCTAAGTATATAGGCCAGCACATCAAGCTACCCCACTCTGTCAAATTTCTTTGATATATTTTCAACTTTACCTCAAAGGAATAAGGTTCATATTCAATTGGGATTTGACGGATTGGGATAGCACATCAATGCTGGCCTCTGTACTATTCACGGCGTAAAGTAATAAAAGTGCAATCCGTCAAAATGTTTGGAACAGCAGATTTTTTAATAATAGAAGTCTTGAATCCTCTACCAAGCATTATGTGATCGGTAGGTACTTGATATTTCAACTTGATGGGGAAAGGTCTAAGCTGAAGGTTGTCTCATAAAACCCTAAAAGTAAAATTAAAAAATAACTAAATAGTTCTAGATTTTCTTTTTTTTTTTAATTGATCTGAAGAAATAAAAAATATAAATTCTAGTTTATTGTTCGGTACAAACAAACCGACTAACAAAACGCGTAACTCGCCATCGATACGTTTGACGTTTTTTCTTCACTGACATTGACACTTGACAGTAACAAAACTTGTTTGTTTACATTTTGCACTTTTGCAGGTCGGAATTATTAAAAATACTAATTTTAAAACAATGGAAGACGATGACTATTGGAATACCAGTGAAACAAAGTCCAAGGCTTTCAGTTTTGATGATGATGTTGTACGTATATCCACTTTATTAAGATTATCCTTGTAAAATTAGTTTCGTCTAAAAGAAATCGTTTCGTCATCAAACTATCACACATTGCTGGTTAATAGGACTCCAGTTGTCTCTAAAAGGAGTTATGTACTGCCCTCAATTCTGCTAAGCTCTGTAGATCCAAAATGTTAAGCATAACTATAAGTACGCAAAACATGAAGGTGCTTGGAGGAAAAATAGTGTAATAGCTTCCATTTTGGATCGAAATATCAGGTTTAGTTATTTAGTAGGAACCTCAGGATGCCTGTTGCTAGTTTTAACTTTTAATTTACGTAAACTGTAAAATGGCAAAAATTACATTCTTTCACATAACATTTTGCAATCCACAGGTGGTTAGAGGCTTCTTATTATTTACATTCAATAAAATAGCTATGCCAAGTACCTCATGTAACAAGCTAGCATATAATTAGTTCAACAACAATACCGACATAGTCCAATAATTCAATCTATTTTAGAAAGTTACAATGAATCATAATTATTTTTGGTATGCTGGAATGGCATATCATATTTATACAAAAGGAATTCAACCAAACCACCATGGAATCAATGAGAAAAGCTGTTTAGTGAATAACATACATAAACATAATGTATAATGAATAACATACATAAACAGAGTGACTGGAACATTGATGTGAAAACTGTAACCATGAATTCAGCACATGGATTCTAAACCCCCTAGCATGGACATTTTTGGGCAATTATTAAAAAAAAAACTGCTGTTTTACAGCATTATTGGAAAAACACCAACAACAAAAAAAAAACAGCTGTTCCCTGCATTTATGTTCATCTATCTCGTTAAAATGTAGGGAACAGCTGATTTTTTTTCGCGATTTCAGGTTTGATCCCATAGTAAAAGTTGTTCATAATGATGAGTACAATGACCTCTTAAGAGGTTGTTAGTGTTTTTCCAATAACCCTGTAAGTATAGAAAAGTGTAATACCTATGCGGTTGTAATGTATGGAATAGCTGTTTTTTTTTGTAATAATCAAACGAAAAATTTCAACGCAATGGTTTTCAGGATCATCTGCTGAATCCATGACAACAGGCTGCGCATGGATGCCCTTGCCACCCTGTATAATATTCTGTATAATCTCTCATTTCATTGATTCATTGTCTCATTTCATTAAATTCCAGTTATCAACTCAAGAGATCCTGGCCATCGGTCAGAAGTCATCGGGACAGAATGAGGAGAGCATCTTCAGTAACCTCAGCATCACCACTGCCAAGTCAGCTGCCGTACCACTCAACAGTCTGGTGTCTTCTAAGGTTTTGGATCTAAGTGAGTTCTATTTTCGTGCGTGATGTTTCATTGTGCAAGTTCACGTCAACAAATTCAATTTGCTGATGACAGAACCAGTAAAAATTATACATACTGTTTTTTTTTTTTCAATTTATTAATCTTTTATTTCATTTCCAGTCCTCCTAGCTCAATCAGGCAGGGATCCGTCAAAGGAGACTAAGCAAGAATCAGAGGAGACAGTTGCCATGACTCTGAAGAGACTGACGCTTGGCAGGAGCTGCTCCTTGCATGTCCACCGCAGCATGAAGAGTAAGACTGAACTGTTGGACGGAGCCCTGGCTATTGGAGATGGAAATGCTGTGCTTACTGTGAGTTTCATGTGGTATTATTTTAATATCATTATGCTTTGCCTCTGCTTGGCAACTACACAAAAGCAAGAAACACGTGGATGAAGTCGCGGGCTGAACCTATACCTGAATTTTCTAACTTCATTTCCAGGTGGTTCTCTTCCTCATTCAGACGCTAAACAAGAAGCTAGTATACGAGCTGCTATCCTCAAGACCTGTGGCGTTGAACCATTACATAGCATTCTTACATAATGAGGGGAAGATCACTGAACTCACTGATCTGCTGACGTAAGTCATTATGAAAAAGATATATATATATTGAATATTTTGTGTTCATTCAAGCACTATAAAAATATTTGATTTATTTTTTTGGTCTGCGCCGCCTGAAGTTTGCGAAGGATCAAAAGTGATTGAAGCAATGCGTCGCGTTGCGTTGACTTTTTGAAGGAAATAGGTAGTGTTAGGCCGGTGCCTGGAATTTTGCGGGCAGCGGGGCGGCAGCGGCGGCGGCGCGGGTGGTCGCCGATTGCCTTGCCAGCGGCCTTAAAGAGGTTTTTCTTCTAAGCCTTAGCTAATCTTTCTCTCTTTTTTCGACAGAATGTTGGGGCGGAGTCCAGAAGCAGCTGTAAGTACCCATCACTAAATTATTTCCACTGATAGCTATTCGAAAGCCAGACTTATTTTATTTACCATCTCATTATCTTCATTCTCCTGCCCTAATCCCAATTTATTTGAAGTTGGTGCAACATATCTTTTTCTTTCATACTTCTCTATTAGTCATCAGTTCGGTAGTCACTCCCTTTCTCACCATATCATCATTCACACAGTCCATCCATCGTTTCTTTGGTCTTCCCCTACTCTTATAGCCATCGACATTCATACTAAAAACTTTCCTCACGACATCTCGACCTAGCATATCACATGCCCATACAGGGTTACTTTTCAATGACCAGCCAAATTTAAGTATGTGGTACAGACCATCAAACTAAACAACTTTCTCCATGGGACCAATATCGTAATCGCGAAAAATTTATCAACTGTCCCACAGAAAACTTCAATACCTACTCGACCTAAACGTATGGGACGGCTGAATTTTTATTCGCGATTACGATGTTGGTCCCATGGAGAAAGTTGTTTAGTTTGATGGTCTGTACCACATCCTTAAATTTGGCTGGTCATTGAAAAGTAACCCTGTATAGTGAGAACCGATTTTCACACAACTTTTCAGTTACCGGTGCCACTTTTAAACTTTCTTTACTATCTCCATTTTGTTTTAGATGTACCAATACCAACACGCAGTGAAAACTCAAGGGAACAATGTAGACGCTCTGTTCAGGAAGCTGACCAATTTGTTGGCCAACCATTTCAACCAACCCGGGGTCGACCAACACCAGGCTAAGATGATTGCTGACTATGTGAAGTTATTAGGTAATTCATACTTTATTATCTCATCATCTGCCTAGCCTTTTCCCAACTAGGTTGGGGTCGGCTTCCAGTCTAACCGGACGCAGCTGAATACCAGTATTTTACATGGAGCGACTGCCTATCTGTCCTCCAGAACCCAGTTACTGTGTAATATGATACCCCTTGGTAACGCTGGTTGTCCGATTTTCGGGCTTCTGACTACCCGTAACGACTGTCAAAGATCCACTAATAACAGGCGGGACCAACGGCTTAACGTGCTTTCCGAGGCACGGAGGGGTGTTGGTATGTAAAGAGGGTTACCCATAAACGGACCAAAGCGTAGCTTAACCTGATCCACTGATCCTGATCAGTGCCTCTGTTATTACTTAGCCGCAAGCCCCCCATACTTTATTATCTACTAGCGACCCGCCCCGGCTTCGCACGGGTGCAATACTGATACTAAGTACAGGTATTTCAAAAATGCTAGCACGCGCCGCCGCGGCCGGTACCGCAGCAACCGCTATGTCCCTGCATTTTAAATCTGTAATATCTTCGAAAATATTCATTTAAATTACATGCTGTAAAGGGCCATATTTATCTATATTAAATGCACAATGTATTTAAGGTACTTAATCGGATAAGGATTAATGCTGTATTGCTTAAAATCGCTTCGTAAATAAGCCATTATTTCTCGTAAAAAGTAAAGGATAAAAAATGATTATTGTGGGTTTTCCCTAAGAGATAGACATATACCATCGCAGATTTTTTTGAAGACCTTTTTAAGGTGTACAATACTGTAGTACATTATTTTGACCTATGTCGTAGGGTTCAGCCAGCGTTTGAAAAGTAAGCGCAAAAAAATGTGTTTATTTACGACATCACATGCATGCATGTATTATATATATATAAACCTTCCTCTTGAATCACTCTATCTATTAAAAAAAACCGCATCAAAATCCGTTGCGTAGTTTTAAAGATCTAAGCGTTCAAAGGGACAGAGAAAGCGACTTTGTTTTATACTGTGTAGTGATACTATTAATAATAAAGTTAAAGAGTTTTTTTTTTTTGCTTGAGGATGTAACAGACTATGTCTATCATTAATTCATTTAGTTATTCTTTAACAGAATGGCAGAAACACGTAAATAAACCGGATTTAGCCTACAAATCAGTGATACAGTGGCTAGCCCACAACTGTACGAACCATTGGCATGAAGGCGCCGGCAATGCCATGTCACCCCTCACGCTGTGTCAACGACATCAGGTAATATAAACTTAATATGGCGCTTGTGTTACCTAAAGGGATAAGCAGAGGTGGATCATACACCCACATGCCGCTAGTTTTGTTATAAGTGCCCTATAAAAGGGAGGGCATGTAAAGAGAGAGTCTATAGCCAGGTACAATTCAGATTGCGGGCTGTTACTGAGAATTTATTCATGGAAAAACCTGGATCCAGCACAAGACCCCGCGGGCGGAGCACCGCCGTGTTGTCGCAGAGGCGATCGGCAGCGGCGGCGACCTCTCGCGCCCGGCCCTGGTTCAAGCCATGGTCCGGGGCGAGAGGGAGTGGGAGGCAGTCACCTCCTTCTGCGAAGCAGTCATGTTAGCGAAGGAGGTGGCGGGACGGCTGAGGGAGAGAGCCTCACGTCCCAGCCGCCGCGGGAGACGCTCCGGGTGTCGGGAGCCGCGTGACGACTCCCGGCCACCGTAGTGGCGGGCCTGCGGGCGGAGAGTAATGGGTAACTCACCGTCCGATCAGGACCAGGCCCGTGCCGGACGGCGCGTACGTGTTCCACGCGCGCCTCAAAGAGATGTCAGTAATAAGGAAGGGGCCCGTAAGGGCCTAATCCTGCCGGGGCAGCGGGATTGTCCGAAAGGGTTACCGCTGCCCCGGAACACAAAGGGCTAAAGAAGGAACACGGGTGGGTTTTAGTCAGTAAGAGTCTGACAATCCCTTCTGCTCCACCCAGAGCGGGAGGGGTCATATGATGATTTCCCATCCAGAAAAAAAAAAGCACAAGACCCCTCGCTAAATAATCTAACAAAACTCTAATTTTCAATTTGCTAGACCAAAATGACAGCTAATAATAGAATATCCTACTTCCTACTAATATTATACGCCAAGATTGTGAGGATGGATGTTTGTTACGCTTTCACGCAAAAACTACTGAATGGATTAGAATGAAATTTGGCACACTGATAGTTTATAACCACGATTAACACTTAAGATACTTTTTATCCCGATATTTCCACGGGATTGAAACTTATACGTGTAAAACCGCGGGAAAAAATGTTGACATAGTAACGCGCACCGGAAGACGTATAGTAAAAGTGAGCAGTGCTGCACACCCTACCCTATTTCAAGTTCCAATTCCAATTCCAATTTTATATTAATGGCTCCATCGTTTTATCGATGATTCTGCCAATGTCAAGGTTGAAGGAAACAAAGTGTATTTGCTGAGGATGACCGGTTATATTGCCTTTAGTACGGTATAATTACAAGTGGATCTGTTTGAGTAGCCTGTAAGGACAACACAAAATATTTATTAGTATAAATTGTTAATGACCAGACAACACAAATTAATTTTGTTATGGTACGAACACATTGAACCACCGTTATGAATTACTGTTATAGTTTGATATTGTTTATTAAAATAATTTTTTTAAGAGTTTTAATTAATGGAGAATCGACCAGTGTTAAGAGGAATGGGATATTAATAGGTCTGGGAAAATTAGAGGGAAGAATATCATATAGCGGGACCAAAAGATTACGACAAGAGAAAAATATGTGCTCAAGAGTACCCTCTTCTACACCACACTCGCAAAGGGAATGATTCCGAATGCGAAGTTTAGCCAAAAACACTGGGGAGCAAACATGACCCAATCTGAGACGTATAATGATAGAGGTGGTTAATTTATTAAATTTCTTATTTTTGACGAACCAGGGTTTAGTTGGGATGTTGGGTTGAATATTGCCAAAATATTTGCCCTTAATTACCCTAGATCTTTGCCACAAATCATCCCAAGATTTCATGAGACGTGGTTTAGCCAGGCAACGGACGTCCCGAGCCGGAATATTAGAGAAAGTCAAACATCCCGTCTGGATAGATTGCTTAGCATAGAAATCAGCTTTTTCATTGCCCAATATGCCTGTATGTCCCGGAATCCATGCCAAGACAGTTTTCAAGCCAGATTGATTTAACCTATAGAGAATTTCCTTAATTCTGAGAATAATTACAGAGTTATCTTTGCTGCGAAATGGAATTTTCAATAAATCTTGGAGAGAGCTAAGAGAGTCTGTGAATATCAAAGATTTATCAAAATGATGTTGATTGGCATCAATATATTTTGCTGCTTCTAGTATTGCTAGGGATTCACCTGTAAAGATAGAACACTCAGGCGGGCTCTTAAAACTCAAAACAACATTGAACTTAGGAATGAACACAGCTGAACCTAAATGGGACTCATCTATTTTTGAAGCATCTGTGAATAATAAAACCCAATTTGCCCATTTTTTCTTTAAAATTTTATTAAAAAGATTGTTGGGATCAGGACTATGTTTGCTTACACCAAAATCTAGTATAACTCTGGGTTGATAGATCAGTGAGTCATAAGGAACCAGGAAAAGGGGATGATTATCCAGAGGCATAATTGGAAATGAAAGAGTATTAATATTATTAAAACTGTTCACTAATAGAGGAGGGGATTTATTCCTCCAATAAGGTGAGGCTTCGATAGCACAAGAAAGGGGACGAAGTATACTGAGTAGAGGGTGTGAGGGGAATTGAGATGCTACCGAAAAATATCTATCTGCTAGAAATTGTCTACGAAGATAAAGTGGGGGTTCAACACATTCTACTTGAAGAGCATTAATTGGAGATGATTTCATTGCACCAGTAATAATGCGCAAGCATTTAGATTGAAGTTTATCCAACTTACACAGAGCCAATTTACTGCAAGGTTCTAGTATAAAACAACCATAGTCAAAATGGCTGCGAACGATGGCGTTATAAAGCAGTTTTTGAGAGGCCGGATGAGAACCCCAACGGACTCCAGATAACGACCTCAAAACATTGATGGACTTCTCACTCTTATTACATATATATTGTAAATGAAATAAACCTGTCATTTTGGAATCAAGTATAACGCCCAAAAATTTAACTTTATCTTGAATCAAGATCGGTTCTCCAGCAACAGAGATGTTGACTGGAGGAATATTTCTTTTACGGGAAAATACTACGACTTGACACTTAGGGATAGAAAGCTCCAGTCCATGATCCGAGAGCCAATCATTCAAGTAGCCAAGAGCAGAATTTAATTTAAGAGCACCATTGGGCAAAGAAGAACAACTTGTGTATAAGGCAATATCATCAGCATACTGCAGGATATCGCAAAAGGAATTAACGGACAAGTCAAGGCTAGCGGTGTATAGATTATATAAGATTGGACTTAAGACAGAGCCTTGCGGGAGACCCCTCCAGATAACACGGGGAGAGAGAAGACCGCCTTGGGAACGTACACGTATAGAACGGCACATAAAAAGATTAAAGATAAAATTTACCAGTCTCACGGGAATACTCAGCTCAAGCATTTTCTGCCTGAGTAGCGGAAGCTGGACATTATCATAAGCTGACGAGATGTCAAGGAAGACCCCAATAACATGATCATTGCGGGAGAAAGCAAGTCTTATTTGGGAGGTAAGAATGCTTAGACTGTCAATCGTACCTGTACTACGTCTAAATCCAAATTGAGTGTTGGAGAGTAAGCCACGACTTTCAAGGATCCATTCCAGTCTGTTTTTTATGAGATGCTCTGCAACCTTTGCCAAAACCGACGACAAGGCAATAGGTCTATATGATGTCGAGAGATTTGGATCTTTCCCAGGTTTTAAGATGGGGATTATAATTTGGGTCTTCCATGACTCTGGTATATTTGAAGATAAGAAAATTGAATTAATAATACTTAAAAGATATAATTTTGAAGATTGACTAGCTTTACAGATAAAGGAAAACGTGATACCGTCTATGCCTGGAGAGGAATCTTTAAGGTGGTCTAAAGCACAAGTGAGTTCTGCAAGCGAGAATTGATCGTTCATTCTGTCAGATGTGTGAGTGGGAATCAGAATAGAAGGAAAGCAATCCAAATAAGGTACAAAGGGGGGGGCCAAACTATTAACAAAGTTATCAAGCCAGATAGTGGGGTCATTTGATGAATTATTATGATCCTTGAATATTTTTCGGAAGTTATTAATTTTACGCCATACGACAGTTAAAGGGGTACGAGGAGATAAGGATTCACAGAACTTTTGCCAACCTACAGCCTTCTTCTTGGCTAAAAGTCTCACGGCTTTAGCCCCAGTTTTCTTAAAATTAATATAATTTGCCATAGTTAAGTCTGCTGCATATAGATTTTCCGACTCGTTGCGTAGACGCACCATGTTGGTACATTCTGAATCCCACCAGGGGGGAGAAGGGATGCGACCATGATACGAGTTCTTGAGAGGTATAGATTGATCGGCAGCGGCAAGTATACAGGAAACGAAATCTTCGTAGGCCACTAAAAGATTGGAAGAATCTACAAGAGGAAGACCAGATAATTTGGAGTCTAAGGCAAGCGAATACTTGTCCCAGTCTGCATCTGAAAGTCTATATCGCTGTAAGGGAGGCAGGGCAGGAGGAGGGGTAAATGATTGGAGAAATTTGATTAAGATTGGGAAGTGGTCACTGCTGTATGAATTAGGTAATATGGACCAAGAGAGAGAATTTACTAAGGAGGGAGAGGACAATGAAAGGTCAAGTACACTATTATTTTGGCCAGGGGGTACCCTGCGAGTCGGAGATCCATCATTTAGTAAGCAAAGGTTGATGTCATCCATTAGATCAATTAAAAAGGGAGAGGATGTATCTATGTAGTGAGACCCCCACATGGTATGGTGACAGTTAAAGTCTCCTAGTACCATGAGAGGGCCCTGTATGGAAGAAAGAATACTATTGAGTTCTAATATAGCTCTACTATTTGGGTGGGGAATATAACATGAGACAAAAGAAATGTTAAAGGCTTTTACTGCAACTACATGGATTTCGTCGCTGTGAGCAGGGATATTAATTAGAGAATATGGAATGGATCTCGAAACTAGCAAGGCACACCCTGCCCAGCCATCCGCCCTGTCGTCCCGAAAGCAGGAAAATCCCGGAAACCTAAACACGGAACCCGGCACCAGCCAGGTCTCCGAGACGGCAAGGAGGACAGGTTTATAGCGATTTGTCAAATGAATAAGCTCATGCTTTTTCCTACGAATGCTTCTACAATTCCATTGGAGGAGGGTTGAGGGGGGCATTTTTATTTATAAGGGCTTGGAGAAGTTGCTGTAGTAGGGTAACGACATTGTTCGGTAAACTGTCACTAAACTTACTGATGATGTTGATAAGGGAGCAGGTAAGGAGCTCTATCAAGTTATCGTTAGGAGTTAGCATGGGGGTGGATTCTTCAATGGGAGAAAGCAAGGCACAACCGTTCGGCTGAGAGAAGGAAGGAGTATTGGTAATATCTCTATGTGCTTGCACATCATAGGACTTACCTAACGGGGTTCGTGGGCGGGGGGTGCGGTAGACAGTCTTTGTGTAAGATTGGGAGTGGGGTTGAGCAGGGGAGTGGGTGGGAGATTGCAGAGAGTAAGAGGTTTGTTGAGAGAATTGCATTTGCTGTGACGGAGAGAATGAAGAGGAGGTAGAGGAGGTGATATCAGCATATAGACGCTTAGGGTAGGGAAATCTCAGTGCGGCCTCAGAGTAGCTAATATTGTCCTGAGACATAACAATTTTAATAGATTTTTGCCGAGCATGTTCCGGGCATTTAACATCCGTCGCTTTGTGAGCTCCTCGGCATAGGATGCAAGTCGAGAGATCGTCAATAACTGAGCAACTATCACCAGAGTGTTCCTGACCACATCTAAAGCACCGGGGCTTTGAGCGGCATTGAGCACGGATGTGTCCAAAGCGACAGCAATTTCTGCATTGTATTGTTGGCAGCTGATATGTGCTTACAGGGAGTGATGTTTCATAACAGAAAACTCTCTCAGGAAGTGATTGACCAGTAAAGGTTAAAACTACAGTAGTGGAAGGAACCCAAGTAACAGTGTCTTCCTTTTTGGATTTAACATTCAAACGACGGGCCCTGATTACTTCTCCGCAGTTGGGAGGAGTTCTGATTCCTTCTACTAGTTCCTCTAAGGTCCAGTCTGTTGGAATATCACGGACCACTCCCATCCGTGACACATGAAATTTGGGAATGTCTGCAGCAAATTTGTGTTTCACTAAAAAATCGTGATTTTTAAAAGCATTGGCAGCAGCCGCTGAAATGAATTCTAAACAGGCCCTATTTCTCCCCAGTGCTTTTATACTACCATCTACTATATCAGGAATATTATTTTGGTGGATGAGTTGCGCAAACTTTAATATCCTTATCGACTGCCCAGCAGACAAATCCGGTTCTGACCGCGTAACGTGAACAATAAAAGGACCCATATCATTTGCACTATATACAATTTTAGAGTCAGATTCGAAACCAGGTTTGGAGTACACTGACTGATAGGAATCCGATGGAGGGGTACTTTTTTTTGCATCAGTTTGAAGCGGTTCAACACAGTGTCGTTTTCGGGACTGTAAGGTCTCATTCGATGAATTTGCACCACCCCCATCAGGGGGATCATCGTCTCCCATTTCCCTCATTTAAAATGAGGGAAACGGGAAAATAACCACTTACAATACTACACACAGCAGGCAGCAAGACGCACACACAAAAAACAAACAAAATTAGGCACTCAAAACAATACAATTCATAAAATTCACAATTAATTCAACAACCACGTGTTTTCAATAACACATTGACAGCAGAAACCTATTTCAAGTTAAATAAATATCAACTTTATGTCAATGATAACAATTAAGTTGATTTCAGAAATAAACATGTTTGAAGTTGTAGCGTAAATTAAACTTTAAAGTTATTTTTCCATTAATTCATATTTGTTTTCATTTTTGGCAAATGAATCGCGAATGCAGATTAGTGTTGGAAGGGCTCCCCAAGGTTGACCGACGACCTTGTGAAGGTCGCAGGAATCCGTTGGATGCGAGAAGCACGGAACTGGTCGAAGTGGAGGTACTTGGGGGAGGCCTATGTCCAGCAGTGGACGTCTTTCGGCTGAAATTAGGATGATGATGGTGAATGTTGATATAAAAAGGTCGATCGCAGCTGTAATTTGGTCTAGCAAATTAAAAATCAGAGTTTACGGCTATCAAATTAGACATAATTTATTATTATAATTCATTCTTTATTTTCGTTTAAATCGTTGTCCCACACCAGGAATTTATCCTGTATTGTGGGCACCCACAATACAGGATATTTTTTTTTTATGTGAGTTTAAATGCTTACAAACATTAAAACTCACATAGAAAAACAGCCAGACCCGGAACAACTACTTGTAGGTCAAACAAATATTTGTTCCGTGTAGGAATCAAACCCGCAACACGCAGCAACCAACCGTGCCGTCAAAAACAATTAAATAATAATAATAATTACAGATAACTCCACTACAATACGACTGGGTGGTACTGAATGTTCACGCAAAATCCGGCAAATGGGACATAGTTGAATCACTGTTTACTAAGAAGGTAAATTGTTTATGTTATTCGTTTTATTGAATACAAAGTAAGTCAGTCTTCATAAAGCTTCGTGGGTTTTGTAGTAAAGTGCGCATACGCAGATATTTTTTTTCAAATGAGAACAAGTGCAGTAGCCCGCTAGTCGGAGGTAACACTGAGCTTGACCTGGCCTAGCGTAGCACGGTGTTTCAATAGAATGCGAAGGCAGCTGGTACTGGTTTGTTATCATTGACGTGCGGCCTACTGTACCTACACAAAAAATCTGCAAAATTAAGACGTACAGACGCCAAAACATCAAGCTACCCAAAACTGTCAAATTTTCCCAATCAACTTTGAACCTTATGCTTTAGCGATAAAGTTGAAAATCTATTAAAGGAATTTGACAGATGGTGCAGTCCGCGAGGCTTAAGCTGAGCTTTGCATTTGTGTGAGTGCACATAGATAGTGTAGGTGTGACGTCGGCCTAGAGCGCGACGCGTCCTTTGCTTGGTTTAAACCGGTTTATACTGCTTTTTGCCAATCAGCCTGAGGCGCACTCACACAAATGCAAAGCTCAGCTTAGACCTCGTGGACGTAGCTTATGTGCTGGCGTCTGTACATTAAAAAAAAAATATATTTTCCTGTGTATTTTGTAAACCTTCGTATAAAAATACCATAGAAAAGGAGGTTATCAGTTTATGGACTTAGACATTTAGTTAGTTTATACATTTTGTTAATTTCTTCTTCTGAATTTCTTCATTTTCTGTTTTTCTGGCTTTTGTGATATAGGACCTCCTAGTACAAGAGCTATATTGATGTTTTGAGTCGAAGACTCCGTGGTCGAAGTGAAAAAAAAAAAAAATATAAATGCCTTTCCATCGTGCGTTGTATGTAATTTGTGCGTTTGATTTTGGACAAATTTAAAAGGCCTATGTTATGCCGTGTATGTAATGTATAATGGTTCTGAAAATATCGCCTTAACCTTCAAAATTCATCACTTTTCTATCCACAGGACTGGTTCGGTCGTACAACAGTGTCATCGAACATCCCCATAGAGACGCTACTGGCTCGTCTGAGCGACTTGCACGCAAGCAAGCAGCTGTTAGCGACGTGCGTCAACAAGGTACCCAATAGTGACGATCGACTTCGACTGGCACATATGTATAAGGTAAATAATCTGTAAATAAACGCCTGTATTCCCAAAGGAGTAGGTAGAGATTTGTTTGAAAAAAATCATCATCATCATCATCAGCCGGAAGACGTCCACTGCTGAACAAAGGCCTCCCCCTTAGACCACCACGCCGAACGACAATCCGCCACTTGCATCTATCGGTTGCCCGCGACTTTCACGATGTCGTCGGTCCACCTAGCGGGAGGCCTGCCTACGCTGCGTCTTGCGGTTCGTGGTCGCCACTCAAGAACTTAGAACTTGAAAAATATAGAAATAGAAAATATTTATTGTCCAGGTAATACAGTAAGCAGGTTCACTGGTTAACAGCAAGTTAAGACCACATGAGTAGCTTAAAATATTACCTACAGCTAGGTTACAATAGGATTTGCTAGTGAGCCCCAAACTAGACAGTTAGTCTGTATCTTGGGGCTCGGAGTATGAATTCCAGAGTGGAGACTAGTGGTGATTTCAAGTATGGTATGATATATTGATGTTTGTGTGATGTTTGTGTGTGTGTGTGTGTGTGTGTGTGTGTGTGTGTGTGTGCGTGTGTTTGTTCCATTGTGCTTTGTTTGATATGGTGTCAAGTTCGGGTCTTTATATTAATTGTTTATTTCGGCAGTTATTTTCCTCCAGACTGAATTTCGGCTATGGCGTCCTATCTCAGCGGAGACTAACCATCGACGTAGGAGATGTTATAGTGCACAAGTGTGTGCGCAGGGGCCCGTGGCTAAATAATAACAGCCGCACAGGTCGATCGATCAGGTTAAGCTACACTTGCCGCGTTTGGTCTGTGGATTACAGAATATCTAGGTTTCCAAATATATATTTTGAAAGGACACCGACATAAAGAGGAGATATAATGAATTTCACATTTCTATAGAAAACTTATTTTTCTCATAACTCGTCTTTAAATCAGTGCCCATTCAAAATATATATATTTGGAAACCTAGCAATTCTGTAATCCAATCGGAATAAATACTTACCAAAATAATTTCTGATTTACAAATTATTTTGGTAAGTATTACGTTTGTATGAACTGCTGCAGCATGGTCCACCGGCCCCTTAAAATCCATTAAAAATATGTTTTTTTTATTAAAGTAATGGGTGCAGTTCTGATCTCCTAACTAGGTTACTGTATAACCTGTATGAAGGGGGTGACAGTTCCGATCCCCCTTGAATTACAAGGATTTGTATTTTTACTGTTTACATATTTGACTGCTATAAAAATATGGTATAACTAAATGTAAAAAAATAAAATAAAAATGAAAGTAATGCCTGTCCATATCGGTATTGCATTTGTGTTTTGTTTTTAGATACTTTTGAAAATGTCAACTGTATTACTGAGACTACATCAAATAATAATTTCGTTCATTCGCAGATCCATGCCGTAGTAATAGAAACATTAGCTAAACAGAAAGACAGAGCAGCTCTCACCAATTACAAGATGACTCTCAACCCACAGTCTGAAGAGTACATCCTAGCTGAGAATACACTAAGAGATAACGTAAGTTTATAGATAGTGCAATCCACGAAGACGCGCCCCACTATTTTTCCTAATGCTTACAGCAGAAGTGTGCAACATTCCGCTAGTGTTTTAGTTTTGTAAATACACACGAATTATTATTAGTGGGTAATTAGAGTGTATCGAAAGAACTAAAACACTAATGGAATTAACTAGCGATAAACACTAACGATTCGGAAGAAGAGTGGGGCGCGTCTTCGTGGATTGCACTATCTATATCTAGAATTTACTTAAAAGGGGGATTGCGATAAGTTAGCCCGCGAAATTCAAATTTTCTTAAGTTTTTTTTGCAAGTTGCAGGTCCGTGTGAGTTTGTATGTTGATCTAATCTAAGTACGATTCGCGGTCTAATGGCAATGGCAAAGTCGGAAGTGTGTGTGTGCGTGTGTACTCATCTTCACGCACACATTCACAGCGTGTTTGTACACCTGGTAATCACAAGTAAAGCGCGTGTCGCTTCGTGATACAAAAATATGTACTGTATGATAAAATTAAGACAATGGCCCCGATCCTGCTGTTCACTAACTAAACTAAATTTAAGTTCAGTGCATCTTTTTCTTTCTATTTTATTATGAAAAGGACAGAAGATAAATATTAGTTCAGTCCTGTCAAATTAGTCAGCGCCTGACGTAAATTGACGTATTTTTAGTAGCCAATTTTTTTATCACGTCTAAACTTGTCTATGGATTATCTAATTTGACGGTACTAAACTAATATTTATCTTCTGTCCTTTTCATATTGAAATGGAAAGAAAAAGATGCACTGAACTTAAATTTAGTTTAGTTAGTGAACAACAGAATCGGGGCCATTATGTGACCAGGTTTCTCTTTGGGTACCTAAAGTTCGGCCCACGAGAGAATGCGTCCTTGATACCTATGAGTTTCATACAAACGAATTTCATGTTTTGCGAATTTGATCTTTATTAGCTATAGGTAGACTAGAAATTGTCGCGCTGATAGGTGTCAGGAACACATTCTCTTGACGGCCGGACTCTAACTAAATAGTAATATTGTAACATTAGTACGGTCAGCAACAAAATTCGATTAATTAATTTTTTGGTTTCATTTTTCTTTTGTTACTTTTTAAACTTATTTTTATATAAGTAGAATAGAATAGAATAGAATAGAATACTCTTTATTATGTACACCATTATAAATTACAGACATAAATATAGAACTTTTGCAAAGGGTGACACAATGGGCGGTCTTATCGCTAAAAGCGATCTTTTAAAGACAACCTTTGGATGGATTAAATAGGGGGATAAAGTAATTTGGTATTTTAATTTAGAATGTGTTTAGTTTAGTTTGTGATCCTCCTGTACGAGTCGCAATAAATACTTTTTCTTTATTAACACTTCAGTTTTTTAATCTCACTTATTGAGCTAAATATTTGTTCAAAATTGCAGCAGAAATACAATGCAATTTTGAACAAATATTTTGTTCAATAACTGAGATTAAAAAAACTGAACTGTTTATATTTTGCTCAATAACCGAGATTAAAAAAAAACTAAAGTGTTAATCGACTTTTGTTGCCGACTGTACCTACCCCATTATACCCTACTTAAAAATTAATAGTTTTGTTTTGTCTTCTTTGCAGTCAATAAAATGGAAGAATTGAGAATATGAAGACTATAGGCGACACGAAGAAGGAACACGACATAAAGGCGCGGGCCCACTGCGGCGCATGCTGTGCACGGGCACGCGGCGCATTTTAGCTGCGTGTATTAATTTGGTTGACAACGTGGGTCTACGTTTCCTCTGGAGTACACGGAGACGACCCACGACTATGTATAGCGTGGCACGGCGCACGGAGAGGCTACACACGTGCCACTGCAATCCACGGACACGGGCTTCACTGCGGGAAGTGGGACGGGCGGGGAAGCGAGCGACGCCTGCGCCATTTTATCAATTGCTATTGGGTCATATTCGTGTACTCCAGTGGAAACGTAGACCCACGTCGACAGCGTTGAGCTATGAAACCGCCTATTCGAGCAAGCCATGCATGTATCAATGACGTCAATTCATGCGTAGCCTCTCCGTGGGTTGCAGTGGACACAACCACATACATTTTCTTCCAAAGCGAAACTTAATACACGTGCGTATTCTCTCCGTGCGCCCCGGTGGGCCCGCGCTTTAATGTTAGCTATTTGTAAAAACTGTAATTATATTATGAACTTAGTTTTTTTTTTTGAGACCACTGTTTGCCTAGTTGTTACGGGCGCGACTTATGAATTGTAGGTCTTATGTTTGAACCCAGACAAGCACTTTGTGTAAATTATTTCATCAGCACTGCTCTCAAAATGGTGAAGGAAGATATTGTGACGAAACCGGCATGTGCTAGAACCAAAAATTCGAAGACATGTGACATCTACCGACCCGCACTGGGCCCGCGTGGTGGATTACGGCCCACTCCCTCTCACCAAGAGTAGGGCTGTGTCCCAGCAGTGGGAACATTATAGGCTGGTTTATACTTAGTTTTTAGGTATTAAGTATGATGAAAGATCTTGTGTAAGTATGTTAGATTCACATAAGTTGTTTATTTGACTTGTTATTTTGTATCATATGAAACTTTTATGACTATACTTGAAATATTATATTGGCCCCGATTCTTTTGCTCACAAACTAAACTAAATTTAAGTTCAGTGCATCTTTTTCTTTCTATTTCACTATGAAAAGGACAGAAGATAAATATTAGTTTAGTCCTGTCAAATTAGTCGGCACCTGACGTAAATTGACGTATTTTTAGCAGGCAATTTTTTAATCACGTCTAAACTTGTCTATGGATTATCTAATTTGACGGGACTAAACTAATATTTATCTTCTGTCCTTTTCATATTGAAATAGAAAGAAAAAGATGCACTGAACTTAAATTTAGTTTAGTTTGTGAACAACAGAATCGGGGCCATTGTCGTTGGATGAAAACTAGATGTAATAAGAATTATTAAAAACTTATAATCTCATTTAATTTTGTATTTTATTTGTCTACTTACTCTTTCTGATATCTTATATATAAGGTATAACAGAATAAACGCCAAGTCCTGACAGTAGTTTGTTCTTAATTGACTACTGAATCGGTTTCAGTAACTCTTAATAGAGGTATTTTTTTAATAAATTATGTATTTTTTCATACTAACCGCCGATTAAGCCAAAGAAAATTAAACCTTATTTCAAAGCTCAATTTTAAATGCATAAAGTAATGCTAGTGTCAACACGATTTTCTTAATAAAAATAGCAATAATTAAAAAAAAATAAGTTTTGGTCATTGTATTATGCTTTTAACTCAATACTCTAATTGGGGTGTATGAGGTCTTGCGTTAATTACATTATCACTACATAGTATAAAACAAAGTCGCTTTCTCTGTCCCTATGTACCTACGCTTAGATCTTTAAAACTACGCAACGGATTTTGATGCGGTTTTTTTTAATAGATAGAGTGATTCAAGAGGAAGGTTTATATATACATGCATGCATGTATAGTAGAGAAACATTGATAATTTTAGAGGTTTCTAATGTGATGTCGTAAATAAACACATTTTTTTGCGCTTACTTTTCAAACGCTGGCTGAACCCTACGAGATAGGTCAAAATAATGTACTACAGTATTGTACACCTTAAAAAGGTCTACAAAAAAGTCCGCGATTGTATATGTCTATCTCTTAGGGATAACCCACAATAATCATTTTTTATCCTTTACTTTTTACGAGAAATAATGGCTTATTTACGAAGCGATTTTAAGCAATACAGCATTAATCCTTATCCGATTAAGTACCTTAAATACATTGTGCATTCAATATAGATAAATATGGCCCTTTACAGCATGTAATTTAAATGAATATTTTCGAAGATATTACAGATTTAAAATGCAGGGACATAGCGGTTGCTGCGGTAACGGCCGCGGCCGAGGGCCGGCCGCGGCGGCGCGTGCTGACATTCTTGAAGTACCTATACTTAGTATCAGCATTGCACCCGTGCGAAGCCGGGGCGGGTCGCTAGTTACTAATAATAAAGCTAAAGAGTTTGTTTGAACGCGCTAATCTCTGGAACTGCCAGTCGGATTTGAAAAATTATTTTTGCATTTGATAGTCCAATTCTTGAGGAAGGCTATAGGCTACTTAACATCATGCTAACTTCATTAGGAGCCGAGCAAAAACAGAAAAGAAATAACTCTATAATAAGCGAAAACTTAAGTAATAGCGCGGCCAGGCGATGCGATGCGATGGGGTAGGTCGGGGAACAAGAAATTTCACACGGGCAGAAGCTAGTCATAATATAAACTCGCCTACTTCCCGTGCGAGTAGGCTGAAACTACAGAACGCCAGCTGCTACGATCCTTACATACTCCTTTTGCTCCGTTTACGTTCATACATCCGCACGCCGGTTGCGAGTACCTACCACCCAACTGACCTTTCTGCAGAACATCACTAATAAGGTAGGTATATTTCTGAGAATCTCTAGAAAATTTGTCGGGTGGGGTCGAGTTGTCCTAGGGTTGAACTGTCACGGGGTTCAGCGGGTGGAGTTTCTTGCCCGTTCTTCTCCATAGAGATCTACGTTTTGGAATGGGCAACTAGCTTCTAGCTAGCTTGTTTTTCTATTTTTATTGTATCTGATGTATGTCTCTGGTGTACCTACTGTGTGTCTCTTTTGGTCTGTGCTAAATAAATGTATTTTCTTTCTTTCTTTCTTTCTTCAACTTTCTGGCTAACTGGCCGACTCTTTGACAATTCAAAAGTGCCTGTAAATGTTTTAATTGAAATAAATGCTTTGAGTTTGAGTCGAGTCGTCGACATAATTTTAATATTATTTCCATTGTAGGAACCCTAGAATTTGCCTAACCCTTTGGGCAAATACTTACAGGCGTGAAGTACTTCACCCAAACCATTCTAACCGCAACACAGCTAATTTGCATTCGCGACTTGGCAAAAATGTAGGTAAACAGATATGAGTTTATGGAAAAATAACTTTAATTCCTAGATAATAAAGTTCAGTTTACGCTACAACTTCAAAATTTTTTATAAATTTTTCAATAGTGTTAGTCATTCTGAAATCAACCTAATTTTATTATAATAAAGTTGATATTTGTTAAGCTTAATAGACTTTATATTCCAATTTTATATTAATGGCTCCATCGTTTTATCGATGCTTATGAAATAAATTATGATTATTATTATTATTCTGCCAATGTCAAGGTTAAAGGAAAGTGTATCTTATAATTACGATTGGTTACGATGATGACTTCAACTTAAAACGTCATTGACAACGTCATTTGTCGTCATTTTAATGAATCACCTTCACAAAACCCTTGTGAGTTGAGTTGTGACAAATGGTGACAAATTAGCATTCCGTACACAAAAATGACTCCAATCGAAATTCGACTTTACATCTTACTCATTAAAGTTAAATTCACTGTGTCATTACCAATGAGTCATGATGAACTTAAGGAAAACGGTCCAAGTGAATTTCCTTTTCTGTAAGTGAATAACCTTCGTTCTTCTTATGAGAAAAAACAAATTGTAATTTTATTGATAAGATATTTTGTCGACCAGTATTAGCTTCCGCAGTGGTAGACCGCGAAATTCAAATTTTCTTACGTTTTGCAATTTGCGGGTCAGTGTCAGGTTATATCTTGATCAAAATTTGATTCGCGACTTTAACAGGTAGGTACGTATTTACAGAATTTATTAAAATCATTAGAAACATTAATACATCTTTCTAAGTGAGATTTGTACCTTATGCACTTTTCGCTAGGAGATTTCTTCTTGTGGTACAAATCTAACTTAGGAAGATGAAGATGTATTAATGATTCTAATGACTATAATTCTGTGAATAAGTACCTGTTATAGTCGAGAATAATTTTTTAATCAAGATACATGCTGACACTGACCTCCAAATAGCAAAAAAAAGTAAGAAAATTTGAATTTCGCGGTCTACCACTGCGCAATCACCTTAAAACGACATTGATAAGTATTTCAAATATTTAATACGGCAGAAAGATATTTGATCTTATCTCGTATCTAAATTTTCTAGGCACGTCTAAGAGCAATGGTGGTTCAGGTGTAACGGCCGCGATTTACGAGTTGTAGGTTGTAATTTATATCAACACTGCTCTCAAAACGGTGAAGAAAAGCGCGCGCAAATTGTTGCAGTCAAATTCAGACAATTGTTGTAATTTCTTTTAGTCGACATACTTCAAGCGCAACACACTACAGATAGCTATCTCTTTCTATGTCATACGTTCCGTATTATCTGTCGCAGTCGTAGTTGAAAACCAGTATCCGAACAACACAAAACGTCGCTCAGTATGAACGTAGCATATCTTCCTATACCTAGCTTCAACACCGAGCATAGTTGTTTTTCTTATCATCTGGTTATGAAACTGATAAAAAAGAAGGTCTGCCATTGTTACTTATCTGATAAAAACGAAGGTAAATATTTATTAAATACCTAAGTACCTATATTAAACAAAAAAAGTTGGGTTAGTTACACCATTTATAACTCAAGAACGGCTGGACCGATTTTTATGATCTTTGATTTTTTGGATTTGTCTCCGCCCCGAATAGCAGAATAACTATAAAAGTGAGAAAAATTCACGAAAAAAGAAATTATGAAGATTATTCATTTTCTCATACACTGGTTCTTTATTGATTCTGAGGCGGTACGAAGTTTGCCAGGTCAGCTAATATCAGCTAAAACATTTTATATTAATAGAGTATGTAACAATACTTTGGAAGATTATTGTCCAGATACATGCAAGTCAACGTTTATGATCAGGTTCCTATTTAAATTACCCACTATTTCCAAGTTGGCGGGCACCTATAGTCTGTCCCAAAAATATCTGATGAATGTGTAAACAAACCCTGCTTAGGTTTTTTGTACGCAAATACTCAATAAAAAAAAAAAACATCGACGAAAATTGTGGTTTTAAAATGAATTCCAATTTATCAAAGGAAAAATCTTTAGGGTGATTTAAAAATAGATAATGAGAATTTCTGATTTTGCCCTGTCAAAATCAGAAATTCTCATTATCTACTTTAGGTAGGTAGGTACCTACCTACCTATAGGTTGTACAAATACCTACCTATGGGTAAGTTTCTATATGATTTTAGCATTAGAGTTTCTACTCTAATGCCAAAATCATATAGACATTAATTATTATTGATAGGTACACAAATTCGAGTAGGTACCTACCTACACAAATTACAATCATCCATTGTTGGGTATTTTTTATGTAGATAGGTTAATTAATTAAACAATCATCATTCATCAATAACTAATTTAAAGTTAATCACGATTATGTAGGTACGGACGCCAACACATCAAGCTACTACAATCTGTCAAATTTCTTTAATAGATTTTCAACTATAGCGAGGAAGCATAGGGTTCAATGTTGATTGGGATTATTTGACAGTTTCGGGTAGCTTGATGAGCTGGCGTCTGTCTGTACATGACTAATTTGTTAGGTACCTACCAATTTGATTGCATTTTTATGTCATTCAGGTTGGCTGGACAAATCTTCAAAATAGCTCGCATTTAACTAGGTCAATAGTGCATTTTATGTGACGGCTAAACACCCTAATTTCAGAATTTGTGACGCTACAGAATCTTAGATAATCGATCGAAAACGTGTCCAGCCATCTTGAAAAACCACTTTTCGCTGGTCTCTCAATCTCGGTAACGGAAGTGATTTTGACGACTTTTTGCATATCAACGGGCGTCACATAAATTTGTGACAGGCATCGAGCTAAAAGTTTTGTGATACGAACAGCGGTTTTGTAGAAAAATGCAAAAATCTGTGTCCAGCCATCTTGAATTTACGTATAAAACTTTTGGCTGGCACTTCTGAATCTCAATAACGGGAGCGTTTTCGAATATGGTTCCTTTACTAACATTTAGTGACGCAATTTGTGACAGTAATAACGTTCGATTTATGGCGTCACATGTAAGGGTTTACGAGAAATCAGTAAAAACTTACATGTCCAAATAACCTGCGTTCAAGCTGGCTGGACACATGTATCTCCGCAGCCTGATGATCTACGGCCTTCGAAATATATTAAAATTTTTGTGACGGGGACGATAATGATTTACTGAATTTGTGACGGAGAAACTTTGAGTAGTTTCAAAGATATTGATCATTTAAATTTTCCCATACAAACACTGCAGTAGGGTTACCAATATTGTAGGTTTTATGTAGGACTAAGTATATTTTAAGGTGTTTTCTTTAATGGACGAAAATCCGTGTTTTGGTGATAGTAGTTGACAGAATTATAATCATTACAACAATCAGTAATACAACTTGTTAAGTTAGTATAATCCCCAAATGTGAAAATTTCATGAAATAGTCATTCTTGGGGATTACTTTGGTCTAAGAGAGTTGTGTTGATGAATTTATAGATTATAATTCTGTAAATACATATTTGTTACGGCCGCGAATCATATTTTAATCAACGTACAACTTAATACTGCCAGCAAATTGCAAAAAACGTTAAAAAAATTGAATTTCGCGGGCTACCCTAGCGCTTTCGCCTTAAATCGATAGATGACAAAAGTGTAGAAGTGAGGAATGGGGGGGGGAATAACTTTTTGATGTTATTATTTACGTGCAGATACCTACTCTTTTTAGTAGGTAGGTATTGGTGTTTTTCATGGTAAGTACATAGGTAGGTATTGGTGCCGATTCTCTTGTCACAAATGCGTCTAAACTAGACTACAAATCACCAAAATTTAGTTTATTCCTGTCAAATGATGATTTCCCATTCTGAAATTAACTAAAGTGACACAACTTAACTAAATTTTAGTTTGACAGCACTAAGATTGCACTGAGTTAATAGTTTAGAGAAAATAGTAATTTTGCTATTCTGAATTTGAGGTTTTTCCGCTAAAATTTAGATTCTCTAACTAAATCTGACTATTTTTAATCGCGACTTAAAAGGTGTGGAATAACATTAGTTGGCATGAGCTAAAATTCACACCAACATCTCGACTTCGGATGCAAAAACAGTACTGTTTTTTGATTTTCTTTTCTTTTGCTTATATCTCGAAAACGGTGTGTCCTATCGCAAAAATAATGAAAATTTCGACCCCCTTTTAGAAATCCGCATACCCTTAAAACTCAACACGTTGGTAATAATGTTTCATATTTTCCATACAAAAGTGAAAAATTCCATAAAAATACTATGCCCCTTCGACTCATAAAAAACACGGTGAGGGGCCCGTTGCTAAATAATAACAGCCGCACAGGTCGATCGATCAGGCTAAGCTACGCTTGCCGCGGTTGGTCTGTGGATGGGTGACCAACTTTACATACCGAGACCCCTCCGTGCCTCGGAAAGCATCCTGGCTGTCATTCGTGTATCTTTGACAGCCGTTACGGGTAGTCAGAAGCCCGAAAGTCTGACAACCAGTCTTACCAAGGGGTATCGTATTACCCAGTAACTGGGTTGTGGAGGTCAGATAGGCAGTCGCTCCATGTAAAACACTGGTATTCAGCTGCATCCGGTTAGACTGGAAGCCGACCTCAACATAGTTGGGAAAAGGCTAGGCAGATGATGATGATGAGGGCAAATGAGTATCTACTTTTTGGCTGAATGCACAAACCGTGCGAAGCCAAACAAACAAAAAAAAAAACCTACTTACCACGTGGAGTCGCGATTGTCAAATTCGATTTGGTTGTGTCAAAATTATTTTTAAATTTAGAGATATTTTAATGCAGAATAGCTCTAAGATTCTCATAGACAAAAGTAAGTAATTTTAGTCATAGTTTAGTTCGGTGTACAAGAGAATTGACACCATTGTGTCAGGATAACTAATGCTCGAAGGTGTTTAAATGAAAAAGTATATATCGGCATAATTATATAAAATAAGTATCGGCATCACTTTTAAACGTCGGACATAATAAAAATAAAAAAAAAACCAGATGGAATCGACACTTTCTATCTCAATACCATTGAGACTTTATTTATGTAAAAAATATGGTCACCTCACAATATTAATGGATGTTTGTATGGGAAAATTTAAATGATCAATATCTTTGAAACTACTCAAAGTTTCTTCGTCACAAATTCAGTAAATCATTATCGTCCCCGTCACAAAAATTTGAATATATTTCGAAGGCCGTAGATCATCAGGCAGCGGAGATACATGTGTCCAGCCAGCTTGAATGCAGGTTATTTGGACATGTAAGTTTTTACTGATTTCTCGTAAACCCTTACATGTGACGCCATAAATCGAACGTTATTACTGTCACAAATTGCGTCACTAAATGTTAGTAAAGGAACCATATTCGAAAACGCTCCCGTTATTGAGATTCAGAAGTGCCAGCCAAAAGTTTTATACGTAAATTCAAGATGGCTGGACACAGATTTTTGCATTTTTCTACAAAACCGCTGTTCGTATCACAAAACTTTTAGCTCGATGCCTGTCACAAATTTATGTGACGCCCGTTGATATGCAAAAAGTCGCCAAAATCACTTCCGTTACCGAGATTGAGAGACCAGCGAAAAGTGGTTTTTCAAGATGGCTGGACACGTTTTCGATCGATTATCTAAGATTCTGTAGCGTCACAAATTCTGAAATAAGGGTGTTTAGCCGTCACATAAAATGCACTATTGACCTAGTTAAATGCGAGCTATTTTGAAGATTTGTCCAGCCAGCCTGAATGACATGCATTTTTTGTTAGGTATAGACAGAGAATATAACGACACCTGCAATTTAAAACATTGTAACTCATTTTTCACTACTTTTCAGGATAGCGATTTAAACATTCAACATATTCTCACTTTGTTCCTATAAAGTCCTAGCGTCTTCCAATTTTGTAAATATAAGTAAAAAGGGATTATTACTTTGCTGTATGACTAATATGTTATTTACTTACCTATGTATTTTATATGTTTTTATGAATTACAATGATTTTTCATTAAAAAGTGAGTTACAATGTTTTAAATTGCAGGTGTCGATAATATGTCGTGTAGGCATCTGTGACGAACATCAAATAGCAAATACCTACTCACCTAAATAAAACAATAAAATATAGGTAGGTAGGTAACTAGGTACCTACGTAAAGACCAATTCCGGAACGCCCTATGCAACGCCTGTAAGGCACATCTGAGGGGACTGTAAAGGGGTCTCCCCTGACGGCTGACCACTGTGCCACCGTCTTCCTTGGGGTCACATTTTTTCGCGACCAATTTCGTTAATTTTTTTGTTAAATAGTATTCGTCAGAGAAGGCGATTAAAAGTATACATGTGGTATAATTTATTGCATAGGTACTAGCAGCGCCCCGCGGTTTCACCTGCATACGTTTCGATCCCGTGGGAATATCGGGATAAAATGTAAGTACCAAATTTCATCCAAATCCGTTTTAGTAAAAGTGCGCAGTGCTGATCACCCCTATCCTATTCCAAGTTAAAGAAATATCATCTTTATTACTTACAAGTTACATTGATTTCAGAGTGACTATAGCACTATTGAAAATGTTATAAAAATCTCTGAAGTTGTAGCGTACGTAAACTGAACTTTATAATTGTGTAGGAATTAAAGTAATTTTTCCATTAACCTTTTAACCGCCCGGCTTCATAAGAGTTGTCGTGCCCCCAGCGCCCGGCACAGTGATTCGATTTTTTTTTTCGAATAACCTGATAGAGGACAGCGTAATTAATAAAAAAAAACACAGTGAACGAGCTGTGGTTCGTAAATATAAGAGTCTGGCGAAATGGACACGAAAATATTTGTCGCATTAATCCGACGTAAGCGGTTAAAGGGTTAATTATATTTGTTTACATTTTTGGCAAATAAATCGCGATCGCAGATTAGTTACGTTTGTGCGTGAAGAAAGTAACAAACATACAACACACACTCACAAACTTTCGCCTCTATAATATTAGTGTGATAATGTGGTTTCCATGCTGTAGATCCCAGATTAGGCAGTGTTATTGGGTGTTCTATCAGGAATTTCTCATCGGATTAGGACTTGTACTCGATTGATGGCAATATGGCTCGCCCCCTATTAGGTACACACGGCTACACATCAAGCTATACATTTCCAGATATAGCTGACTTCGCACTGTATAGGTTTTTCGTACAATCAGTAGTCTGCTTATCCTGGTTATGTATAGCTTGATGTGTAGCCGTGCGTACTTACATGGGACAAACATAATAATAAATAATAATAATAGCCTCCCCGACTGATTTCGGTCACGATGGCCAATCTCAACGGAGATTAGCCGGGTACGCAGGAGATATTATAGTACACAAGTGTGCGCGCAGACACAGGTGCACTCCCTCTTCCCTCACTCTCATAGTCCGATGGAAGGGCAATCCGACACGACCGGAGAGAAATCAGGCGCAGGACCAACGGCTTAACGTGCTTTCCGAGGCACGTGGGTATCACACCGCCAACTTCCAAACTCCAGGCTGCTACTAAGAAATTCCTAATGGAAAAACTCAATAACACTTTGCCCGACCCGGGAATCGAACCCAGGACCCCACGCTTAGCAGTCGCGTTTGCGACCACGAGACCAACTCGGCAGTTGCGGGGCGGGGCGGAGACAAACATAACTAGGGAAATGTAAGTGTACCTACTTATTAGATATAGGTCCGTACCTCTGCCCAACCCTTTAGGCTATACAAGCGTGATGTTACGTAATCACCGTCCTTAATTTGTGTTATCTACCTGAGTACCCAACTTGATCTCGAGGCTTTCCAAGGTTTCCCTTAGGTACTAACGTTTTTAGTAGTAACCTATTCGTAATCTCCACTACTTTATGGATGACTAGAGGTAACTGATTCGAACACAAAATAAAACTCTCATCAACAATAACACGCATACATAAATAATTATTTAATGGGACATGTATTATTGTTCATCGCCACACCCGCAGCACCCCTCATCTACTTCCACACCACACATTCTCAACAGGAACACGAAACAGGTCACACATAGTAGACATCTCAGGATCTTTCCGCACGAACCACAGTCACAGCTACACGAACAGCACATTTTTGAAGACTACACAATCTTTACACTGTTAAATTTGCACCGTTTTGCACCACTAAACTTGTTGCGTCCAGGAATTTCCAGTCTCACCCCTAAAATGTGTTATAGAGCGGTAGGAATTTGCAACACACTCCTAGTTTATAAACTTTGCACGATTCAACTTGAAATGCGTCTGCTCGACTGTGAACTGTCGACACAGTGAATAGTAAGTAATATTCGTCACGAATACCTTATTTGAATAAAATGACTCGTTGACCAACCACGAACCGCAGTGGAATGACGCGTTCATTTGTTTGTGGTAGTATTACCTACTTGGTTCAGTTATCACTGGCGCTATCTACAGTACCTAAAGTATATCTAAAGTAGGTAAACAACTGTTAAGACACAGGTAGGCGATGATTATTTGCCTTTTTAGTAACGTTTTTAACTGTTACAAGAAAACATATTTTACAAGAACATAGATTGTTATTTAGAGTTAAATTTTTCACCAATTCAATTGATCACAGACAGGCTTGACGTGACTCCTGAAAGAATTATTAACTCGAATACTTGTATATCACTTTATTGGGACCTACTCAACACAGTAAAATAGATTATCACTCCAGACCACTTTCATCTTATGAGTCTTTAAATACCCAGCAATAATGAATGTTGGTATGTTAATGTAGAAAATATACCTAGCTGCTATTGACGCTTGGATCAAAATATTTCCTACAACTTTTAATAAACTTAAAGGGCCAATATATACCTATATTATTGGAACGAAGTTCCTTATCGCTCGTTGTGAAAGGGGCTAGACGGAAAAAATTCTTACGAAAAGTTGTCACGACACTTTTTGCTATAGTAAGCTATTGTAAGCTGTGCGGCGTCGCATGTTTCTCTGTCTGTCTCTCTCTCTCTTATAGAAAGCAAGCCAGATATTTTCATTTCTATTTCGCATTGAATATAATTATTAATATAATTATTTTATACAAGATTCAATACATTACATTATTTATTATTATAACTTAAAAAAAATAAAATTTTATTACAATTCCTTCACTAATTAATCGAAAGGAACTTCGTTCCATCCGGGTGTCCCTTGACACCTCTCAAGTTTTTTTTTTAGTTTTTAGTGGTTTTTGTTTGTGTCGGGGGTTTTAAAATTTAACTTTTAATGAATTACTAGTGTAGGTACCTATGTTAAGTGTATAAGTAGTTACGCCTAGTTTAATACCTAATGTGTTTTGTGAACGATTATGTGCGAGTAGTAAAAATAATATAAGTAGGTACCTACTGCAATAAACAAACTGCAATAGGTAAATAAACTTTGTTTCTGTTTTGTATCCCGCCATAACGAACAATAGGTAGGTATCTATAAATACCAGCAAGAAGGGTTTTTAATTCGTTATGTATTTTAAATCCTCTTCTTGATCACCTGTGCAGTGCTTCTTTGAAACCTATGTGTCAACCAGTTGTCAACAGTCTAGCTCTAGACGTTCATTCAATAACTCTAAACAGAGAGTAGTATATTCCTTGCTAAAAATTATGATTACGAAATAACAAATTAGTAACAGGGAACTCGATCAACCCAAATGCCATAAGAGATTTAAATTAAAAGCACATTAAAAGATTAAAATCTTTGCAGTAAGGTTCTTTAAAACCCCCTATGCCATTAAAATTGTGATCATATTACGTAAATACTTCATACAAAGTAATGATTCAATACTCATCCAACCAGCTCTCTGTGCCCAACCACCAGGGTCCTCCAAGTCCCCATAATCAACCAGATGATGACCCTTCAGACCTATGGAAAGATATAGATGTGCTGCTGCAACTTCTGTGGTAGTCTAAGATGTATCTTCTGCTTCACCGGCATTGCGTATTTGTTTCATCTGATCGGGATCGAGTGTGACAGTGCTTGTTGAAAATGTCATTGTTGTATTAGTGATGATTAATCATTGATCAATCCATAAATAAAATTGTATAGTCGGGATACTTTATGTAAAAGAAACTCCCAACTATTGTGCGTGTAACTTGTTTATTTGTATAACCGATACATGGAAAACAGTGTGAGACATAGAACTTATTATATTTTAACATAATTATTAATCTTATTGGAAGGCTCGCGAGGCGCACGAGTCTGTGACCGCCGAGCGCGTGCGCAGTTACCGAGAGCTTGTGACTTACTGCCGCGGCGTGCGGGCGACATGGATAGTGTTGTGCCGACCGTTACTAGTCACGTAACCTGGCCGGCACACGACGAACTCTAGAAGTGCGGGGAGTTATAGGGAGTCGCGCTATAATTGCTTTATTTTTCCTTTGCGAGCTACGAATAAGTAATAAGTCTACTTATTCGTAGTTTGCGAGTGTTTTTCTGTGTATCCTAGAACCAAAACAATCAGACATGTGACATCCACGCACCCGCACTGGGCCTGCGTGGTAGATTACAGCCTACTTCCTCTCGAAAAGAGGCCTGTATTCTAGCAGTGGGAACATTATAAGCTGATTATGCTAGCGTAGCAGCAAAGCTTTTATAGAATTTTCAAAATTGAAAAGAGGGCATCACAGATAGTGAAGTGGTTTTACCCGCTATGACTTCGGGGCTTTTTGCATTATAATGCTACGTTCACACACTTTCTAACGATACTAAAACCAAAGTTGTAGCTCTAACAGAAAAATTTAAAAAAATCGAAATGTCACGCGGTAACTTTCGGGCGTTTTTCGCTGTCACTTTCGTCCGTCTGGTCATTTGAGTGGATATCAAAAATCTTATTCCTTTGGTCTATTGACTTGGAGCTTAACCCAAATTACTCATCTGAATAAATAATTAAGATCGTAAACATCCATTTTCAAAAATGGATGGCAGTTTTCAAAAACTGCCTTTTAAAGGGATGGAATGGGTGTTGTGTATGAGAAATTAAGACACTAAGTATTGGCATGCGAACGGAGTCGTGGCCGAAGTGCTTGTTTGTATTAGCAAGCATTTATAGAGCATAAGGTGCTCGACCTTATATCATTCTTTGGCTACGGTAGGTACCTAAGTTAATAATTTCTGACCAAAATCCTAGCAAAACCTACGAAAGTAGAAATCAAAGGTAGGTCTATAGGTATTAGAGAAACTAGCTCAAATTCGGGAACGAACATCCTTTTTACAATGGGATTTTTGTATGAACTGTTGAAATTTGGACAGGTCAACGTCTGTTGGGTCAGCTAGTATCAGGATAAAAATATTAAAGAAAACACTAGCTACCCAAAACATTTATTTCTTTAAAAAACGTTCACAATATTCACTTAAATAAATTGTCGCAAAAACCATCTCAATTTCTGTCCCAAAAACCACAATATTCGGAATCAAAAAATGGAATATTCCTAAATCCCATCAAGATGGAGAATTGGGATAAGTATTTTTTTACGTCCATCATTGTTTTCATGCGTTTAGTCGTCCACAGGGCATACATCTTCAATTCCACACATTTCAAGCAACTGTGCACAAAGCCAGATACAACACAGGCAACGCAAGCAACGGCAGCACCAGTTGTCACCGCCGCAACAACAACAACACATCACAACAACACCAACACAACACTAACAAGTTAACAACAACGCATCACGCACAACAACAAAATATTGATATATAATCACTTTCTAGCGCAGAACAAATGATTTAATAAGTATTGATGTTTAAGCAATTTGTTGATTTTCAACAAACATGTTTGATTTCAATCTTCTCGGTTCAAGTTCGAACTTTTATAAGTCACCCATATGTCACCAAACTGACGGAAATGTGACAGATGATAGAAATCCAGAGATTCTGCATTTCTATACCTAACTCTAGTTTCAGTTAAGGTGGCTGCGGCAGGTGCGGAAAATCTCAAATGGCGAAAATATTCCAACCTTATTGAGAGTTTTATTATGTTCCAGCCAGCCGTTTGGGGTTGAAACACTAGGGAATCTGAGTATATAGTAGTCTGAGTATGACGTAATTGACGTATGACCCCATGGCCCGAGGGTTTCAACCCCAAGCGGCTCGAAAATATCATTACCAATAAGGTTATATTATTAAAAGTTCAAAACAAGATCACTTTTCAAGCAGCTTGATGCAGTTGGTGGCATCAAATCCTAAAATAACTGTCACGAACTGCTTGAAAAGTGTGAGCTTGCTTTGAACAATTTAGTTGCAGTCAAGTTTTAAGATTTTCTCAACTTTTATTAGGTACTAGTATACAAACTTTTGCCGCTGGCTTCGCTTGAGTTGACGTCGGAACTTTTTTCCAACTTTCACAATTCTTTGGGAATGTTTACTAAATCCTAAGCACATTTTCAAAGTTTAACAAAGTGGCCCTCACACCACACGCACATAATTATCCCACAGGAACGTACCACGGGAATAAAAATTATTGTATGTGTTAATCCAAGTTATAAAATATCTGTGTGCCGAAATTCATCTACATACTTTCAGCCGTTTTTGCGTGATCGAGTAACATCCAAACGTCCGAAAATACCTACCATCTTTCACATTGTATTAAGGGCGAATTCCACAAACTTTTAAACCTAGAATAAGTCTTAACCTGATTTTTTTTTTTGAATTTTTGTCTGTTTTTCCATCCTATAACTGACCGAAGTCAATTTGATGATTAAAATAAATATTGACTTTAGTAAAATCAGTCTTATGTCGGGTTAATAAATAAAACAACATATGTAATTTTATTGTAAGTGATTATATTGTAGATCATGTGGTATGCTTTCTCCAGTGAACGTTGAAGCCAGTGTCTCGAAATAACTGGCCAATATCTTCTTTGTCCAGGTTTAGTGATGTCTGCTAAAGAAAAACATTAGTTTTCATTTAGTCATTATTCATTCTAAGTTCCAACTATGTTGGGGTTGACTTCTAGTCTGACCAGGTCATCATGATCAGCCTTGTTGCACCCACGGCTGAATATATAGGCCTCCTCCCTGTTGTGCCATTTTTCCCTGGCTAGTGCGAGTCTCATGGAACGGGGTAATTGCGTATCACACTAACAGTAAAGGTGCTTGTGGCTTAAAGTAATAACAGCCGCACGGGTCAATCGATCAGGTTAAGCTACTCTTGCCGCGGTTGGTCCGTGGATGGGTGACCATCTTCACATACCAAGACCCCTCCGTGCCTCGGAAAGCACGTTAAGCCGATGATGTCGGCTGTCATTTGTGGATCTTTGGCAGTCGTTACGGGTCGTCAGTGGCCCGAAAGTCTGACAACCAGTCTTACCAAGGGGTATTGTATTACCCAGTAACTGGGTTGTGGAGGTCAGATAGGCAGTCGCATGTAAAATACTGGTATTCAGCTGCATCCGGTTAGACTGGAAGCCGACCCCAACATAGTTGGGAAAAGACTAGGCGGATGATGCAGTTGACTAACAGTAGGTACTTACATTTTGACAGTTCAACAACATTCATTACGTTATGTACAGACGCCAGCACATCAAGCTACTACAATATATCAAATTTATTTAATAGATATTCAACTTTATCGCTAAAGCATACGGTTCAAAGTTAATTGGAAAAATTTTACAGTTTCGGGTAACATGATGTGATGGCGTCTGTACGTCGATGAGCAGACAAATTCGAACATATGAAGTAAAGGATTTGCACAGTATATAGTGTGCCTGCTTAAGTTCGAATCCACGACCTCTACAACTCGAAAGTCGCGACCACAGATATAGATACACCTAGATAATGCAAGAGCAATTACTTCGCGTGCCAAAAATCTCACCAGCTTACGTACAAAAATTTTAAGCAGCCACTTTCGCGCTCAGTCCTGTGTGGCTGGGTGAGCGTAAGCGCTGGCGCTAGGCCCCGGAGGTGAGGCGAGATGGGTGACACACGCCGCTACGTCTTGGGATCTTGTGGTTGTTGTTGTTGGGTCTTGTATCGTTGTATTACAACGATTTATCACCTAACAACAAAGGCTTATAAAATTGCTCTAGTTGAATGGCTCCTTAATTTGGATTATAAGGCAACTGAGGATTTACTTACTCATCCAAAATAGTCCAACCCCCTACTTTCCCTACACATATTATATCACCTTTTAAAAATGAGTTCTCTTTATTGTTTTAAATCTGTGTGTTTATCATTGATAGTCAAAAAATGGCACGCTTGGTTTTCATACAGATCGGGATACTTGCGTTTTCTAGGTCTATCTGTGGTCGCCACTGCTCCATTGCTGCAGCTGCACCGACCCCAAATAAATCAGGATAAAAGGGCGAAGGGTGACGTAGATGCATAAAAACTTACAATAAATTCTTTCTTAGAGTGTTTGCTTGTGGTTGAGAACGAGAGTAGAGCATTTGCACCTGGCCTGCAAACAATTAGCATACTGTTTAAGAAACCGTGAAAGCTATCTTGACGAGCAAAGTGTTGTTTGTAGACGCGTCGCTTTTTTGCCATTGGGATACCCTCCGCTTGGAGAAAACGAAATTTTCTGTCGGACGTACATTCACAGCACTCCAGACTGGTATCAGTGCAGCCAATGTATGCTCTCTCTTCCTCTCCGCCGCCTTTGCATGCATCACTTTCTCGCAAAGAGAGACGACAACTCTCATGCGTTTTCGCTTCCGACCATGGACCGGACCAGGGCCGGATGTGCCAATACAGGGCTTAGAAACAGAAATCGGAGCCATAAGCTGCTAGTCGTGCCATATTATACTCTTAAAACCCACTGAAAACCATTTAAAAATAATTTCTAAAAAGTTACACTTTTGTTATTGGAAAAATCACAATCAATAAACTATCACAACGCAATATTGACGCAATACAAAGTTGTCAAAATAAACTCAAGAGTACCGTTACCCCACGCCAAGCCCGATCTCAATTTCGCTGAGTTCCCCAAAATGGACAACCCAATTCAAAAACCATTTGGCGCTAGCATCGAACTCAAGAGTACGAAACGTCATAATTCCAATGTCGATCGAAATCAAATTCAAGAGTAAGCACCCTGGACCATTGACATACCTCACCTCTAAAGTTGAGCATCTACAGAAATATAGGAAAAACTCTTACCTTTGAGGCCTTACCCTTGTCTGTCGCCATCGCTGACGGAAATTAGCTTCCTGAAAAACAACATCAAAAATTAACATTAGGTTTGAGTTTGAACTATTCTAAAATAACCTATGACTTTTTTGGTTTGCATTTTTGCAGTAAGCCATCCAAATAGCTGATACTTGCAAAAATCGAACCTGCGCTCCGTAGCGCAGCAGCCAATCACGAAAATCCTTCATCGCACATTATCAACGACCTCATTCGTTGACAACGTGCGCATAATTTCTAACGTGATGATAATGTTATCGTGGACGTTCACGGCATCAAGATTACACCGGGGAGTAAAATGTATGGAAATACAGCAGTGCGATTCTGTAACCATCTCACCGTGAAAACTTAGGTGAAGTGAGCGTGAAGTGAGCTGTCAGTGTCATCCTGATGCTAGGGATTGATACTCTTGACAGCTCACTCTAAGCTCACTTCACCTAACTTTTCACGGTGAGATTTTTACAGAATCGATCGGCAGGGTAGCACATCAACGCGCAGCTTGTTAATAATAGCCTCCCCGACCGATTTCGGTCACGGTGGTCGATCTCAATGGAGACGGTACGCAGGAGATATTATAGTGCACAAGTGTGCGCGTAGACACAGGTGCACTCCCTCTTCCCTCACTCTCATAGTTCAATGGGAAGGCAATCCCACACGACCTGAGAGAGATCAGGCGCAGGACAAACGGCTTAACCTGCTTTCCGAGGCACGGGGGTATCACATCGCCAACTTCCAAACTCCGGGCAGTTGAAATCAATCTGTTCATTAATTGTCAAGCTCTCAGTATACCGTCCGAGACAATGGTAAAGTCGGATGTGTGTGAGGGTGTGTGTGTGTGCGTGCGTGTGTGTCTTATGCGCGTGTCGTTCCGTGATATAAAAATACTATTATGAGCAGAAGCGTTTGCCCTTCAGTGGGTCAGTAACTGGCTGGTGTTATCATACTAACATCTTCTTTTGCGATGGTGCGGTAGACCTCAGCTAGGGTGGGTTCAAAAGTCTCCGTGATCTCACGACGAGGTATAGTTAGAGGAATCACATCCCCCAAGTTTTCTGGATTCTCTTGGTTTTGACTGGAAACAGTAAAAGTGTTGGGGTTGTGGATGTGTACAGTGAAACGCCAGATTTATAAAAGAGTGAAGAGTGGGGAGACGTACACGATACGTCCGTGCGTAATCATTCGTAGATAACATTAAAGATTATTTTGTTAATCGCGGCGCTACTAGGCAAGGCCTTTCCCGCACGCATGCGTCTCCCGCGCCCTATACCAGCCCTGGAATCGATCATCATCATCTGCCTAGCCTTTTCCCAACTATGTTGGGGTCGGCTTCCAGTCTAACCGGATGCAGCTGAATACCAGTATTCTACATGGAGCGACTGCCTGTCTGACCTCCACAACCCAGTTACTGGGTTTTACGATACCCCTTGCTAAGACTGGTTGTCACACTTTCGGGCTTCTGACTACCCGTAACGACTGTCAAAGATCCACGAATGGCAGCCGGGACCAACGGCTTAACGTGCTTTCCGAGGCACGGCGGGGTCTCGGTATGTAAAGATGGTCACCCATTCACAGACCAACCGCGGCAAGCATAGCTTAACCTGATCGATCGACCTGTACGGGTGTTATTATTTAGCCACGGGCCTCTCCCTGGAATTATTAAACATAATAAAATACAAATATATAAAATAGGGATACTGTTCGTTCTCGTGTACTTCGTTTTCGTTTCGCGTTCTTTCTATTTTTCTTTTTGCTCGGCTCCTATGGGTTCTAGCGTGATGTTAAATAGCCTTCCTCAGGAATTGGGCTATCAAATGCAAAAAGAAGACGACACGGTTGGCGCAGTGGCTGAGCGATCGACTGCTGCGCTGCGTGTCGCGGGTTCGATGCCCGCACGGAACAAATATTTGTATTGCCTATAGGTAGTTGTTCCGGATCTGGCTGTTTATATGTATGTGAGTAATATAATCATACAGAACATTACTGATATAGATTATTGGGACGTTAAAACCAGAGATAGATAGGTTTTTCTTCCTCTAGTATGCCAAAACTGGTGATAGATAGGTAATTGGTTTACGATGCCCTATTCATAGAATGTTGGAATCCTATAATTCAAATTTCATTAATATTGATATATTTGCTTGTACGAACAATAAATTTAAATCTAATATTAGGTATAAAATTATTATCTTAATTGTAAACATTGTATTCATTTATTGCATATTGAAATTGTTTTTGATCTGATTTGGTTTTGTAGCTATAGCTAGCCATGTAGTAACTTACTTAATTGTTTGTAAATATTTGTTAATTTGGGTAATGCTCGTCTAGTGGCTACCTCTGATCTTTTAATATGTCCTATCTGCGGATAATGCAGTAGACTGCAACATTACTTCCTAAACTTATAATAGCATTATGTATTATATATGTTGTAGAGGGGCTCGTGGCTGAATGGTAGCAGCCGCACAGGTCGATCGATCAGGTTAAGCTACGCTTGCCGCGGTTGGTCTGTGGATGGGTGACCATCTTTACATACCGAGACCCCTCCGTGCCTCGGATGGCACGTTAAGTCGTTGGTCCCGGCTGTCATTCTTTGATCTTTGACAGTCGTTACGGGTAGTCAGGAGCCCGAAAGTCTGACAACCAGTCTTACCAAGGGGTATCGTATTACCCAGAAACTGGGTTGTGGAGGTCAGATAGGCAGTCCCTCCATGTAAAATACCGGTATTCAGCTGCATCCGGTTAGACTGGAAGCCGACCCCAACATATGTAGTTGGGAAAAGGCTAGGCAGATGATGATATGTTGTAGTTGTTTATTATCCCTTAATAAATAAAATAAAATAAAAATAAAATTGGGTTCGGCTGTTAGTCTCTCTCACCGCCACTGTCCAAAGTTATTCTTCTTCCTGGTCCTCCCCTCGTTTCTCACAATGTTCTCAAGCTGATTGCTGTCAAACGTGTTGTGAGCCTGCTTGTGGTTCACGTTTGAGTTCTGCACTTTGTTTCGCGTCTTCTGTTCCAACTGTCGATCTAATTTCTGGATTACCGGATGTATTCGCGTCGCTGGAGTTGTTTGGAATTCTACAAGGAAATCATGTTTATAGGCAAAACTTGGTTAATCGGTGATATGTGGTAATTCTGTGATAATTTGTTCGTCCTATCAAAGTTACTACATATGGCAAAACTTGGCTAATCGGTGATAGTTTGATGATTTGACTGCGAAATTTTATTTTCCAATCGGATAATTTAGTAAATACCTATACTTTGTAGTAACTTTGTTATAAAGGACGAACAAACTATCACAGAATAACTACATATCACCAATTAACCAAGTTTTGCTATACAAGGAAATCAGCACCCTAATTACGTAACACACTATCAATCAGAATCTGAATCATTTTGAAGCAAATTGATAATCCATTGCTTCATAAGTTCGAAAAATTTGTTTGCTAAACACGTAAATAACGCAATGAATGTTATTGAACTGTCAAAATGAAACCGATTCCCATTGATAATGTGTTACGCAATCGCCCCGCAGGTTTATATGCAATCTTCAATTATTTAGAATCACAGAGAATTGTTAAGTTATGGAACAACAAACTCAATGGCATGCAAGATAAAGTTCATATTTCTTTGTTAACGAAATTGATGAAGACCTCTTTATCACTCAAAAATCAACTTAAGAGTATATAAAGCTCCCTCATCCTCACAAAGGGCCTCTACTTTTTAACCGACTTCCAAAAGGAGGAGGTTCTCAATTCGACGGTATGTTTTTTTTTTTTTTGTGTGTTTGTTACGCGACTACTCCGCCAATTGTGGACCGATTTTCAAAATTCTTTTTTTCTTTACAAACTTACCTCGATAAATCCGAGTATCAATTTTCCTAGTCAAATCAGGAAAGTCTCTGACTGTCGTAGTTTTTGGCTTCGGCTTAGGATTTGACCATCGTTTGTCAGAGTTGGACAGCCAAAGTCTTGGTGGTGCAACGTCCTCCGCTTCAATTGTTGCGATGTCAGTGTCTTCGCTTTCTTCTTCGTTATCATCGTAATTGTCCTCCAATTCTATCTCTTCTCTTGCCTCGGGAACTGGATAGCGTACCTGGAACACGTAGTGTTTAATAGTTATGTACCTATTTTGTTATTATTATTATAAGCCTGTGTTGTCCCTCAATTGTGGGCCAATCCTTTAAGGATTCCAGCTTATCCCGCCATCTATTTCTGGGCCTGCTATGCAGTCGTTTCCTGCTATTTGGGATCCACTGAGTTGTGGCTTTGGCGTATTGTTGCTCCGACATGCGGCAGATACGGCCAGCCCAGTTCCACCTTCTTTCTTTTTTCTTTGTCTGTGAGTTTGACACTCACATCACTCCACTCAGATGTCCGAAATCAAAAAGTTACCGCGAGCAAAAATGCCAGATTGTCCCAACGTCCGAAAGTTACCACGAAAAGCGATAAAAAAAATGCTCCGCTCGCTCCTGTCAGTTTTTTATTTTTTCGTTTGAGCCACAATTTTTGTTTTAGTATCGTTAGAAAGGTGTGTGTACCGAGCATTCAGATGTCACATGTCTTCGAATTGTAGGTTCTAGGATTAACGAGCTTGCTTATTCAGATCCCGGAGATTGGAAATTGGCGGTGTGATACCCCGTGCCTCGGAAAGCACGTTGAGCCGTTGGTCCTGCATTAGATCTCTCTCCGGTCGTGTCGGATTGCCGACCCATCGGACTATGAAAGTGAGGGAATAGTGAGAGCGCACATACTTCTGCACTTTAAATAATATCTCCCGCGTAGATGACTAGCCTACGCTGAGATTGGCCCCGATTCTGTTGTTCACAAACTAAATTAAATTTAAGTTCAGTGCACCTTTTCTTTCTTTTTCATTATGAAAAGGATAGAAGATAAATATTAGTTTAGTCCTGTCAAATTAGTCAGGCCTGACGAAAATTGGCGTATTTTTATTTGCCAATTTTTTAATCTCGTCTAAATTGTCTATGGATTATCTAATTTGACAGGACTAAACTAATATTTTATCTTCTGTCCTTTTCCTAATGAAATAGAAAGAAAAAGATGCACTGAACTTAAATTTAGTTTAGTTTGTGAACAACAGAATCGGGCCATTGTCTGCCATGGCTGAAATTCGGTCTGGAAGACTATTATTGTTCAGATCCAATCAGAAAGTGCAGTCAATAATAACGTACCGAAAAACGAACAAAAATCCGTAACCATACACCAAACCAATAATATAAATGCGAAAATGTGTCTGTATGTCTGTTACCTCTTCACGCTTAAACCACTGAACCGATTTAGATCAAATTCGGTATAGAGATAGTTTTAGTCCCGGGAAAGGACATAGGATAGTTTTTATCCCGATATTCCCACGGGATCGACACTTATGCGGGTGAAACTGCGGGGTGCTGTTAGTAAAAAATATATCGGAGCATTATTACCGGCCCGCATAGTAACGGGTATGCAGTCCGTGGTCTCCTTGTCGTATGAATAGGACAGGGTGCCATAGACCCCGACACCAGGGTCCTCTGCCCCAGCATGTTGGTGTGGGAGAAGTCGCACACGAGGAGCAGGCGAGGATGGTGGGCTCCGTGACGGACGGCGCCGCAGCCGACCGCCTGGAGGTTCCACACCGCTAGTTGGCTGAAGTGACCCCAGACGGTGCCCCTAGAAAGATGTTAGTGGCTGAATTAGGCAAAGTTAGTCGCTGTTTCAAACTGATGATGTTTGAACTCCGCAACCCTTTTCTTTTGTTTCTATTTGGGCCTGATCACACGCACTACAACCACAACAACACGTGGTCGGGCGCTAATTTGTATAAAAATGAATAATTTTTAACACATGGTCAAAATCAAACGTGTGGGCGATACCGATCACATCAAGGCCACGTGATAGCCACAAGTTATCAGCGAGACCGCGCGCACCAGCGGTCGGCTACTTTGCAAAAGCAACAATATGCATGTCTGTCTGCAAACACTAGCCACAACGTAACGACATCGCTACAGCGACAAAGCATCCACATTGAAAGCGGACTGAAGTTTTTTCTATAGAGCCTGGCATACCTACTGTCGCGCCATTTTTTTTCAAAATGGCGCGACAGTAGGTTCCTATAAAAGTCGATAGCTGACATTTAATGCAAACATAAAACATAATACGACCAAACCCCGTATAACGTCACGTTTCCGAGATATTAATGGTTCAATGTATGGCCGCCATTTTGAAAAAAAAAACAAGATGGAGCGACAGTATGTATGCCACCGAATCTTAAAAGCCCTTTCAAGCTAAAATGCGTATGTTTAGTTGTTTATATAAGGACGATGTTTAGTTATACAGTTGTGTTGTTTTTTCTTGTAGTTGTTGTTGTTGTAATAATAATAATAGCCTCCCCGACCGATTTCAGTCACGGTGGCCAATCTCAACGGAGATTAGCCAGGTACGCAAGAGATATTATAGTGCACAAGTGTGCGCGCAGACACAGGTGCACTCCCTCTTTCCTCACTCTCATAGTCCGATGGGACGGAAATCCGACACGACCTGAGAGAGATCAGGCGCAGGACCAACGGCTTAACGTGCTTTCCGAGGCACGGGGGTATTAAACCGCCAATTTCCAAACTCCGAACTGTTACTAATAAATTCCTAATGGAAAAACTCAATAACACTTTGTCCGACCCGGGAATCGAACCCAGGACCCCACGCTCATCAGTCGCGCTTGCAACCACTAGACCAACGTGGCAGTCAAAAGTGTTGTTGTTGTACTTACTTAGCAGTAAGCCTAAATGGCGCAGTGAGCTGCCTCGGCTGGACGCGTCGTCTTTCTCCCCACCACGCGTCGAGCACGCGCCGTATTGCACGCTGCGCGCTCAGCTCGTCTGACTCGCTGGAGCGTCGCCACCGCACCTCGCCCACTGTCTGACCCGCGTAGGGGTAGCGGACTAGAAGGAAAGTAAAGTAAAGAATTCGTGGTTCCGCTTTGGTGCTTTTGATATGCCATGCCCTTACAAAAACAGAGTAGGAATTTCCGTCTTTTTAGAAACGTTCCCATTCTAGTCTAAGACTTAATCTGTTAAAAAAAACATTTAATTTAAGTACCTAGATTTGTGAAAACATTATGACATTTTAGATTGTCGCTGAGAGTGCAACTTGAATTTGAACGTTTATATGTAAGTACGAGAATTGACCTTCTGGTGTAAATTATGTGCGGTAGAACCGAGAAAACTGAGAGTGCGGTGATAAGAAGTAGAGAGGGAAATACGCCTATATTTCAGGCTTCTAAAAATCATCTTCACATTAGCTCATGGTGCAATTAGTACCAAGCCGACGAAGCTCTTTATATTGACTTTAATATAGAGATACAAAGGCCCAGTTCAAAAAAAAAAAACAAACGTTACTTACCAGGTAGATACTTTGGGCTAAGCGTTATTGCTGTCACTGTCGCACAATTAACAAATTACAAGTGTAAGAGAAAGACGGGAACATCTCCAATATCGGGTTTAGACGGTTCGATTTTAGTTGAACAACTTTTGCTGTTCATTAAACAAAATACATACTTATTTTGAATTTGTAATTCAATTTGATTGAAGTATGTTTAGACGGTTCAAATCGCTTTCGACTTAGCAGTTGATCAACTAAAATCCGACCGTCTAAACCCGATATTGGAGATGTTCCCGTCTTTCTCTTACACTTGTAATTTGTCATCTGCCATCATCATCTGCCTAGCCTTTTCCCAAATATGTTGGGGTCGGCTTCCAGTCTAACCGGATGCTGCTGAATACCAGTATTTTACATGGAGCGACTGCCTATCTGACCTCCACAACCCAGTTACTGGGTAACACGATACCCCTTGGAAAGACTGGATAAAAAAAAATCCGACCGTGTAAACCCAACAATATAATAAGCCAAAGCACGTGCTAAAATATTACGTTAATAGATCTCGGCCTTAGCACAGATAATATAATACTCTACGTAGCCTTAGTATCTCGCTTTATAAGTGTTTGAAAGATAAAAATCCTCTTGGCAAAAAGTAACCATCTCTCCCTTTTAAGTAGAGGTTTAATGGCAGTTAAGTGTAAGGGTCAGCGCAGACCGAAAGGAGCGCAGCGGAGAGGATTTTATTAAGGCACTCGAAAATCAATTTTAAAATTATTGTAATAAAGTGCATATATGCTTGAACCTGACAAAAAATGCTCGCCGGTCCTCGAGGATACGCGGGAAGGCACGCGCGCCTTTATTTCAATAATTTTCAAGTTGATTTTCGAGTGCCTTAATAAAATCCTCTCCGCTGCGCTGCTTTCTGTCTGCGCTGACCCTAATGCTGTTAATACCTGTTGCTCTGCAGTCGTCGTGTACAAAGTGACACTGGTCTGCTAATCTTTGTGCTAGAAGAGCCAATTCACGGTCCCATTCCTGCAAAAAACATAATCAACCTATAATGTTTCGTTTCCTCTGGCACACAGGTCTCTCTTGGAGAGGAAGTGGACTGTAATCTATCACACCGTGTCAGTGTGGGCTGGTAGATAATGGGCCCGATTCAGTTGTTCACAAACTAAATTAAATTTAAGTTCAGTGCATCTTTTTCTTTCTATTTCATTCAAGAAAAGGACAGAAGATAAATATTAGTTTAGTCCTGTCAAATTAGTCAGCGCCTGACGTATTTTTAGTAGCCAATTTTTTAATCACGTCTAAGCTTGTCTATGAATTATCTAATTTGACAAAACTAAACTAATATTCATCTTCTGTCCTTTTCATAATGAAATAGAAAGAAAAAGATGTACTGAACTTAAATTTAATTTAGTTTGTGAACAGAACAGAACAGAATCGGGGTCAATGTCTCATGTCTAACTTTTTGGTTCCAGGACATGCCGGTTTCCTCACGAGGTTATCTTTCACCGTTTTGAGGCGATTTGTAATGAAATAAATTATCTACACAAAGTAATGCGTCTATCTGGGTTCGAACCCACGACCTACGACACGAAAGTTGGTGCCGTAGCCATTGGGCTACCATTCCTGCAATGTAATCGTTCATTAACACAGTGACTATGCACACCTAATGTTGGGGGTCTTGCGCTCTCACAAACTCTAGGTAAAAGAGTCTAAAATCTTGAATGGACCAAAGTTAGCCATCCGGCTGACACGGGACTTCGTTGTGTTAGTGCTCATACACACGCGTCAACGGTAGAGGCAAATTCAGCCGTCAACGCGTGTCTGCAGCTGTCGTCGACTCATCGGTGGCTGCCGTCGACAACATGCTGGGGAGCTATTCTCTAAGGATACAGCCTTGCGGGCAGCGTTGTCGCAGCGGTGAAAACAATAAGTTTCACCGCTGCGAATCCTTAGAGAATAGCATGGCTGCTCGATACACGAGCGGAACTTTGTCGACGGCTGGAGTTGCCTCTGCCGTAGACGTGTGTCGCTCGTGTGTATGCACACTTAGCCTGAATTAATTTGACATAGTATGTTGTCAAAAATAAAAGATATATTTTTTTTAAGACCATCAGAAGTTTCGCGCAGCGCAAAAGCAAAAAGTCCCCAACTGTTTTTATTGTAGTTAAGTAAGAGTAAGTTTGGAATCTAGGCCTAGATTCCAAAGAAAAAGAGGAAGACAAAGAAAAGGTTGGTCTGATGATATTAAAAAGATTGCGGGCCCATTATGGCAAAGAACGGCTAAAATATGAGAAGACTGGAAAAAGCTGGAGGCCTTTGTGTCGCAGAACACGCCGACAATTTAATTAAAGGATGTAGCATGTATATTGTATTTACTAATAGTTGGCAATAAATGCTAATATATAAATAAAAGAGTAAGTTAAGGGACGCCAATGAGCGTGGCGTGGCGTGGTTAAGACGCAGGTGTATATAAAAGTCTGACTTACAACTAGCATCATAATTTGTGGTTTCGGAAGGTGAACGCCACCGCGGACCCTCTCGTTGCCGGCGGCGATACGCTGACGACGTCTGTGAACGCCAAGGACACAGATGTATACGTAACATAACGTAGGTAACAGAAATTGAAACACCATGATCTCAAAGAGTAAATAGGGAAACTAAAACGTCAACTATACAGGGTGGGTAAAAAATCGTGTATCAAACGAAACAAAACGATAGCTGGGGTTATTTGCAGTAAAAAAAAAAATTAAAATTAAAAAAAAAGCATCATCACTACAAAAGTGCTTTTATGATAGTGGGTACCATGATTTATCAGTATTGGCACCTTTTTTCAATATATTTTAAGTCTCACGAAAAATTATCTGGAACTTTAGAATCTTACCGTAAACACTCAAATTATCATAACTTATAAGGAGATCAAGTTAGGCACTGCCACAGAGGAATTTTCTTACTGCAAATAACCCCTGCAGTTATCGCACCACAGCGCGGTAGGCGCTAATCAAGCCACCTGCCAATGCATACAGCCTTCGTAAATTCCATCAAATAGATCAAAGCATTAGGGACAAGCATTAGGTTAGCTTCAGAATGTGGTTGAAAATGTGTTACGAGAGCTGGTTTTCGTACCGAAATCAGAATCAAAATCTAGTCACAATCTCATCTCAGCCACAATCTACGTCAAAAACTTGTCAAAATGTAGGGAAATTAAGAGGTATTTTGGCAGACTTGACAGATTGAGACCGAAACGGCCTTATAATAACGAGAATTGCCCTTCTCATATCAGCTTTACTACCAAGGTATTGAAGTTACCAACCTGTTCAGGTAATGTGTGATGAAGTGCTTCAATTCATTTGTGAACCTAATTTGTGTGTAGTGCTCGCACGACGGTCCGGGGCCCGCCTGAAATTATACCATACAATACTACTTTGTTTTTGACTGCCTCGTTGGTCTATTGGTCGTTGCTACTGGTGAACATGAGTTGATGGGTTCGATTCACGGGTAGAGCATAGTATTATTGGGGTTTTTCATCAGGAATTTCACAGTAACAGCCCCGGAGTTCGTGCCGGGTTTATGGCAAAAAGCTCGCCCACTGTTACATGGCACTTAAACATATCAGGTGGCCAGGTGCAATATCTACGTTATAGATGTTATGTTATGGTTCAAATTTTTTTCGGTTAATTCTTGTCGGTCCGTTTCCTGACTAGAAACAAGTAATCTAGAAACGTTTGTTTAGAAACGTAGTAGACAAGTAGTCTAGTAGGCAAGTCTAGACTACTTGTCTACTAACTAGTAGACAAGTAGTCTATAGTAGTCTAGAAACGTTTCTAGACTATTTGCAAAAACAAATGCAAAATATGAGACGAAAACAAGAAGGAAAATCCTAATGTCTTACATCAGGAAACTGGCAAGCGACATGTCGTCCTTTCCCCTGGCAGAGTCTCCGGTATCTGACGGCGCAGTACTGATGCTCCTCAGGCATGGCCACCACCAGGCTCGTCAGCGACACCCACAGTGACATCCAGCGGCACATGGTTGGATTAGCTGGAAATAACTTACAGACTGTAACAATATTTTGAGTTTTTGGCGGCATCTACATCGCCACATGCGAACTACGCATCACACTGACGCGGACGCCACGCTAAATCCTGCATCGCGCAAGCAGAGTTTACCGCGCAACTAGCGTACTTATACAAAGTGTTAAAAAATTAACCCGAAAAACTTTAAGAGGTGCTTTAGACCATCGAACTGAACATCTTTCACTAAGGGACCAACTCTGAAATCACGAAAAAAAAATCAGCTGTTTAATACAAAACTTCAATACCTACTTTATCAAAATGTATTAAACAGATGATTTTTAAAGAAATAGTGAAAGTTATTAAGTCTATGGTCTAAAGCACCTCTTAAAGTTTGTAGGGTTCATTTTTTAACACCTTATACAACGTCCCTTCATCAATTGTCGGTTTTTACCATCACTTAAGTAATTTATTCTGGAAGGTCTATGGGTATAATACAATATTAGACTTAAAGAATAGGTATTAATGAAGTCTCCATCAACCATTGCGAGTGCGGTGCTTCTGATCAAACCATGCCTCACTTGTTGGAGTGTCCTAAGCGCCCGTTCACCACGAACCTCGGTTGACCTAAGTAATGCAACTGATGCCGCAATCAAAGGGGCGACCTACTGGGCTCAAATTATAAAAAAAATAACGAGAAAGAGTACCTACCATCGACATGAAGAAGAACACTTAATGAAGAAATCTCGATGTTTTGTATAGTCTCAGACCATGCGAAGCAGCAGCGGGTCGCCAGTCGCCAAAAGATTTTCTACAGAATTCACCATCTACGTATGAGACGACTTGGCAGTCCAATAGCACATAATATGTAATATGTAGTTACAAAAATGAGACAATATACTACATTACTATCACATAAAATAATATCAAAAGTATATCAGCGGTAGGACAGCCGGCTGATTAAAATCCTACAAAACTGACATAACGTTGTTATGACAGAATATTTTTGTAAGGAGTTTTGTGTCTATGCAATGGTTTTGTTTCTATGAAGGTTTTTTGAAGCGCTTTTTGGTTTTAATATAAAAGCAGGACATGGGAGGGGGGGAGGCGGAAGGGTGATCTGCCTCGATGGTCCAGTGGTCTCCAAGCGCCTGCCGGGGCAGCGGGATTGTCCGAAAGTGTTATCGCTACCCCGGAACATAAAGGGCTAAGGAAGGAACACGTGTGGGTTTTAGTCAGTAAGTCTGACACTCCCTTCTACTCCACCCAGAACGGGAGGAGTCATTTGATGATTTCCCATCCACAAAAAAAAAAGTGGTCCCAAGCCTTAATGCTGAGCATGAGGTCCTTGGTTCGATTCGAGGGTCGTACAAATTGTTATTGGATTTTTCTGTTTTCATTTCACACATCTGTGTTCATTTTCTAGTCGGTGTCATGATTCGGCAAAGCCGGGCGGCAGAATCGAATAATTGGGTATGTAAAGTTTTTTTCAGGTATTTTTTTTATATTTTTAATTTATAGATTTAGTTATTATAAGCAACTAATTTCAAAATTTTGGTTTTCTAAGCAGCCATTAATTTTAAATAATTTTTCTAAATTCTGCTTCAAAAGTAGGCTGAAGAGTTCAATATCTATGCCACGTATAACACAATAATAAAAATCCTAAATTTGACGTTTTTTGCTTGACATCACAAACTTCAAGCATGACACTAGACAGTTTTAGAGGTGGGAATGATCGACATAATCGATTGAACATTTACTTAATACAGTTATTAATTTTGTATAGGGATAAGTGGAAGGAGGGAAGGGAGACAAAGGCCTCCCTTCCCTCCTTCCACATGCAGTGGGACAGAAATGACTGATAATTAATAATTAAATTAAATAATAGGTATTATTAATATGTCATTATCAAAATCAAACCAAGAACAAGTAGCTACAGTACCTAGTTATATTTGTAAGTTTCCAACACCATTTGTGGTTACAAAAGACATAGTTCGAATGATTTTATACTTAATATTATTATTTAAAGGGAATGCATTTTATTTAAGCTATCATTATAATGATTGATTAACGATAATTCAGAATTTGGGATTTAGATTTTTTGTGTGAATAGATTTTCAATGTTTGATTTGAATCGATTCAAAGGCCGAAATTTTCGCACGACTGCATTACATATATTATTATGGTCATCCCTATAGTTGACATTATATGACTTTAACTTTTTATCATATGATGAGAGGAGGCACCGAAAGTATTCTCAATCTGCTTACTTGTGACGTCATTTGGAGGTCAAATGAAAGTCAAGTGGTATTGTTTATGTTAAAATAAACTCGATCTTATAATTTTAAGCGCTAAAAATAGAAAAATTAAGTTAAGAAACCTTAAATCTCGAAATGGTTTGGGAATCAGCGTAGGATTTTTTTTCTTTACATACCGAATTGTAGAAATACTCGTATGTTCGGGAAACAGCCCGGCTTAGCAGTAATTATCTCCGAGCTGAACCGAAGATGATTTTAAGTGACGGTAGATGCCGAACGAAGTTTGCCGATCGGTATGAGATGAATGAAAGCCGAATATGTGTGTATGGATTGCTTCAGGTCGGATTGTTGTTCAACAATTAAATACTTAAGTACTACCGAATCGAATGTGCGGACCCGAAAACATACGTAGCATCCCTTTACCTAACCTTTATGTAGGTAGGCACTTTTGTTAATTTAGTGTGAAGTAGGTACAGAATTATCCAAAAATATCTTGTGTGCAAAGAAAACAACAAAATACTGATTGATATTTGATTTTTAATTACACTAGAGAATAATTTATACTTCTGTTATATTTACAGCTTAGCCACTTAGCCTTAACTAGCACTAAAAATGTTTGAAGTTGTAGCGTGAACTTTATTAAATAGGGATAAAAATTATTTTTCTATGAATTCATATTAGTTTACATTTTTGGCAAATAAATCGCGAACGCAGATTACACGTGTGTAAGTAGGATGACTCTGTGGGGGTATGAGAGGTACGGTCTGCAAAACAAAGCAACAAGGACAGACTCAATATTAAGAAATAACAGAATAGTAATAATATTAGCCTATTATTATCCCATTGCAGGGCAAAAGGGCCCTTCTCATACAGAGAGCATTAATCATTGATCACACTTGCTCAAGGTGGATTGAAGATTTCAGACTTAGGCGCTTTACAGATGGAGCAACTTTAGTTTAGGCAACTATCAACTTCTTTAAAATTTTCCTTTAAAAGTTGCCAGTTGTAGCCACAACCAAATAGTCCGAGATGTACGAGTAGGTATGTAGGTAAACAGCTTGTTGCCAGTTGCTGCAATAGTTGCTCCATTTGCAAAGCGCCATTATAAGTCCATGTCTGGCAAAGCGCAGTGATGAAAGGCAGAGTAAGTGACTGAGGGGCTTCCAAGGAGTGGAATCTGGAAGACGAAGTGCCAGTCGTCCGGCGGCGAGATGGACGGAGGACACTGCTATCGCGGGTAGAACTTGCACCCAAATTGCGTAACACACTATCGAACAATCAAATCGTAAGTTCGAAATATTTGTCTACTCAACAACGTAGGTACCTAAATAACGCAATGAATGTTGTTGAGCTATCAAATGAAAGCCATTCCTACTGTTACCCGCTTACTCCGGGGCAGCGGGATTGTCCGGGGCAGCGGGATTGCCCGGGGCAGCGGGATTGTCCGAAAGGGTTACCGCTGCCCCGGAACATAAAGGGTTAAGGAAGGAACACGGGTGGGTTTTAGTCAGTAAGAGTCTGACACTCCATTCTGCTCCACCCAGAGCGGGAGGGGTCATTTGATGATTTCCTATCCACAAAAAAAAAACCCCTTACTCATAAACGTTGTATAGCGTCTGTATAGTTACAAAACGCTTTGTCTTATTCTTTTTGTTTTTCTTTATTTGATCCTTTCATTATATTTAAATGTGTTCAATTTAATTTTTTTTTTAATAAGTTTGTAATGTTACCTACCTTTAAAAGAAAGCTATCACTTTTATCTATCACTTAGGGCTGTTTTTTTTTCAATCAACAGATCATTTTTATTCGTGGAATAAAATGAAATCTGGCAGTTTTTGTATGGAAGAACTGTCTAAAATTCAAAATTATTCCTCCGATAAAATTATCTGGCGTTGGAAAAATCAGTCCTTAGTTCAGTAATTGCTGCCATAGGTTTTAGGATATCAGAATGCCAATTCTCGTATTTAACCCTTTGACCGCCATGGTCGTGTATAGCAGACAAATGAAAACGAACCCAACACGCTACCGTCGGCTAATGCCGACAACAAAACACCATGTTTTAAGTACAAAATAAATAAACTAAATTCAGTTTTCTTTGACCGCCACGGTCGTCGTGGCGGTCAAAGGGTAAAAAAGATCAAATTCACGTCGCAATATCATCTCAGCGACAATCAATGTCAAAAACTTGTCAAAAATTTATGTAAATTGATGGTAATTTTGACAGATTAGATTGCGAACGTTCTTAAAAATACGGAATTGCCCCTGAGATTTCTTTTTATTCAATAAAACCCACAAGTAAATAAAGCTGTTTTAATAATTTAAATCTTTTTATTAACTGAAATAAATCTTATAAAATAATTGTTTAACACTGTTTTCACTTATAGGTACAATACTATATATTTATAAATTAAAATACTAACTTAAAGCAAAAAATAATATTATACTTCTATAAAATAGAAACTAATATTTTAACAATGATTCTTTTCAATGAAAGATTTAAATTTTTAAAACAGATCAAATTAAACTGCCATATCTAAATTATTCAAACACTATCAATAAGTGAGATTTTTAATTATTACATTTAAATAAATGCATGTTCACATAACATGTTAAAATCATAAGATTTTCATAGAAAATTAAGATACAAAATTAGCAACTAAATATTGCTGTTTTTTACAGATTGGTCAAATTATGTGAAATAGCTGGTCATTACTGAAATTATTAAAATTGACAACAGGCTTATTATACAGCGTGAAATTGAAAACATGCGACAAATCGAAACGGGAGATTGTACTCATCATTATGAACAACTTTTACTATGGGACCAAGCCTGAAATCGCAAAAAAGAATCAGCTGTTCCCTACATTTATGTTCGCATAATTCGTCAAAATGTAAGGAACAGCTGATTTTTTTTTCGTGATTGCAGCTTTGGTCCCTTAGTAAAAGTTGTTCATAATGATGAGTACAATCTCCCATTTCGGTTTGTCGCGTGGTTTCAATTTCAACCTGTATACAAGATGGAGACCACAAAACGACGATAAATTAAACTGCGTATAACTAATGACGTTCGCAGTCTGCATGCAAAAAATCAATCAAATACAGGTTGATTTTTTTTCCGTTTCCAAATTTTTACAGGTTGTTCTACCCATGAATATGAACAACTTTCACTATGGGACCAACTCTGAAATCACGAAAAAAAATCTGCTGTTTCATACAAAAGTTCTATACCTACTTGATCAAAATGTATGAAACAGCTGACTCTTTTCGTGATGTCAAAGTTGGTCCCATAGTGAAAGTTGTTCATATTCATGGGTAGAACACCCTGTAAAAATTACAAAAATCGGTAAAAAAAATCACCAGTATATCCAATAATTTAGCCACTATAGCTAGTCAAAGATTGGCAAAACTAATAATCGGCCCCACATCACTACCACTTTGTTTGAAAAAAAAAAAAAAACACTTGTTATTTCGGTGTCAGGATTAATTCGATAGTTCCAAAATACATAATTTACTGTCGTATTGTCGTCTCCACATTCTACATTAAAAGCCTAACATTGATTATTATTTTCTCGGTTATCAACGATAATTCCCCTTGAGTTACTTCTGGATTAAAGATTGACAACACCCCAACCTTATCCTTTTAACGGCTTACGCCGGATTAATCCGACAAATATTTTTCATTATACAGGGTCACTTTTCAATGACCAGCCAAATTTAAGAATGTGGTACATACCATCAAACTAAACAACTTTCTCCATGGGACCAACATCGTAATGGCGAATAAAAATTCAGCCGTCCCATACGTTTAGGTCCAGTAGGTACTGAAGTTTTCTATGGGACAGTTGATAAATTTTTCGCGATTACGATGTTGGTCCCATGGAGAAAGTTGTTAATTTGATGGTCTGTACCACATCCTTAATTTGGCTGGTCATTGAAAAGTAACCCTGTATAGTTGTCGGGTTCTAGCATGACAATACCGGTTTCCCTAATATCTCTCCGTAGGAACCCAAACAATAAACTATGGCTGGTTTTTCATTATTGGAACATGTTGAATATCAAGATTGATTCGGGATGTTAAGTTAAAAATGCAAGACCATGTGTGGTGGGTCAGTGACCGAGATTATAAAACGCGACAACTATAGTCGATATAATTAATATTACACGGAAGAAACATTTACGGTTTATACGGCTACGAGCGTGTGCTCTGAGGTGGCTAATGGCTGTCAAGGTACGGGGCACAGAGCAAACATGAGATTTGTAGATAGTTTACTTATCAACCAAAAGGGCATACATTAATGGCAGGCAGTAGAGAGCGTTTATTTGCCCTATAAGTTTAATAAGTTCACAAAAAAGAAAATTCGAAGTTTCTCTGCACACTTAGCGAATTAGAGCTAGACCAAAAAATGTGTAACATTTTGACCTTCACGACACTCTACGGTCAAAATGTTCAGATGGTTCGATAAAATTGTTAGGGGTGTCCTTATGACTGCGTCAGTGAGTGCAGTTCGCGTGACTGAATTTTGGGCCAAGCATACCATATAAACTTTTTACCATCGATACGCTAAGAACAAAGTCAGAAAATGTTGTATAGATGCCAGCACATCAAGCTACTCGAAACTGTCTTTTCCCAATCAACCTTGAAACTTATGTTTTAGCGATAAAATTGAAAATCTCTTAAATAAATTTGACATATTGTAGTAGCTTGATGTGCTGGCGTCTGTACTATTTTCGGTCTAGCTTTCATTCGCGACTAAGTGTGTAAAAACGAAGGGAACTTCGTTCCAAACGGGTGTCCCACGATACTTCTCGACTGTGTTTTTAATAAGGACTCTACTACGTCATTTTAAATTGTTTAGTTGCTATGCAAATTGACATTTATTTTCTTGATTGATGTAGGTACTATATGAAATGACACGTCATAAAATATTTCACCTGTGCAAATATCGTTGATACCGAGCGCCACGTTATTTAGATGTTAATTAAATCCCATTGATGTTTATTAAAAATACAGCATAAATATCAGAAAGATATTGAACAACTTTTTCCTGGGGAATAAATTATTAAATGTCCCATTCAAAACTTCAATGACTATTCGACCCAAATTAATGGAGCTGCTGATTATTTTTTTTCGATAACGATGTGGGTCTCATGGAGAAAGTTGTTCAGTTTGATGGTCTGTACCGCAACCTTAAATTTGACCATACCTTTCCGATACATGCTGTATATTAAGTAAATTTCTAGAAAACGTAAATTCTCTACTAACACTGAGATCACTTGACTGTGTTTAAAAATAATTAATTTAATTTCGACAAACATTGAATTTTGGCATTTTGCAAAATGACCATCACATAAAAAAAATATTTTAAATGATGCAATAAAAAAAGTAAAAAAAAATCGATAATTACGATTATTTTTACCTAATATTCTGAATATCGATACTTTTTACAAATCCGCGATGATATTTAATTATAATTAATACTAAATAAGGCATAAAAATATTTATGTTGGACTAAAAACGATTTATTAAGTTGCGTACAAAGTTAGCTCATTAATAATTATTACTTAGATAAAATACGTCTTTTTACATCTAAGGCTATAATACAAAAATGTGTGAATGTTGTGTCTGGACCTCACAATTTAAACTTTATTAAAGTAATTGCTGAAAAAAATAACATGACAAAAAAAATACCTACGTCTATTTTTTGTAACTGCGATAGATACATATTGCATGTAAACATTATTTCTTAAAGTTATCATTTCAACATCACCCAAAAACGTTCATTTTAAAATTGACACAAGTTGAAATACAGGGTGACCAACAACAAAAACATTTTGCAACATGTTTCCAACTAAATCCAACACAACATTCACCAACTAAATGCGTTCACACAAACAATAAAACATTATATTTTACATCATTTACATGTCAGTCGTAATAAAAATATGAATATCGGAGTCTTATACAAAGCGACACTATTTACATCTAATTATTATATGTAGTAGTGATTTTACGTATAAATAACATTAATTATTATTATTCAAATTGTCGGTTTAGTAGCTAAACTTATAAAAAAATGGCTTGAACTTTAAAGCGACACTGAAAATTCAATACTGGGAAAAGCCCTGAAAAACACCGACCGGTGTGTGCTTATGACTAGGCGTTAGAAGTTAAAACTTATATGAGCCAAGCATACCCGATTAAGTGCCGAGTATACACGATTCAGTGTCACCTACCGGCTGGTCTTCTTCTTAGCCTGTCGATAGCAATCTAAATGGACTCGGCCCAGAATTCGGCTACTTGTTTGGGTGTATTAAAAAAAGACCTACTTACAGAATATAAAGATTTAATTTCATAAAGTTTTCACTTTAAAAATAGAGCATTAACAACATTTAGTATTGAGAACATGGAAACACGGTGTTGTAGATAGCTGCCAGGTTGGTTATCTCTTTTGTTGCCAATACTTGTCTTATAAAAAAAACATGGAGTAGGTTCAGTCTTCGACATAATTATGCCACTTTTCAAATCGAGACGAGATCGTAGTAGAATATTCGAGTTTGATCTGATTAAAATTTCGAAAATATTTTGAACATTACGGTACAATTTTTCAGTGCCTTTCTGCAGTAACGTGCATGAAAGCACGTTAAGCCGCCGTTGGTCCCGGCGTTCATTCGTAGATCTTTTACAGTTGTCACGTGTAGTCAGAAGCCCAAAAGTCTGACAAGCAGTCTAAATACCTTAATTACCTAGTAACTGAGTTATGGAGGCTGGTAGGCATTCGCTCCATGTAAAATACTGGTATCAGCTGCATTCGGTTAGACTGGAAACCGACCGACCAGAAAGACTAGACAGATTGAACCAATTATGACCAATTTGATGTAAAGCCAGCTTTACAAATCAGTGATTTTATCACCCAGAGTTCAGCAACCGATACATCAACTTTTATTCTAAAAATTTTTTTTTTTTCGAAAAAAAAAAAACATATATAACTGAGTTTTCATTACTTTAAACCTCTTTTTACTAAGTTAAACATTTAAACCGACAATACATTGTGATGATACGCATATATTACATCGTTGTCTCCTTATATTCAACACAGATCAACGCATTACAAAAACTATCATAAAAAAACGCTACGCGAAACTTTTTTACGTGAGAACTTGTCTTTTATTATAGGCTGTTCTTGTTAGAGTGATGTCAATTCTTAATGGGAATATGTGGGGTTTAAGTCAAATGATTTTAATACAAATTACATCGATTCAAAGTTTAACTTTAGTAGAATTTACAATAGCATAAGTATAATCAGCCTATAATGTTCCCACTGCTGGGTCACAGGCCTCCTCTCAGTGAGAGGGAGTGGGCCTTAATCCACCACGCGGGCCCAGTGCGGGTTGGTAGATGTCACATGTCTTCGAATTTTTGTTTCTAGGATATGCCAGTTTCCTCACGATGTTTTCCATCACCGTTTTGCGAGCAGTCGTGATGAAATTATTTACACAAAGTAATGCGCCTGTTTGGATTCGAACCTATGGCCTACAACTCGTAAGTCGCGGCCATTTCTACTGGGCCACCACTGCTCGAATTTGCTATATAATATATAAGAGCATCAAACAATTAAAGAAAAAAAATAGTTCGTAAATCACTCTCCAATGCTACGCATTACGAGTCGAGCAAAATACTAGAAGACTGATATTCGACAGTTTTTTAATTTTTCTCCGACTGTCTCAGGATAAATATTACTTACTTTTAGCAATTCAATATCATTATCAAGTTTAAAGCAGAAGTTGCAACTTCCGTAGAAAATTACCCCACCACAGACAGCTGAGAAAAATAGATAAAAATGAGTGTTAATAAATTGTATTCCTCAGATTGTCATCCTTACTGGCTATCATACTTACAAATTGCTCCAAATATTCTTTCAGGCGCAGTATTACTTAACTTAAAAATATTTTACTTTCAATCATGCAATACCTACTACTCTAACGACCATAAAAAGTGGAATAAAGATGACATAAAGATTAAACAAATGAACATCTGTGACATTCTATATTCATTGGCTTTCTTGTTACAAGGAAGGTGCAAAGAAAAAATAAAATAAATTAAAACCTATCTATTCCTGTTCTACATCTAGCAAAATATTATCTAAAAAAATGCGCTGGGTGGCTAGAAACATCTTCATATCTCGCCCAACCAAGATAATATAAAATAGTCATTACATGGGCGCAAACTCCCAGTGTCCTGCGCATGGTACAACAATATTATTTTATCGCATGCAAATGAGTTCATACAGTGTTTAATTGCTTTTTGATTCTATTCTAAAACTGAAATCAGAAGTTAGTATATTACATGTATTCTGGCCCTGAATTAATATTTAGAGCAATTTTTTAATGTGCTAGCCAGTAAGGATGATCACCGAAACTATATAATTTTTTTATACTATTTTTTAGCGATTTTTTGAGATATTTATCTTTGCAATCGGAAGTGGGGCATTGTTGCTACTTCTTCTTTACTGCTGAATATCACAAAAATAGCTACACTTGGTTATTTGTTTGTCGGTACCCCTTTAAATACGTACTATTTAAAAACTGACATCACCCTTCAAAACACTGTGTATTAATATAATCTTGCAAGCATTCCATTTGCTAGTTAAAATATACTTATTTCATCGAGAAAAATAAGTATTATATTTATTACGAATATCGATACCTATTCCATTGGCTTAGAATCGATTCACATCACTAGAACTAAACTCGATTCAACTAGTGTGGTTTGCTGATTTGAATTTTATTTGTAAATTTAATATATTTAATTCATTTCCTCTTCAATTCATACTAGATTCGATCTTTAATATATAGGCAGCAAAATCATTAATGGCAATTGCTATATAATCGCCTCTAAGCACCAAAAATCCTCATCTTACTTCAAAATTGTCTAAAAATGCAACAATTTTCTTTAAATCAGCATAGCTATTTACAACTATTCGATTCGCTTCTGTACCATATCGAATCAATCAATGGTATCAAAGGAGTCCTCTAAACATAATCAGCTTATAATTTTCCCACTGCTGGGACACAGGACTACTCTCTATGAGAGGTAGTGGGCTGTAATCCACCACGCGGGCCCAGTCTGGGTTGGTAGATGTCACATGTCTTCGAATTTTTGGTTCTAGGACATGCCGGTTCCCTCACGATGTTCCTTCACCGTTTTGAGAGCAGTAGTCATGAAATAATTTACACAAAGTAAAGCGCCTGTGTAGGTTCGAACCTACGACCTACAACTCTTAAGTCGCGGCCGTTATCCACTGGGCCGTCACTGCTCGTCTTCTAAATGCTGTTCACAAATCCGGAACCCGAAAATGTTGACAGTTTAATCTAAAAGACGACCGCTATTTGCTGTCGGTGACTGGGCAAATCAAGTAACCGAAAATGTGCTGCTGGGGAGTTTGTTGCGCCAGTTCTTGCCAGTTAAATCCCTAGGAAGGGCGGGCGTTTTGGGGAACTGTCTTATGTAATATTGACGTTCAAAAAGTGCTACTTCTCCGCCTAGTTTCATAATCATAAAGTTTATTTGTGAAACATATGTACGTATACATCTATAGTAATATTATAAAGAGGAAAGATTTGTAAGTATGTTTGTAACGAATTGGCTGAAAAAGTACTGGACCGATTTTAAAAATTCTTTCACCATTTGAATGCTACATTATCACTAGAATCAATAGCGACTAGAATCAATTCTATTTTTTAATTTTAATTTTTGACGTTCTGAAGTGCCTTTTAAGTGCCTATTTGAAATAAATGATTTGACTTTGACACTGATTAATATAGGCTTATTTTTCCACCCGTGCGAAGCCGGGACGGGCCGCTAGTATAATATAAAATAGTACGCTATGTTTTGTCTTAAGATTCACATACATGGTAGCATGCAAAGTAAATATGCTAAAAAAAAGAGTTTGAATAAGTTACTTTTGATTTTGTCATTTTTTACTCGGAATTTTGTCCAATGGTTGTGAATAGCTATGCAGGTTTTTCATCTATCAATTAACCGAAAATTCGACGTCAACCGACCACAATCCAGTTGCACCTTTATTTAGTTATGAGAACGAGACTATTTCTCTTTCATTCACACAGTTTACACAGACACTATTATTGTTTTAATATTCGATAAAAAATATCGATAAAGTTATAATTGATTACTTGTACAGACCTAATGTATCGATTATCGAATGAGCTGCCTTTCGTATCACAGCTTAAATAGGTAGTTGAACTTACAAACGTAAGTTGTATGTCACCATTAAAATCGGCAAATCACACTTGTTTTTTAAAAGCCCTTATAAATAAATGTTACGAAATATAAATAAAAAATGCAATGAAGTCTAACACTACGAACGCAGTCCAAATTTTTAAAGCAAAGAGGTTCAGATCATGTAGGATGAACACGACATAAACGGGAAAATCAGAGCCTGGAAGGAAACCCAGAAAAAACTAAACTGGGTGTAAACTTGGTAAGAAAATTGGGTTTAGAAAAAAAAAAAAACTTGTGCAGCATCGTACACGTGATTGAAAGTACTTGAGAAATAAAGAATAAGAAAGATTTAGTACGAGAGACAGAGAAAGTTATATCTTTCTTCTCTCTCATGTAACGAAATGTGCGCGTTAACGTGACGCGACCTTGAAATTTCACTCCTAATTTTCGTCCAATTATCTGATAGCCGCCTAAGAAGTTTCATTTAAAAAATTACAACTATTTTGTAGTGAAATTGAGTATCAACAACATTACTGGATCACAAAAATAGAGAGATAAAAAACACTGGAAATCGTTATGTAATTTTTACTTTTAATACGAAGCAGTTTAAGATTTTGCATAGAGTTAGGTAGATATCGATCCTAGGGTCCAGTTGACGGAGATTGGTCAATAAACCAAAAGGCGGAAGAAAGAAAAGGAAAATAAATCAAAATAGTTTTATATCAACTCCTTCCCACATTTCTAAACCCCAATAGTTTTACAATACACCCAATAACTTGCAACTAGCTCCCTAAACGTGCAAAACGTTTAAAAGTGATACAAATTAGAGTATTTTGGCAACTTTCATATATGGAAGTGTAACGGTTAGGTACTTATTACTACTATGTTTTTTTATTAGTGTTCTTTTTATACAAAAAAAACCAACGTAGTTGATGTATTTTGTAACGTGGCTTAGTTTTTATTTGTAACGATACAATTTGTATCTTAACTGCGGAATTATAGGTGAATCATTTAAACATTATTTTTTATAGCCTAATTTATTTTTTTTCGGCTGTAATAAATTAATTTTGCTTTAAAATTAACTATTATTATAAATATTAGACCAAAGTCACATTGTGAAATCTATTCAATAGTACACCGAAGACTTGTACGTACACTCGACCAAGTTAACGGTAAGGTGAAAAGTGGTCAACCGCAAATATTGCAGACTGTACCTTTACAAAATAAGTTCATTTCTTATCAATTCAGCACAAAGATAAAACTGTATCGCTAATAAACAAAGCCATACAGATGTTTCTTCGACCAACTGGGCATAATTCATACAAACGATACAATACATTAACTGAGTATTATTATTTATAAAATGTTACACTTTGAGCAATGCACTACTTGTGTCCTATGTACAAAGTTCAATACATACAATGTCTATATACATCGGTGTCCGTATCTGAAACAATTCAATATTATTTATTATTTTTTGGATTTAAACTTAGCAGCACGTGGGTTACAATTTCAAATCTAATAATTATTTTCTGTGATGGAATAAACGAAGAACTAAGAATATTTCTTGAATGAAGCCTTTAAAACATCTGTTTCTGATCTACATACTACATGATCAAAACGTACAGAACAGACTCTGGATCGCTTTTAGCGATAAGACCGCCCATTGTGTCACCCTTTGTAAAATTTCTTTATTTATGTCTGTAATTTATATGGTGTACAGTCAACAGCAAAAGTCGCTAAACACTTCAGTTTTTTTAATCTCAGTTATTGAGCAAAATATTAACACTTCAGTTTTTTAAAATTAATATCAGTTATTGAGCAAAATATTTGCTCAAAATTGTATTGTACTTCTGCTGCAATTTTGAACAAATGTTTTGTTAAAAACTGACATTAAAAAACTGAAATGTTAATCGACTGTTGATGCTGACCGTACATAATAAAGAGTATTATTATTCTATTGTATTCTGGGAGGTGTAGAATGATCGAGCGATACCTGCGTGTAGTCGGCGGTCAGTGATGGCGCGGGCGCTTGGCGCTGGGCGCGGGCGCGTGCGCGGCGTGGTGGCCCAGCGTGACCAGCGCCGAGGCCACGGCCAGCCCGCCCAGCGGCGGCGCGCGCCCCGTGCCGCCCGTGGGCAGGCGCACCAGCAGCGACAGCACGGCCGCGCGCCCGCCGCGGCACGGCTCCAGCGCCACGGGCGCCGGCACGCCTGCGCCTGCGCCCACGGGAACAGTAGTAGCAGGCCGCGTTACCGAGTAGTCGCCAGTGGACCACACAAGAGCGTGACCTAGCGACGTCGCCATGGCGTTCCGCTGAGGTACGACTATGGCCTTTGCCACACTAGACGGAAATTCCGTCGTCGAACTCCGCCGCGGAAGTTCGGCGACGGAATTTCCGTCTAGTGTGGCAAAGACCTAAGGCCCACGCCACACTTGACGGAAATTCCGACGAAGAATCTGTCGGTGCGCGGAGGACGGAACAGACGCAGAGGGCGAGCGATCCGCGACGGAGTGACCGATCTTCCACGTAGTGTGCCCGTCATTAGTCATTTATATACAATAACATGTATTTGCGCCCCGACGCGGAAGATTCGCGACGGAATTTCCGTCAAGTGTGGCGTAGGCCTAAGTGATACAGATAGACAGCCGAAACTAAAGTGGTAACTTTACGGTAAAACCATACATTATGATGAAATATGGGAATGTTTTTGAACCAATGCCCACAAATCTGAAGAATAAGGCCAACCACATATTACTGACGATAGTTCCTTAATTTTAAGGTACACACACAACAAACACACATCCTACAAACTTGAACGACGTAAATAACTCTTCTGTAGATCCAAAATTGGTTCACTGCCAATAATTTGGTACTAAATGAAAAAAAAAAATTAAGTGCATAAGACTTGATTTACCAAAAATGTCAAAAGTAGCGATTAATTTGGAATAATTTAATTTGGTTAAAATAAAATAAATGTTGAGTTTGAGTTTTCAAGTGCTTTTATTATACCTAAAATGAAATGTTCAGTGTCACGATATTAGTTAATACAGGGTGAAATTGAAAACATGCGACAAACCGAAATGGGAGATTGTGCTCATCATTATGAACAACTTTTACTAAGGGAACAAAGCTGCAATCGCAAAAAAAAATCAGCTGTTCCCTTCATTTTGACGAGTTATACGAACATAAATTTAGGGAACAGATGATTTTTTTTTCGCGATTTTAGGGTTGGTTCCGTAGTAAAAATTGTTCATAATGATGAGTACAATCTCCCGTTTCGATTTGTCGCATGTTTTCAGTTTCACCCTGTATAGAAGTTGTAAACAAAGTTGTATTTTTGTCGTTAAACGGTACACACCTGCTCCTCCCTTTTCGAGCTCGACGCACACCTGGCTGAAAGGGCGCGATGCCATCTGCTCCATCTCCACGAATAGGCGCTGCCTTCTTCTGTACATGTCGTATTTCTAAATAAAAAATATTATATGTGATTACTTTGGTTAAAATCAGCTGATAATACATGAATCTTTATTCAGTCGCGGTCTTTCTTGAGAAATCTCATTCTTAACCATTTTTTAGCGCATAACCGACCTTCTTACTGCAGTTTTTCGAGGGCTTTTCCTCCGGATTGTCTTTAGCAGACAGACTGGAGGTTTACTGTGTCCAAATAATCGATATTCTTAGGAAATAAAAAAATATTTAGAAAAAGATTTCTAAGTATTTTTACCCGCTCTTTTGTCGTACTAGCCAATAGAATAAAAGGCAATCATTATGATTTTACGGCGAAATTTATTGTTACTTTCATGTGGAATAAAATTACATCTATATATATAAAAATGAATTTCTCGCTAAAACTCGAGAACGGCTGAACGGATTTATCTTATCTTGGTCTTGAAATGTTCGTGGAGGTCTAGGGAAGGTTTAAAAGGTGAGAAAAAATCGAATAATTCCCGGGAAAACCCTAAAAACAGCACTTTACTATTCCCCATACAAACGTTTTCTAAATAAAATTTGAACTTTATTCCAAAATAATAATAACACTTCATGCTTCATTCAAAAAATGTTTTTTTTATTAAATACGGATTCGTTTTGTTTGTTTTAAAATTAATTTATACAACAGTTTAGGTCTTTTATTTATCGATTGAGGCAGTACGAAGTCTGCCGGGTCAGCTAGTACTTAATATAATTTATCATGGCATAAATTCTTTTCACCACATACATACATTTAGGGTAAGAGTGAACGCTGAAAGAAGTATTTTATTACAATTCTGTAATGCAGTTATACTACTGTGACGTTATCAATCAACCTAATGCAGTCCACTGCTGGACATAGGCCTCTCCCAGGCTGCGCCACAACACCCTGTCCTCCGCCTTCCGCATCCAGTCTGTCCCAGCCACCTTCTTGAGGTCGTCCGTCCATCTAGTTGGCGCATCCCACACTACGCTTGCCGATACGCGGTCTCCACTCCAGCTGGCTTAGGCTGGTCCACAAATTCGCGCTTACCGCGCTAAAGAGCGAGCTATGTTCGGAGTCTCTTTGAAGGATAAAATCAGGAATTAAATTATTCGGAAAAGAACCAGTTTTACCGACATAGCTTGCAGAGTAGGCAAACTGAAGTGGCAATGAGCTGGCCATGTTTGTCGAAGGACCGATGGCCGGTGGAGCAGACAAGTCCTATAGTGACGCTATGATTGGCAGCAAAGTGATCACGCAATATTTTTCCACCAACCACACACGTTATTTACATCACATTAAATTTAGAAAACACGTAATTTAAAACCAACTAACCTGCTTTATCTTCCACAGCGCAGCAGCCACGAGCAATAATAGCAGGAAACACGACGAAAACGTAATGAAGAACTGTTGTAGATTCAACTTAGGATACTGAGAGAAAGATATTTGTATCCACAGCGGTGGTCGGAAGTCGTATACGTAGACGAAGAACGTCGTAAGAGTCACATTGTCTTCTACTCCGAACGCGTGCTCCGACTTCGCGAATCTGATAAGCCAGAAAGGACATGTAATCAGCTTAGACATAGAAAAATATTTATCTGTATGAGAGAGGCTGCGGTAACATACATAACATCACGCCTGTTATTATGAAGGGTTAAGCAGAGGTGTACCTATAGTCCACCTACATTTCAACACTTGCACATACCTAGTAGCTATACGATGTACATTATAAATCACTTCATGCCAACTCAAAATAAGTCAATAAAAACATGTTTTAATGTTTGTGCTTAAAAGCGTATGTAACAAAAATTAAACACGATCTGTGTAAGTGTGTACAAACATAATAAGATCATTTTGTAAACACAATTGTAGAGATAAACCATTCTAAAACGGCACGCCCCTCCACTAAAATGTCTATCGATATAATCGTTTGAAATGTGTATGCAACAAGCCGTGGAGGGGCGTTCATATAAAATGGTTTACCTCTAATAATCTTTGTACTAATAAAAACCTTGAAAAATCAATCAATAAATACTTACTTAAACCTAAAATTAGTGCAATTAACATCACTGAACAGTGTTCTCTCTGCGGGGTCGCTTCTCGTCCTCACGGTGAGGTTCATCCGGGCATGCGCAGAGCATGTGATACTGAAGTCGGCGTCCACGTCAGGTTTGACGGGCGCGTTTCTGAAGTTTATCGCTGAGAGGTGGCGATCTTCCTTTTTTGATAGATTGAAGGTGAATTGGTAGTCTACTGCGAGGTCATCTGTGGGCGAAAGAAGCAGTTCGTTAGGAAAGTTTTAAAAAACTAATAACGATTTTTAATTAGCTGCATTAAAATGACACTTCTCACTGTCATTTCGTTAAAAAATGTTGCCACACTATCTCTACTAGTGATGTGATCAAAACGCAATGCAACATTGTTTTAATTTAGATATTCGAAATTTTCTAATTTTGAATTAACCGTAGTCGACGGAGCCCCGCGAGCGTGGCCCATATTTCTGTCCACAGGGTTTAAAGGAACCTAACCTTAGTCGGGGTGCCCCAAGTCCCGAGATCGCTTATAGAAACCATTATTTTTATAATTCATTCAATTAAATTGAAAGCTAAGGATTTTAAAGTGCGAAACATTATTTTTAAAGTGCGTTTATACAGGGTGAAATTGAAAACATGCGACAAATCGAAATGGGAGATTGTACTCGTCATTAAGAACAACTTTTACTATGGGACCAAACATGAAATCGCGGAAAAAAAATCTGCTGTTTTCTACATTTATGTTCGCATAACTCGTCAAAATGTAGGAACAGCTGATTATTTTTTTTGCGATTGCAGCATTGCTCCCTTAGTAAAAGTTGTTCATAATTATGAGTACAATCTCCAATTTCGGTTTGTCGCATGTTTTCAATTTCAACCTGTATACTCCCCACATTATATTATTCAAGAATTGTCAATTCAGGTGTATTATAAAATTATAACTTACAATAACATGCTCCCTTGTTGTAGATATCTGCATGATAATGGTTGGTGTTGTCGCATTTGTCGCAACGGTCGCCAGCTAGTCCCTTCGTGCTACAGTAACAGCGGCCAGTGTCGGGCGCGCACGCTACGGCTTGTGCGTTGCATTCGCAGGCTGTAACAAACAAATAAATAAATCTTTTTGTTTTTAAGCTTCGAAGGCTCGTAGCGTATTAATATTACAAACAAACAACGGTTAGTTTTATTAAGATAAATATGAGGCTTGCATATTTACCTTGGTTATAAAAAGCAGAAGAAACATTAGAACAAAAACTACAAAAAAAATTATAGCTAAATTATATCACTAGTTGCTTCCAAAAAATAGGATACACAAAACATCACGCGTAGCATGACCAGCACAAAAACAGGTTTTGTCGGCGGAAGAATAGACAAATGACAGATTGTAGAAAGATTTCTACAGTTTTAATCATGGCGATAAAGAGAACATGTTTCTATTCTTCAGTCGACAATGGTGCCAATTCCCTTGTTCAAAAACTAAACTAGATTAAGTTCAGTGCATCTTTTTCTTTCGATTTCAATAAGAAAAGGATAGATTTTTTAGTCCTGTCAAATTAATCAGCGCCTGACACTACCCCATACAAGTTTAGACGTGATTAAAAACTTGCCTACTAAAATTACGTCAGGCGCAGACTAATTTGACAGGATACATCTAAAATTTATCTTCTGTCCTTTTCTTAATGAAATAGAAAGAAAATGATGCACTGAACTTAAATTTAGTTTAGTTTGTGAACAACAGAATCGGCACTATTGTTTAGCATGAAGACCATTTTTTTTTTACTCTTGCCATTTGGGGGTAGAAATATTTCTTCTCAAAAAGTGCCAAATAGTCTGATGACATTGGATTCAGACTAGAATCTATATTGATTTTAAAATTTGCTCCCTATTGCTATGGAGAGATTAAATGTCTGTGTCTTCGGAGAAACGTGAGTCTACGTCTACGAATAAGTAATAAGTCAGGAAATGTAATTGCGATAAAAAAATGACCAAACAAATATTAGGCCCAAGTAGGCGGGGCTTAAAAATTGTACCTCAGTCGGACATTTTTCTTGCAAGCGAGCACTTCGGGTACGTTTTCGTTTTTATCATGGTGAACTACAGCTGTGAATCATCATGCCAGCATGTGTTGTGGAGTGGTGCAGGAGCCATACAAGATTAAAATGTCCAGGGATCACTTTTCACTGGTAAATAGTAGCAAAATTATAATTATATTCAAAGATGTTCAAATACGTTATCAAACCGAAGTGGTCAATACTATGCAAAACGAAGTCAGTAAATTTTTTACCAATTTAATTTTTCTTTTCTTATTGATGAAATATTGAAAAGTAAATCCATAAAATTTAGTTATTTTTATAACATTATCCTATTTTGCTTATTTTGTTTTCTTTTAGTTTCCCTGCCGATCCAATTCGGCAAAATAAGCGGATAGCTTCAGTTAAGCTAGAAAGACAAGAGAACGACTGAATGCCTGTGAAAGCCAGCAGAGTATGTTCAGTTCATTTTGACGAAAAATATTTTTATAAATCATTAAAAGCATATACCATGTTACACAAAACTGCTGTACCTACCAGTTTGAAAGATTCTCTTTTAATGTCTTCTAGACAAAAACTTAATAAATTAATCATATTTCGCAGGACATAGAGTTCATTGGATTGTAAAAAGTAACCCAAAACAAACAAAAATATATTATAAAAAAAACATTGTACAATAATATTCTTTTACTATTGACTTGGTCCGGTGCACTTATTGCATAACATCGTCCACGTCACTTGACTCAACTGTCATAGCAGACATTGCAGCACGCGCGAGAACCAATCCCGGCTTTCGTTCTGAATTTAAACCAATCACCAAGCATATATTTTTGTAACCTTGGAAGTGATTCGTATTTTGAAACATACGTCGTTTTGGTTTGAAGTAGGGCCACTTTTTCTGTGGAATTTGTTCTGAATTAGACTTCCTGAGTTATTACTTAGTCGTAGGTCTACGTATAGCCCCGTGCTCGACAGGAGACAGGTCAAGGGTAGAAAGAACTTTGTCTAGTCTTGATAGCATAGAGGTAGAATTAAGGTTTAAAGGTGCAAATTTGGGCAAGTACTTTATCTTGAACAACCGATCGATTCTGTAAAAATCTCACCGTGATAAATTAGGTGAAGTGAACTATCAATGAAGGCAATCCCTAACATCAGCAGTGCGATTCTGTAACCATCTCACCGTGAAAACTTAGGTAAAGTAAGCGTGGAGTGAGCTGTCAGTGTCATCTTTATGCTAGGGATTGATACTCTTAACAGTTCACTCTAAGCTCACTTCACCTTAGTTTTCACGGTGAGATATTTACAGAATAGCACTGCTGAATTGCAACATAAATACAAGTCAGACGTGAAGCCTATATCGAGAAGTCCACTCACGCGTGCACACGCCGCCGTTGAGCGGGCTGCCCCAGTGGCCGGGCGCGCACACGTCGCAGTGCTCGCCCACCGTGCGGCCGGCGCACGGCTGCATGCAGCGCGCCGCGCCGTCGCACACCGAGTGCCCGTTGCACTGGCAGGCCGGGCACGCCGTGAAGTGCCACCTGTACCAGCAACAGACGTTACTAATGGAGGGGGGATGAGGATATCTAGTAATGTTCGTAGAATATTGCCATTAAGGGGGGGCGATAAGGTAGTCAGTGAAATTAAAACATACTTAGGTTTTATGCAATTTGCAGGTCAGTGTCAGGTTGTATGTTAATTATAACATGATTCGCAATCGTAACAAATATGGCTTTACAGAATAATCATTAGAATTTTTGCTGATCCTAATGATTTTGGATTCACGCGGGCTCGGCGCGGCACGCCGCACACGACACGTGCGCGCCGCAGTCACCTGACTCACCTGTGTTGTGCACACACTCTAGGCGCGTGCGGCCTCCTGGCCCCGCCCGGCACACACAGCCCGCGGCCGCCCCCCGCGCCGTCGTCGCACCAGCCGCACGCGGGCTCGGCGCGGCACGCCGCACACGACACGTGCGCGCCGCAGTCACCTGACTCACCTGTGTTGTGCACACACTCTAGGCGCGTGCGGCCTCCTGGCCCCGCCCGGCACACACAGCCCGCGGCCGCCCCCCGCGCCGTCGTCGCACCAGCCGCACGCGGGCTCGGCGCGGCACGCCGCACACGACACGTGCGCGCCGCAGTCACCTGACTCACCTGTGTTGTGCACACACTCTAGGCGCGTGCGGCCTCCTGGCCCCGCCCGGCACACACAGCCCGCGGCCGCCCCCCGCGCCGTCGTCGCACCAGCCGCACGCGGGCTCGGCGCGGCACGCCGCACACGACACGTGCGCGCCGCAGTCACCTGACTCACCTGTGTTGTGCACACACTCTAGGCGCGTGCGGCCTCCTGGCCCCGCCCGGCACACACAGCCCGCGGCCGCCCCCCGCGCCGTCGTCGCACCAGCCGCACGCGGGCTCGGCGCGGCACGCCGCACACGACACGTGCGCGCCGCAGCCGCGCGCCGCGCCGCACGCGCCGGCCGCGCCGCCGCCGCCCGACGTGGACCACGCGCGGCAGCCGCCCAGCGGGAACGAGGCGCCGTATGCGTTCTGTGGGTCGATACACATAAAGTGTCCGTGACGATTTAGGGCTCAGACCACAGTTTTCCACCTGTATTCAAGTTTTTCCCGTCACTCTAAACATTTCTGGAGGTCAAAAATAAAGAAGGCCTCGCGCCGGAAAAAACCTGCCTCACATCTAGCAGATAACTGTGAACTTCACCAGCTAGATTCAGTTTTGTTGATAGTTCTTGGGAATTATTCGTGGTCTGCTTATTGGCAACTTCAAGTTGCTATACAGGGTGTCCCTGGAAGTATGGATCAAATCGAATAGGGGCGTGGGCAAAGTCATTTCCAAACTTTTTGATGCTGAAAATGATTGATGATTGAGAATTATTTTACGGTTCAAAAGTTGTGACCAATTTTTTTCAATCGTTTCGCATAGTGCTCAAAGAAAAAAAATCATTAAAAAAACTATCAGGGCTGTCTAAAAAACTTAAATTGACAGTTCCTGCTGTTTTTTTTTAAATGATTTTGTTCTTTGAGTACTATGCAAAGTGATTGAAAATAAGAAAAGTTGGTCATGACTTTTGAACTGTAAAAAAATTCACCAACATTCTCAGGATCAAAAAGTTTTAAAATGACTTTTCCCACGCCCCTATATGATTTGATCCATACTTTCAGGGACACCCTGTATATAAAAGGAGAAACTGACTGACTGACTGACATGTCAACGCACAGGCGAAACTCCTGGAACTAGGAATGTGAAATTTTGCACACGGCTTCCTTTTATAATGTAGGGGAGCAGTTAGAAGGGGGTTTTTGGAAATTCAACCTTTATGGGAGTGAAAAGGGGAGAATTTTGTTTTTATAAAAAAATCTTATTTCTTGAGTTAATAAACTTGAAATTGCCACGAATACTTATCTAAGTAAATTATAAATTACCCACTAAAGGGGGTTTGGAGGGTGTCAAAATTTTGTATGGAAGAATTTTAAGGCGCAGTCCGATTAACTCGAAACTCAGTATCAGGTCCAAACTTTTTGTTTGGAAATGACCTTGCCCATGCCCCTATTAGATTTGATCCATACTTCCAGGGACACCCTGTATATAGATAGATAGATATATTTCTGTCAATGTAATCTTGCAAATTTCCGAAATGCGAATTATACATTGTTGAGTGGGCGAATAAAACAGGTCAATTGGTCCGCATGCTTGTCCGAATGTGCAGATGTCAATGCAATGGTGGAAGTATTGTACAAACATCTCCATAATATAATTGACGAGATCGTACCAAAAAAGAAATTATCACAAAGTAGGTACCCTCCTTGGTTTCCAAAGGCCCTTATTAAACTTTTAAACGAAAAGGAAAAGCTTAGGATACGGTTTAAAAAATATAATAATCCCCGCGACAACTACGAATACCGATTGTTAGGGGAAAGAGCAAATGTTATGATTAAAACTAACTACAAAGACTACGTGAGGAGAATCGAGAAGGGCATATCACAAAACCCCAAAGTCTTTTGGTCGTTTGTACAAGGAAAAAAATCGGCGTCTAATAACATACCGTCTGAGATGAAATTAAATGATCGGCTAGCCACTTCCGGGGATGATGTCTGCAAGCTCTTTGCTGCCCATTTCTCTTCAACGTTCACCCGATTTGATGAAACAATACATGCTTCATTACATACAGATCACAGGTATCTTCAAAACAGCTTGAGTCGGGTCAAATTCTCCGAAAGAGACGTGATTAAAGTCCTTAGTAAACTTAACGTATGCAAGGGTCCGGGACCGGATGGTTTTCCACCATTGTTTGTTAAAAACTGTGCGAGTAGCTTGGCCTTACCGCTAAAAATCATTTTCAACCACTCTATTGAAACAGCACAATTCCCTTCTGAATGGAAAAATGCCAATGTAGTGCCCATCTTTAAAAAAGGTGAAGCGACTAACATTAAAAATTATCGGCCAATATCGATTTTATCTGTGTTTTCGAAGGTCTTTGAATCCCTCATGTGTCCTATTCTAACATCTTATTTCAAAATGGAGCTAGCTTCCCAACAGCATGGATTCTGTACGCAAAGATCCACCACGACGAACCTGACTCTTTATGTTAATGACTTAAGCAAACTTATCGACTCTCGCTCACAAGTTGACTCCATTTATACAGACTTCAGTAGTGCCTTTGACAAGGTTGACCACCAGATCCTACTGCAGAAACTTTCAAACCTCGGCATGTTCGGACAGCTTCTCCGATGGTTTGAGTCTTATCTGACTGAAAGAAAACAAAGGGTCGTAGTAAAGGGGCATCAGTCTTTCTTTTATTATTCCACCTCCGGAGTTCCACAAGGCTCCCACATGGGTCCGATATTGTTCCTTGTATTCGTCAACGATATAGTGAACTGTATCAAGCACAGTGAATGTTTACTCTTTGCAGACGATGTCAAGTTCTATAGGGAAATAAATTCAGTCAGAGACATATCCTTGCTGCAAGAGGACCTAAACTCAGTGCAAAACTGGTGTTTAGAGAACAGGATGACTCTTAACGCTGAAAAGTGTAAACAAATGACCTTCACAAAAAAAAGAAATACCCTTCCATCCTCGTATTCATTGAACGGTGAAACGCTGCAGAAGGTTAACTCAATTCGTGATTTGGGAGTCTGTCTCGACAGTCAGCTTACTTTCATTCCACATATAGACAATATTGTCAAAAAGGCAACTAAAATGCTAGGATTTCTGAAGCGTGTCTGCCATGACTTCACGTCCATTCGCACCCTTAAACTCCTCTACTTCACCCTCGTCAGAAGTGTACTCGATTATGCATCGCAGGTGTGGAATCCTATATACCAGGTTCATATCGATCGAGTTGAACGCGTCCAAAAAGGCTTCACTAGGTATCTGCGATATAAATCTATCAACTGCCCCAACACGTCTAATTACCCTGAAAGATTGACTCACTTCAATCTTACGTCACTCGAAAATCGCAGAAAAGTAATGGATCAAATTATGCTCTTCAAAATCATTAATGGTCTGATACATGTTCCAAAACTACTGGAAGACATAAATGTATCTGTTCCCCGCAGTAGCCAGCCCAGGACTGACCGCAAATTAGACGTGTTTACACCGTCTACAGTTCGAACCAACCTCGGTCGATCAGCGCCAATGAACCGTTTGATGAGGACTTATAATGAAAGCCACTCCCGCACTGATACCATTGACATCTTCTCCAACACCCGGGCTCAATTTCGCAAACATCTTTTACGACAACTGATTGCTGACAATTGATTCATTTTGAATACCGTCACTCGTTTTGTTCTGTGTTCCTTGGTTACAACTTTAACTTTTTAATTAATGTAATTATTTTATTTAATCTGATTAATTTGATTGCATTATTCTTAATTAATTTGATTTTATAATTGCTAATTTATTTGGTTTTATTATTATTAACTTATTTGCTTTTAGAACTATTAATTTATTTGATTTTATTATGATTAACATGTTTGATTACACTTAAATTTTTGTTACTTTAATCAAAAACTACCTAGTAAATCAATTAGGCAAACTATGTAAGTGCTGTGCACACCTTTAAGTGATAAGTTCACTGTAGTACTTTATGTAATAAGACTAAGCTCTCTGTTAATGTTTATGTGAATTAATCGTTGGAGTGCCATAATAAATAAATAAATAAATAAATTAGAGTTCCTCGCCGAATTTCATAAGGTGGCTACTGGGTACACATTTATGTGAAATTTAACACCACAACAACAAGGCGAATTTGTTTTAACGTATGTTACATTTCATGTTGCATTGCATATATTACATAATGTGTGCCCACCATTACACCTTCAATAGTAGTTTTATCTCATGAAAGTGTACACTAACCTTATCGACGCACCGGCCGGCCGACGCGCACCAGATGCACTCCTCGGCGGTGCAGTTGGCGCACGTCTGGAACGTGGAGCACGGCGCGCTGCACGGGCCTGCCGCCGCCACGCTCCTGCGGACATGAAGTGCTAGCTTGCAAGGGAACTTTTTTTTTATTGCTGAATGGACTCGCTTTTGACCTCGATCATGCCTGATGGAAAGGGATTGATGGGGTCTATGATGGAACGAGCGTGCCCAGAAGATGCTTAAGGCACTGGAACTTCCACGCATCGACGAAACACAGCAGGTTGCTTGACGCTGGACTGCGGTGGAAGGGTGGTCGCAAACCAGGAGGACGTTGGCCCTACCACCGCAAGGGAAGAATTGGCCAGTCAAATGAGGTGTTGGGTGTGACTGTCCTGGATGCGTAGAGCGCACGGTTCAGTTGAGTAACTGGCGGAACAAACTGCGCTACACGAGAAGGCTTCTTCATATATCCCAAAACTTACGTCTTGCGGGAATTTGATGTAGTTAGATAGGAATCGCTGACCTCATCTAGTTTTTAAAATATGCTGGACATGTAAAAGTGTTTGTGCAAACCTACTTACAGAAATAAAATCAATCATAATTTACCAGAGGTAAAATAACTGTGATAAGACTTAAATGGTATTTTAAAAACTAGATCAGGTCAGCGTTTTCTATCTAACTATTCTGAGAAGAAAAACTCAGAGGTGATTCTCTTTTAAAATCCAGATATAATCTTGGTCAGATCATATGAAGACTGTCTGTCTGTCTGTGTGTGTGACTGTCTGAAATAGTCTTTTGAGGAAAGAACCACGCAGATTGAGTGGACCTGTTCAGTTAGTGCACGCATTTGTCAGCAATCGTGCAGCTCAACTCAAACGTTTTTCAACTCTGTCAAAATCATTGTGATCTTGATTGCCTTTGCAATTAGGTTGCTGTTGGATTGCTTCCATTGACAATTCTGTCAAAATCACAGTGATCTTGTTTTCGTAACAATAAGGTGGCTATTGGGTTGCTGCTGTCAGAGGTAAAGAAGCCAGCACATCAAGCTACCCGAAATTGACAAATTTTCCCAATCCACTTTGAACCTTATGCTTTAGCGATAAAGTTGAAAATCTATTAAAGAAATTTGACAGACGGTAGTAGATTGATGTGCTAGCGTCTGTACATTAACTATGAAAGGACTGTACACGGCTACAAGAATCTTCATTAGGGGGCCCTGTTGGTAAACATTATTTTGTGCAATTGTTTTCTGAACTGTCACTTGAAATGTATCTAAAAAAAAAACAAGATGGCGGCATTAATTCCAGTTTTGGCCTCGAGCCAAAATAATCTTATAGCGCTATAACACTTCCTTTGGAGAATTAACTATATTCGTGCTTCAAACTGATCTTAGGACGGGCAAACATTGATGTTATCGTATAATTAGATCAGCAAAGCTATTCACAACTATTCGATACGCTTTCGGACAGAATCGAATATAAACCAATGTTATCGAATGAGTCCTCTAAACGCTGTTCACAAATTAAATACGAAACTAGATTTTTTAGTTTAAACCAAATAGATGACCACTATCTTTTCGGCTATTTGCGGTCGGGGACTACGCAAATCAGATAACCAAATATACAGGGTGGCCAAAAAATCGTGGGTCAAACAAAACAGGGCGACAGCTGGGGTTATTTGCAGTAAAAAAATTCTCTGTGGCAGTGTCCTAACTTCACATAATCAGCCTATAATGTTCCCACTGCTGGGACACAGGCCTCCTCTCTGTGAGAGGGAGTGGCTCGTAATCCACCACGCGTGCCCAGTGCGGGTTGCTGTCCTAACTTGATCTCCTTAAAAGTTATGACAATTTGAGTGTTTACAGTAAAGTCCAGTAACTTCCAAATAATTTTTCGTGACACTTAAAAGATAGGTATTGAAAAAAAGTGCCAATACTGATAAATCATGGTACCCACTATCATAAAAGCACTTTTGTGGTGATGATGCTTTATAATTTTTTTTTTTTGTATTTTTAATAAAAAAAAAATTATAATAAATAATGTTTTTACTGCAAATAACCCCAGCTATCATTTTGTTTCGTTTGATCCATGATTTTTTACCCATCCTGTATATGTTTTTTTCGACTCGGAAGCCTGTCGAATTGTTATGAATAAATTACGCTGTGCCCTATTTTTCGCGTCATAGTTTTTGTACTAAGCCCGTTCTCAGAAACTTGCGTAAAACAAACTAAAACTGTTTTGTAATGACTTACCTGATATCTTCCGATGAATTGACAGGTTTACACTTTATCGTGTCGTAGTCCCAGAAACAAGCTCGCTGGCTTAATTCCTCTGAGCCCTGGTGGAATAAAATTTGATGTGTTTTTAACGTCCCATATCATCAAGCGCAGACCAATAAAGATAGCACACACTTGCCTACCATTATTATTATTATAACTGAACTTAAATTTAGTTTAGTTTGTGAACAACAGAATCGGGGCCATTATCCACAAAAATCATTGAATAACTTACATGTGTATGATGATGTTGATGCGCTAAACAGGCTGCGCAAGAGTGGTATCTCCCGCACGCTTCCCGCGGTGACTCGCTGTCCGAACCACATTCTTCTATTGATAACGCCATCTGGTAGCAATCATTTTACATTTTAATATTTTATCCAGATTATTGAAAGAAAGCTGGATGACCATATTTATCGATTATCTAGTAACTGTGAAAAATAAATACGAATAGGCAATATGCATGTGATTAAAATAAAGGCCTAATATCTTTTTAATAAACTATACAACGTGCAACTTTAAATGCGCAAAACCTGAAAATAGTTTGTTCATAATTGACTACTGAATCGATTTCAGTAACTTTTAATACAGGTTTTTTTTTTCAAAAATTATGTATATTGCTATACTATCCGCCGACCGAGCCAAAGAAAATTAAGTCTTATTTTAAGGCAATAAGACTCAATTTTGAATGCATAAAGCAATGCTAGGATCAACACGATTTTCTTAATAAAAGTAGTTAGCTTTAAAAAAAATTGTTTTGTTCATTATATTATGCTTTTAACTCAATGCTCTAATTGGGGTGTATGAGGTTTTGCGCATTTAACGTTACACGTTGTATACTTCAGAAGTATGCTTCTATCAATATTTTTGATTATAATTTCTTTGAGAAAAAGATTTTTTTTTAAAGTGCAATAAAGCTGTAGGAAATTCAAGAATTTGAAAAGCGACGCCATTAGTCCTAGCAAATGTGATTTAAATAAAAATAAATGTCCATGTGTTTTATAGGAGTGTTTGTGATTCCGTCAGAAAGTAACAAAATGTATAGATAGTGCAATCCACGAAGACGCGCCCCACTCTTCTTCCGAACCGTCAGTGTTTATCGCTAGTTAATTCCATTAGTGTTTTAGTTCTTTCGATACACTTGTAGCGGTATCTACAACGACGCCACATGCGAACAACGCGTCATACTGACGTCACAAAATCCTGCATCTCGCAAGCAGAGTTTACCGCACAACTAGCATAGTTACAACGGCCCGACATGAATCATTGGGCAGTTGCCCGCCAGACACAACATCCGTCTGGTCGGAGGATCCTGCCTTTTCTATAGAGTATGAGTGAACTTTACCCGCTGTTCCTCACACCTCTATACACTCTAATTACCCACTAATAATAATTCGTGTGTATTTACAAAACTAAAACACTAGCGGAATGTTGCACAATTCTGCTGTAAGCATTAGGAAAAGGAGTGGGGCGCGTCTTCGTGGATTGCACTATCTATAGCAGTGGCGTACCTGGTGCGTGTGCCTCACACAGTACACAGCAGACGGGTAGCACGCGCCGCACCACATACAGCGCGCGGCCGTGCACGCCGCGCACGACTCCGCAGAGTTACAGCGACGTTCGTCTAAACAACCCACCGTCATATTATCATCATTAGGTATAACAAAACAAGTTTGTAGTGTTTAATGTACCTTTTTTATTGTTATGTATACAGGATTAATTGAAAAACACCAACAACCAACCTCTTAAGAGGTCATTGTACTCATCATTATGAACAACTTTTACTATGGGACGAAACTTGAAATCGCGAAAAAAAATCACCTGTTCCTTACATTTTGACGAGATCGAAGATAAATGTAGGGAATGATGAGTACAATGACCTCTTAAGAGGTTGCTGGTGTTTTTCAAATAACCCTGTATGTGTGGTGTACAATAAAGTATACAGGGTGTTAAAGAAATTGCGTGCCATAGCTTCAGGGTATCGATAACCCATAAAAAATAAAAATAAAATACCTTTAAAAAATTTAAAAAAAAAACCGAAAATCATCATAAGATGGACCTAATGTAGTACCTAGTAATCAAATAGCAATCGTTTAGAATTGATTAAAAGATTGCTTAATTAACTTAGGTGAAGTGAGTTTAAAGTGAGCTGTCATTCCTCCTTATGCTAGGAACTGATACTAGTGACAACTTACTTTAAGCTCACTTCACCTAAGTTTTCACGGTGAGATTTTTACAGAATAGCATTACTGATTTCTTTAACACCCTGTATACATATAAATAAACAAGCGTTATTTAAAAAAAACCCAGAGTTTAATGATTAATATTTGCAACCTGGTTGTGTCGTCATCGAAAAGATAACCTAAACGAACGATTAGTAGAGTTAGTGTAGTGACGTGCTTACCCTTACCGAACCTAGGTTCCGTGAGGCACGCCTTTACCGTGCCATCGAACGACTCCTTCCAGCCCACTTCTTCTAACTGAAACAAGATATCATCACGCCTGTAATCTCAATAAGGTTAGACAGAGGTGTACTTATAGTACAGTCAGCAAAAGAGATAAGTAACCAGGGTCGTCAATACAGGGTGAAATTTTAATCACCGTTTTCCTCTTGAGGGGTCATTGTTCTCATCATCATGAACAACTTTTACTATGGAACCAAACATGAAATCGCGAAAAAAAAAAATCAGCTGTTCCCTGCATTTTGACGAGTTATGCGAACATAAAATTAAGGAACAGCTGATTTTTTTTTCACGATTTCGGGATGGTTCTATACTAAAAGTTGTTCATAATGATGAGTACAATGACCCCTTAAGAGGAAAACGGTGATTAAAATTTCAACCTGTATAGTTGAAGTTTAGAATAGAATAGAATACTCTTTATTATGTACACCATTATAAATTACAGACATAAATATAGAAATTTTGCAAAGGGTGACACAATGGGCGGTCTTATCGCTAAAAGCGATCTTTAGAAGTTTAGTAAGCAACCGATGGATATTTTCGAATGAAATTTAAATTGATAAATGAACTGTTTGTTTTCTATTAATTAAATTAAATTTTATGAAGATCTATACTGACGACCCTGGTTACTTATCTTCTTTGGTGACCGTACACGGACATTTCGCCAGTTATGTTTAAGTTCCCCGTCATACGGGGAGAGCCTATTGCCATCAACCGGGCACAAAGCCAGACTCCAGGCTACTAGTGACCTGCCGGGGCAGCGGGATTGTCCGAAAGGGTTACCGATGCCCCGGAACATAAAGGGCTAAGGAAGGAACACGGGTGGGTTTTAGTCAGTAAGAGTCTGACACTCCCTTCTGCTCCACCCTGAGCGGGAGGGCTCATTTGATGATTTCCCATCCACAAAAAAAAAAAAAAAGAATTTCTGCTCAGCAGTGGCACTTGCAAACACTAGACCAACTAATCAGCGGTGCTATTCTGTAAAAAGATCACCGTGATAACTTAGGTGAAGTGAGCTTAAAGTGACCTGTCATTTCACCTGTTGCTAGAGATTAACACTATTTTATTTATTTATTTATTAAAACTCTAGCAGAAGTAAAAATTGTACAAAGGCGGACTTAATGCCTTGGGCATTTTCTACCAGTCTACCTTAGGGTAATGCAGAGACAATACAGAGTAGGTGTGATAACAGAAAACAAATTAGAAAATATTTATAACTAAAATATAAGAACACTACTGACAGCTCACTTCACCTAAGTTTTCACAGTGAGATTTTTACAGAATAGCATTACAATACATAAAATAATAACGACGCAAATTATTTTTGATTTTATTGATATATCGATCGTAGTTCCGTTGCTAAAATGGTAAGGTGAGGATTTCTTTCGTCTCAAGTATCCTTTTCTCTAACATTTAATAAAATGACCCCAGATTTCTACCATTGGCCGGCGACCAGCCAGCCAGCCGGCCGTGACCAGCGTTTCACATGTCATATCGACACACACGATATATCGATACATTTCTTAGGAAACCAAAGTTTTGTTAATAATATACAATTTTCTCGAATTATTTAGATTATAGTTACCGGTAAGCAGGCTCTGTCTCTTGGTCTCCACACGCATGCGACAGCAGTATGCTGCGTCGCAGTCAAACACGCTGATTCGCTTGTGTGTCTGGAACAACCCTCGCCCGCTTCGAAGATTAGCGCATCAGAACGTAGGCGGCCGTCGAATCTGTAAGAAAAATAAAAATACTAATACCAGCCTATAATTATTCCAAAGCTGGAAAAAGACCTCTTCTTGTACAGAAAAAGCATGATCATTGATCACTATGCTTGTTCAGGGCGGAATGGCGATTTCAGACTTTTACTAGCTTCTGCCCGCGACTTCGTCTGCGTGAAATTTCCTGTTTCCTTGTCCTACTCCGTCGCCGCGCTATTATTTTGTTTTCGCTTAGCGTTGTTTCGATCATAGCGTAATGTTAAATAGTCTGCCTCAAGAATTGGCTATTGATCTCAAAAATATTTTTTCAAATAATACTTGTAGTTCCAGACGTTTTAGCTTTATTAATAGTATATAAACGAATCTATACTAATATTATAAATGCGAAAGAGTGTCTGTCTGTATGTTATTTCTTCACGTTTAAACCGCTGAACCGATTTAGATGAAATTTGGTATAGAGATAGTTCAAGTTCCAGGACTTAGGATAGTTTTCTTCCCGATATTCGCACGTGATCGTCACTTATGCGGGTGAAACCGCGGAGCTCTGCTAGTAGATAGATAAGTCTGGGTTTCCTCACGATGTTTGTCCCTCACCGATGTTAGTGATGTCCAAGATAACCTTAGAAAGTACATACCCAGCGTGTATGACGACGGTGCGCCTGTCCCTCACGAGCAGCGGCGCCGCCGCGTGCGCTGCGCGTGCGCCGCCCGCCGGCGCCGGCGCCGCCCACCACGTGCCGCACCTGTGGCGCGCAGATTCTCATGTAAAAGTATACAACGGGGGCAAAACAATCAGTTTCAACGATACCCTGAACAATATTAGGCCCCCTCTGTCTCAATCTGCGATATAATTTTTCATTGTTTCTGATGAAATGCCATGAGTTTAAATTAGTTTCATAATACTACTACAAACTGGCTGATGAAAAACCCCTTGAACATTGTTCAAGAATAAGGGACTAATCACACTTATTCAGCTCTGTTCAGCGTTTGTCCATAGAAAACAACGATTTTGTATGAGATGCGTACGCGTCCGTTCAGCCGCGGAAAGCTAAACGGACTTCATACATCTATGGACAAACGCTGAACAGAGCTGAATAAGTGTGATTTGTCCCTAAGTAATACGGGCCCAAATCTCACCTGACATCGTACAACAGAGCGCCAGCAGAATAACATTTTGACGCAGTAGGATTTGACACTAACGCCGCCGCGCTGTCGTTGTGAGCGTTACCACCAAATACTAGCATTACACCTGAAACATAAACAAAATGTGATCAATCAACTCAGTCTATCGCAGTCCACTGCTAGACAGATTCATCTCCTAGGTTGCACCACCACACCCTGTCCTCCACCTTCCACATCCAGTCCGCCCCAGCCACCTTCTTTAGGTCGTCCGTCCATCTAGCTGGGGGACGTCCCATACTACGCTTGCCGATAAGCAGTCTCAACTCCAGCACTCGTCTGTTCCACCGACCATCGGTCCTTCGACAAACATGGCCAGCCCATTGCCACTTCAGCTTGCTTGCTCTGCAAGCTATGTCGGTAAGTTCAGTTCTTTTCTGGATAACTTCGTTACTGATTTTGTCCTTCAAAGGAACTCCGAGCATAGCCCGCTACATAGCGCGCTGAGCGACCAAAATGTAAATGTATGTGTGTGTGTAATATATGCAAAATTTGATAATAACCAAATATCTTATTGCTTCCTTCAAATTACTCTCTAACAAAGTTGTGCAACATTGTTTTAAGAACATGTTGTGTTGCGGAACACAATTTTTCTGGCCATATGGAATGTTAGTGTTGCTAGCAACTAGCTAATTCTTATTCTTGGCGTGTCGATGGCAAAAATAACACGAACGAATACAATATAATATAGTTTTTCAATCGTAAACATAATCTTATTTCAATAAATAATATTTGGATCTTATACTAACCTGGTGTGATAAAAGTAGCAGTATGTAAATATCTAGGAGTAGGTGCCGATTGCAGAGGGCGCCACAGTCTTAACTCGGGGTCGTACTCAAATAACGACGCTGATGGGGCCTGCAAACAAAACAATAAATAAATGGTTATTTTGCAATGCCACTCTCTGGGCAGTTTGTCCTAATACTTACCTCGCTCACAGACGTATCTATTCAAATAGCTTGATTTAGATTGTACAGACACGATGTATATTGTTTGCAAGGTAAATAAATAACCTACATTATTGGTGCCGACTAAAGGTCACACATATCAACTCGGAAAGGGATCGTAACCGTATCGCTTTTCGCCTCGCCGTTTAAGAGGCGTCAACCTAGCGTAAGCACGTAACCAAAGCGGATTAGCAGCTCTGATACGTCGACTCGGCTACGCGAGGCGACGCCGCGCTTACGACTCGCGGTTCGTGATCTTGTCCCGATGCGAGTCGATTACGTTACGATTCCGATTAGTGCTCGAGTTGATACGGTGACCCCTTTCCGATTTGATATGTGTGCTATGTCTTTACGGCGGCTAGCTGACTTCATCATACAAAATGACAGACTCCTTTGACAATACAAAAGTGCCTATCAATGGTTTTAATTGAAGTAAATGTTTTGATTTTGAGTTTGAAGGATCAAATTCACACTGTTTGTAAAATATTTCATCTTTTTATTTTGTGTTCCTCTAACGTTGCAAATATAAAGGTAATGCTTTATATTTTTATTTAGCAATGATACCAGTATTAAAATCACTGCGTAGTTACCAGTCAAGACAATTAAGCAACGTTAGAGGACGAAGTAGATTATAGTTCCTAATCTTATGCTATTCAAAACAATTGAATATTTGCGGATTACATGGCGATTGAAAGTTTACATTATCAGGATCGGCTAGTATTATCACGCTCATTTATCAAATTAAATTTCAGTCGCCAACATCCATCGGTTTCTTAATAATCTTCAACTATATCCGAAGATTCTGCAAACTTATCTCTTTGTTGAGTGTACCTGTGTAGCCTCGGATTCCGACACCAGGCCGCCGTGCACGAACACCTTCCTGGACAGCGTGTCCCACACGGCCGCGTGGGCGAAGCCCGCACGTGCCGCCCAGCCACGCGTGGCCGCTACCGACCACACGCCTTCGTCCACGTAGTACTCCTGGAACAGTCACACAATACAATAGAATACCTTTATTTCGAACACAAATATCCATCAGTGGCGAAGGTACCATACAACTCGATTCCCACCGGCTTCCCTTCGAAAATTCAGAACACAACCGCTCTATAGTCAATTCATCATTGAAATAATTCTCCTCTGATATGTTAAACTTTCTTTATTTTGACTAAGCTTAGACCGAGTGGGCAGCGGGATTGTCCGAAAGGGTTACCGCTGCCCCGGAACATAAAGGGCTAAGGAAGGGACACGGGTGGGTTTTAGTCAGTAAGAGTCTGACACTCCTGCTTCCCCTGAGCGGGAGGGGGTCATTTGATGATTTCCCATCCAATAAAAAATAAAAAAAATCCACGCGTGGCCACGAGCGACCACACGCCTTCGTCCACATAGTACTCCTGGAACAGTCATACATTACAATAGAATAGCTTTATTTCGAACGCAAATATCCACATAGTGTTTGTAACATACAAAAAATAACTTATTGGCCCCGATTCTGTTGTTCACAAACTAAACTAAATTTAAGTTCAGTGCATCTGTTTCTTTCTATTTCATTATGAAAAGGACAGAAGATTAAATATTAGTTTATTCCCGTCAAATTCGCGAAAAAAAAAAATCAGCTGTTCCCTACATTTATGTTCGTGTAACTTGTCAAAATGTAGGGAACAGCTGATTTTTTTTCGCGATTTTAGGTTTGGTCCCATAGTAAAAGTTGTTCATAATGATGAGTACAATGACTTCTTAAGAGGTTGCTGGTCTTTTACAAATAACCCTGTATATATTATATTATCTATGTATCTATTATAGTTTATTATGTTGCACCACTGACAACCCCATTTTTGACTACCCACTGACAACGCAATCACTGTCCATTCCAAGGTTGCCTGGAAGAGATCACAGAAAGCGATAAGGCCGCCCATTGTATGTTTTGTAGTAATAAATGTTTTTTTTTTGTTATGTATATTCTGGTGTACAGTAAAGTATATAAATAAATAAATAAAATTTACATCTCAACAATGTAACATCATTCATTCTCCTGCCATTATCCTAATTTATTTGGAGTCGGGAGCATGTCGCGTTCTTTCACAAATTTCTACCCATCAATATAAAGTATTCTCCCAACCAACTCTCAATACGAACCTGCACTAAATGTAAGTATCCGTAATGCGGCGAATGTCCGAAGAACACCAACATCACGGGTTTCTTTGTGACGCCCAGGTACACCAGTACTGCTGTGTGACCCGATACGTGGAGCCCGCCTGAAAAAATTAAGATTATATACAAGACTTAACATAATTAACGCAAGACCTCATACACCCAAATTAGAGTATTGAGTTAAAAGCACAATACAATGACCAATACTTATTTTTTTGTAAAGATTGCTATTTTTATTTAGAAAATCCTATTGACACCAGCATTACTCTAAGCATTTAAAATTGAGTCTTGTTACCTTAAGATAAGGTTTAATTTTATTTGGCTTAATCGGCGGTTAGTAAAAATACATACATTTTGAAAAAATACCTACATTAAAAGTTACTGAAATCGATTCAGTAGTCAATTATGAACAAACTAATTTCAGGACTTGCGTTTATTCTGTTCTACCTTGTATTAGTTTGGCGGTTGAGGAATTGCCAGATCTGGCAATGCTCGGTGAGCAGTGGTGACCCAGTAGAAAAGGCCGCGACTTATGAGTTGTATTGTAGGTTGTAGGTTCGAACCTAGACACTCACTTTACTTTGTGTAAATTATTTCATCACTACTGCTCTTAAAACGGTGAAAGAAAACACCGTGAGGAAACCAACATGTCCTAGAACCAAAAATTCGAAGACATGTGACATCTATCAACCCGCACTGGGCCGTCGTGGTGGATTACGGCCCACTCCCCTCACAGAGAGGAGGCCTGTGTCCCAGCAGTGGGATCATTATACTATGCAGATCTCGTAGGGAACTCTATACCTAATGCTGCACTACATAAGGTGCACATTCGCTTACCGCAGTGCTTCAGCGGCGGCTGTCTGTGCGGCGAGCATGTGACGGGAGTCGCGTTGTGCCACTGCGGCCGTTCACTGTTGAGGCGAACTCGCCAGATCTCGTTTGTTACTTCGCCGGCTCGCCCTTCTAAACCGGCTAGGCCGCCTCTGTAAAAGAAGAAAATACCAAATTACGAAATACGAATCAAAAATGTCTGTAAACTAGAAATATTTTTATATAAATTAAAATTCTGTAGGTGAAAAATCAAATCAACCCATATTTTTCTACACTCAGAGTTGGATTTTGCTTTGTTTAAATGGGAACAAATTCCGAGGTATAACCAATCCAATTAAAAATAACCGTCAAATTCGGAGTATTCTAAAAAAAATTGTGTGGTAAGTATCAAAAAAAAAAAAACAAATAAGTTTACGCGTCGACTTGAGTATCTCCTCGTTTTTTCCGTCGGTTAATGAGTAACACAATACAAATCAAATCAATTTATGTTTGTGTGTCTTAGTCTATTCTGATAGGATTCCTGCAATGCAACATGAAATGTAACACACATTAGAACAAGTTCGCCTAGTTGTTGTGTTTCATTACATTTCACCAATCTGTACATTATATTTGAATGTAATCATTATGACATCGAAGAGGGTATTACGTAGCTTTCTTCGTAAAATCGCCACTCATAATTTTCTTCTTAATTTGACAAAGTGTCTTTATTCTATGCTTACCCCCTCTCGGGCTCGTCGGAGATGACGACGCCGCCGTACACGATCAGCTCGTGCCCGTACAACACGGCTGAGTGCGCAAACCGCGCCGCCGGGCTGGAGTACGTTGGTAATACTTGCCACTCTTGTTCCGCTGATTTGTATCTGGAAATAAATTGAATGATATTGGGCCCCGATTCTGTTATTCACAAACTAAACAAAATTTAAGTTCAGTGCATCTTTTTCTTTCTATTATTTCTTTCATTACGAAAAGGACAGAAGATAAAATATTAGTTTAGTCCTGTCAAATTAGATAATCCATAGACAAGTTAGAGATTAAAAAATTGGCTACTAAAAATACGTCAGGCGCTGACTAATTTGACAGGAATAAACTAATATTTATCTTGGATACTCGCCACAGTGTGCTTTTGGGTAACATGTGTATTTGAATTTTTTTCTCTTTTTGCTGTTTTTATGTGATATTGTGTTTATTGTGACTTGTTATTGTGATTGTTTGTGTTTTGTCTTTAGAAGATAAATATTAGTTTATTCCCGTCAAATTAGATAATACATAGACAAGTTTTAGACGTGATTAATAAATTGGCTACTAAAAATACGTCAATTTACGTCAGGCGCTGACAATTTTGACAGGACTAAACTAATATTTATCTTCTGTCCTTTTTATAATGAAATAGAAAGAAAAAGATGCACTGAACTTTAAATTCAGTTTAGTTTGTGAACAACAGAATCGGGGCCAATTTTAGTGTAAGAGGGGCTTATGGCTAAGTATAGAGCAGTAGTGGCCCAATGGTAGCGGTCCCAACTTACGAATTGTGGCTCGTGGATTCAAAACCAGGCACGTTACTCTGTGTAAATTATTTCATCACACTCTCAAAATGAGGAAGGAAAACATAGTGAGGAAACCGGCATGTCCTAGAACGAAAAACTCAAAGACATGTGACCGATTCCAACTCGCACTGGGCCCGCATGGAAGATTACAGCCCACCCCCTCTCGAAGAGAGGAGGATTGTGCTACCACTTCAGCACTCCAGCAGACTTTTGGGAAATGAAGGGGCACCCCCCATGGCTTTGTCACAGTTCTATGAATATGAGATCCACAAGCTCGGCCAGCACGCGACACGTGTACTTACTTGCTGCTGTATCATCATGCATTGTGGCAAGGCAATGTGGACATTAAGTAGTGCAGTGTTAGGTATAGAGTATCTTGGCAGGATTGTAACATAGATTTACTAATGATAGCAAGGTCCGACGGCATTAAGTACATGTTTTTTTTTTGTACAGTGTGCTTTGGCTTAAATAAACAAAAATATACTCGTGTCTCTTTCTTGCACTTGTAATTTGACAGTGACAGATTATAATAATAGTTTACCTGTATAAAAACTCCGAAAACGCGAACGTTTCTCCCCCAACCCTTAACAAATCATCTCCATAGGGCAGTAACGTGTGCGCGGCTACTGGCGGCGTGTCACTGGCCCACGAGCTCGCCCAGCCCGCTCGCCAGGCGTCGCGTGCGCAGGCAATGCCACGCTTTAGAGCGCTGCATGCGCAGCCGGTGGGCGTGCACGTGCCGCCGCCATAGGCTGCGTTGCATTCCTCTGGAATTTGAAGGAGTGTGTTTTAGAGATTCATATCATATAGAGGTTTGAAGAAATATTCGTAAAGATATGATGACTAAGTCTACGAATAAGTAATAAGTCAGGAAATGTAACTGCGATAAAAAAATGACCCAACAAATATTAGGCCCAAGTAGGCGGGGCTTAAAAATTGTACCCAGCGCGTCATCAGTCGGACATTTTTCTTGCAAGCGACCACTTCGGGTACGTTTTCGTTTTTATCATGGTGAACTACAGCTGTGAATCATCATGCCAGCATGTATTGTGGAGTGGTGCAGGAGCCATACAAGATTAAAATGTCCAGGGATCACTTTTCACTGGTAAATAGTAGCAAAATTATAATTATATTCAAAGATGTTCAAATACGTTATCAAACCGAGGTGGTCAATACTATGCAAAATGAAGTCAGTAATTTTTTTACCAATTTAATTTTTATTTTTTTATTGATGAAATATTGAAAAGTAAATCCATAAAATTTAGATATTTTTATAACATTATTCTATTTTGCTTTCTTTTAGTTTCCCTGCCGATCCAATTCGGCAAAATAAGCGGATAGCTTCAGTTAAGCTAGAAAGACAAGAGTACGACTGAATGCCTGTGAAAGCCAGCAGAGTATGTTCCGTTCATTTTGACGAAAAATATTTTTATAAATCACTAAAAGGATATACCATGTTACACAAAACTGCTGTACCTACCAGTTTGAAAGATTCTCTTTTAATGTCTTCTAGACAAAAACTTAATAAATTAATCATATTTCGCAGGACATAGAGTTCATTGGATTGTAAAAAGTAACCCAAAAAAAAAACAAAAATATATTATAAAAAAAACATTGTACAATAATATTCTTTTACTATTGACTTGGTCCGGTGCACTTATTGCATAACATCGTCCACGTCACTTGACTCAACTGTCATAGCAGACATTGCAGCACGCGCGAGAACCAATCCCGGCTTTCGTTCTGAATTTAAACCAATCACCAAGCATGTCTTCATGTAACCTCGGAAGTGATTCGTATTTTGAATCATACGTCGTTTTGGTTTGAAGTAGGGCCACTTTTTCTGTGGAATTTGTTCTGAATTAGACTTCCTGACTTATTACTTATTCGTAGGACTAAGTACAGAGGCTAGTACATCAAGCTACTCCAATCTGTCAAATTTTCTCAATTGAATATGAACCTTATTCCTTTGTGGTAAAGTTGAAAATATATCAAAGAAATTTGACAGATTGGGGTAGCTTGATGTGCTGGCCTCTGTACATCAAAGTTAATCTATACAAATAAACATTGAAGTGTCTGTTTGTAATATCAAAATAACAGCTTTTTTTACTAAATGCATATGAAAGTATATACGGTACTTATTACAGTTTTTTTTTTATTTTGTCTGTCTCTCTGTTCCGGCTCATTTTCGAAACCGACCGATTTTGACGCGATTTTCACTGGCATATAGCTAGATGATAGCTGATGTTATAAGGAGGAACATAGGCTACTTTTTGTTCCGGTACGGCACGTTTCCGTGGGATAATTGCCGACATCCATGCGGGTCACTATATAGTGTGACTGGTAATTAGTGACCGATACCTAAACACGTGATTGTACTCATGATAACAAACAACTTTTACTATGGGACCAAACCTGAATTCGCGAAAAAAAATCTACTGCAGTACCTACATTTTGATCAGTTAGGCGAACATAAATGACTCAACAGCAGATTTTTTTTCACTATTTCAGGTTTGGTCTCATAGTAAAAGTTGTTTGTTATCATGAGTACAATCACGTGTTTAGGTATCGGTCACTAATTACCAGTCACCCTATACAACGTGTAACGAAAAGGCTATATATATAGAGAAGGCCCGGCTTCTTTGGATGATATCAAACGACATAGGAAGGGTTTTTTAATCCTACCGCTACATGTTCGGAAGTTATGAGATTTTTTAATACATTGATACCAGAAACCGAACTTTTCAAATTGAAATAAACACATCACTAGCACTAAAACAGCTGATCGGTGTCACCGACCTATTTGTAAGTAAAGATAAACCTCCTACTCCTGGTATTTCTGAATAAACGGTTCCGCATGTTTATTTTTTATTCACAAAATATTATTAAGTACTGACTTTTCCTAAACTTTGATTATGTTTGTGAACTAGCTACCTACAATACAATTAATTGGTCTAGGTATCAAAAGTTAACGAAATATTTAGATACCTGCTTGAATTGTCACGTATCATTTACACACTTGTTGGTTTTTTACGTAGTTGTCCTTTTGTAGAAGATTACTTTGTAGATAATTATTATCTACCTCGTAGTAATCTTCCACCCGCCACCCACCTTTCCATCATACCTACAACACAGTAAATACCTAATTCAAAAACAATATTCCTGTAAATTTCCTAACATTATTTCTAACCTTTTATTTTGGTGGCCATAAAGATGAACGATTTTTTGCTTTAAATCGATTTTTCATTCGATTCACAGATCGAATCTCGTGCTCTTCTTACATCGATCTTCTAAAAAATTTTAAACAACATTTAACCACCTCTATTTTGTGACATATTTACAGTTGCCAGTCAGGTAGGTACGTCAATAATATTTGATAACCTTTCCGGCGTAATTCAATGACTTTAATTCAGATGGATGATTAATATGTTTCAATATTCGGACAAGTTAAAAAGTGTCGGCATACTTATGTAATTGATCTTGTTTGAAATAGATAAACCTACCTATTCGCTGTTTATGATTGTCAGCACAATGCTTTGGGCAAATATGAACTTGAACTATTAAGAGCCTTTATTTACACATACGATCCAAGAGATTCGATTCACGTTACTATTGAATCGATTTGCTTGAAGATCGCATTAAAACGATTTTTTCGAAAAATCGACAGCTTGTACAACCATTGAATTGATCATAAAAATCGAATCCTTACGTGCATCCTACCGGGAATTAATTGCTTAAATAAACATTATTATTTGCCATTAGTACTTAGAATAGGAAAAGGATTTAGAAACCATTTTTTTGTCCAACTGAACCCAAAACATCATTTCAATTCACCTCTTCGCAACTTATTCTTCTCCTAGTACAAATAAAATCACAGTGGGTTCCGTTCATAATTTTTAAAATAAGGTTATTTTTTTACTAAATAAGACGTAAACTATTAGCAACAAGTTAATCGTTTTTTTTTATTACAAAATAATACCACGCACGCATAATTTTTGTGTGTAGGACTAACCGAAAGAATTATCGGAGTTCACGGTCTGTCGGTGCTGTTTGAGTGGTACATAGGTTTTATTAGTTTGAGCACGTTTAGTCTTTGTTATTATAATTCAAATAAAAAAATGTCGCAAAATTGCATGTAACTGTCGAAAGAAATTAATAAAAGTACTAGAAGCGCATGAGTAACAGGAATTGTTATTTCCGAATTGAATATCGTTTGCTCACAGAACCCTGATTACGTCGCTACACACACAATGTAACATCGATGTGTGTGTAAACCTAATGACTTAGGGTTTTAAGGTACGTGAACCAATTGCAGTCCGTGTAGTTTCAATTACTCCTGGTACATACAATTTTTATTTCAGACTTATAACGAGATAACGCGAACCCATATTATGATCTTTAATGGATTGAAATGAATGATTTTCCTGAGTTTTGGGAATTTCCGGGATTGCGGGAATATTCTAACGAGATAACCCGGAATGCAAGGGCAACTGAAGGAACAGGGTGGTATTTAGTCAGTAAGAGTCTAACACTTCCTTCAGCTTTCCGCCCCACCCAGGGCGGCAGCTGAGTCATTGATGATTTTCCCAGCGAAAAAAAATGAATGATTTTTCAATTTTGAATTCGTAATTAGTTTGCTCGGTTGTGTTAGATTTACTTAAAAGTTTAATGGAGTTTAGTTGAAATTATTATTAGTATGTAAAATAAATTTGAAATCTTGAATAATATTTTTAACAGTAGTGGACACTAATAGGGACAGCTACCCTATAGGTATCAAATTTAACGAAATAATATTTAGGTACCAGGATAGCAGGGAATAGGAGTTTCATTTTGGGCATTATTGTTATTGCTTTGCTCGTCGCCGTCAGTCGACGTCTGTCCTGCGTCTAGTACACTTGTTTTTATCCCTATGATAATTATGCGCATCAGTAATTTGCGAGCTGCCCGAGAACTGTACCGTCGCCGTTTTTCGTCAGCATGTTTTAGTTTGATCTCGGATGGTACATCGGCTTGGTGCCTCTAACCATAGGTAATCAGGTACCTATGGCGAGCGCTGCGCAACGACGGTCAGCACCCATGTGCGTGTGTAGTGTACGCAGTGCAGTGTGATACAAATTAAAGTGCGGATTGAGGCCGCTTTCAGGACAATAACACCAGACATGCTACGTAATGTGTGTCCATGAACAAGTGAGCGGCCTTGTGCATACAATACCAAGGTCACCACATCGAACCCCATCTTTAAAAATGTAAGTCAATTTACTAAATTAAGCAAAGCTTTAAGATTTTACTGTTTACTCGGTATAAAGTAATAATAAGGGATGAAACTAGTTAACCTAGGTACCTACCTAAACTTTGTTTCGATTGTTTACGTAAGTTTTGTTATTCCAGTTTTTACGTGCAATTTCTAGCTTAATAACGAGTAAACTGTAAATCAATAATTAGAATTACACATTAATTTTTACATCACGGTAAAGTAGGTATGGCTTATTGCGCGCGCGCGCGGCGGCGGCGGCGGAATATTCCGTCAGTTGGCGCCGACAAAGAACACCGCCTCGCGCCTGCGCAGTAGGCTACGGTACTAGGCGCGCAGAGTTACGGAAGAGATTTATCGTGATATTAGCAAGTAACATAAAAAGTTATTGACCTACGTAGTGCGGTGACACGTTTGTTATGATTTGAATTTAAGAAACCAATGAAACCGAAAATTTGGTATCAATTCTTAGAGTATTTTATTTTGAGTTGAAACTATGTATAGTGACTCTATACCAGCTGTTATGTTTAATGCTTAGCTATAAATACAGGGTATAAATTACACCCTGTATAATTGGCCAAATCATGTTATTAATCATGGTTTGGCCAATCACATAGTGAAATATATGTTTGTTTCTTTTATTGACTAACGCATTGAAACAGAAATAAACTCTTTGAACTGTTCAGCGGAGCAATTGCGTAACACATTAACAGTAAAAATGGCTGTCATTTGTGGACACTGCAACAACATTCATTGCGTCATTTAGCTGTTGAGCAGACAAATTTTTCGAACTTATGAAGCAATGTATTAGCAATATCCTTCAAAATGATTAAGATTGTAATTGATAGGGTGTTACGCAATTAAGGTGCAGATCTCAAAACACATCTATCCTTCCTAGAACAAAACATTAACCATCTAATCTAATTAACTTCAATGAATAACTTTTATTATCCAATTAATCTAACAACGTCGCACTGCAATTAGCATGTCATATGCATGTTATTCAAGACATGTGTGACTCATGTCGTTTACACGATTAATTAAGTAATTATTGTAGAAATTGTAATGACTGACAGCTGTCGACGGACTTCGGGGGGTTATTTTTATGTATTTAACCCCTGTCGACAGACTTCGGGGAGTTATTTTTATGTCAAAAAAGTGTCCTGTTTTTGTCTGTTTATATGTGTGTACAGACGCTAGCGCATCAAACTACCCGAAATCAACTTTGAACCTTATACTTTAGCGATAAAGTTGAAAATCTATTAAAGAAATTTGACAGATTGTGGTAGCTTGATGTGCTGACGTCTGTATATAAACGGATAAACAGAATAAAAAAATATGGCGGTGCGACCCACCTGTTATGTGCGGTGGTTTATATATGTAAGTAAAATGTACGAAAGTCATGTTGGAGGTTTTTGGCAAAGTGGTGCGGCCCGCCCAAACCTGCCTCAACTTTTAAGAGGCGTAGGTACTCTAGAAGTGATTTTAATAGGTCAACTTCAATTGCTTTAGTAAATCCAATTCTTCTTAAAGTGTCGATTGCAAAAATACAGTTTTTTTTTATTTATTTCTTGTTTGTCCCAAAATCCAGCAACGCGGATAGCATTCCTCACGTGTGCAGGTGAGGCGGTGGGTGGCATGCGGTACAAGATGGGAGGTGAGTCAATGGCCCCGATTCTGTTGTTCACAAACTAAATTAAATTTAAGTTCAGTGCATCTTTTTCTTTCTATTTCATTATGAAAAAGACAGAAGATAAATATTAGTTCTGTCAAATTAGATAATCCATAGACAAGTTTAAACGATGATTGATTGACGAAGATGATTAAAAAATTGGCTACTAAAAATACGTCAATTTATGTCAGGCGCTGACTAATTTGACAGTACTAAACTAATATTTATCTTCTGTCCTTTTCATAATGAAATAGAAAGAAAAAGATGCACTGAACTTAAATTTAATTTAGTTTGTGAACAACAGAATCGGGGCCATTGTCTATGGAGAGACAGCGCATACACACCGGAGGTCTGAGCCTTCCATGAACCCCCACTTGTGGAGGTTTACCTTGCTGCGGCCTACTTGGATACGAAGTCTATTTAAGTAATCAAATTACTTACTATTGTACAAGTAAATGAATCACGTTCATCATCATCTGCCTAGCCTTTTCCCAACTATTATGGGGTCGGCTTCCAGTCTAACCGGATGCAGCTGAATACTAGTATTTTACTTGGAGCGATTGCCTATCTGACCTCCACAACCCAGTTACTGGGTAATACGATACCCCTTGGTAAGACTAGTTGTCAGACTTTCGGGCTTCATACTACCCGTAACGACTGTCAAAGATCCACGAATGACAGCCGGGACCAACGGCTTAGTCGTGTTTTCCGAGGCACGGAGGGGTCTCGGTATGTAAAGATGGTCACCCATCCACAGACCAACCGCGGCAAAGTCAAAGTCAAAGTCAAATCATTTATTTCAAATAGGCACTTAAAAGGCACTTTTGAACGTCAAAATTTAAAATTAAAGAATAGAATTGATTCTAGTCGCCCCTTCCAAAATGTAGTTTTCGTGTGGAGAAGAATGGGCAAGAAACTCCACCGTTCCAGCGGCAAGCGTAGCTTAACCTGACCGATCGACCTGTGTGACTGTTTTTATTTAGCCACGGGCCCCTATTAATTAATCACGTTACGCTAATTATTTCTTTTGCTGCCAATTAGTTTTGTATTTTACTCGATCAATTCCGACTGTTTGTGACAACTTTAATCTCAATTACCTGGACATAAAGGCAGGTCACAGGCGACGCCAGTCCACTCCGGTTCGCATCTACACGAACCGTCTTCACATTCACCATGATCTGAAAATATAAAACGAAAATGTTAGATAATCTTGTTTCATTTACATGTCAAAGAAACGAAGCCAGTTAAAGTCTCCAGAAGATCCTAAGTCGATATACAGGGTGTAACAGAATAAACGCAAGTCCTAATAGTATTTTGTTTATAATTGATTACTGAATCGATTTCAGTAACTTTTAACATAGGTATTTTTTTTTAAATTATGCAAATAAAATTAAATCTTATTCAATGCATAAAGTAATGCGAGTGTCAACACGATTTTCTTCTAAAAATAAGTTTTTAAAAAATAAGTATTGGTCATTGTATTATGCTTTTAACTCAATACTCTAATTGGGGTGTATGAGGTCTTGCGTTAATTATGTTACACCTTGTATTTGTTATGACTAGCTTCGTCCGCGTGAAATTTCTTGTACCCCCGACCCACCCCGCATCGCATCGCATCGCCTGCCCGCGTTATTACTTCGTTTTCGTTTAACGTGCTTTCTGAATTTTTTTCTATATTGCTCGGCTCCTAACAATGTCTATGTCTTTGACAGTGAATTACATTTTGTTGGCCCAAAACTTCGCTACTTACACGGTATCGTCAGTGGCATAGATCACTATGAATGGCTGCATTTTTAGTAATAATAATAATTATTATTATTATTTGTTTCAGATTTCTCACATCCATATTTGTTAGTACACTTGCAAGCTTACAAACTAGTTATTTTTGAGGCACAGAGGGCTGGATAAGAAACCTCTTCAAAGGAACCCCATTTGACGTTACATATGGTACTTACTAGAACAATTAGTCCTATGGTTGTTGGAGGGGCAGGAGTAAGCTGCGTACGTGACGTTGAACCCCTCCATCGCGTACGCGTCATCGCTGAAGAAGTGCAGCAAGGCGCTGCCCGAACGGGCTATGACTTGCCTCGTCCAACTTGACTCTCCGTTCTCTAAGACACCACTGGAAATAGAGGATAAACGGGTTAAGTTACAATTGGGTTAAGTTTACACAAGAATTTATCATCGCCAATATTCCTCTATAAGTATCACATTGCTGGCTTAAAGTCTTTCTGTAATTCCAGTGCTATAATAACAATAATAGGCTCACGACCGATTTCGGTCACGGTGTCCAATCTCAACGGAGATTAGCCGGGTACGCAGGAGATATTATAGTGCACAAGTGTGCGCGCAGACACAGGTGCACTCCCTCTTCCCTCACTCTCATAGTCCGATGGGACGGCAATCCGACACGACCGGAGAGATCAGGCGCAGGACCAACGGCTTAACGTGCTTTCCGTGGCACGGGGGTATCACGCCGCCAAATTCCAAACTCCGGGCTGTTACTAAGAAATTCCTAACTTAATAACACTTTGTCCGATCCGGGAATCAATAAACTTATTTTATTTATTATTAATTTTACTTCCAAACCTCCCGGTTTTGGGCGGTCTCTGGCTATGTTGGCGCTGCAAACCTTATCAGAACGTCACACCACCTTCGCCGTGGTCGAACCACCTTCCCCCACCCTCGACGACGATTTTACATTAAGGTGTCAAAAACGCTCTGTATTTGAACATTACCGTCGCACGTGGCGGTCACCGCTCATTTAGGAAACCGTAGAGGTTAAGTAGTCTAACATTACTTGAAATACTTAATCCTTTACGATTAATTGGATGAGTCAAACTGCCTTGTTAGTAGCTACAAGTACGGCTGCATAGGAAAGTCTCGTTTCGGCTCGAGATAATGCAACTACTCATTATAACAGCACTGCTCTGACACAGAAAATAAAGACCGGGCGCTTGAAGCCAGTAGGCCGCTCTCGGCTGAAGAAACACTAGCCAGCGGTATGCTTCGACGTCTGCGTGCAGTCCTGGCCCCGCTCGCACGGCTGGTCTACCCGCATCTTCCGCATATTCTAACACTCACTAATGTTCGCAAACCCGTCTGTAATCTGTAAAATAGCCTTTGGCGCGTGGGCGGTAAGCTACCAACTTATAAGCGGCGCGTGAACAAGCTGTCATCTTACCGGTGGCGTGCTAGCAGCGAGCGGTCGTCTTGGTCTTGCTGACGGCGCGTTGGCGAGAAGCGGGTGGAATTTTTCGGCGCGCGGTTATCATGGGTGATGACCTTAAGTCATTTTTAGGCCGGTTAGGTTCGCTCCCCTCCCGAGGTGGCGGCGCGTAGTGTTCCACGAGCGCCCCTCTAGACGTCGTGGGGGGATTCAAATACCTCACTCCCCCCTGACCCGAGGAGGCACGCAGTGGTGGCCCGGCATCAGTCGGGGGTTGCGGAGGGATCGTACGTACTCGCGACCCCCGGCGTAGGTGTGAGATGGAACACCGGGGTGGTTTTTAGTCAGTAAGAGTCTGACAGACCCTGGGGCGGGCGGCGGACATCCATGAGGATTTTCCACCCCGGAAACAAAAAAAAAAGTTCGCTCCCCTCCTCGGGTCGTGAAAGGTGTATTCCAAGTGCCCATTTAGGTCGCTGCAAAAACAATCTTGCAAGATGGCGGATTATAGATCCCTCGGATACCCAGTGCGACTGCGGTGCCCATTACTAAATCATGGCTCATCTGTTGGAGTGTCCAAGTTTCCATACACATGCATCCTTGAGGGTCTAAAAACGCCACTAATGCCGCGACTAACGTGGCCACCTGGCTACATACACACTGGGTTCAACTTATAGAGGTACTAGCGACCCGCCCCGGCTTCGCACGGGTGCAGTGCTGATACTAAATACACTACATATAAACCTTCCTCTTCAATCACTCTATCTATAAAAAAACCGCATCAAAATCCGTTGCGTAGTTTTAAAGATTTAAGCATTCAAAGGGACAGAGAAAGCGACTTTGTTTTATACTATGTAGTGATGAGGAACTGGAAAGTTCACTCATCCTCCATAGAAAAGGGAGGATCCTCCGACCGGACGGGTGTTCTGTCTAGTGAGTGGTGTGGTGTACTACCTGACGATTGATGTCGGGACTTTGTATAATAATAGGTCGGGGCAAAAATATTTTTGTATTTTGAATCTATTGTTAGTAATCAAACCTCTTTGGCAGTACTGAATGTAACTGGCTGGTTTTAATACTATTAAATGTTGACATTGTACAGATGCAATAAATAAAAAAAAACTAGTTCCCGCTATTTCTCAATTATTTTTCAAGCAAGCAACATGAACGTATGTGACGAAGAAATTCGGTACATTTTAATGTTTTATTACAAAAATGGTAAAAATGCGACGAACGCCGCGAATAAAATTTGTGCGATTTACGGACCTAATGCGGTATCAATACGAGTAGCACAAATGTGGTTCAAGCGTTTCAAGTCAGGAAATTTTAGTGTGAAGGATGAAGCTCGCTCTGGACGCCCTGTCACGGATAAAATCAGTGCCATTTTTGAAAAAGTGGAGCAAGATCGAAATATTAGTAGTTATGATATTGCTGAATTACTGATGGATGTTGATCACAAAACAGTTTTACGGCAAAAGTCTGGGTACAAGAAAAAACTTGATATTTGGGTACCACGTGATCTCACTGAGAGAAACTTAATGCAACGTGTTTCCATTTGCGATTCTTTGTTGAAACGTAATAATTCCGACCCATTTCTTAAACGGTTGATTACGGATGATGAAAAATGGATCACTTACGATAAGAATGTCCGAAAAAGATCGTGGTCGAAGCATGGACAAGCCCCACAGACCGTGGCAAAGCCCAGCCTGACTCGGAACAAAGTGATACTGTGTGCTTGGTGGGATTGGAAAGGAATCGTCCACTATGAGCTTTTGCCGCCGGGTAAAACTATCGATTCTGACTTCTACTGTCAACAACTGATGAAATTAAAAGAAGCTATTGAGAAAAACCGGCCGGAGCTGCTGAATAGGAAGGGCGTGGTGTTTCATCGCGACAACGCCAGACCGCACTCATCTATAGCCAGGGACCGAAAACCTGTATAAATTACGGTACCGGTATCGAAGAATTTCGGTTACCTCTACGATTAAGGTAACCGCTATCTGGGTAACCCCAAGAAGAAAAAATATGTTACCTTTATTTAGGTTACCGTTTTAATACCGGTTACCTAAAAATGACCTTGACTACGAGAAAGAAACAGAATATCGCAATGCCGACAATTTGTTGGCATTAGAAAATAAATTACTAGGGAGATCGTCGTGCGTGCTGTACCTGTACTGTTTATATTTATTTAGTTCGCCTTTTTGAAGAGTATTTGATTTAAAGTAAAAAAAGGAAATGAACAAAGGTAATTAAGATAATATTACATTATAAATTGGTAAAATACCATTTGTTTATCTTTTTTTCTCATCATTATAGATGGGCAATCAACCGTGCTTAAACCAAGGTAAACACCCAGAAAATTTGGTGCTTAGGTACTTGATTTGACGAAATTGCATTAGTGATGTTAAAAAATATATGTTATTTTGATTCATCTTACATCATTTTAGACAATATTAGTGGAATCAGGGAGGGTAAAATTAATTGGTATGAGATAAAAACGAAGTTTGAAAAATCACATTTTCTATTATTGAATAGCTTGTGTGGTCACAAGTCTGCAAAGGGATTACTTAGCATTGAAGACTCGAGCATTAGCGTGTTAGTTGTCATTTTCTTCATTTGTAAGTTGATTTAATTGATACCCCTTCATCATAATCACCATCATTTCAGCCGAAAGACGTCCACTGCTGGACATAGGCCTTCCTCGAGCACCTCCACTTCGACTGGTTCTGTGCTTCTCGCATTCAACGTGTTCCTGCGGCCTTCACAAAGTCGCCAGTCTACCTTGTGGGAGGCCTTCCAACGCTACTTCTTCCGGTACGCGGTCGCCACTCCCGAACCTTTAGGCCCCATTGGCTGTTCTGCGAGCGATTTGTCCTGCCCACTGCCACTTAAGTTTGGCAATTCTTCGGGCTATGTCGGTTACTTTGGTGCTCCTGCGGATCTCTTCATTTCTAATTAGATCACGCAGGGAAACTCCAAGCATAGCCCTCTCCATTTCCCTTTGGGTGACATTTAGCCTTTTACGTTTCCGTGTCATAGGCCATTACTGGCAAGTTGCCAGCGGCAACACGCACTGGTCAAAGACTTTCGTCTTGAGACACAGCCGTATGTGGGACGAGAAGATATTGCGTAGCTTCCCGAACGCTGCCCAGCCGAGTCGGATTCGACGATTGACCTCTTTTTCGAAGTTCGACCTACCCAACAGGACAGTTGGTCCTAGGTAAACATATTCGTTCACGATTTCGAGTGTAGCGTCTCCGATCTTCATGAGAGTGGGCGTTACATGGGCATTTGACATGACCTTCGTTTTGTCCATGTTCATTTTAAAACCCACTCTTTCAGAGGCTCTACTGAGGTCATCGATCATTGTACTGAGGTCCTCCATAGTCTCAGCCATGACTACGATATGGTCGGCAAACCGAAGGTGAGTTATTTACTCGCCATTGATGTTAATGCCAGCCCCTTTCTAGTCCAGAACCTTGAAGGCATCCTCCAGTACAGCGCTGAACAGTTTCGGAGAGATAACATCTCCCTGTCTCTCTCAGAAGGATAGATTTCGAGGTCTGGTCCTGGAGTCGGACTGACATAGTGGCATTTTCGTACAGACACTTCAGCACCTCGATGTACTGATAGTCGATCTGGGTCCGTTGAAGAGACTGCAGTACAGCCCATGTCTCGATCGAATCAAAGGCTGTCTCGTAGTCCACAAACGCTAAGCAGAGAAGCAGGTTATACTCTTCGGTCTTCCGTATAACCAGTCGTTGCGTATGTATGTGGTCTACGGTGCTAAACATTTTACGGAATCCGGCTTATTCGGGACGCTGGAAGTCGTGAAACCTGCGTGCGAGACGGTTCGTGATGACCCTTGAAAACAGCTTGTAGATATGGCTCGGAAGTAAGATGGGCCTATAATTCTTAAGAAGGGCATTGTCGTCTTTCTTAAAGAAAAGTATCACCACCTCTGTTCCATGCCAGTGGTGTTTCACCCTCGAGTATGACTGAACCACGCAGCTTCTGAAAGGCCTTAAGCACGGGTTTTCCGACGGCCTTTAGGAGTTCGGCCGTAATTCCATCATCACTCGGTGACTTGTTATTTTTGAGCTGCTTCAGAGCCATCCTAATCTCATACAGGCTGACGTCCGGGATGTCTTCGGTATAGTGTCGGGTAAGTCTAGCTCTCGGGTCGTTTGCCAGATTCGTAACGGGGTTACTTGTTGACGTGTATAACTGTCCTTAGAACCTTTCGATTTCTCTTTAACAGCTGAGGTTTGGCAGATACGATCCTGCCATTATCGGTATTCAGTTTCGTAAGCTGACTCTGCCCTATAGTCAGATGTCTAGCAAAGACCTTGGAGCCTTTATTCTGCTCTATCGCGTCCTTAATAAGGTTTGTATTAAAGCGGCGAAGGTCGCTTTTCAAGGACTTAGAGATCCATCTATTGAGCTGCTGGTACAGACGCCAGCGCATCAAGCTACCCGAAACTGTCAAATTTTTCCAATCAACCTTGAACCTTATACTATAACGATAAAGTTGAAAATCTATTAAAGAAATTTGACAGATTGTAGCAGCTTGACGTGCTGGTGCTGGCGTCTGTACTTGAGCGTATCATCTGAAGACTGCAGAATCATCTCGCGCCTCTCCTTCATGAGCTGTAAAGTAGGATCAGAGAGCCTCTTTTTTGTATTCGTACGACGGGTCTTGAAGATCTTAGACCCAACCGTGTGGACAGTTTCTACGAACCCATCGTTATACTTGTCCACAAAGCTCCCTAGGCACTCGAAACGATTCTGAAGTTCAAGCTGAAAGTTCTCGGTGTTTTAGACTTGGATCGGTGCTGAGCGGAGTGTAGACTTTATCAGTCGAGATCTTTCCAGCTTGATGTGCCTCTTACCATGCGGTGATCACGTCCGGTTTTCACCGCGTTGGTCACAGAGACATCATTGAATACTTGCTTCTTCGTCGAAATAATGACGTCTATCTTATTTTTTGTTGCATCATCCAGGCTCTGCCAGGTCCACTTTCTGTGCTCACGTTTTCTGAAGAAGGAATTCGTCATAAAGAGACCTTCCTTTTCCATAAAACTGGCCAGGAGATGGCCCCGGGGGTTCCGGCGTCCAACTCCAAATTGCCCCACTCGGAGCTCATCATCGTTTCGTTTGCACAGTTTCGCGTAAAAGTCCCCCATGAGAACGGTGAAGTGAGTTTTAGAGCCATGCATGGCTCTATAAATATCCTCATACATGGTCTCCAGCTCATCGTCGGGGCGTGAACCTGTACGACCTTCAGCGCATATTCTGAGTACTAGGCACGCCACCCTGGTCGACACACTGTCGATCTTCACCACGTTGCTCAGAAGGGACTTATGGACGATAAGCCCGACACCACCTTGGGACTGCTGGTCGCCCTCCCGGAAATAGAGCAAGTTTCCAAATTTGAGGATTATCGAGTCCTCCCCCTCTCTTCGGACTTCAGATAACCCCACTATACTCCATCGTAACCTGCTCAATTCTTTCTCGAGTTCGGTGATCACCTCGTTGCCGTCGGTCCGGAGTGTACGCGTGTTGTATGTTCCCAGGTCCAGTTTTCGGTGATTGTGGTAGCCAAATCTCTTCCGGGGGTTCTTAGCACCCTTTCCCTTACCGTGGCCTTGGCCGCTACCGTAGCCAAGAGTAGGCGGGCCGCTGGGTACTAGGGGCCAAGTGTTTTTGTGCTTCTCATTCTCGGGAGGGTTTTCCATAATCGCCACGGTTGGCAGGCGGGTTGGTGATCGCAGTATGGTGGTAAAATATCTAGAGAACACTGCTGCCCTTTCTCCGGTACCTACGTCCCTTAGTCGTCTTTTACGACACCTACAGGAAGTAGGGTGTTGCTATTCTTTAAGTCCGGCACCACGCACCACACAATACTGATACCCCTTAGCTTCCTGTAAATACTTTAAGATTTGTTCATAACATTTGGTGCGCACATGGCTTAATATACTTACTTAAGTTCCTTCGCTACAAATTTTCCGAATAGCTTATTTCTTTTGTCTTCTCCCTCTCCATAAAAAGCACATTTTGAACAATTCTTCTTAACTGCAATATCTTTTCTTTCCTTCTTTTTATACCCGTGGGGACAGAAAGGCTTGACTTTAGTATAGTGCCGCAGAAGTTGCGGGCTAAAAAGGGTCAAAGCTGGTAGGGCTTGGGTCCCCGATTATAACGCTACCACTCTTATTACAAGGTAATTCATATTTTTCGAGAAATTAATAAAAATTGTTTCTAACCTCATTCAGATAAAAAGGGAAAACGAAACGTTATTATGGGCGATTGACAACCAAATCTGTACAGTATGTCCAGTATATTGTCTGAACGTAAAAAAAAAACTACGCCACTTGCGTCATGTCACTATATGTCCCAAAACCGAATCGGGGCACCCCGACTCCACGTAGTCTTTTAGCTGTTACCCCTAGAGTGTTTATAAAAAACCGGAGGCGCGGAGGGAGAGCAGCCCCCGCCCGCTGTAACAAAGCATGGGTGCCTATCCTTTGTTACGTAAGGGCGAAGGGGCTGCACTTCCCGCAGCGCCGGAGACGTTGCAGAAACAACTTTGTTTTGACAACAAGTGTTTTGAGGTTAAGTTACAATAATCAATTTTTCTTAAGAATGGTGCTTTACCTTTTCATGGGAATGGTACCAGGGGAAAGGGGGCAACGCCCCACTTCCCCCCTCCTACTCCCTACCCCCTTCTCGTGCCCTTTTAAGCAATTTTTGAGTGTTGAGGGTAAGTTACAAAAGATCGTTTTTCTCGGAAACGGTGAGTTACCTTTTCATGGGAGTGGTGCCAGGTGGGAGGGATCAACCCCCCCTCTCTCCCCCTCAAGTACCAACTTCCACCTCCTGCGGCACTATTCTAAAGTTATACCGACAGAAATAATAGATGGGGAACTTGGTCTGGGTAGCTTTCTTGGTGACGGTAAATCATCTGAACATTGTGTCTCACTATCTAAATTTTTTTCCTACCGGCTCCGAGAGCAAAGTCTGTTCTTTTTCTCTCCTACGATTACTTAATAAAAAAAATTTATTTATTATTATTGTTTTACCATTTATGTAAGCACACCATATATACAGACAAAAAAAAACACACAGAAAAATAGTTACAAAGGTGACGCAATGACCCCTTCCGCTCTGGGTGGAGCAGAAGGGAGTGTCAGACTCTTACTGACTAAAACCCACCCGTGTTCCTTCCTTAGCCCTTTGTGTTCCGGGGTAGCGGTAACCCTTTCGGACAATCCCGCTGCACAAAGGTGACGCTTATTTCATAAGAAATCTCTTCCAGCGAACTTGCGATAGGACAATAAATAGAAAGATGTAGACAGCGTGTGAAAGAGTAAAGGAGACAAAAAAATTGGTTGTCTGTAAAGTCGGTTTAAGGACGATAGTTTTACGTGATAACGTCATCGTCTCAAAGAAACATTGAGGAATAAATGTGTCACAAGCCAACGCTTGGGCCGATCGTGTCTCTCTATCGCTTGTTCCGCGCTCTCGCTTGCACGATCAGGCTCAGGCGGAACGTGACACTTTTTCGTGCATGCAGCCGGTGTTCATCGATTTATAAGACGTTATCACGTCAAAAAAATTCATAAAATCGTAAACAATCCACTTAATAAAAATAAATAAATCTTATGAGAATATACTTACATTCAAATAAACATACATACATACTTACTTCTAAAATAAATATCACTAGAATGTTAATATGTAATTATATCGTAATCAAAATAATAAATACATACACAACTATGATGAAGTGGAAAGATACGAGTCCTTTTACTTTTTTTTTTAAATCTGCAATCTATAGGTACCTACTCATCATAGAAATCAACTCGGTAGTTTTGACACGTACACAGGCGATGCGCGCCCTTTAACTAATGTCGGCGGCACGTGTAAGATAGAGGTAATTTTTATTTCGGTAACCGGTATGAATACCGGTTGTATTCAATAGTTAAGAATTAAGGTAACCACCTGTAAAATACCGGTAAATCAATAAAGGTTGTAACCGAAAAATACCGGTATTGATCGTACCGGTTTCGGTCCCTGTCTATAGCCACTCAGCAAAAATTGAGAAAGCTTGGCTGGGATGTGTTGATGCATCCTCCGTATAGCCCCGATCTTGCTCCATCAGATTTCTACCTGTTTCGGTCACTTCAGAACTCTTTAGGAAGCATAAAGTTAACCTCAAAAGAACACCGTGAAAACTACCTGTCAGATTTTTTTGATAAAAAATCTCAAAACTTCTACAGCAATGGGATCATGGCATTGCCCACAAGATGGCAACAAGTCATCGATCAAAACGGCACATACATATTATAAATAAATAAAAAATTAAACCTAAAAGAAAATTTTTTTTTTGTATGAAAAATACGAAAATACTTTTGCCCCGACCTAATATTATGCTAGTTGCGCGGTAAACTCTGCTTGCGCGATGCAAGATTTTGCGTGACGTCAGGGTGATGCGTAGTTCGCATGCGGTGAGGTAGGTACCGCCACAAACTTATTAACATACAACTTTCCGACACGAAAAGAAGAAGTCGCCCAGAGTATAGATTTATAACAGACGAAGTGTAGGTGTACTAGGCACCTCTGTCTTCCCCTTCGGGAGATACAAGCGTGATGATAGTATGTTAATTGGATGAGTCAGTGCAAACAGCAAGCAATTCGTTGGGTAGCTAAAATACCATCAAGTTAACAATTTAATCAATTGAATATGTTCATACTGAACTCTGACACAGCTGTCGATTCATTTTAGTTACAAAGTATTGTGTGTTTTAGCATACACTGGCCTTCACAATTTCTATAGGAAAAGTAGACTGTTTTATGTTTTGTGATCTTATATATTTTGCAACTGGGATAAAGCCTGAATGGCGTTATTTTATTTTTACTCACACCTATTCAAAAAGAGCCACTGTATTCTTATTCTTCGTAAACAGGTAAAATAGCTCTTTAATCCCTAGGGACTAAAAGTGATTTGAATTTGGAATATGGATATTGTTAGTAAGAGTACCAATCACAAAAGAGATCAATCACGAACATTGTATGAACAAGTAACAGGCTGTATAGTGTCTAAAGTTAAATGCACGCGAGCCATATAAAAAAAAGTTTTTGAAAAAGTAAAAACGCGCGAAAGCATTCTGACAGCTGTCATTCCTGGATCTTTGACATTAAGGATTGTCAGAATCCCGAAAGTTTGACAACCAGTCTTACCAATTCGTACCAGTCTTACCAATAGGGCAATTCGTTCCATTTATAAATTAAGTCCCAGACACTCCCTCAGAGACAAATTTAAAGAGATAAATATAATGACTGTGCCTTCTCAGTACATTTATGATAATCTTTTGTATGCACATAAAAATATTAATCTATTTAAAAAATACAGTGATATCCATAACATAAATACTAGGAACAAACACAAATTTGTTGTTCCTTCATCAAGGCTCAAAAAAATAGGTGGCTCGTTTAGATGCCAATGTATACGTTTTTATAATAAACTTCCTAGTCACATTCAAGAACTAAGCCTAAATAAATTCAAATCTTTTATAAAGCGTAAACTATGCCAAAAAGCCTATTATACTGTAAATGACTTTATTGAGGACAAAAAGGCTTGGGATTGAGCTGCTCCAATAAGTTTACACTGCGAATGTTGTTTTATTTTATTTTGCGATTTTACACTTCTTTTTTTTCTTAATATCTATTTACATAAACAATGACATGAACATTTACTATTTACTGTGTAAAGTATTATATTATTTTATTTATTGTGAATGTGAGGACTATGTGGGTCATTGTTTCCGTTTTAATCATGGTCTGGCGGCTTGAGTAATTTATGCGGCCTACCCAAATGTCCTTTCTTTGGTATTGTTCGTCGAATCGCTGAGCTCCCTAAGTTTGAGTTGAGCAGCATGATTACTGACAAATGCGTGCACTGACTGGACAGGTCCACTCAAATTTGTGTGGTTCTTTCCTCAAAAGACCATTTCAGACACCAATCTACATGGTCCTCAAAATGATCTGACCAAGACTATTTCTGGATTTTTATATACACATTGACATTGATAAATTTTACATATACAGTGACATGAATATTTACTTTGTAAAGTATTATATTATTTTAATGACTGTGAATGTGAAGACTATGTGGGTTATTATTTTTTTTTTTGCCTTTTTTTTATTTTCTCAGATAGTTTTAGTCATGGTCTGGCAGTTTGAGTAATTTATGCGACCCACCCAAATGTCCTTTCTTTGGTATTGTTCGTCGAATCGTTGAGCTCCTTAAGTTTGAGTTGAGCTGCATGATTACTGACAAATGCGTGCACTGACTGGACAGGTCCACTCAATCGGTGTGGTTCTTTCCTCAAAAGACCATTTCAGACACTAATCTACATGGTCTCCACATGATCTGACCAAGATTATGTCTGGACTTTAAAAGAGACTGTGACCTCTGAGTTTGTTTCGGCCTTTCTTCTCAGAGTAGTCAGTTAGGAAACGCCGACCTCATCTCGTTTTAAAAAATATGATTGACATGTAAAAGTGTTTGTACAAACCTACTTACAGAAATAAAATCATTTATCATTTATCATTTACCAAGTAGTTACTTGGTAAGACTGGTTGTCAAACTTTTCTTTTATTTTACATAGAGCAACTGCCTATAGGCAGTTGCTCTATGTAAAATACTGGTATCCAGCTGCATCCGGTTAGACTGGAAGCCGACCCAAATCAATCCAGATTGGGAAAAGGCTAAGCGGATAGTTGTCGGTGGGGGGTGGTCCGACGACCGAAGAGTCTGGCTAGAATCATCAACGTCACTTCACACGGCGCGTGACATCACGACTCACGCCGCGTCGACCCGTTTTGTACGAGCGGGCCAGCGTTTTTTCAAGCTAACTGTCTCCAGGGGCACGTAGTCTCAAGTAATATTCTTCCGACAGTGCGTCACACAGGGCACGAAATCGCCGCGCCGACAAAGAGACCGCCAAGGCTATTCCATGCTCTGAGGTGCGCCGTATTACGCGCCGTACAACGCTCAGCAATTTAAGCCCTATTTATTCCCTAAACTTAAAGCCTACATTCCAACCACTTCACCTGAACACAGAAAGCAGTTTCTCCGCCCTCACTCTGTCACGCGGTCATAATCATATAGATGATCCCCAACTGTCAAGGTGCACGCGCCGTGCTCAGCGATTTTATATCCTATTTATTTAGCTTAAGGTTCATATTCTATTAAGACTATTAACCCAGTCTTACTATACATAGACACAGGAAGCCTGGTGCTGGTCTCCTCTCACAACACACAATTTAAACCGTATTCCTTGAAGTTAAAGCCTATATTCTAATAACCTCACCTGAACACAGCGAGCAGTTTCTCCGCCCTCACACTGTCACCGTCATAAACGTACAGATGGTCCCATCCACACTCTGTGGCGAAACTCTCGAGGCGCACGCGCAGCGGCGGTGGCGTGGGCCCGAGGCGAGGCGGCGTTAGCAGCCAGGAACACTGTGTACTGACACTGTAATTGCCAGGACCGTCTGTTATGAAGCCCGCTGGGGAGGTTAAACTGGAAAAGAAAAAGGGTTTTATGTAGTTACTGTTAAAAAAATGTAACTGAAATGAGGAGGTCTTGGGTTCGATTCCCTGGTCGGGCAAGGAGTTATTGGGTTTTTTCCATCAGGAATTTTTCAGTAGCAGATCGGAGTCTTGATTTCTGTTCAGTTGATAGCAATAGGGTCGCCCCCTATTACATAGGACTTGAAAATTACTGGCGAAATGTTAGTGTTCTTTGCCGATCCCTTTATGGATTACAGGCATAATGTTATGGTATGTTGTGTTAAACATAGTAAATTGAAATGTCGGTGTACTCTTACTCTCTGCCTACCCCTTTCGGTAATACAGGCAAATGTTATCATGTCCAAAATTAGTTGAAACCTGAAAACTGCCAATGTAATAAAAACTTTGCATTTATATTGGAATAAAGTTGAAAATTGACAGCAGGCCTGTGGATGCATTTAATATTATCTTAAGAGACTTATGACGTTAATACAATGTTTGGAATGGCAATTTGATGCTGACAAGTCCCATATCCCATGAGTGTGTGTGACTTTTGTATTTGGGTAGTTCTACGATAAGAGGTTTTAAGTTCTTAGAGAATACGGCCGCGGAGAAAAGTTGCTGTTTTTTCATTCAACACTTATATTACGATTTTTGACCTATTTATGTATCTTTTCACGTAAGGGCAGGTCACTTTATGCATATTTTATTACTTTTTACAAGGCCAGGGTAAATACATTGGGCAGGGTAGAGACAATAAGATCAGGGTAGATACTTATTTAGCCAGGGGAGAGAATTTGTGACAGTAAAAGTAACAAAATTAGTAAAATCAACTTTAATTAAACATTGTACTTAACATAGAATCAGACTATCATTTTTACCAATCATATTAAACATCAACAGACTATATTATTTCAGCCTGCTCTGAAATTTAAAACAAAAATGTCTTTAGTGTCATCACAATACAACAAATAATAAAATATTCTTTTATTAATACTAATTATACAATGTGTAAGGTTAAATGCGCAAAACCTCATACACCCCAATTAGAGCATTAAGTTAAAAGCATCGATTAAGAAAATCGTGTTGATCGTAGCATTATTTTATGCATTCAAAATTGAGTCTTAATGGCATAAAATAAGACTTAATTTTCTTTGGCTCAAACGACGGATAGTATGGCAAAATATGTACATAATTTTTGAAAAAAAAAAAACCTATATTAAAAGTTACTGAAATTGATTCAGTAGTCCATTTAAACAAACTATTTTCAGGTTTTGCGCATATAAGTAATACAAATAATCAGACTTGCGATAATCAGGATAATTTTCACATTACATGTATCTATGCTACATTTCACTAAATGAACATGTTTTAATCATAAAATAAAATTAAAAATATAAATTAAAGGCACTCTCTTGCCTATATTGCTCTCTAGGAGTCATTTGGTCGACAGTTTTTATAATTCCTTTCTCTTTCTTTTTTAAATATTTTGCCTTTTCTTTTTGCTTTTGCGATTCATATTTTTCGGGATCATTTTTAATCTTTTCATATCGTAGTCTCGCTGCTGCACGTTTCTTCTGTAATCTTTCTTCACGTGTTAACTTTTTCCGCGGTTCCATGATCTGTAACAATATTAGACAATAATATAATAACAATATGAACTGAGAACCTCCTTTATTTTTCAGTTTTAAGAATTTACCAAAATTATTTAAATCTGTTTGTTGATAAAAATATGCTATATCTAAGTTTGTTTGCACTAACATTATCTCCCCTGGTCAACAAGTCTCTCCCCTGACAGTTATCTTGCCAGGGGAAATATAGCAGGGAAGAGACGTTTTCATGATAAATTATATTGTTTTAATTGACATAAGAAATGTTTCTGTACATTATGTATCACACTTAAACTATTGCATTATTATTAAATTAGACCAGTAAATGCAAATAAATTCAATGAATAATATAACTTTTATGACTTACCAGTGGAGAGACACAATGACCTCGCGAAACCAACACTTTGAATCAACGCGTCGCAACAACTAACAAATGTCGGCACTCTTATGGGCTCACGTGTTTGCATTGCTAACTTCACGTTGATAGATGACCTGGAGCGCTATTTGGAATATGGCCGTTTTAAAATTTGTGTTTGTAGTAGCGGAGTTAAATTTGCCAGGGTAGATACCCAAAAACATTGGGACAAAAGTAAAGTTTAAAAAATATTGCAAATAAATAAATTTTGTTCTATTTTTTCTTAACAATACTTACTTAAATATATTTATTGAAATTTGTGTTTAACTTACTTTAGTTTAATAACTGATACAAAGAAGGTACGTATCGTTTGCAAATTAAACTGAAACCGACAGGGGGACAGGCCAGGGTAGAGACTTTTTTAGATTTTACAAGGAATTTCAGAAAAATATACTTTAATTAGGCATTTAATCGTGACGTTATTTAATAAAGTGCATTTAGGTGATGTGTTTCATTGCAAAAAATAACAACTTATACAATAAAATTTATATTTTAAACTGATTGCCGCACAAGTTACCTCTTATCGTAGAATTACCCATCTATCAAATCTTTAAAAAAAAATTGTCTGTCTGTCTGTTTCTTCCGGCTAATCTCCGAAAGAGCTGGATCGATTTTGACGGGACTTTCACTAATACATAGCTGATGTTATAAGGAGTATCTTAGGCTACTTTTATTTTAGAAAAAGAATTAGGGTCCGCGCAAAAAAAATAACCCCATGAAATCCAATTTGTTTTCCGACATGCACGCAAATTCGCGGGCACAGCTAGTACTTACTACCTTAGATAATATTGATTATATATTTTCAAAAAAAAAAACAGGTTAACTTCTCAAAATACTGGTTAGCTCTGTGGGTTTTCAAATCAATATTAAAATCTCAGAATTCGTTGTTGCTCAAAGCACGAACGGTATTATAATCCACTAGCTTCTGCCCGCGACTTCGTCCAGGTGAAATCTTCTGTTCCCCTGACCGACCCCGTCGTATCGCACCGCTCCTTCGCGCTATTACATCGTTTTTGCTTTCCAACTGTTTTCGTTTTGCTCGGCTCCTAAAAGTTCTCCTAGCGTGGTGTTAAATAGTCTTCCTCAGAAATGGGGCTATAAAATGCAAAAAGTTTTTTTAAATACGAGTTCCAATGATTAGCGCGTTGAAACAAACTAAAAAACAGAATCTTCAGCTTAATTTATTAGTATAGAAGATAGGTTCTTTAAAATATTGACCTCTAGCCGACATTGTAACGCCATGTTAAGGAGGCGATTAATTGTGACAAGAATGTACCCATTTATTACTGTTCCAATGTGACATTAGTAATTAGCACCCATAAGACAGCAGTTTTAGATGAAACTTAATTACTTTTAAGTTATAATAATGGCCGATGGCCGTTGGAGTAGACAGATCCTTGAGCACGCATAATATACGTATCAGCCTATAATTTTCCCACTGCTGGGACACAGGGCTCCTCTTTATGAGAGGGTGTGGGCTGTAATCCACCACGCGGGCCTGAGGGCAACGTATTCTGAACTCTTACAATGCAATGTGTACCTTTTCGTGTAGAAAATAAAGTATATTTTGAGTCACTCTTTTAAAGTGTGCGCGCAGCGTCGCGTCACGTCGCGTCTCGGTGTGAACTGACCCTAATGCGAATTGGTAGATGTCACATGTCTTCGAATTTTTGGTTCTTCAAAAACGATAACATCCTCACGATGTTTTCCTTCACCGTTTTGAGAGCAGTGGTGATGAAAAAAAAATCTCCAAATAAAGCGCCAGGGTTCGAACCTACGACCTAGAACTAGTAGGTGCCGCCTCTTAATCCCCCAAATCCTTGCGCGAAAACTGCGAATCGAAAAGCATACTTAAACCATTTTTGCTGTCACGCAGTCGAATAAAAAGGCAAGACAGACTAGATGCGAAAAGGCGCAATTTGAGGAAAGACCTAGATGTGCAGCGGTGGACTGGCTGAGTTGATTGCTTGAACATTGGGCATGAACTTTCGTTTTGGTTAAAAGAGGTTCTTGCTCTTTATCAGTAACATTATATTAATTCAGTGAGTGACAAGTCATTGAACATGAATTTGAAGTCAAGAGTATGTCGACAGATATGTCGGTTTTAGGGAAGGGGCCCGTAAGGGCTGAAGCCTGCCGGGGCAGCGGGATTGTCCGAAAGGGTTACCGCTACCCCGGAACATAAAGGGCTAAGGAAGGAACACGGGTTGGTTTTAGTCAGTAAGAGCCTGACACTCCCTTCTGCTCTACCCAGAGCGGGAGGGGTCATTTGATGATTTCCCATCCATAAAAAAAAGAGTATGTCGACCGTTGAACTTAACTTTTTGTAACATCAAAATCAGATTGTTGTATAAAAAATTGAGACCCTAAATTCAATGTTACCACATGATGGTACCAGCACAAAAAAGGTCGTCGACCTTTTTGTTTGCTTTAAAAAAAATCTGATAGTGTCGAATTTCCAGCACAATAGTGTCCTGAATCCTGACAATGTTCATTTTATCAGAGAGAATTAATTATTGAAATTAAAACATGGTGTGAACAGATATGATTGTTACTGTCTTTTAATTTGCATGAAACAAAAAACTTTTAATTCGTTTTAAATGGCCAGATTATCAAATTATCACCGTTTCATAAAAGGATGACAATATATTTGTTAGTTAATACCATGTATCGTGTTACCCAGTAACTGGGTTGTGGAGGTCAAATAGCAGTTGCTCCATGTAAAATACTGGTATTCAGCTGCATCCGGTTAGACTGGAAGCCGATCCCAACATAGTTGGGAGAAGACTAGGTAGATGATGATGACATAATTTGTTACATTAAAGCAATTTCTTACCTCTAGGAAAATACACTAAATACCTTAGTTGTTATTAAGCAACAATATTGAAAAGCCTTTTTGCAACATACAAGGAAGAATGTTATGATCTTGACTACCTAACATAAGAACAATATTTATGACATCAGATAACTTACCTTGAAACTCGTCAATTATGCCTTAAATAATTAACAACTAGTGAAAATACCAGTTGAATCAATATTGTATTTTTATGTTCATTTTACTTATTTTTTTTTTGTTGATGTTACCCGCAGTACCTATTATATTAAAATAAGAATTAAATTGATATTTTCACAAGTGTATATGAACTTTAGCAAAATAACTTGACTTAATATTGTAAATTCAAAAGTAACTCTGTCTGTATGTTTGTTACCTGTATGGTTACCCATCCACAGACCCACAGGTTAAACCAAACCTGATCCATCGACCCATGCGGCTGTTATTATTATTACTTAGTCACAAGCCCCTCAAATTACTACACAAATTAATTATCCTACTAATATTATAAATGTGAAAGTTTAGATGTTTGTTATTCAATCAAAATTTGGAACACAGATAGTTTTTAAAGTTCAGTAGCACAATCAGAAAATTTTATCTTTAATGTAACCTAGTTTGGAAGGCGCTGTTGTCTGTGATACAATGATTTTTTCTTTAATACCAATGACACACTTTTTTCTGAAATGTTCCATTTTAACCAACTTCAAAAAAGGAGGAAGTTCTCAATTCAAAAGATTTTTTCTTGAAAATTACCTCCTTTATCCCCCTATTTCGTTTGATCCACGACTTTTTGACACCCTGTATATTTTTTTAATGTATTTTTGGGCATAATTACTTGGAAAATTGTTTTAGTGAAAAAAATTTTTTTTTTAATAAATAAAATATTTAATAAATTTATTTATAACCTGGGATCACAACCACATAGGATACTTTTTATCCCAGTTGTCCGTTCCTGTGCGATAATTTTCGACCTCCACATGGGCGAAACCGCAGGCGAAAGCTAGTTTGAAATAATGGTTTCCTGTTAATTTAGTTATTTACAATAAATGAGGAGCAAGTTATAAGAAGTGTTTATTGCTTATCACTTGCTTATTATTAAGGATTATCAACACTACAAACACTGCAAGTAATATTTAATAGTATTAAGTAATATTGAATATAATAAATAGTTTATTTAATATAATTTAGTAAAACATTTTAAAAGAGTAACGGTGGAGTTTCTTGACCATTCTTCTTGATACGAAAACTACCTTTTGAAAGGGACAACTAGAATCAACTCTATTTTATTGTAATTTTTGATGTTCAAAGTGGCTTTTATGTGCCTATTTAAAATAAATTCTTTAACTTTGGCTATTATAATACAACTAGCTGCGCCCCGCGGTTTCGCCCACGTAAATGTCAATCCCATGGGAATATCAGATGTTAATCCAGGGTATCAGCTACCTCCAAGCAAAATTTTATCAAAATTGGTCCAGCCATTTGAGCATGAAGAAACCTTTAAAATATTAGTGTGATGCGATAAGAACAATAAACCGCAACTTGACTTTCTTATTGGTATAGTGGTTGCAAGCGCTAATGCTGAGCATGAGTTCCAGGGTTTGATTACCAGGACATGGAAAGTGTTATTAGGTTTTTCCATCAGGAATTTGTCAGTACTCTACTGAGAAATCAGTAGCCGTCCAGTATGGATTTGTGCCTGGTGGATGGCTTGCCCTCTGTTACATATACAAGGTGGGCAAAAATCGTGGATCACTTAACACGGTTGGTCTACTTAACACTAAGGCCCGTATTACAGAACATCACTCAATACTCAAGCATTACTTAAAACTAGATTCAAGCCATTTGATTGGTTGAAACTAGTATTAAGTAATTATTGAGTGATTTTCTTTTTTTTTTTTTTAAGGGACTAAGAGATGGCAAAAAAAAACACTGTGAGTTATGCTCATTATAGTCAGGTACACCATATAACCTACAAAAAACCTAAGACGACCCACTGACCAAATAATCAGTAGGTAAGCAATTAACATTAGACTTCTTTAAGATTCTTATTAGTCTCCACAAAAATGCACAAATTTTCATACTTACTTTGTAATATTTATGTAAGGTTTTAACTAAATTAGCCAAAATAAACATTAAAATCTCTCTCTAATTACTCATTTGCCAAGACAGATCAAGAATATCTGCTAACCTAAAAAAAAATAATGCATAACAGCTGATCTAACATTTTATAAAAACTGTAAATAAATAAGTGATATCATTTGATAGAGTATGTTTAATAACAGTTCAATACTAGGCTAAAATCTTAGTTTTCAATGACTAAAGCATGTTTTCTACACTAATTCGCCACTGAATGTCCTTTTGCAACACTAATGCAACATTTTAAAGGTTATTCTTACGGTTGTTGGTCACTGAAAACAAAGTCGACAACAATATCTATTTCCATGTCGTAACGTCGCCTTCGACCTTCAAAACACCGCTCGGGCTGGAGGAAAGAAGCCAAAGTATGTAATTGGATAATCCTCGCGGGCTTTCTCTTGCAAATTCTACTTACCTACCAGTAAGGCGCGCCTCAAAAAGAGGTCACTGAACCAAAAAGTATCACGGACCGAAAAGTATCACAGCCTCTTTAGGAGCAGTATGGAGCCTTACTTGACTTTGCCGCCGCAGAACTGACATTCCGGACCCTGCCACCCCTCGTAACACACGCACATATCATTTTTACACACACCGTTCACACAAGTATGATCTCCACACTTAGACAGAACACCATCACAGAACAATAACACTATGAGCACTGAACACAGGAATGGCGAGAACCATGAACATTTTCGTCTGTATTTAGATTTAAATAGAAATAAAAACATTTGTAGCGATTCTACCATTTTGATGTATGCATTTTCAACGAGTTTATTAGCGCGGACGTAAAAGCGGTTTCAACGTCGCGTAGTTTCGTACGGTACTAAATTTGGGGTTGTCATATTATTAAAATAAAACTTCCTCAATTTTAACTAGCATTCTGATTGTTTTGATAATTGAGTATTTTTTTACAGTTTTCTCGTTTTTATGCAAAAATATTGGATAAAGTAGATAAAATAAATTGTATGTTTACCAATGAACAATTGAAATAGTTAGACTAGTAAAACTTAATTTAAAATTTAAATTAGTTTAGTCTAGACTTTTAAAGTTTTTTAAGCCCAGCTGGGCAATGAGAGCCTCCTGAGGTTTTGGTTTGATGCTCTCCGCTATTAGGCCATTAACCGTAACGATTATGAATATAATAATTGCATTCAACAATTTCACATCTTATTATGATTATATCCAAGAATCATAATATTGGAAATTCTTTACAAAAATATTGAACAAACTTAATATTAAAATAATAGATTGGATGGAAAAGTTACCTGAGTTTGAGGCAAAAACTTTATTATTGGTAACACTAAATTGACATTATGTGAAACAGGGAATTTAATGATTATGGTTGCGTTCATTGTTTTACCGCAGAATTAAGTTTGAAATATAAAATTAATCTATTCATAAATGATATTTTTAATTAAACGTAGATGTTGCTAAAATATACAGTCAAACAAAAAAAATTGTGTAACATACATTTGTGGCGCTACCTAGTACAAAAACATGGAAAAAAACTTTGTAGTTCTCAAAAAATCCAATAGATGTCACCAGGCGGTAAAATTGCCCTCACCTCGACAAAAAACTCATTACGGGATGCACTATAATTTACAATCTTCGGACTTAGTACTTTTTTAATTAATAATAATTGTGTCACTTTTTATCTTCGGTGAGTTTCTCACTGAAGAAAATAAAAACAGCCATCCATTATTTTTACCTAGCTTACAAAGAAAAGATGAATGACAGAATATTCTTTTGTGGAGATTTTTATTTTTCAACTGCCATGTTTCTTTGTTTGTTTTCGTTAAGTGCGGCACCTAATTAGTTGAATGTAGGAGCACTTAAATTAAAATTAATGGTTTCTATTAGTTAGTGTGTTAATGTGGGCGCGAAGTAAACTTTTCTTTGTATACTGTACCTAACGGTAGTTTTTGTTTATGAAGCTGATAGTTCCTTGTTTTGATACGAATGAAGGTTATTTAACAAAAGGTTTAGGTATTTTCACGGTTTTTGATTTAAGACCTCAAGAAAACCAAGTCAAAAGCCGTAGTACCTAATAGTTATGGTAATAGTCTGCTATCAAGGTTTAGGAGATAAGAAAGAAGAATAAAAGAATACCTTTTCTCTGTCTTTTCTCATAAAAGTTGTGTTTATTTTAATCGTCTATGTGTATACATAAATAAATTATGTACAGACGCCAGCCAGCACATTGAGCTACCCGAAACTGTCAAATTTTCCCAATCAACTTTTTAATGCTGTAAGGTAGCGGTAAAGTTGAAAATCTATTACCTACCTAAAGAAATTTGACAGATTGTAGTAGCGTGATATGCTGGCGTCTGTACTTGCACCATTGTGTAAAACACTGTCAATCTCAACCTGAAACATTTTGTAGGATATAGATAATCCATTGCTTCTTATGATCGAAAAATGTGTCTGTTCAACAACGTAAATAACGCAATGAATGTTGTTGAACTGTCAAAATTAAACCCATTGCTACTGATATTGTGTTACGCAATTACCCTTTTTTTTTCTTTTATTTTTGAGGATGGGAAATCATCAAATGACCCTCCCGCTGTGGGTGGAGCAGAAGGGAGTGTCAGACTCTTACTGACTAAAACCCACCCGTGTTCCTTCCTTAGCCCTTTATGTTCCGGGGCAACGGTAACCCTATCGGACAATCCCGCTCCTCGCAATTACCCTGATGTTTAGTTAGACCTATTTGATAAGCAGGTTACCTACTAAACCTACGGTTTCCTAGCAGTGCGGTGACCGCAACATGCAGCCGTATGTACTACATTATGGTCTACAGAGCGTTTTTTGACACTTTAATCACCTTTAATGTCAAATACCTACTGTTGAAAATGACAGATGTTCATGACGGAAACTTTATACTCTAGGAAACTGTAGCTCTTAGATCTATATCCACCGTCAGGTTAGGTATAGTCACGGGCCTCAATATTTTACAACTACGGAAAATTCAAAAGCGTTTTTCTCGTGATACTTATTAAATTTTTAATCTATCAATACTTTAGGAGAAAATAGCTTTAAATCTTGCTTAAGTTTAAGGTACTTATTTATACCTCCTATGACCATACGCGCGTCTAACGGTAGATCATGAATTTCTGATTTTCATCATCTACTTTTGCTGTTGACTGTACCTACTAGCGGTATGTATCGACCTACTTACAAGTCATTTTAAAATATCAAACTCTAAAAATAGCTCTAAAATTACAGTCCCATGACTTCAACGATAAAACCCGCCAAAAACCCGTTAAAAAGTAGGTAGACCCATCAGATATGGTTGACATGGATATGTGATGCTGACGCGCGGGTCGCGTGACGCTAGCACCGGGCTATGCGACGCGGGCTATTCTTGAAACGGCGATAAATATTTTTTAAGCGGACGGTGATGGCGCCAAATACGCATGTATACCTAACCGAATTCTGCAGAGTAATTGCGTAACACACTATTAAACTGATAGTTGGACAGCTAGTGGCCCCGATTCTGTTGTTCACAAACTAAACTAAATTTAAGTTTCATTATGAAAAGGACAGAAGATTAATATTAGTTTAGTCCTGTCAAATTAGTCAGCGTAAATTGACGTATTTTTAGTAGCCAATATTTTAATCTCGTCTAACTTGTCTATGGATTATCTAATTTGACAGTACTAAACTAATATTTTATCTTCTGTCCTTTTCGTAATTAAATAGACAGAAAAAGATGCACTGAACTTAAATTTAGTTTAGTTTGTGAACGACAGAATCGGGGCCAGTGGCTTTCATTTTGACAGTTCAGCAACATGCATTGTGTTATTTACGTTGTTGAGCAGACAAATTTTTCGAACATACGAAGCAATGGATGGAGCAATATCTATCAAAATGATTCAGATTGTGATTGATACTGAGTAATGCGATTAGGGTGCTGGGCAGAGTCCATTAAGATTGCCATCGATACGATAAGAAGTAGAATTATATTTAAAAAAAAAATGATTACTAACTTCTATACCAACGAGATCCGCGGCGAAGGTGATACAACGATCTGCGGGGTAATTGCGTAACATACTAGCAATTGTGATGTCTTTCATTTCGACAGTTTGACAACATTCATTGAGTCATTTACGTTGTCGTTTCTATCATGTCCATCTGCAAAATGCTACCTTCTAATTCTCAGTCAATCTAATCTATCTACAACCCGCAAGAGTTAACTTAAGACCTGAGCGACCCCCGAGCTGTTTCCGATCTCGCCATTGACGCTTTAATAGGCTAGTTTCCATCATCAATAAATTGAAAATCTGTTTAGTCCGTCAGTTAGAGTATTAGAAAATAATGGACACGTATTTTTTTTTTTTGTAAATCAATAAATATAGACAACGATAAAACGCATCAAAACTCGGGAGTAGCTCGTGACGTCAGAACGCACTAAAAATTAGACCAAGGTGTGACGTATTGAGATTTTTAAAAGCGTCGTATCTTCGTTAAATTTGGTTTACGTAACAAAAGAAAAAATACGGGTCAAATATTTTTTGATAATCTAACTGACGGACTAATTAGATTTTTTCAGTTGACAAGCCTATGCCGCGCGCTTGCGTCATCCGAGCGAAGGGTTGTAAGCATCATATAGAGCGCTCGACATTACCTCTTTTAGAATAGACCCCACAATGAAGGGATTCCGCTGTAGTTTCAGCTCTCTAGCTAAACTAAAAGGTCACTTGATATTTTAGTTAATGAACTAAATATGCAGTGACCTTTTGCTTAGTAGCTACCTAATAATAGGTTACTTAGGTTTGAGAATATTTAGTTTTTATTATATTCTGAATATTTAATCGAGTGTTGTTGACGCCTAATCTTTTTACCATGACAAGAGTATTTTTTTCGTAATACAAGAAGTAGGTACCTAGGTACAGACGCCAGCACATCAAGCTGCTAGGTACAATCTGTCAAATTTCTTCAGTATTTTCAACTTTATAGCTAAAATATTAGGTTCAAGCTAAGCTGATTGGGAAATTATGACAGTTTCGGGTGGCTTGATGTGCTGGCATCTGTACCTACCTATATAGTACCTACCGCTAACTTTCTTGTCTTAAAGTTCTCCAGGGGAAATATTTATGTATTTTACCATTTATGTACACACATAGGTATATAAACAGAGATACAAGAAGTATCTAGGTAGGTACAGACGCCAGCACATCAAGCTAGTAGGTACAATCTGTCAAAAATCTTCAATAGATTTTCAACTTTATCGCTAAAGTATTAGGTTCAAGGTTGATTGGGAAAATTTGACAGTTCCGGGTAGCTTCATGTGCTGGTGTGTCTGTACCTACCTATATAGTACCTACCGCTAACTTTCTTGTCTTAAAGTTCTCCCGGGAAAATATTAGGAAAGTTCCATAATTAGCATAATGTTCCCACTGCTGGGTGTGGCCTACTCTCTGAAAGAGGGACTCTTCGAATTTTAGATTCTAAGACATGCCGGTTTCATCACGATGTTTTCCTTCACCGTATTGAGAGCAGTGGTGATGAAATTATTTACACAATGTAAAGCGTCTGGCTGGCTTCGATCCCACGAAATCTTAAGGTGGATGTTCCAGGTAGCCCGCGAAAAAAACTTGTTTGTCAAACTTTCAGGCTTCTGACTACCCGTAACGACTGTCAAAGATCCACGAATGACAGCCGGGACCAACGGCTCAACGTGCTTTCCAGGGCACGGAGGGGTCTCGGTATGTAAAGATAGTCACCTATCCACAGACCAACCGCGGCAAGCGTAGCTTAACCTGATCGATAGACCTGTGCGGCTGTTATTATATAGCCACGGACCCCTCTACCAGCCCATATTACCTATTACATATAATATTTAACCTTTATGATATTTCCGTAATTAAAAAAAAAAACCGTCAATAACACAAAAACACGAAGGTATTAGTATTTCCAACGAAAACGGTAACATTTTAAGCTAATGCCCAGGGCGCATGCGATGGACAGAGGAACGTTAATTTTTAGGGTTAAAAACGTATAATTGAAAGCATTTGAGTGGTTTTTTAGACTTTATTTCCGTTAATTAATGTGTGGTTATGGCTTTAAATTGTTCCTTGTGTTGTAAAAAAGGAAAATTTATGGGAATTTCCTTGTAGTAGGTAAAAGTAAATAAAAGGCTGAAGCTTTTCCAATAGGACTTAAATAAATGCTGAATTCAACTGAACATGAAGGTAATGTGTCATTAGGTTGATTGAAACTTGCATGATGGATGGCAGAGAGACATGAGATTATATACAGGGTGTTCGGCAGAACGTTGAACACACGAAAATGGCAGACATGTGGGGTCGCCTGCTACCTACCCAGCCCAAAAAAATTCCCAGGCTCCACAGTTTTTTAAATTTTTTTTTATTATCGAAATTTGTGAGTTTTAAAACTTTGATGGAACTTTATGTAGGATTGACGAAACTGGCAACTCTGTTTTTTTTTGTTTTTGTCTCGACTATTGGTAGATTCATCTAAAATTATTGTTTGGTGCAAATAGTAACTAGACAAAACGTTATAAGCCATCAAATACTACAAAAAGGTATAAAACGTGATTTTGAGCTTTTCTTTGCATTGCATTAAAAAAAACTGTGCATTTTAGTAATAATTAATTATAAAACTTTTCAAAAATAAAAAAAAATAAAAAAAACCATGGGGCCTAGGTTTTTTTTATTGGGCTGGGTAGATAGCAGACGACCGCACCTATCTGCCATTTTCGTGTGTTCAACGTTCTGCCGAACAGCCTGTATATACAGGTGTCCCTGGAACTATGGATCAAATCGAATAGAGGCGTGGGCAAGGTCATTTCCAAACTTTTTGATCCTGAGAATGATTGATGATTGAGAATTATTTTACGGTTCAAAAGTTGTGACAAATTTTTTTCGATCGTTTCGCATAAGTAGTGCTCAAAGAACAAAATAATCATTAAAAAAAACTATCAGGGCTGTCTAAAAAACTTAAATTGACAGTTCCTGGTAGTTTTTTTTACTGATTTTATTATTTCAGCACTATGCAAAGTGATTGAAAATAAAAAAAAGTTGGTCATAACTTTTGAACCGTAAAAAAATCACCAAAATTCTCAGGATCAAAAAGTTTGGAAATGACTTTGCCCACGCCCCTATTTGATTTGATCCATACTTCCAGGGACACCCTGTATAGGCATGAGATTATATCCTATTACTGGGTTAGGTTATAGCAGTGGTGACCCAGTGGTAACATCCGTGACTTACGAGTTGTAGGTCGTTGGTTCGAACCCAGACAGGCTCTTTCCTTTGTGTAAATTATTTCATCACCCACTGCTCTCAAAACGGTGAAGGAAAACATCGTGAGGAAACCAGCTGCTCCTAGAATAAAAATTACCAACCCGCACTGGGCCCGCGTGGTGGATTACAGCCCACTCCCTGTCACAGAAAGGAGGCCTGTGGGCTGTGTCCCAGCGGTGGGAACATTTTATTCTGATTATGTACTAGATTCACAGTTAGAGATACACCTAGATAACGCAAGAGCAACTACTTCGCGTGCCAAAAATCGCACCAACTTACGTTCAAAAATCGTAAGCCGCCACTTTCGCGCTCAGTCCTGTATACTGCTGGCTAGGTGAGCGTGAGTGAGAAAGAGTGCTTGTGACGTCATAGTAGGTAGTCAAAAAATGGCACGCTTGGTTTTAATACAGATCGTGATACTTGCGTTATCTAGATCTATCTATATCTGTGACTAGATTAGTTAATAATAACAGCCGCACGAGTCTGTCAAAGGTAAAGCTACGTTTGTCGCGGTTGGTCCGTGGATGGAAGACCAACCATTATATTCCGAGACCTTTCCATATTTCTTAAAGCACGTTAAGCCTTTGGTCCCGCCTGTCATTCGTAGATCTTTGACACTCTGACAACCAGCCTTACCAATGGGTACCGTGTTACCAAATGATTGGGTTGTGGAGGTCACATGGGCAGTCCTTCAATGTAAAGTACTGGTATTCAGCTGCGTCCGGTTAGACTGGGAGCCAACCCCATCATTTAAACCATAATTTGCCAAATGAATATTTATACCTAACCAGCAGCGCTCCGCGGTTTCACCCGCGTTAGTTTCGATCCCGTGGGAATATCGAGATAAAAAGTATTCTATGTTTTAATCCTGGTTATAAACTATCTGTGTGCCAAATTACATCCAAATCCGTTTAACGGTTTACGCGTGATTTAGTAACAAACATCCAAACATCTTCATAAATAATATTTTCATTCATCATCTTTATTTATACTTACTAGCTGCTGCCCGCGACGTCGTCTGCGTGAAGGCTCTACAGCACCAAAAATACCTAATATGCCAGTGTCGCTATAGCATTTTATGTAAACAACTTTTAAAATAGCATTAAAATATAAGTTTTTTTTGCAAGCGAAGCAAGTGAAGAGAGTTATATGGGAATCCTGCTGAGTTCAGTCATAAGATGTGACTGAAGGAAATAGAGAAAATAATGCAGGAATACATTCTAGAACACAAAAGAGTAAAAATACGTACAAAGGTGTCATACCTTACAACACTTCCCTATAAACTACGTTGGTAGTTATGCTGCCAGGAGCCAAAATGTAAAGAGAGTCAGAACTGGTGACGCGGGAGCAAGCGACGTACAGTATCCCGTGTGAGAAGCAACTCGTTTATAATATTAGTAGGAAGTAGGAGGCCTCCACCGGGCCAACGATAAGTACTTTATTAATCATGAAGATTTAATAAGGTAAAATTAATTAAGAGTTTAGATAGCACAATGTTGCTTGTCCAATATTTCTATGAAGTAGCCGATGAACCTAAACATGTCATATCTAAGAAGTTTCTCCAAGAAAGTAGGTTCCATCGTCATTAACCTAACCTTTTTGATCGCAAAAAACATCAGTATTTTTTTTTTTTGTTGCCACAACTGTTTGTACCGAGAATATGTTTTTTTTTAATTAAAACTAGCGCCAAATGTGGTCACCTGCCAGTAATTTTTGTATTACTGAGGCATGCTTGCGTGCCCCGGTCGGTATTTTGTAGTGTAGGTACGTTTAATTGTTGTTTTTTGCTAAATATGCACTGTCGCGGTGAATGGATTAGATTCGAGCTGTCAGGGAAATAGAAATATGTCAGTTTGATGGGCTTCTCTATAAAATCCGGTGAATTTGGGTTAAGAGAAGTAGTGTTGGTTGTTCACTGAAAAAAATAATTTCTTACTACACCGCATTAAAGCGATTTCTTTAAGACTTACTTACTGACTTTATATAGTAGAAAGAAAGGCAGTAAAACAGTAAATTATTGAACATACTATTTATTGAAAAAAAAGTTAAAACGTTAAAGTTTAAATACTGTTATAACGGTAACATTTTGCCTGAAGATTTAACTGTTTTCGGATCAGTAAAAAATACTGTTTTTGAACGTTACGCTCATATGGATCTGTTTAATGCAGTTCAGATCAATGTTTTTTCATTGATATTTTGCTTATTTCTTTCAGAGTGATTAGATTAGGATCAAAAGATGCAGGATGGCTTGGCTTGTGTTGTTTACAAGTTCTTCTAACTGAACAGATAGCTGTGCTGCTGGGGAGTTTGTTGCGCCACTTCTTCCCAGCGAAAGCACTAGGAAGTGGTGAAGGGCGGGCGTTTTTTGGGACTGTCTTTTGTAATTTTGACGTTCGAAAAGTGCGGATTCTCAGCCTGATTTGAATAAATTACTTTTGATTTGACAGTATGAAGTCTTGATTTTACACAAGTAGAGTCCAAACACGAGCTGTAAAAAAGATATTTTATATAATAAAAAAAGTACAACCGAATTGAGAACCTCCTCCTTTTTTGAAGTCGGTTAAAAATTAGCAGGTTCTCTGCTACCCAAGCCAAGTCATGAAAACGGTCTGCTGTCTTCAAAACGTTCAGAAAACCATTTTGCGGTCGTTCTAAGAAGTATTTAGAGCAGTATTCCCATCTGAACATCATCATCTGCTTAGCCTTTTCCCAACTATGTTGGGGTCGGCTTCCAATCTAAGCGGATGCAGCTGAATACCAGTATTTTACGTGGAGCGACTGACTATCTGACCTCCACAACCCAGTTACTGGGTAATACGATACCCCTTGGTAAGACTGGTTGTCAGACTTCGGTTTACTGATGACCCGTTACGACTGTCGAAGATCCACGAATGACAGCCGGAACCAACGGCTTAACGTACTTTCCGAGGCAAGGAGGGGTATGTGAAGATGGTCACCCATCTACGGACCAACCGCGGCAAGCGTAGCTAAACCTGATCGACCCGTGCGGCTATTAGCGGTCATTGAAATGCCTACGTTCTTCAGTGGAAATTCATTATTCGACATTGCCGCCATGAAAAGGTTTCTTACGTCATCGTCTGTCTGCCTTTTCCTGGGTAATACGAAACCCATATAATATAATATAATAAAATAATAATAATATTATTGATTTATATTAGATAATAATAATATTACCTATACATTTACATATTCTTGACAATACGATACCCGAAAGGGCTGCATTTGTCAAGAAAACTCATCATTTTCTCGATGTAAACAAGCTATTGGCCCCGATTCTGTTATTCACAAACTATATTAAATTTAAGTTCAGTGCATCTTTTTCATTCTATTTCATTAAGAAAAGGACAAAAGATAAAATATTAGTTTAATCCTGTCAAATTAGATAATCCATAGACAAGTTAGACGAGATTAAAAAATTGGCTACTAAAAATAAAAATACCTCAATTTACGTCAGGCGCTGACTAATTTGACAGGACTAAACTAACATTTATCTTCTATCCTTTTCATAATGAAATAGAAAGAAAAAGATGCACTGAACTTAAATTTAGTTTGTGAACAACAGAATCGGGGCTATTGTCAATTAATTTCGTTTGGCATATAGAAGTTTTTGACCCCATCACACAATAATTCACCAATAAAAGTAGATTGGTGGTAATTTGGTGCATTTTCAGTGCGCACTCATGGGTTACTAAATGCTTTGACCCTCGCATTGTACGAATGGACTAGTGCACTTAAATTGTGATCAATACAGATCATTAGGTCATTGACTTATTTTGACAAAGTAATAAAGGTTATTTGAGATCAGTGACCGCTGGTTTCGGAAAGCCTGATTAAATGTCTATGATAAATGATTTTATTTTTGTAAGTAGGTTTGTACTACTGGTTGACACTTCCCATGACCCAAGGGCTGGCTTTTACCTTGGCCAGAGGCTAAGCATTGCCATTCAACTTGGTAATGCCGCCAGTCTCTTGGGTAAGTACATTACCAGTCGACAGCGATGCGGATGAATTTTTCGACGCTATATTTTAGTTTGTTTTAGTTAAGTTAGGATTTAATTATGTTATTTTTTGTTGATTATAAATACCTGATAGTAGGTTTGAACAAACGCTTTTAAACATATCTGATCAGTAAATCTTCTGTCGACTCTTAAATGCTGATATTTTTTTCCCCTTTATTTATAAACGTTACTTAAAGTTCAGTATTAATTAGCGACTACCATCAAACAAACACCACACATCCAACCACCACATGTAACAAAAAAAAGCGTAAAGAGGTAACAGACAGACAGACACACTTTCGCATTTATAATATTTGTAGTACCTATATTAGTATGGATTTTGATAATTTTGTTTCACGAACTGTGTCCTGTGTGTCACGAACTTTAATTTTTCTTTCTTTAGTATTATTTTCTGCAAAAGATTAAGTCAGTGTTTAATCAATAAGTAGGTACAGAGGCCAGCACATCAAGCTACCCCAATCTGTCAGATTTCTTTGATAGATTTTCAACTTTACTACAAAGGAATAAATTTTATACTTATTCAATTGGGAAAATGTGACAGATTGGGGTATCTTGATGTGCTGGCCTCTGTACCTACCCATTTAAAAACATGTTCGATGCCAATGTTAAATGAAAATAAACGGCGCTTTGGCATATAGTGACATGTTGACAAGTGACAAACTCGAGTCATTAGTCAATGGCACAAAATAGCCTGTGGCCTTTCTCATCAGTCGACTTTATATCAATTTTAAAATGCTAATTAACTTGTTTAATGAGTTGTAGTGAATTAATTCGAATGAGATGTTTTATGTAGAGCTGTAATACCTACCTGTGTTTATGAGATTATGATTTTTGTTTTGCCATTTTTTGTCTTTCTTTGCCAATCATAATTCAATCAATATTATAAATTATAAGTATAATTAGTAGGTATAAAAATGATTTTAAATAAAAATGAATAATAATATTGTTATTATTATTATATTATATGTTATTATTATTTTATTTATATTATTATTAAGTCCAGTATTACCAAGGGGTTTCGTATTACCCAGTAACTGGGTTGTGGAGGTCAGATAGGCAGTTGCTCCATGTAAAATACTCAACTGCATCCGGTTAGACTGGAAGCCGACCCCGACATAGTTGGGAAATGCTAGGCAGATGATGATGAAATCAATAATGTTATTAATAATAATTATTATCAGCCGTTTGTGTCCCATTGTAGGGTTTCCTCCTTCAAAATTATACAGGGATCATAAGTGATTGTAATAATATACTTTCCAATACCTATCTGAAGTCATCACAAAAGCTACCATGGAACCAGGCAAACTTGCGTCACATACCTACACGAAATAATGGGAACTTTTTTTTTTAGATTTGACACTAGTGTATTTGTGTCCTAGAATAGTTTTTATTTAAGTACCTAGAATATCACCAGTCCCAGGTCACAGGTCACATTGTATACCTACCTACAAATTACATCACGGTAGAGGTGGTTCATAATCGTTCTTATAATACACAAGCTTCTGCCCGCGACTTCTTTCGCATGAAATTTTTTGTTCCCCGACTCATCCCGTCGCATCGTACCTATCAACTGCCCGCGCTGTCATTCCGTTTTCTCTTCTCTTATCTTATCTTTCTGACTTTTTTCTTGCTAGGCTCTTAAGGGTCATAGCGTGATGTTAAATAGCCTATCCTTCCATAAGAATTGGGCTATTAAATGCAAAAATAATTTTTCAAATCTTACCGGCAGTTCCAGAGAAAAGCGCGTTCAAACAAAAAAACAAACTCTCCAGCTTTATTATTAGTATAGATTATAGAATAGGTAACTGATGTCGCATGTCTAGTAGGTACTAACCGACTTGCCATTGTTCGTGATAAAAAAAATCTTTTTAGACACCCAAGAAGCGTGAAATCAATCGAAATTCGCAGACAATCCTTGGCGAGTCATAAAATCCTCGACGTGTCTGATTGGCAGGCTATATTTTGCAGATTATTTTCATGATGATCGACCTTCTTAAGTTCACCTGAAGCCTTCGTAATTGGACTTTCTTAAGTTCACCTGAAGCCGTCTCGTAATAACCGATTTGCGTCACCGATATTAATGTCATTACTAGCTGACCCCGCAACGTCGTTTTGCAAAAAAAAAAAAAAGGTGTATGAAAAATAGATAGTAGCCGATTCTCAGACCTACCCGATATGCACACAAAATTTCATACAAATCGGTCCAGCCGTTTCGGAGGAGTAACTCTAACTAACACTGTGACACGAGAATTTTATATATTAGAAAGATCAACCTCCTGGCCTAATCCTAATTTATTTAAGATCGGTGTAGCATTGTCTTGGAACAGTGGTGGCCGGGATCTACGAGTTGTAAGTCGCAGGTTTGAACCCAGACAGGCTTCACTTTGTGTACATTATTTCATCACCACTGCTCTCAAAAAGGAAAACATTGCGGGGAAACCGGCATGTCCTAGAACTAAAAATTCGAAGACAAGTGGCCCGCGTGGTGGATTGCCGCCAACTCCCTCTCACCGAGAAGAGGCCTGTGTCCTAGCAGAGGGAACATATAACATATAGCCTGATTATGTCTTCTTCTTCGTTACATCTCTATCGTCTCTGACTCTCACTTTTCAGCCTCCTTCTAGCTCTATACTAACAAGATGAATTATTATAAACCCTTATCACACACAATGGCCCCGATTCTGTTGTTCACAAACTAAACTAAATTTAAGTTCAGTGCATCTTTTTCTTTCTATTTCTCTAAGAAAAGGACAGCAGATAAATATTAGTTTAGTCCTGTCAAATTAGTCAGCTCCTGACGTAAATTGACGTATTTTTAGTAGCCATTTTTTTAATCACGTCTAAATTTGTCAATGGATTATCTAATTTCACTGAACTAAACTAACATTTATCTTCTGTCCTTTTTCTAATTAAATAGAAAGAAAAAGATGCACTGAACTTAAATTTAGTTTAGTTTGTGAACAACAGAATCGGGGCCATTACCAGATTATTTTACACTTAACGATATGTCAGTAAAAGCTCTTAAACCCAACCCTATATCGCTCACGTCTGTATATTCCTACCTTAGTTAATGCATCACAAAATCCTAGACTTCGAAAAACAAAAAAGGCTCAAACCGACGCCGAATTGGCGGGTCGAATCGTCCATACGCAGCTGCATTACCAAGGTCAGTGGCATTGTGCGCGAGAGTGCATTGCCCAAACAACTGCACGCCGCGAAAATGCGCACACACGCGTGCACAGTGCATGTGCACGGGATTGTGAAAGTGTGAGTGATCGCACGAACTCCCGACAAAAAGTATCCGAATTGCATGACATAGAGTAGGTAGTGGTCAGATGTGAGAGTTTGGAGGGAAAGTTAAATAAAGTTTTTAACAGATTCTAGCCTCCAACTTCACTACTTAGCTCATAAAGCAAAGCAAATAGAATCAGGGTTTTACAAAAGGTCTATGATTTAGCTAGCACCTGAAACTTGGCATAGAGAAAAGCAACAAACAGATTATCTTTCTCATCAAACGTAGATATTCCTTCTCCTAAAGACCTGATAGCTGTGGTCTACATTCAAGAAGCTGTGTCAGAGAATTTTGATGCCAAGATGCTTCAAAACCCTTCTTTTCGCGAGCTACTCTATCCTATCTCCTATCTTTACTTTGTAAAACTTTACTCTTGGAAAAACTAGTTTTTGGAATTTGCATCCTCACCATCATGACTGGTCAAATCTGCTGCATTTTTGTCTACAGCTACTTTTATCCAAATATACATATGGTTTAAATCCTCTCAGAGGTTTTATGACCTTCCCTAACAAATTTTATATGGCTAAACCCGTTCCCGCCCAGATACTCTTTGGATCCCACACAAATAAAAAACTACCAACCAGTTAAAGTACCCGAATTACATACAAACGCACACACACAAGTACCGAGTCAAGAGTAAGGTCAGGGCTACTCTTTTGGCGACGATTCGGCTCATTTCGGCTGAATTCGGCTTCGTTCGGCGCTTGCGCAGGGTCAGGGTTGGCCGGAGATTTCTTTCATTCTTTTTTTGGTAGACGGAACTCTTTGTGTTGAACTTTTTAGTTGAGGTATGTTTATGTAATGTTTAGGTATGTTGTGTTTGTGTGGGTATTTAGGTATGTATGATTTTTATGTATTAGAGATACATTGAAGGTTTTTTTGGGATGTTAGGATGTTTGAATGTTCTTTTTTTGGCTATGGGCAGGTTCTGGAGTTATGTGAGGTTGGAATCGTGATTTTTTGGAGACTAACTATAGGTAGGTACTACCTACACACTATTTAGACGGTAGCTAGTGTGTAGGTCTTTATTAATTAATACTTCACTAATTCAAATGATGTATAGCTATAAGTAGTCAGTTAATGTGGTTTGTTTTATTTTTATTATTAATCGAGATAAAACGAGCCTAGCAACTATCACTATCTGAATCATTTTGAAGGATATTGTTAATCAATTGTTTCATAAGTTCGAAAAATTTGGCTGCTCAGCAACGTAATGCAATGAATGTTGTTGAACTGTCAAAACGAAAGCGATTGCTACTGATAGTGTGTTACGCAATTACCTTGCAGTTTGAGGATAAAATAAAGCTAAAAACAACAGAAGCTGTAATAAATAAGCAACATTTTTCCTCGTTATAAGTAGGTAATTATCGGCCACCTTTTTGCTTCTGCATTTTATATCCAATGTTTATTGTTGAAATCTCAAACAGTAGGTAGCAGTAAAATAACAAACAACGCAGGCGAACATTCATTATTCTAATTGGATAACTCAAAAACATACTTTTCAATGCTACCTAACTAAATAACCAATAATTTAAAATACACCGCAGAGTCCATTTAAACCTAGCATATTATTTTCTTTACAAAAATAGATGTTTCATTGCCCTTAGCAAAAATAACCACCAAATTGGTGCCGCTTCGAACGGGTACTTTTTTATTTTTTTCAAGTGGCAACTGTCGGCCATTTTGGAATTTTTACTTTTTTACAATATCAAAACCTCGGCCTTGCTTGCAAGTGGTCCGCCCGCTGGCAACGTGAAAAATTCTTATGGATCGAAATAACGCTTTAGTGAAGGAAGTCCGTTGTTTGCGGTCAGAGTTACCTTGCAAATGTTTTTGTTAGAGGCTGTTTGGGTTCCGTAGTTTTGGAAATAATGGAAGTTGTTGCACTCGAGGTGTTTAAAAAATATGTCGATGTTTTACCTAACTCGCAGTTAGGCTGTAATAAATATGAAGTCTTCGTGCCTCATTATTCTAGTCAGTTAATTTTTTTTTTAAATAAAATCTTTTATTAAAAAATGAAGATGGGGGGACTACCGAGACCGACGACTACCTAGGTACCTAATATAAAAGTATGGAAGAAAAAGACATGTTACGCCGACCACAAATAAATTGGGATAAGGTCAGTAGAATTATGACTTCCATTTTAAATAAAAGGCCTGAATTGAACTGAAAAAAAAAACACATTATACGGAATCCAGCCCAATAAAATGCCAGTCACCTTCAAATATCTGTAAATGCCAATATTTTCTTTCAATACAAATATCCGAATAAGATAACATGACATTTGGTGGACGAGCTGTCAAATTAGCGCGCGTTTTTGTCTTTTTGGCGGGAAACCAAAATGGCCGCGGGGTTTTTTTTTTTGTTTTCTACTTATTGGTGGTTATCTAGATTACATCCGTTTATTTATACAATTATAGGTTGGGGATATTTAATTTCATGTAATTTGTCAAGGATTCGATGGAGTTTGGGGACAGCCAATCGTATTCGGCTTATTACAATGATTACAAAATGATTTAAGTACTTGTAGGTAGACATTAAGTTTTGTATTACGGATATTCATTTGTGAATTTGTGACGGAATTGGGTGATTAAAAATAAAAAGTTTATATGATCCGCAACTAGACTATAATAGGTAAGTAGGTCTTATAAAGGTACTGTATGAAATCAAACAACTTACTTCAGCTATATTGTCACTGTTTTGTTTAAAAAAAAAAAATATTTGACAGCTAATCCTAAACTCGCTTGACTGTTTGAATGCAACCAGAGAGAGAGAATTTTATTGCCAGCCTGCACTTCATAAGGTCGACTTTAGCAGACAATATTTACAGTACCAGAGAATGAGGGAACTACTGTATTCAGAATTTAGGTCTCTATCAACTAGAGGTTCAAAAATACTTATCAATGGCTGGTATTAAATGGAGCCTCTAATGATTCACTTACATCGTTCCCACATTATAATTGTAAATTCAACATATATATGACTAGCTGCGCCCCGCGGTTTCACCCGCGTAAGTTTTGATCACGTGGGAATATCGGGATAAAAAGTATTCTATGTGTTATTCTGATGTATAAACTATATTACTGTAAAGTTTCATCAAAATCCGTTCAGTAGTTTTTGCGTGAAAGAGTAACAAACATCCATCCATCCATCCTCACAAACTTTCGCATTTATAATATTACTAGCTGCGCCCCGCGGTTTCACACGCGTAAGTTTGGATCCCGTTGGAATATCGGGATAAAAAGTATCCTATGTGTTATTCTGATGTATAAACTCTGTGCCTCCTGTGATAAGTGATACAAGTCAAAAAACGTCATTTTACAGGACAGCAAAAACAAGATGTTAAAAAATCTAGTTCGTTAATTAAGTGGGCTAGGTAAAATATCAGTGCACTCTTTTGTAGAACAAAACATTTTCTTTCTCTATATAATTTAGATTTTTTGATAGATATTTAATTTTGGAAGTAATAATATTACTTCCAAAAAATAATTAATTTTGAAAGAAAATGTTTTGTTCTACAAAAGAGTGCACTGATATTTTACCTAGCCCACTTAATTAACGAACTAGATTTTTTAAAATCTTGTTTATGCTGTCCTGTAAAATGACGTTTTTTGACTTGTATCACTTATCACAGGAGGCACAGATTTAAATCACGAAGCACGAAAAATTGTGTGTTAAGTGACCGGTTTTGGGGTTACATCTAGACAAATATCGATTGTAACGAATTTTTTGCCAAAATCCCTATAGTTGTATCACTTTGCACAAAATTATCTCCGAAACTATAGCAGATAGAAGAACGTGAGTTAGACCAAAAAAGACGTATTTTTTTTTTGATAATGCTCATGTGAAAATCACAAAAAGGGTACAACTCGAGTTATATCACTTATCACAGGAGGCACAGAACTATATTACTGTAAAGTTTCATCAAAATCCGTTCAGTAGTTTTTACGTGAAAGAGTAACAAACATCCATCCTCACAAACTTTCGTATTAATAATATTAGTAGGATTAGTAGGATGTATCCAACTAATATTTTGTAACAATACAATTTAAAAGGGTGTCCATGGAGTTTCTTGTCCGTTCTTCTCCATAGATAAAAAACCTACTACGCTTTCGAATGGATATCATCATATAATATTACAGACTGACCGTCTGCTTTTATTGAAATAAATGCTTTGAGTTTGAGTTTACTCTCGTATTATTTATTTATGTTTAGCCTACTTATGTTATCCCAGAGCAAGGGCCTTACTCCTTTTCACTCTATTTTGAGTTTACCATTTCGATGAATAGGTACTTAAAAACCTAGTCGATCCTCTAATAAACTAACTGAGCCTCTGTTTTCTTGTAAGCTAACTTTTTTCTTTTAAGAATTCTTTTCCACGTTTATTAATTCTTAGGAATGCTGTTTTACGAGTACTTACTTTGGATAAAGGTGTTGCTATTAATTAATATTAATATTCATCTATTATGTTGCGTAGGTACTTAAGTCGATGTCTACTAATGATTACATAAGATTATCATTGCAAACTGTTGGCAGGTAGAAAACATCTTTTCGCAGCTGACCATAGACAGGTACCTAGTTAAGTAAGCTGACCACAGATATAGATAGTTCTGTAACACTCCATTTCTAAACTTAAGCTCTTACCCTTTCGTTCACACACACACACACCCTCACCACACCTATATACACACCACACCTCATCACAAAACACATACACATAGTACATACTAATAATAGAAAATCCGAACCAAAATCGACCTTCACCGAGCTGATAATAGAATAAAACTTATTTTATAATAAATTTAGTATATTAGAAAATATATTAAAAATTTCCTAACTTAGACATAACCTTTTCGTCTAAGGTACCTGCGGTAAATAAGAGCCGGCATAATTAAAACTTAAATATTGAAGAAAATAGGTGAATTTGAAATAAAAATCAGGAATATTATCGAACATTATTTATTTGAGAATTAAAAAAAATGTCTATAGGGCTAGGTTTCAAACATTTTGTGAACAAAAATAAAGTTTAAAAAATTCTTTACTAAGGACCTTAATAAACTCAGGTAGTCTATTAAGGTCCGAGGCAAAATTAAAATAAACTAAGCCGATAAAACATAAAATAAATTGTTTTCCTCTATAACTCAACCTAATTAATATTTTCAGACAAAATATTTAACAGTTTACCATTAATCATATAAAAAAAACATAAATTGGTCCTTATAAAACTCAAGGAATAATTATTTTGTAAAAAAAGATGTTATTTAAGTAAAATCAAAAAATTTATACTATTTTTAGATAAAAGCCTCTTAACCAAAAATACAGGTTTAACAAAAATTAAAAAATAAATGTTTACTTTTTTGCCCGGTTAACGCCCTGGCCTTTATTAAAATAATGAAATAGTGAAAAGTACGAAAATCGAAATAGAAGAATGAGATCAACAATATCAATGGTCGCCGGATTTGCAGTATTATCATTATTAATTATTAACATAGGTAATCAACTATAATCAAAAGAGATCTTTAATTTTAACCTTGGTTTTGGCCTGCAAACTAAAGCTATCATTTAATTGCATTCAGGGCAAACAAAATTGATATCGTCTTTCGTTAGGCCAACACATTGTTCGTGGTACCATTTCTGACATACTTGACATTGTCGTATATCTTGGATCCATTCCGTATGGCATGCGTAGCAGTACCACGATCATCAGGGTTCCCCTTGTTTTAATTATTTTCGTTGTTATTTTTGCCACCTTTAGGAGTTTGCTGTCTCTTTTGTCTTTTCTTTTTGTCCTCTCTTACCATAAATAAGCCTCCAGTAACCCGCTGGCCTTTGTAGTTTATTTTTTAGTTTTTTTCTTTAAGCTTTCCGTCTTGGTTATTTTTGCTACACCACCGCATAATTTGGAGTTGGTATTAGCTGTTGGAAAGGAGATTTCAAACTTTTATTCTGCTTAAGATTCAGTAATGGTATATTATCCTCCGAGTCCTCTGATGTCGAACTATCAGATCGTTGCCTTGCCACATTATGTATGTAACTATCATGGCTGATTCCTTTTTCTGGCGTATGTTCTTGCATCACTGTAGGAACTGCATTTTGGTCTTCTGATAGAGTGATGAGATGGTGGAATTCCAATGTCTACCTTCTGTCTCCATTAACAGATCAGCTCGTTGTTACTATAATATTTTATTTTCGTCGAAAGCATGCAAAGTTTTAAATCGGGAACACATACAAACCCATACATAGCAAGTTAAAAAGCTTGTAAAAGTGTTTTTGAAATAGATATAACTCATAATAACATGAAAGTTAATAAAAGCTATAGCTATCATTCCACATGAAAAGAAAACCAAACAAAAAAATAATATTTATAAAAGACAATAAGGGCCGGCCCTTATTTACTTCCTTCCAGGTGGCCCTTATTAGCAATGGCGTCACTTTTTACAAAACTTGATTTTAAAATTGGCAAAAATCAAAAAAATAAAAGAACTTACCTTGATTCGACAGCTCTAATGTCTACTTTACAGTAATTAGGTGTTCACTTATTGTAAAATATACTATTTTCTTTCTTATGTATGTTCTTGCAACTGCATTTTTTTAAAAACTGTGGTTTCGACCGTCTCCGGTGAGTTACTCCGGGCTATTGACAAAACGGCGGCGCGCAGGGCAACGCGCGTGCGTGAGATTGCAATACTATTGATCCTTTTTATATATGCGAGAGATCCATCCTATAAAACTATTGAATGTGTGTTATTTCTCTGATGGTCCTTAATAGCCGCTGGCCCTTATTTACTGCAGGTACCTTATTTGAGCCCAGTGGTCAATGAATTTGTGAATTTTTATCTGATTAATCCGACAAATATTTTCGTGTCCATTTCGCCAGTCGTATATTTACGACCAAATACCACAGCTCGTTTAATCTCTTTTTTTTTATTAATTATGCTATATTCGGCGTTCCGAAATTTTTTTCGAATCACTTATGAAACCCAATAACACTTTGCATGACCTGGGAATCGAACCGACCTCATGCTCAGCTGTAGCACTTGCAACCACTTGACCAACGAAGCAGTCAGTATTGTAAATACAAGCAAATAATAGATACTTATAACTACTTTGAATTTTTTATTAAGAAGTCTATCTTTTTTTTTTGGTGCGCGGTGGAAATCCTCATGGACTTCCTCCATCGTGGGGGTGACAGAGGGGCATGCCGGACTCTTACCGGGTAAAACCACCGCGGTGTTTCACCTCTACGTAAGATTACAAATTGCCAGTAGAAGCTGACTTTTCATTGTACGAAAAGCCTATACACCGCGAGGTCAGCTAAAACTGGAAATGTATAGTTATGTATATTATGTAATGTATATTATGTTGTCGTGTGTACAAATAAAGTTTCAAATAGAACTTATTCCGTTTCCTCTTGGAAACGGAATAAGTTAAGACCATTAAGGTGGCACTAGTCAATATTTGTCCATACAAATTTCGGGAGGGTATTACTCCAGTGTTTGATATTGTGCATCCAAAGTTAATTATGATATCGTTTTGTCTTATTATTAATTTTGTCTGTACGGAAAGAGAATAGTAAAATTAAAAAGTTATGAGCCAACAAAGATTCGTTTTTTTGCTATTTTTAATGTAATTTGGGAGTAAATAAGTTATAAAACTACTGCAAAATTTTCAAAACAAAGTCGGTACGGACAAAGCTTAGTTATCGAAAAGTTCAATAAACTTTATTTGTAATTGATTTATGCATTGGTTTTTTCATAAAACTCGATTTCCCAAAGGATTTTTCGAATATTTTTACGCGGTTTTCAGTTCTAGTGAGAACTAGACGTTGAACGTGTAGACTAACGTTTAACTGTTCATCACTGATAGTGTCTCAGTCAGACACGTGTTTTTAGCCATGCCCACCAGTGAGTTCGAGCTCGCGACTAGCTCTACCTTAATAGGATCTAGTTTCGAATCAGCATCATCAACTAGAAATTGAACGGTAAATTTTATCTTAAAATTATATCTTTTGATGTATGTAGATAAGAACGTAAACTAGGCAAAAGGAGTTGGTATGTAAGGATCGTAGGTTGCATTCTGCAGTTTCTGCCTATCCCCTTGGGAGGAAGGTGTGAGTTTCATGTATGTGTGTACCTATGTAGTAGATACTTTTTTAGTCTTACGCTTAAAGAACTCTTACGCTTTTTTAAAGTCGTAGCTAATATTTTCTGCCCAGTCGGATCAACTTTTTTAACTAATCTTAAATCTTCGCACTTCCATCAAACTTAAAGTAGGTACTAATAACGGATTTTTTAATTTAGAATTAAAATATTAAGTAAGTAAATAACAATTAATACCTAATTAATTAATAAATATAAAAAATATATCATAACTTTACTATAGTCTGATTTTTAATTCGAAGGAATTCTGACATTTCCGAAGTGTTGCCAATAATAAAGCGGTCCTACTAAAAACGGAACGCATTTAAGCGAAATTAAAAAAAAAATCTTTCTTGTAAATTTAAGGTTTCAATTAGAAAAACTAAATCTTAAAAATTTACTGATACTTTTAAAATGGTAATCAGATTTTTTATTATCAAATTATTGAAGTTACAATAATTAGTAAGGTAAGGTAATTATTTTTCTTTCACTGGAATCCCTGACCACTAATCCATGGGTTACAAACCTTTTTTAGGAAAATCTTTTTGATTGTAAAATCTTCGCTTCTTGTAACTACAGATTTGGCGGTATGGGCCTGGATTCCTTGTAGCCTGTTCTTCGGGACAAATAATTATTATAATCATTATAATGTGTCATTATCATCCATTTTATTCGGCTTCTAATGTGCTCACAGTGTTTGTTGTGATTTATTGTTGAGTTTTTATTTGCTGTTACGTTTTGTTTGTTGTTTACATTGTCATTTATTTTACTTAATCTCATTCTCTTTCATATTTTTTTGTTATTTTATCCGAAAAATTCTAGTTATTTAAATAACTTAGAAAAAGAACAAAACAGAAAAGGTTTATGATATCTGAAGTGTCAAAAAATGACCGCTGTCAGAATTCCTTCGAATTTAAAATCAGACTTTAAAAATATTCACAAACTAAAAATATAGCGTCGAGAAATACCTATTCATCCGCTTCGCTGTCAACTGGTAATGTACCCAAGAGACTGTTGGCCTTACCTCGTTGTATGGTAGTAGTATTTAGGTACTTATTACTTACGCCATTACATACTTACCAAAGAGAATGTAATCACTAGCGTTATAATACTTACTTTTCATACTTCTGAGCTGTCTCACTGCCATGGTTTATTTCTTTTTAATTTTTGTTAGAAAGCCTGATTTATAAATGCTTAAAAATCGCGGTTCAATAATTTACCTTGCAAGAATACTCCAAACTTTTGAAAGCTAATGTTATAACAATAATTATGAACAGGTGACAGCTGTCAGCTGTCTTTCAAAATGGCAGATACCTACAAGTCACTTGTCGCCTTACCTACCTAGATGAGTATCTACTTAGATTGTACGTACATCTACTTGATATGCTAAGTCGTAGGTCGCTAAAAGGGCATAAAAGTTTCTGTGCGTGAAATAAAACAATAAAAAATTTCAACAAATGAAAGAAATTTATTGTATACAGGTTTTAAATATCCTCGCACGTTACACCTGCCTAACCAGCCATTTCATTATGATATTTAACGTAAGGTATAAAGATCCTATAGATAAAAGGATTTTACATATGGAAAAACATTATTTTTTCACTTCAAATCATCCTATTCAAGTTACAGTATAAGTAAGAAAACAGTATTTTTACAAACATCGGCTACAATTCCACAATTTCAAATCAACTTTTTTTTAAGTCGCCTAGCGACGGTTTTGGACGTTTGTTTAATTTTTTTTTTTATCAAAAATTCAGTCGAATCATCGTAAGCTTAGCTTCTCAATTTTTTCACCATCCTAAAAATTTGACTAGATTTAATACAATAGTGTTGTGCCAATCACATTTTATTCGCCAATTTTTACGATTTTCGTTCGTTCATGATATGGGTTCTGAAGTAACCTATAAACATCACTTTTCTTACTGAGGAATTGAAAGATATAATATTTTTATAATTTATAATAAAAATAATTATGAGTCGCTTAAATTAAACTCGAAATCTAATCATCTGTTTATGATTTAAACAATAATAATAAAAACTAAAGGAACAAAATAACAAAAATAAAGAGGCGAGTAAGGTATATTGAAAAAAAAATATTTCATTAAAACTTGTACTCAATAATTAAATAACAATATTATAATTTGATCTTGTTAGCTCATTTCGCAGTTTATATATTATAAAAAAAAACGTGAGCCTTTATCGATTCTTCAGGAAATAACAGTTTTATCTAGCTTATACATTGGTCCATTACCTAACTGATTTCATTTTAAATCACAAAAAGAATCCCAATAATAAATTTTTGCAAAGAAAACATTCTAAGAAAATGTCCCCCAGCAGTGTGATGTAGTCCTGTTAAGCGTTAATTCAAAATAAATACATCAAGATAGCAAATACCTGATTTGCTATCGGTTTCAATAAATTTATAACATTATAGGTATTTAATATTTCTAAAATTAAATGCTTCTTGTTGTACATAATTTTTTTTAATAAAAAAAAAAACGCAAATGTGGAAACATCCGCGAACTGCGTCTTGCAAGACATTAAAAAACTTTCATTCTATACTCTATACCTTTCCAGGATAATGCTAAATGTCAATAATAATAAGTCATTATTGTAATAATAGTACAATAATCATTAATGTTTTAAAATTAACCATCTAGAAGTACATACAAGATGTAAAAGGGAAAACAATTAGTGACGACAATAGGTGATTCTTACATTTATAGAAACGTCGATTTTCAACTATACACAGATAAGCACAGTGTTTAAGTAGAATACTAACTAAGTATAACATCTCCCGTATGATTGAACAAACACGGCGACACAGTGTACAGTTGGAAACCGCCACACGAAGTTAGGTACAGTCACACAAACAAACAACTTGTGTCCATAAAAACGCTTCGTAAAACAACATCCTGGCAATGTCTTTTACGAGTAACTCGCGAATGGAACGTTCAAATTCAAAACTCGAATTCTCGAATTCGAAAGTCGAATTTAAAAATTGTGTTATTGTTTGCCTTTGCACTTCGATCGGATACGTGCACGAGAGTGGACGCATCGGATACGAGTAGCAATGCCGCGGCTACTTAAGGTATAATTAATGATTTAATTAAAAATGCAACTTTCCCTTCATTGTCTTTTGTTCCTGGACCAGTTGAGGACCGTTCAAGACTAACCTAACCCTTACGGAGAATTTTATTACATTTACGAAAAAAAATTAACAAGAAAATATTAAAGAATTGCTACGGACTACCTATTTAATTGAAAGTACACTACAATATTAACTAAAATTCTTAAACTATGTGGAAAAATGATTGAACAATATACAATAAAAATGATTCACTAATAAACCAGTGACCTCTTTAGTGTTAAAAAAAAAACTGTTGTTTTCAAACTACATTTTATACCAACGAAAATGTGATTCGAGATTATGTTACATAACTTTGCATCGCTATTTTGAAATGAGGTATTTGAACGGAGGCAGTTGTTTTTTTTTGTAAATATTTCGTTTCTCCTTTGGTTCTCATGTAATTTGACAACAGCAGCTTTGTTCCTGTCTTACTCAAAAAATAATCAACGTTACGGAAATTATTTTAACTTTAAATAGCATGTTACGTTATCTCATGCTATGCGTTATTTAAGTAGATTCCCTCGCTCGCCTCGCCTTGATGATTATTTTAAGTAGAGATCACTGTTAATAACATTTTTAAGTGTTAAGGCGGTGTATACCATTTGTACCGACCGACCAGTGCCTCCAGCACTCGGCTATTTTCTACTACGTATCAGTCGCTTCTCTCTTTAACCGGGAATAGAACCCCAAACACTTTGCACAAAAACAATGAATGTATAACATCTCAATATAATATGATAATTAATCATATATAAAGGTTATTTTTATAAAATAAAGCCACTTAAAAATTAACTAACGTTACAAAATAAGATTAAACAACATAATTATTTGTTCCCGATGCAAAAAAATTGTTATATTATTAATTAAAAAAATCTAATAACATTCTAAACGGAATGTTGATTATTATCTAAATTCTCTTTGCAAATTGTCCCATCCTATGTCTGTACAAACTTACACAAAATAACCTTTTTTGTTTTAAGCTATCAACAAAATGTCAGGCATAACACACAGATTCGTGTACGTATTTTTGAGAAAAAAAAGTTGTTCGATTTTCTACATTTCAAATTTCGAAATGCGGTCTGGTTGGTAGGGTTGTCAACACGACGGTAAATAATCTTATATTTGTTTTCATTATACAAAAGTATTCATCACTCAGATAAATGCACATAACGTTTATAGATTAACTTTTTTAAGATTAAATGCTAAAAAGACGTCGAAAATTATGCACAGAGAAACAAAAGTGAAAGACATGCTATCGACTAGTTTAAAATTTTGAATATAAAAATTTTTGTTTTTTTTTTACCTTTTTGTAAGAGAGAGCTCGACATCTCGCCTTTGGGGATATGTATTTGTTTTTGGATAATGACTTCAAATATCACTTGTATATAATAAATCGTTTTGTTTCGGTCCGAGAAGGATAATATAGTTAATATAATATTATGTCGAAATGTCGAGTACAATCTCATGTACTTCTATTTTGCACATCACTTGTGGTCTCCGAAGAAAAATGTACGACATTAAATTTTAACTTGTATATAATATAATTATGTATATTTTAATTACATACATAATACAAAGACTTCTTAATTTCCATGAGGCGCACATGTACACATAACTTACAATAAGTATCGTATGATAATTTTATATCCAAATAGTTTTTACCTAAATTTAATTCTGGGAGAGCGTATACATTTTCATCTCGTACTTCCATAATATATCTTGATTGAACACCAAAAAATTTCACAAATTTGAAGATATCAATTTTTTTTTTGTGGATTTTTGGGCTAGTTATAATTTTTAAAGTCGACAAGAATATAATAATGATTATCCACATTTTGTATAGTCGATAAAACATTTAAAACTTGGACCATGAAAAATAAGAATATTATCTTCTTAAGATACAATAATAGTACATAAAATATATAAGTTCACTAGATGTATTTAATGTACGTACGTGTATATAATGATGGGGCCCGGCGGTCCCCGCAGGTCATCAAATCGTGATCAAACCGCACTCGTAATACCTAAATATCACATTCAGTAATATGGAAATCCACGTGTTAGCTTAGACACAGTTAAAATTACTATTTTATACAAAATAATAATTGCACATAAGTCCGAACGTAGCTCCGTATATGCGAAGCTCAGCCGACCGTTGAGACGCCATCCCGTCTACAACTAGTGCCTGCCTCTGTCGCGCGGGCGACGTGACAACGCGGCAACGCGACGGCGACGCGCGACGCGACCAACAATACCACAACCGCACTACCCGCCAATAGCGCTAATAATTTCATTCAATATATTACCTATCTAATTATAAAAACACCGCACAAAATCTGCAATAGTTCACTTAAAAATCGATAACATTTACACTCATAGCTAGCTTTATAATTAATTTGTTACATTGTTTTTTTTTATTACTTAAAAATTATTTTAAATAGTTAATTTTATAACGTTAACTTTTGGTTGTCTTTTACTTAAAACAAGTTCAAAATTTGAGGCTCTCTGGATTTGCGTGAATTTTGGACAACCCTGGCGCCGCTTGCAACGTGCAGTGTCGTTCTACCCACCCTACAGAGGTTTCGTTCTAATTTCAATTTAAGAGATAAATAATCAGATTGTGACTGATCGTCACGTAAGCGAGGTGTTACAGAAAACAGAAGAAAGTCCATAGTAGGCACCTACTCGTATTAATTTAAAGATTAGTCATTAAGATTTACGTTAGGTACATCAAACGCGACTGCAAGCCACAACCGACGGCATCCGAATCTCTGTCATGGGACACTAAACACTATAATATTGTGATATTGCATTAGTAAAGCTGTGATATATTGAACTGGTTGTGACTTTTAGGTAACTATTGTGATATTTGGTGATTATGTGTCGATGTGGATACGTGTGTGTGAGGACTGTCCGGACTGACCGAAGAAGCGGAAACATAAAGAGGAGACACTACATACCGATACGAGGAAGCCGTCATCGAACGATGACGTCACCCGACACGTCGATACGAGGAGAAGCCTGCGACTAAGTTATTGTCACTACAACAGTATACACGGATAACGCGAGTCTCGGACGACAAACCTCAGCGGGCCGTATTGCACTAGCGTGAGTCGGCGAGCGGGCGGCCGCCCGGCGGAATGTACTTTACATAATATTATCACAAAGACTGAGGAGATCGGGGCGTCTCGGAGCGCACTAGGCGCGGTCCGGCGGCGCGGTCGGCGGCGGCGGCGGCTCGGCCGGCGGCGCGGGCGGCGGCGTGGGCGTGCCGTTGCGCGGCCGCAGCTTGTCGGCGCGCAGGCGCTGCACCGCCTCGCGCATGTCCGCCGCCAGCGCCTGGTCCGAGCTGTCCAGCCGCGCGCGCCGCGCCGGCGGCTCGTCGGCGTCCGGCGCGGCCGCCCGGCGCGCCTCGCCGCCCGCCGGCGCCGCCAGCCGCTGCATCAGCGCGGGCCGCTCCAGGCTCGACCGGATGATACCCTCCAGGAACGAGCCGTTAGCGGGTGGTGGCGCCTCTTCGCGCAATCGTCGCATCATGTGTGAGGCGTACAAGTCGGGAGCGGGCGGCGGTGGGAACCCACTGCCTGGCCAGAACGGGTAGCCGGGAGGATAGCCCGGACCTTCTGGCCCGTTGAGACCGTTCGAGAACGGCTTCGTCGGCGGCTTCGGCGGCGGCGGCTTTGGTGGCTGCGGTTTGTTGGCGTCCTGTGGCGGCTTGGGCTCACGCTTCCGCGGCCGCATGAGGTGGCGCTCCTTGACCTTGTACTCGAGCGTGGAGTGCGGCACGCCGTAGTAGGAGCCGGCGCGGTGCACGGACATCTCCCCGCGCTGCACCGCCTTCACCGCCTCCACGAGACTGTCGCGGTCGTAGTTCCGGTACTTGCCACGCTTGGGCCGCGTGCCCTTGCCGCCGGTGGCCGTCTGACCGTTGTTGTTGGGCATCTGCTTAGAGTTGCCGGGCGCAGGGTAGCGCTGGTTATCAGGCGGAGTCTTGATGACAGACACGTGTCGTTCAGGGCCTCGCGCATACATGAGTTCACTAGGCTGGTGGTGCGGCCTATCTAAGGGTTGCTGGAACTTCTGGCTGATGCTTTTAGCGATAACGTCACTGAGGGACGTGAAGAGGTGTTGTGTTGAGGGAGGGTCGGCAAATACGGAGGGCGGGAGTAGCAGCTGTGAGGGTCCCTTGAGTGAGGCGGCGTGCCCCGTGGGAAGCATCGGAGTTATTGGTGCGATAGGGGCTTGGTGTTGTCCAGCGGGGGATGGGCTTTTGTCGTCTGGCGGGGGGAATGTGGGTATTTTGAGGATGACGGAGGGGGGCGAGTCGGCGCGGTCGGCATCGCTGTCGTTATCGGAGTCGGCGTTGTCGACGACGGTGCCGAACTTGTTGAGTTTGTTGCGCAGCGTGGAACGCGGGATGCCGTAGATGAGGGCGGCTCGGCGGGTGCCCACCCGGCCCGACTGGATGTCACGGACAGCTGACTGAAGTTCCTCTTCAGTATACGCGCGGCGACCAGAGCTGTTGCTGGCACTGTCTATAACCGCTCGCTTTAATCTGCAACAAAAGTAAACTAACATGAGCATCTAATTAAACATGATGGTCAACGACAGAAAGAATAATCAACAGGCAGGAAGCTGTCCTAAGTATAGAAGTCTAACACATAACATCACATCTGTAATCTCCAAAAGGTAGAAGTGTACCTATAGTACACCTACATTTCCCCAGTTATATATAAGTCCGATATAATAGGGGGCGAGCCAGAACAGACAGAAGACTAGAATGCAAAATAAAATTATTCAAAACGAGTAATCTATCAAGCTTTACAGAGTTCATTGCTTTGCTAAGGCGTCTTCCAAAAAGAAGATATAGCGACATCTCCGGTGTGTTAACACAGACGTCACAACCACACGAGTATAACTTTAAATAAGCTACCCCGTCAGTTAAAATAATATTTTCATAAATACATTTTCTTCCCGAAAGAATTTATAAAGAATGTAGACGCTGTCCTGAATATGCAACGGGATAAATCAATAAACTTTGCATACTGAACGAAACCCTGAGACACAAAAGAAAAAAGAAACGTTTTATCTTTTTTGTTCGTTCCTTCGAAAGTGAATTCAGTCGTCAGAGTTGCATCCTTAGCGACGTGAGGTGTGGGTATCGTGACTATATGATGACAACGGTCTGACTCACAAATGGGCTGCAATGGTCAACGGCCTACAATCGTCTAAATTCAATATTTCAAAACCGTACGTCGTCGGTTTAATCCAAGATAACGCGAAATGCGAAATATTTACTCTCTCTCGGTCTCGCCGATAACGGACCACTATGAATGCATCTTTATCATATTCCCTACGGTCACACACTAAATGAATTTCAGCTTTACTACCTTTTAATAGAGTATATAATTTATTGGGTGCAGCTGTCGTCTTCGGTTTCATCTTGAATTGTGCTTTCTTATTTTTCGAGGAGGGTTTCGGAGGAGTTTCAGTTATGTTGTTGGGTGGTAGGGTATGTTTTTGCTTGGCTGTGTGTCTTCGAGGATGCAAGGTCGATGCTCCAACAGACTATCGGTGCATTTTTATTTGTTTTGGCGAGTCATGCGACCCAGATCGTAGTCCCAGAGAATGAATTTATTCAGTTATCGATTTAGTATTGTGTATAATATCGGTTCGAACTGAGTTTTTATATGAATGTATCGCGAGGCAATTATGAGTTTAATAACTTTGTTGAAGACGAGAAATTAGCGGGGTCAGTGGCTCCGAGATGATTGTATTATTGTTATGTTTTATTAAATATCGATTCTTTGTGTGACAGCGTGGATGTCTCATGTGTGGTTAATTAGCATCATTAAAAAGTAAAGAATATTTAAAAGTAATCGAAGTTTTGGTAATAGTAGGGATCATTGCCAAAACTTTGATTACTTGTACCAAAATTGAAACCGTAACCATAGTCTCATATCTTGTGCCAAAAACGAACCTTACTGATGAAATATAAAATTAGCGTAAATTAGCTTTTGGAATAGACGCTAATTTTCAGATATCCAAATTAAGTTTCTAGATTCCACATACAACTCTGCTCACCCACCATCTTACACATCTACCATTAAAAAAAAATAAGGACAAAACACTTCAAAACTACCAACATAACACTTCCTATATTTTTCCTCAACGCATTCGCATCACGTAAAAACAATTGCGCGGAATAAAGCTCCTCAATGCCGTATTCATTATTGGAAATACTCTGTTACTACTCTGTAAATACCTTTAAAGACCTCCCCCCCTCCCCCCTTTCCCCCGTAAATGTGTCTAAGAACAAAAGTAAGTGATTTTAACAGGTGCATACACTGTATGTTCTGATAAAATCGGAGCGAAAACCTGCTTTACTGGTTACGGCCGCTAGATGGCAGTGACTTTGCGTAGAGTGAGAGATTGTTACAGTTGTAATCCTGATTATACTGTAGAATAATTTGAGATTGCAACTGTCTTCGTCTGTAGATCCTAGCTGTATCTTTTTCTGTCTTTGAACCCTTTGAGAGTTCTGTTGAACGGTAGTTACAAATCTGGACATCTCTGGTGAACTAAGAAAGAACTTGTTTTGTTTTGGACAAGATCGTGTTACCCTATTTTTTACGCAATCATTGTAGATTTTTTGTAGACTTCAGAAAAATTTGGAAAAATCAAGGGAAAACCTGAGGTGAGAAGTAAGTAGATAAGGGGGACGTGTTACAGGGAATCTTTACTTCATTTATTAACATTAGATTAGAAAAATAACGTTTATCACCCTCTCGTTATTTCGATAAAAACTTATAATAAACTCCGTTATTTCACAATAAATACAAAGCAACGTAGATTACGTTTCAACTTTTACATAAAAAAGTACTATAATAAAGTGCACCACTTTGAACAATAACTGTCGTTATTTAGCAAATGCTAATAATAATTGGACTATAACGAAGAATCATTATTTTGTCTACAATACACATAGGCGAGGATTTACAAGGAACCTTCATAGCAAGGCTAAATATTTTAAATGGAACATTTTTTTGCCAATTCCATAGAATTGACCATCTCATCAATACCTATGTTGAGATTGCCTAAAATTGTGCAAAATCTCAAATTAAATTCACTCCAATCTTGTCAATCCTAATCATTTCTCAAATTAAAACAATCTCATGATAAAAACAAAGGAATCCCGCAGACGAACAAAATAATACTTTTTTAACAAGGAATAAATGCTTACGGTGTTATCATAAAAAGTGAAGAATTCCAATTTCATCACGCATGAATCAGCAAATAATAAGAAGTCTTTGAACGTAGGGTTTGCGATAAACGCCGTGCCTTTTGCAATGTTGTTCCAGCTAAAGTAGAGCAATGACATTGCTGCAGATATGGGTTCCTTGACTTTGAAACTATGCTGCAAAGTGACGGCGGTCAATCTGCTGGTTTATTTTTAGCAAAATAGCCTTTTTAATGTTCCGCTTTGGGCTAAAGGGGGTCCTAGTTTTGGGCAATGTTGTTTATGGATTTTAATGCTCCATCCATGTTTTAGGGGTATGCAACCTTTTTTTTTTGTGGATGGGATATCATCAAATGACGCTCTCGCTCTGGGTGGAGCAGAAGGGAGTGTCAGACTCTTACTGACTAAAACCCACCCGTGTTCCTTCCTTAGCCCTTTGTGTTCCGGGGTAGCAGTAACCCTTTCGGACAAGATTATTTTTTCCAAACCAAATTTAGTTATCCGAGGAATAAAATTTGAATATAATTATGTCAGTTTTTCCATTCAAAAACTGTCTTATGTCAATATTTTCGTGTGTTTTTCAACTCAGACTTGGACAGCTTTTGAACGCATACTTTTTTTTACTTTTTGCTTTTCGCAATGTTGTTCCAGCTAAAGTGCAGCATTGATATTGCTGTAGATTGGATTCCTTGACTTTGAAACTATGCTGCAAACTGACGGCTGACCATCTGTTGGTTTTTTAACGAGGAGGCTAAATGGTTATTTAGCGAGGAGGGTTAAAAAAAACCAACAGATTGTCAAAAAAGTACAAGAGCCAAGTCGAAATAGCCTGTTTTCACTTGTACTAAGAGGATCGTAGTTTCGATAATTTCTGTTAGTACCTATATCAAGGGTTTGAAACCTTCATGGCTAATTTTCCCAAGCCAGATATTTTTATCCAAGGTTTAAGATTGGTACATTTGAACATTTCTACCAGTTTTTATGAGTGTAGTGCTTTTAGGCGAATGTATTTTTTTGTTCCTACAGCTAGGCATTTGATCTCAGAGTTTTGCAACCTTTTTGTAAGAGCAATTTGTTTTTTACAAACAATAATGTCCATTGAGTTCATTTACAAGGAAATTAAAAGCTGATGTGGCCCTTCTAGAGCATTAGGTAGTATTTTACGAATGAGAATTCTCCCACAAAAGTATTATCTCCACAGTTACTCTACTCAGATAACAGCTATCAAAATAATAAAACCCGATACAAAACAATAACAACAAAACAAATTAACAATGTCATATTATTTTTAATGAACACTGGCGTCAAATGAACATCTGCGGACGTGATGGCGTTAGCTGTCAAAAGTTCATCGACCTGCGTCGATCGTTCAAAGTTTCGTGTTTTTATGGGTGCGTTCACGTTGCTATTGTTTGTGTTATCCAAGTAGGTTTCAATAGGAAGTAGGATTATTACGAGCCCGTTGCGAATGTTTCGATCGTGTTATGACCAATGGTGTTGTGGCGGTAGCGTGAAGAATTGTTAATGCTACACGACGCTGTAAAGTGCTGGATGGATTTTTTAGAATGTTTTTATTTTCGAGATGTGCTGCAGCATTGAATCGGTCTATTACGTGACAGGACCACCCATGCTCTTCATAGCATCAAATCTTGCTCAGAAGCGGCTGTCAGAGAAATTGTCTGTTTTATTTATAAGTTAAGATTCACCATTACTTTCTAAATAACATCTGCAGTCCAGTGTACTTATAATGGGCAGCGGGATTGTCCGAAAGGGTTACCGCTGCCCCGGAACGTAAAGGGCTAAGGAAGGAACACGGGTGGGTTTTAGTCAGTAAGAGTCTGACACTCCCTTCTGCTCCACCCAGAGCGGAAGGGGTCATTTGATGATTTCCCATCCAAAAAAAAAAAATGTACCTATAATGTCCTAATTATTTTATCATCTTATTAGATTCTGCCCATGACTTCATCCGCTTGTAATTTTTTGTTCCCCTGACCCACCCCATCGCATCGCATCGCATCATCATCACTTAGCGTTCTTTCTGATATATTTTTAAATTTTGCAATTTTTTTCTCAGTCTATCAATTAGTCTATCAAATGTATAAATATTTTTAAAATCCGACTGGTAGGTACTTAGTTCCACAGATTAGCGCACTCAAACAAAGAAACAAACTCTTCAGCTTTATTATTAGTATAGATAGCTATCTAATATCTAGCAAAAAACACGCCAAATATAAAGAAACCTAGATCTTTGCACCCCCAGGGGTTCTAGTATCGATTAGAACAAAACGAGGATAGCTAATCAGATCCTTATTCGCCACAAAATAAGCAAAGAGGATGTCGTTTCCAGACATTAATCTATTTAAGCTCGCTTCGTTCGTATTCCCCGATATCTTATAGAAAAGAAAATAGCTCTTTTATTTTCAGTTTTCTGGATGATTTATTTTGCAATTTATTCACTGTTTTTTTTAAAGGATAGGAAGAAACGCTCTCGTTTCAATTGTTAACAACAAAATCTGACAAGCATTGTTTGTGATTGCGAAAATGTATTTCGAGTCAAAAAGACCATCATAAATGAAAAAATGGGACAGGAGTTCATTGAAATTATCTGCCAGATCAGTTCAATCAACTCAGCCTTTCGCAGTCCACTGCTGGACATAGGCCTCCCCCAGGTTGCGCCACAATAGTCTGTCCTCCGCCCTCCGCATCCAATCTGTCCCAGCAAACTTTTTAAGATCGCCAGATCAGTTAAGGATGATTTTCACCAAACGGCTCATATCGCAGTATCGCATCGGATCGGAACGGATTTCAATTCATTTTTTCTTTAAACGATATGAAATAGTGTACAGTATTTTAAGTCCATATTACCAAGCCGCGCACAGCAGCTTGACCGCGGGCGTCTTCCGCGACACGCGATCGTAGCCGTAAGTATGCTGTGACGCGCGTACGGCTCCGTTCGCCTGTAGTCGTATCCGATCGAATCCTTTCTGCTGTCGTCCAAATTTTTCTTTCCCTCTTCTGTGTTTTATGATTATTTTCTTCTGCTTCTAATGCAATAGCCAACAATACCACGTCAACTTCAACCATATTCAAAAATTAGAACATGTCAAAACGGTGGGAATGAAACTATTTGACTAGGCGCAGAAACGGATACGTTCGGGAGCGACGGCACGGAGCCGATCGTATGCGTCGACATGCTGCCGGACGCGATCGGCTGTCGTCGCATCCGTTCTTATCCTTTCGGTGCGAGCCCTTTGGTGGAAATCATCCTTTAATCGAAACTTATCTTGAGTCAGTAAAACAGGCTACAAGCCTTCTAGACAAAAGTGGGAGGGGTTTGCATAGACGTATTTGAACATCACGCCTGTACTTCTGGAAGGGTTAGACAGAGGTGCATCTATAGTACACCCATATTTCGCTAATTATGTCCCATGTAACAGGGCCTATACCATCAACCGGGCAAAATAAAAAGTCATTTATTCAAATTAGGCTGAGAATCAGCACTTTTCGAACGTCAAAATTACATAAGACAGTTCCCCAAAAGGCCCGCCCTTCACCAGTTCCTAGCGTTTTCGCTGGGAAGAAGAAGTGGCGCAACAAACTCCCCAGCAGCACAGCTGTCTGTTTAGTTAAAAAAAAACTTGCTTCTATACAATAGTATGCAAAGTAGTTAATATTACGAGACACAGAACATTAAATTAAACTATTTGCCATTTTTTAGCTAGCTACGCCAATATACCAATAAATAGAATGTAAACTATACCTACCTACTCAAGCAAAAAAAAAAAACTAAAAATAATTAAAGAAAACAAAATTGAACACCTAAATAAAAGCCTCCTGCACAAACGCAGACTCTGGCCTGCTACTGAGAAATTCCTGATGGAAGATCCCAATAATTCATTGCCCGACTCGGGACCCGGGTGTTAGAATCAGCTTTTGACGTTCCCATTGCTGGTACAGAGCCTCCTCTCTGTGAGAGGGAGTGGGCTACGGCCCAAACGGCGTAGTGGATTACGATCCACTACGCGGGCCCAGCGCGGGTTGGTAGATGTCTTCGAATTTTTAGGTTCTAGAACGTGCTGATTTCCTCACAATATTTTCCTTCACTGTTTTGGAGCAGTGGTGATGAAATTAAATAAACAGATTAAATTGCTTGCCTGGGTTCGAATCACTCGTAATTCGGGGCCGATACCACTGGGCAACCACTGCTCCTAAGATGTTAAGTTCCCCACAAATATGGAAAAAGGCAGGCGTGTCAGTTATGTGAGTCAAAAATGATAGAGAAGGTTTGGCTTCCAAACCCTAGTGTAAAATAGTTTAAAAAAACATAATATTGATGAAATTCATGACCAAAAACAAGCAATTCGACACTATAATGGTCAAATAAAATAAGCTTGTGTACGTATAAGCAACTAAACGCATATTAGCATTAAATTAAGGCCAGCGGCTAATGTGTAATCCAATTTAGCACGTTTACCTAGATTAAAGTGATAAAAGCGTTAGCTAATCGGTCACTTTGATGGCTACAATATAATAGAATAGCTTTTTCCATGGTCTGGGCTAGGAGATAAAGAAAATGTATGAAGGATATACGGTGTTAATTTAGTGATCTGAAATCTCACAGCGTGTGCTTAGACTGAACAACTTTTCCCAAAGAAACAATTCCGTGTCATCCAAACTAATATTAAAAATGTTACGCTTTTACGCTAAAACGGCTGAACGGATTTGGATGAAATTTGGCACATGGGTAGGGGTGTGGGGGTGTGGTACATAAGATATTATTTATACCGGTAGTAACTAACATAACAAAATGGCAGCCAATTCAAATTATGACATTACTTTTGCGCCACCCTGTACGTTCCCGTGGGATAACTTCCGACCTCCACACGGGCGAAGTAGCGCGCAAAGGCTAGTGAAAAAAATATAAAAAAGCTTTCCATGATGTTTTTTGCTATTGATTGATTACCTACGTAAGGAAAGTTTTGCTTTTCAGACATATAATATGTATTGTGATCATTATTTTTATAAGGCATAAGCTATTAGGTACAATAATTAATCATTTCCCATTTCCATAATTAATCATTTCCCTACACATATTATATCACCTTTTAAAAATGAGTTCTCTTTATTGTTTTAAATCTGTGTGTTTATCATTGATTTTATATTATAACCTTTATTCCTTCACATTTACTAAATAACGAATTATGCTTACTGACCGTGCGGTGGGACCCTGGTGATCTGCTATACAGGAATTCCTAGTGCAGACACCAGTCTCTCACAAACTAGTTTCTAGGCTTGTCTAAATTTATATGATACCATTGTTTGTGAAGAGAAAATAAATTATTTGAATTAAAAAAAAAAAAAAAAAAACAGCCTAGTAATGATCGCACATGACCAATAAACGGTCTTAATTTTGGGGACATTTAAATTTAAGCAGTGTGCCACAGTTTTAGGTAGTGCACACAAGAGAACCAACTGTGTTTCTTGGAGCCATTCCACAGTAGCCATTTCCAATACTTTTAATCATATACAGAACCAATTTTCTGACTGTTTGTCAGGGGGAGCCTAGTTATCAGGATCATGAAACAGCACCAATAGACTTGTCGAGTGAAAAAAATCTAATTAGTGCGTCAGTTAGATTATCAAAAAATATTTGACCCGTATTTTTTCTTTTGTTACGTAAACCAAAATTGACGAAGATACGACGCTTTTAAAATTCTCGATAGGTCACACCTTGGTATAATTTTTAGTGCGTTCTGACGTCACGAGCCGGACTCCCGAGTTTTGATGCGTTTTATCTTTGTCAATATTCATTCATTGATTTACAAAAACAACAAATATGTGTCCATTTTTTTCCAATACTCTAACTGACGGACTGAATAGATCTTCAATTTATTGATAGTCTCAACAAGCCTATTGTTGGGAGCTTAATTTTACAAATAAGTATTATATGAGTCAGTTAAAAATCTCTTACCTGTTATCCAAATGCTTGGAGTCAGGAGGTGGTGTTCCACTGGTGCTGGAGGTAGACTTGGCACTGAGGTCCAGCGGCTGTTCCGCGAGATTCGGGGACGAAGACGATGGCGCCTTCTCGCCCACCTCCGGTAGCCTGGGGAGAGGTTTTACAAATAAGTAAACAGAAGAAAGTATATAGCAATAGGAGGAATATTAGGTACTAAGAATGTTTAAGTTGTTGTTGCTTGTTGTTGTGGTTGTTGTAGTTGGTTGTTGTTGTTGTTAGTGAAGTTTTATCATTCAATCATAAATTAATATAATAAAACAACGTTGAAATGTAAAGTAAGATCCGAAAGGTTTAATGTTTCATATGCAACTCGCATAAAACAAAACCGATTTATTTGCTTTATATAAAGATATTTTTTTTAGGTTTTACATAGTTTTAGAGATTTTTTTCTTGATAAATGTCCATTCATCCAACCAAAGAAACAAAGATTCCAGGCTTAGATTATTAACCTAGCTCTTCTCTGAGTAAATTTTTTCCAGTTATAATTTTAAGTTATTTAATTGGCCTAATTTACCTCCACGCATAAAACAACATGTCACATCTAAAACGCATATCGTACGGTCTCCATAACATTTTTCGATTTTAAGAAAAAAAAAACCCCTTATAAAAATAAAACTATCTGAAAAAAATCCGAAAATTAATATAGCAGTCCTATTATATTGACACAGTCACACACGATGCACTCGATAAAATTCGGTACTCATTATAATATTCTTAGTCGTGGAGCCGATCTTTTAATGAACAATATAAAGGGTTAGTCTAAAATTGTTTGCTATCTTTGAGATAAGATTAAAAGGTGTTTGGCTTGCCATTCATCGATTTAGTTTTTTCTACTGATATCTTTTGTATTTGTAGATTTTATCAGTTTTTGACCCTGTTTATTTACTAATAAGCTTATACTTTATTTTTACTAGTATTAAGTAAAAATTTACAAAATCAGACAATGTTTTCATATTTTATAAAAACACTAGCTGACCCCGCAAACATCGTTTTGCAAAAAAATATGATGACCGATGATGATGTTGGCCGATTCTCAGACCTACCCGATATGCACACAAAATTTCATACAAATCGGTCCAGCCGTTTCGGAGGAGTTTCGTAACAAACATCGCGACACGAGAATTTTATATATTAGATTTTCTGAATGTGTCAAAATAATTTATTCTTTCCCATAAAAAACTACTTATATACAATATACAACACAACTAACTACTTACATTAGGTATACTTAATTAAATGACTAAATAATGAGTGAATTAATATTTTTTCATTTTTGATAATCCTTCGATCCGAGAGTTAAATTTTTGAGCTTTATTACCGCTTATTTTCGGACAGTTGATAGCCTTTTCATGACTCGTTGAATAACACCTTGGTTTAAAAAAATACCGGTCAAGTGTGAGTCGGACTCGCGCACTTAGGGTTTCGTAGCATTATCTATAAAACGGCAAAAAAAATCATTTCTGTTGTATGGGAGCCCCCCATCAATATTTGTATTATTTTAATTTAACTATTTATTTTTAAAGTGAATATATACCTAACTGAATAAGTATTCTGTGAATATTTCAAGCGTCTACCTGAAAAAATCACGTTCTTTGTATGGGAGCCCCCTTAAATATTTATTTTATTTTGTTTTTTAGTATTTATTGTTATAGCGGCAACATAAATACATCATCTGTGAAAATTTCAACTGTCTAACTATCACGGTTGACAGACGGACAGACAGACAGACGGATGGACAGCGGAGTCTTAGTAATAGGCTCCCGTTTTACCCTTTGGGTACGGAACTCTAAAAATCATTGCTCTGTTTTTTCCGGGTCCAAATGAGATGTTATAAAACATTGGTATTGCTATCAAGTATCTGTGTTTATTACATTGATTAAATGATTTTCGTTTAACTTTTTTGGGGTATCGTGTTAACCACTGGGTTGTGGAGATCAGATAAATAGTCGCTCCATGTAAACTATTGTTATTCAATTGCAACCGGTAAGATTGTGAGCCATCGCCAACATAATTGGAAAAAAGCTAGCCAGATAATATAGAAGAATTAATATAGAAAAAACATAGTTGAGTGACTATATTTTTTTTATATTTTTATCAGAATTGCCCCGTAGACTATTAAATGCAATATTGTCACAGCCATTATTTTTTAATAAACATTGAAAAACAAGTGAAATTCATATAAAAGTCTGTCATTTCAGCTGTGGACAAATGCATGCAAAACGCGAGCTTTTGTTTATTCATTTACATCATTTTAATGAAAAACTGTGTCACAATGCATATTTTTTTATATTTCACGCTGTATTTTAGGTTATTGACTGCTACAGTGTCTGTTATTCTACAACAGACACTGACCTACCTCTATATCATTACGCTTAGGTATTAGTCTGAAAAGTAACAACATACATTTGTTTTGTTTTCAGTTCCATACCGGATTTTTGTGGAAAAAACAGAGGCCTTCAAGAGGACTGCCGACAATAACAGTGTTTTTTTTATTTTTAAGTTGATTATTGTACTTATAAAAAAAAAAAAAAAAATTATCTCTCTCATTTTTTTTAGTAAAAATTATTCAATTTTTAAAATAAAACACTATTAATTTTTAAATTAAAATGATAAATTAAAATACTTATATGTTTGCCTGCTGGCCAAGTGCAATACGTCATACTCATAGCTACAGATATAAGTAGGTACCTACTGTTACATTAGTATGTCGTTGGTGTAGTAAACAAAAAATATTTTTACTTCAAAAAACGCCATGAAGAAACTTGAATTCGAAATGATTTAAGTTATTTATTTTAAATTATACTCGAATTCTTAAAGTCGGAAATTGTCAACAGTCAACAGTACGCAAGCGTGATCAGTGCTAGTTCCTGTTCTGTACGAGAAAACGCTTTTGCTCAGCAGTGAGACTATCCAGGCGCTTATTATTATTTTTAAATAATTAAATTAATATACAGTGGAGCGGAGCGGGTCGTGGCTAAATGATATCAGCCGCGAACAGGTCGATCGAAGTAAGCAACGCTTGCCACGGTCGGTTCGTGAATTGGTGACCAGCCATTACATATCTAGACCCCTTCGTGTCTTGGAAAACACATTAAACCGTTGTTCCCGGTGATCATTCGAAGATCTTTGCCAGTGATTACAGGTAGTCAGACGCCCAAAAAGGCTGACAACCAGTCTCACCAAGGGGTATAGGATAACAATCCAGTAACTGCCGGATAGGCTCAATGTAAAATACTGGTATTCGGCTGCATACTGTTACGACTTGAGGCTGACCCCAACATAGTTTGGAAAAGGCTAGGCAGATTGATATAAATAATATACACAGTAATATTTGTGGTCAATGCCTAAACATGTTTATATACTTTTGACATTTACGCAAACACTCGAATAGATAATAGGTGTCAAAGTCGTGTCAATGTCGATTAATGTTGCTAAATCATTATCCGCCTATGAATGCTGAATGCTAAACTTAGGCTTCCTAATAAAACTGTTTGAAAGAACGATATTAGGTAACATTGACCTAAAAAAAATTCATCACGTTCTGGAAGGCGCATATGGTGATCGCATTTTGTTTTAATTTTTGCTAGCTGACCCGACATACGTCATGTCGAAACAATATCGAATACTAGCTTCTGCCCGCGACTTCGTCCGCGTAAATTTTTTTTGTTTCCCCGACCCACCCCGTCGCAACGTGTCGCCGGCCTGCGCTATTACTTCGTTTTCGCTTGGCGAAAACTTCAGACTTTTTTTCTTTTTGCTCAACTCCTAAGGGTCCTAGCGTCAAGTTTAATAGAATATACCCTTCCTCAAGAACTGGGCTATCAAACGCAAAAATATTTTTATATATGCGACCAATACTTCCAGAGATTTAGAGCTTTCAAACCGTGTTTCAAACAAAGAAACTCTTCAGCTTTATTATAAGTATTATTTTAAAACTATGATATCTCCTAACATATACATTGAAATCAAATGATGTCAAAGGCAATTTTGTTCAAAATTAAATACATGTCATGAATAACGTATTTATTTGGATAAGGATCAATACCATGTTTGTAAAAACACCTTCGCAAATAATGCATTATTTTAGAACAAATTTGGTTAGCATAAAAGAGGTTATAGTGAGCTAACCTTAAAAGATAGACATATGCTGTCGCGGACTTTTTTTTAAAGCTTTTAAAGGGGAACAATTCTGTCATATGTGATTTTTGCGAAACTTTAACCGTTTACGCAGCGCACGCAGCGGAAGCTCTCAATAGAAAAAAAATCCCCCGATTTTGAAACATTCTTCATTGGTGCTCCGCTCCTATTGGTTTTATCGTGATGATGATGTGATATAGCCTATAGCCTTCCTCGATAAATGGGCTATCTAACACTGAAAGAGTTTTTCAAATCGGACCAGAAGTTCCTGAGATTAGCGCGTTCAAACAAACAAACAAACAAACTCTTCAGCTTTATAATATTAGTATAGATATAAAATTCTCGTGTCACAGTGTTAGTTACCATACTCCTCCGAAACGGCTGGACCGATTTGTATGAAATTGTGTGTGCATATCGGGTAGGTCTGAGAATCGGCTACTATCTGTTTTTTTTTTTGCAAAACGACGTTTGCGGGGTCGGCTAGTAATTAATACAAAAATATTATAGCAAAAAGGAACGTTCAGTTTTCCCCGAATTGGAAAATAATCCGGGAACATTTTCCATTTTTTCTGTCCATAAAACCTAATTCGGACTATTACGAGCATTTTAAAATAAAGGATATCCAAATCGGTGCAGCCGTTCTCAAGTGATGCGCTAACCAACGTACATACATTTTTATTTAAGTATTTAGAAGATAGATAAAGATCTGACAGACCACCTGATGGTGTTCAACGCCTATGGACATCTGCAGCACCAGAGGCATCAAAGGAGACAAAGCTGAAATGCATTATCCTTCAAACTAGAAAACAGGCTGCTTGTTGTGGTGGTGGTGGTGGAAGTGGTGGTCGCCACACAGCAGTTATGAAAACGATGACAATGGAGTTTGACTATACGGTGTCAAAAAACTCTCTCTAGGAAAACACACAAACTTACTTTCATGAATAACGTTTCAATGTTATCATCTGCCGGTAAATTGCCGACGCTATGTGCCGGCCACCGCTTTTTTAGAACCGAAGCTTTACACAGTTTTAGGCAATAATATTTTTAATTTGAAACTAGTCATGTTGCTTCAGGCTTCAATGTCTCATGTTTTAAGTTCATACACGAAACAGCTTTATATCTAAGGGACACGATTAATGATGAATATTCGTGATCTGCAGTAACATTAGGAGTTCAAAATCGTGATGTTAAATCATAATCTAGAATCTTTTAATGTAGCCTTGAACAGACTTTTAACTAGTCCATCTAAATGAAGATAATTCCTTATCATTTTTGCTAGCCTCTGCTACCGATAACAGCCATGACTTAAAAATTAAAACCTTATCATGTATGACATTAAAAAATCGTATCCATGTGGATTTTTACAAGTTTTTCTTTAAAATTTAAAATATTTGTTTTTCCATCCTTTTTTTTTCGGTTATTATTTTAGGGCACAAATACTGGCCAGCAACATCCACTTTTAATACACTTAACGAGTGGCGGGTAGCTATCGGTGATCATTATTGGTGTCCGTGGATTAAATGCTGGTTATGTGCAAGTGGTTTCAGAATTAGTCAGGTTTTCGAAATTCCGAAAAAAACTCTTATAATGCATGTCATAAAGCCCTGAATTCTGTAAAACTGCGTCTCCTATTCCTAACTATGTTGGCGTCGGCTTCCAGTCTAACCAGATGCAGCTGAATGCCAGTATTTTACATGAAGCGACTGCCTATCGGACCTCCAAAACCCAGTTGCTGGGTAATACGATACCCTTTGGTAAGACTGCTTTTCAGACTTTCGGGCTTCTGACGACCCGTAGGTAACGACTGCCAATGGTCCACTATTGACAGCCGGGACCAACGGCTTAACGTGCTTTCCGAGGCAAGGAGGGGTATGTAAAGATGGTCACCCATCCACGAACCAACCGCGGCCTGATCGTTCAACCCGCGTGGCTATTATTTCTTAGCCACAATTCAATTCAATTTCTGTAAAACTGTAATGAATATTTCCAAAGCCTAGTTAAGCAAGCATCTTCAAATAGGATAAAAACAATACACGAAAAACATGTGGGAGTCGTTATCACATATATCACGCGATATTTGCACAGTTTTTCAGTAATATTTGCTTATCCTTTCGACCTACAGTCATTTGGCGACCTTGGGCGTCCTATTTGTTAATTAAAACTGAGTATACTGAGTGTGTATTTGTTTTAACAAAGTACAACAGCATTGCTATGAATCAACCTTTTGTTATTTTTCATATAAGTAGCACCCATTGTTGGCGCTGTTTATCAAATTTTTTTTTTTTTTTTTGAATTTTTTTTGTAGTATTTATGAAAGCACTGAGGCCCGTATTATAGAATGTCACTCAATACTCAAGCATTACTTAAAACTAGTTTCAACCAATCAAATGGCTTGAATCTAGTTTTAAGTAATGCTTGAGTATTGAGTGACGTTCTGTAATAATATGGGCCTGAGAGTCACGGGGAGAGGCATTTGACTAGCAATGGGATAATACAGGCTGACAGTAACAATAAAATTACGACAAGACAACAAATTATTGGTAAGCAAACACTGAGATCCTTCTGAAACGATTTTTGGGAAAAGTAGCCATGTCTAGACTTCTAAATCAAAACATCATTGCTGAATTTCAGTTGCAAGGAGGTATGGATGCCTCAGAATATGTTACTTAGCTCTGAAACTAAACGTCAATCTCTTAAATGTAATAGGATTCTAGACTATCAGCCAACCTATAGGTATCATTAAATCGACATTTATATTTAAACTAGCTTCTGCCCGTGACTTCGTCCGCGTGATATTTTTTGTACCCCCGACCCACCCCGTCGCATCGCATAGCTTGGCTGCGCTATTACTTCGTTTTCGCTTAGCGAAAACTTCTGCTTTTATTTTCTATTTTCTGAACTCCTACGGATCCTAGCGTGATGTTTAATAGCCTATAGCCTTCCTTAATAAATGGGCTATACAACACAAAAACATTTTTCAATTCGAACCTGTAGTTCCTGAGATTAGCGCGTTCAACCAAACAAACTCTTCAGCTTTATATTATTAAGATTAGTATTGAAGAGTGAGTTCCACATTCGGCCTAGGTCAACACCATAAAACTTAATATTATAGCGTTAATCTTACTTTTATTGTTGTCATACCAACTGAGTACCTTAAACCTTTATTACATCAGAGTAATTGCAACCGTCATGGCCGCCTAATTTCAAATGATTATATCTCCCGGCATTACTAAGAGAGCATTCATACAAAGCTTTTTTTAACAAGCTGACGCGAATTTACTGAAACAAAAATACGATGCATTGATTTTTGAAACACGCATCAGCTAATAAGCCGCTGGAGTGTCTTATAAATAATGATTAGGTAATATTATCATAACCTTTTTAAATCTTTAAGGGCTCTTTAAATTTAGACTTTCGTGTCGGACTGCTGCGGCGCCGCAGCGGTGCGGTTGTCGTACTGCGAACGGCTAGTCGATTTTTTCCATACAATTATTGCAGTTAGATTTGCAACGTTGCCGTCCTGCTGTCGTGCGTGCGCGGCACCAAGTTCTTAAACCAAAAGATCTTATTGACATCGAACTAGGTGCGCGCTTGAAAGTTGTCAATAGAAACGAGTAGAAATTATAATCTGCACAGCAATCGCATTTATTAAGTGATAACAAGCATTTTTATCTTATTTAGCAAGCGTTTTTTTTTCTATCCTACGCTTTCCCAAAGGCCTGCTTCCATTCCTTCCATCTTTCTCGAGCCCGCGCGTTCTCCTTCCAGTTTTGACGGAACCTATCCAGCTCATCCCGCCATCTCCTACGTGGTCTGTCACGACCCTGACCGCAAGCGTTTTATAAATATATACACGACGTGTCCCAAAATTAAACGAAAAGCGGGCATCAAAGGGTGGACCTGCTCATGACTAGGTACTCAAAAAAAAACAATTTTTTTTTTGACACCGGTTAAGATATTTTTAACTACCATGACCGCAATTTTTCAAATATTTCTTTTTATATAATTGAATCAACTTAAGTTGGACTGCTATCTATCACAACCCTTAAGAATTCCAGAATGTCTGTAGTTTTTACACAAAAATCAATCAGAAAAAATTTTTTTCCTTAAAATTTTCAAAGTAGTACCTACACCTACATTTCGCTAGTTATGTTTAAGTCCCATGTAATAGGGGGTGAATCTATTGCCATCAGCTGGGCACAAACAATTTGCTTTACAAAACCATTTCGGGCAGCAAACGGGCGTTATTAAACCGCGCGTCTTCTCCCCGGACAAAACCGCATCATGTGCCCAAACCCTTACAGCTACGTAAGTTGCGCCGTAAACGACGACACAGTACTTATGCGTCATGCCAACCATTAATTTTATAATTGTCTGACAATGACAGGAATACCTTGAACTCTGCTGAACCACTTTTGAAAAGGTCGTGTACAAGAACGGTTTATGTAAATGTTTTGAATGTGACCCAAAATAGGTCGCTTTGGATTGAAGTTATGGGTGTTTGTATATCTATAAATTGTTTGGATTTATTACCAATAAAAACCCTTTATTCGCATTATATCATATCGATACCTCTGGGCTCAAAGGTCGTAAAGGACAAAATGCGACTTTTCAGGAGAAGCAAAAAACGAAAAAAAAAATATTATTTTTACTCTAACTTTTTTGTTTCTGGAGCTATTTAAATGAAACCTAGGAAAAAAGTGTTTAGAATTTCTAGTATTATCTAGTGCAGTGTTAAAAAATTGCCCTAGTGCTGTATTTACCGAGATAGATTTCCTTTACGACCATGCTTTGGATTGAAGTTATGGGTGTTTGTATATCTATAAATTGTTTGGATTTATTACCAATAAAAACCCTTTATTCGCATTATATCATAATATTGTCAAAATATTACATTCGCTAAATATTATATTTTCAAAAAAGCCGAAGTACTAGCACTCAAAATAAATAAAGCCAAGACTTTGTTTTGCATTTTTAATTTTTCATTATTATTAAACTAAAAATAGAAAATTTCCTAATTTCATTTAATATACCTTTGTTTAATATAACGATGAAATGATATAATGAATTATTGATATAATTTCATAGGTTAGGTTAGGTTAACTTGTTAATGAGAGGGAATTAGATTTTTAACAATAGAATTTTGTATGGTCGAATAGCTTGATGAAAGAATAAATAAAAAAATAAAAAAGTTTTTTTTTTTATATCAGTTTTCATCGTTTTGGCTATGTACTTGTTTATCTTAAATTCTGTTTACAAAACAGACGTAGGTATCTTCATTTCAATACCCATACATCTACTGAAAACTACCCCCGTTCTGTGTCACAGAAACTGATTCAATTCCTATTCGAGTCAGTGTCTATTGTGTGTAGAGGAACACAATGTCTTCCCGCTGAATTTCCATCGGTAGCAAGTTGCGGCATTTTAACGTCTCCATGTAATGAACGGAGACATTGTCGAACTGAACAGGTGATGGCCGGGGGGTTGAAGAACGAGAATATTGCGATATGGATACGATATAATACATATGGAAATGAGAAGTGAAAAAGGAAAGACAAAATATTATCCGAAATTCGGCTTCTCGCATTTAGGTAGACAAACAACAGCAGTTCACGACAAAAAAGATTAAGAAGAAGAGATCAAAGATTTTGAGATTCCAGGCTCAAAACCAAAGAAGAAAGAGTGAAAGACCAAGACCGATTTTGGGCTTAACACACTAACCCTTGAGTAAAAAATTAACAAAAACTTAATGTGTGCCAAAACAAATTCTACTATCCTATAGCATAATCAGTCTATGTTCCCATTGCTGGGACACTGGCCTCGTAGTGGATTACAGCCCATTTCCTCTTTTAGAGGAACTGGGCTGTAATCCACCACTCAGGCCCAGTAGTGGTAGATAGATAGTTGTCATAAGTCTTCGAATTTTTGGTTCTAGAACATGCCGGTTTCCTCACGATGTTTTCCTTCACCGTTTTGAGAGCAGTGATGATTAAATTATTTACACAAAGTAAAGCGCCTGCTTGGGTTTGAACCTACGACTTACAACTCGTAAGTCAGGGCCGTTACCACTGAGCCACTACTGTTCTTACTGTACTACTTAGAAAAACGACTACAGTTGTCTTTACCTAATGTAACTGGCCAATGGTCGTTTTATGTTTAAGTAAAATAAATAAAAATAAAATAACAGTTACTTGGTGGTATTCTTGGTTTTTCGGCATTTAACATCAAGTCATCGAGGAAAGAAAAACTATTTCCTAATTCAAACTTTATTAAAACTGTCTTTAAATCGCTTTCATATCGTTTATTTCTCGTTCCTCCTCATAGCACCGCTATTGACAGACGTGTCCGCCTCACAAAGACCTCGGCGTGATGTTATTGTGTGTATTCTTAGAGACGTGGGCTCAATACTGAATTTGTATGACATTTTGTGATTTTAGAGTTGGAAAAGCCGTCAGGTATTGTTGGCGCAACTTGGGAATGCCCTATATCGAGCATTGAGCAAAATGTTAGCACAGGTAGCCTATTACCAGATAGGCTAATTGTTCCAATAGTAAGTACGTTCATACTACACGTGGAAACTTGTAATTGGCCTTATTTTGTATAAACTATTATTTACTGTATCTGTTTAGTTGTAAGTTTTCCTGGAATAAATTAAATAAATAAATGTAACTAGATACTGGTTTTATAGCCTCTAAAAAAGATGGATTTGATCTTAATTTCGGAATATGATGCTAGGAAGTGGCGGCTAGAGAAACTTAGCTTACTTACTTCTAACAAATATTCTTGAGAGGATAATATTTTTTTGGATCATATGGGCAGTATTTGAGTAATGAACTTGATATACTGAGTAAACTAATATAATTGATATCATATTTTGGAGTAGGCGTCTTGTTAAAAGCAATCTCTATAAGGTTTTCCAGCTAAAAGTTCCACCTACACAGCCTATTTTTTGTGATATTTATTATAAATGTTATACACTTAATTATCATCAGCAACCCCTAGCTTACTCATACAGACTCACCTCAAAAATGATTCCTCACACTGAACTAATAGTCTATTAAATGGACTAGGGGACTAGGTAAGGAGTTCATTCGTTCAGTCCCGCAAAATCTCGCAAAACTCTCGTTCCCCGCATAGCGTCGCCTGCGTCACCGAGGCTCTTACAAAGCTGTTCTAATGTTATTGTGTTCACTTCTTGGAGACATGTGTCGGTACTGAATTTGTGATACTTTGTGCCCATTGATTTGTTAAGCTGTGTTTTTGAGATACGATTTTTTAATAGAATTTTTGTATATATTGGGCAAAAGACTTCGTGTTTTGCTGTGCCCGATAGGGTCAATAGTGATACTTACTTAGCTTTAAGTGATTTGACAACTTGTACGTAAGTACAGACGCTAGCACATCAAGCTACTCGATAATGTCAAATTTTCCCAGTCAACTTTGAACCTTATACTTTAGTGGTAAAGTTGAAAATCTATTAAAGAAAGACAGACTGTAGTAGCTTGTTGGGCTGGCGTCTGTACTCTGGAGTGCAAATAAAGAACATGAACTTGAGATGATTCTCGATTCTCAGTGAAAAGAGAAAGATGTGTGAAGATCATCTGGAAAAGCTCGCTTGTTTTGCGATGCGAAATACCTAATTCAGGAGTTTGTACATTTGAAAAGTAATTATTTACTATAGCGCATTCAAGAATTGTAGAGATTTTGGTAGATAGACAAGCTTTATCAATTCTTCCTTTTTTTTTTTTTTTTTTGTGGATGGGAAATCATCCAATGACCCCTCCCGCTCTGGGTGGAGCAGAAGGGAGTGTCAGACTCTTACTGACTAAAACCCACCCGTGTTCCTTCCTTAGCCCTTTGTGTTCCGGGGTAGCGGTAACCCTTTCGGACAATCCCGCTGCCCCATCAATTCTTCCTTTCCTTTATCAATTCTTATTCTGGAATAATTGAAAGCCTGTCTAAGAGGCTCAACGAAAAACTTACATTCAATCCTGAAGCTAACCTTTCTAACCGCCTTTTTTTCTACGATATGAACTATTATATATTTTTTTGCGGTTGATTACTGAAATGATGACAAAAAGATATATTTGGAAGAAGCAGGCATGTTGCGCTGACCCCAAATACTTAAATTTGGATAAGAGCAGATGGTTGATAATATTAAGGAGCTTCTTTATCAAGACGTGCGAAGAAATATCTATATCTTCTTTCTCATTCTTAATTAAAGACCTACGTTCTTGTTTCCTGCAAAACTATCTACTAAAAACACAAAGAAACTCACACAAACTGGTCTTAAAATCGGTTTATACAGTCAAAGGAACGACTCTCTCAGTGAAGGCGGAGCGGAACTCAGATTGTCGGTGGCATATCCGTTGTAAGTAGCAACGTGTCTGTGGCTTCTTATACAGCGATAAGAGGTTTAGATACACGGTGTTTTAGGGGGGGTAAGCAGGGATGTAGGTGGTGAGAGGGAATTAGATTTTTAACAATTGTATATGGAGTTTTGATAATTATAAGCAAAGCGGTTACAGAAAAGGGTTTTGGCAGAAAGACGAACGAGATTTCTTTGAGTTCGAAATTGATTTGTGATGCTGACATGGTTGTAGAAGCTAGATTATTTAGAGATCATTTGTTTAAAGCATTGAACCTTGCATTAATAAATGAAGATTATTATGGGATCATAATGAGGAGATTAAGTAGTGAATAGAGAAGAAAAAAACGGTACTCAATATACCTATAGTGTGGATATGAATGAAGGTTTGAAAAATAAATCAAACATTCCAAGGCTCTAGATTTAATTAGAAAATTATTATATTAGCATTGAGTTAGAATGACATTAAAGGTCGTTTTAAGAAATCAGCTGAAGCTACAATATAAGATACTTACAATATCTTTACAAATGCCTTGCATTCAGTTTATCGATTGAGAGGTTTAAAGTCATATAAAAGCTTGATAAAAAGCATAACAAAGCATAGCATAGCTTGCAAAGCATTTCAGTAAGTACAGTAATAAAAGTAGAAATGATTGAAAATGAAATTTGAACTGGCCTAAGAAAAGAAAAACCCACAATAAAAGAAAATAAACAAAAAAATGAATTCTGCAGTGTTAATTGAAAACTAAATAATGAGTAAAACCTTAAAATCATAAACATATTCAAACTAAACAAATACTTAAAACAATTTACCTTAACAAACATTTAAATAAACAAAAAACGTTTGAATATTATGACGTCACCTGTCATGGCGGAGATGCATCAACAATGGCTGCCGCGGTGGCGCGAATTCAACTAAATGTATTTAAATTACAAATTGTGAACCTTGAGGCTGCACCTGATACTGAATACGTATGTAAGTACTTACTGAATTGTAATAGGTACTGTTCGTTTGATAAACGAGGCTTCTATGATGTGAATAGAACTGTAGCGCTTAATAAATGATGCTAAACGCCACTGTAGTCTTAAAAGTTGTTCTATGAATGCCTCTTGACACTGTCTCATATTTTTATCCAGTAATTGTACAATGTTTTAATTATATTTTATGGTGGTTTTAGACTAATAAGTTTATGTTTCCTCAAAATTGACTCCTTTAAAGTCGGGATTATATATTTTCAAAACCACGGTTTTTTGGATCGGATATATAAGTATACATTCTGAACATTCTTATTGGATGTAGGCTTGAACGCATTCTACGGAACTCAATGCAAACATTTGGTCTACTCCATAAGCACGAAATCTGTAGTTTCAACTAAAATTACGGGCGTTTCCAATTCCGTATCCTACAAACATAAGATTAATTCGGAGCCCGAACCAGGAATGAATGATAACACGATTTGACAAGTGTCCTACTCACGACTTGTTTTGCCCGTTCGAAAATTTGAATTTCTCATTTGTTTTGATAGATCGAGTACTTATTTTCAGACGGGCCTGTATCTTCGTTGACGGATTTACGGCGAACCCAATTACCTATTGAAAGATCGCTACTGATATAGATTACTGGGACGTTAAAACCAGAGATAGATAGGTTTTTCTACCTCCAATATACCAAAACTGGTGATACCCATTTATCACGATCTTTCAATAGGTTATTGGGTTCGGTCGTTAGAGAGCCCCAGAATACCATTGACATTCTCAAGGAAACAATTTGGTATACCTATAACTTTTTTCAGAAATACAGTTGACTAGTATGGTGATTATAAGGTCACACAGGCTAGAATACTATCTTGTCTAATCATATCCAGTCCACTAATCGCTGAACATAGATTTTTCACATAGAACTTTGGGAGGATGTTATAGCTAAATAAAGTTTATTGCACATGAAATTAACAGTTTATGAGAACAAAAATAGGAGACGCAGTTTTTCTCATAATTATTCAAGTCTTTAAGTAACTGCCGAAGGTATTGTAAATCAAAATAACTGGCAAATGTCCAGATTTCCTTTATTGATATGCTGGTCACATAACCAGAAACGGCATGAATTCCAATAGAAGGCTAGCGAAGGTTAGATTTTAATATAATTGACATTAGGGGGTTAGGTTGATAATTTATAGTTTCATTTTGTCGATTCGAATCCTTGAATTTGCTCGACTAAAATCTCTTGCTGTGACAATATTAATTTATCGTTCACATGGGGAATTGATGCCAGAGAATAAGCCCTACAAATGACGATATTATTATTTAAGAATCTCCGTCAAAGCAGGGACAGACAATTCCACTATTAAATTCGCTGACTGGTTAATCTTCTTACCATGGCTTTAACTATTAGCAAAAATAAATAGTATGTAGTAATGAAACAACATTTTCATGGATCATCATCATCTGCCTAGCCTTTTCCAAACTTTTTTGAGGTTAGTCTAACCGGTAATATTTTAAATGAAGCAACTGTCTATCTGGCTTCCACAACCCAGTTACTGGGTAATACATTACCACTTTGTAAGACTGGTTCTTAGATTTGCAAACACGTCCTTAAGGATAGCTCTTTACCTATGAAAGGAATACTAGTTTCCCCCCACGGCTTTTCTTGTGTATAGTTTTATAAAAGAAGCAAGAAACGGATCAGGGCCTGACGCTGAGATCTTCCCACATCTTGGCCGGACACGAAACCAACCTAGTATTTTAGACCTTCAAGTCTTTCATTATAAAGCTACTAAATATAAATACTAACATATCAAAGAAACCTGACTAACAGGATATAGCTTGTAAATGAATCAAGCTGATCTGTCCGCAATTTCAAATCTTTTATTCATTCATGAATGTTTAATGAAAATTGCATTGCAGATATGGATGTAGAATTATTCAATGTCGAACTGAGTGGAAGGCAAAAAGCTATGTGTTGGCCGTTTTAAGATTTTTCTCCTCTCCTATCTGTCTGATCTATTCGAGATATGCTTTGAAAGAAAAGGACACGCACACAGCAAGGTTGGTAACGGAGCTGACAGCACTGGGTGTGCCTTTTTTTTGTGGATGGGAAATCATCAAGTGACCTCTGCCGCTCAAGGTGGAGCAGAAGGGAGTGTCAGACTCTTACTGACTAAAACCCACCCGTGTTCCTTCCTTAGCCCTTTATGTTCCGGGGCAGCGGTAACCCTTTCAGACAATCCCGCTGCATTATGTAGAACTTAATGGGGATGCATTAAGTATCTTGTAGGCTAAAAAGTGGCTAAATAATAACAGTCGTACGGATCAATCGAAGGTTAAGCTACACTTGCCGCGGTCAGGTCGTATATGGGTGACCATCTCATTAGGATTATATCGAGATCTCTCCGTGCCTAGGAAAGCACGTTATTAAACTGTTGGTCCAGACTGTCAATCGTAAATCTTTGACAGTCATTACGGGTAGTCAGAAGCCGAAAGTCTGACAACCAGTCTCAAGGGGTCCAGTACCAAGGGGTATTGTGTTACAAAGGAATTGGATTGTGGAGGCCAGAAAGGCAGTCGCTCCATGTAAATACTGATATTAAGCTGCATCCGGTTAGACTGAAAGCCAACTCCAACATAGTTGGGAAAAGGCTAGCAGATCGATTGCAGGCTAAAAATGATGCTATTCTTTAGTCTAAAGCAACAAGCCCAAAGGATCAAAGTTCACAGGTTACCATTGTTATAAAACATTAATCGCTCATTGTTATACAAAATCTTTGGCTAAAAGGTACTGATATTTCGCCTTAAACTTTATAAATTCAATGCCGTTAGAATGGCACCATTCATACGATGTATAATTTTGTGATCATCGCAAATCCTTTGAGCTAATCTTGTGCCATCTTAAGGTGCTGTGATTCCTTGCTGTTTCATACAAAATAAGTGTTCTTTACTATGTGGACACAAGGCCAAGGTTCGCTCGGTAAGGACCAGGCCGGGGTCGACGGCGCGTTGTGTTCCACGCGCACCTCAAAGAGATTTCAGCACTAACTGACGGGGTTCGCTAGGGCCGATGCCTGCCAGGGTCGCGGGTTGTTCGAAAGAGATACCGTGGCCTCTGGCACAGGCAACTAAAGGAACACGAGTGGGTTTTAGTCAGTAAAAGTCTAACACGCCCTTCCGCTCCGCCGGAAGCGGGAGAAGTTATAATAATTTCCCATGCTCAAAATAAAAAAAGCCAAGGAAGAGGTGTCGAGACGACCTAGATGAGTATCGCAAATGTTGGATTGAGGTGGCTCTAGAAAAGGATGCCTGAATGGATTTGGGAGAGGCATATTTGTTCAGCAGTAGGAAAATGCAGGCTAACTTAAAAAAAAATGTCGACACAAGGCTCTTTTTAAGGGTTCCGTACCTCAAAAGGAAAAACGGAACCCTTTTAAGATCACTTCGTTGTCCGTCTGTCTGTTCGTCGGTCATGAACCTTTTTCTCAGGAACGCGATGAGTTATCATGTTGAAATTAATATCGAATACTCAAGGCTGCAATCCCTTGAAGCAGTGAAAAAATCAAACTTCTAAGTCAATGCAATCAAAAGATACGGGCATTTATGTTCCGGAATCAAAACTTATAGAGTACTTCCCGTTGAACTAGAATCATGAAATTTGGCAAAAATAATGTCATGGAAGAAAAGGAAAAAACCGTAAATTTGTAGTTAAGTTACAAAAAAAAAAAACAAAATATTTCCTGTGATAAACTATTTAGGTACATACCTACCTAAAAATTTCTTCGGAATCCTCGGTCGAGTCCGACTCGCACTTGACCTTGTTTTTTTTATTAAATAATATTGTGGCGTACAAAAATAGCGTCAATTAAGGATTAGTCAAGGAGTATCGCTCAAAGTATCGTCTCTTGTAAAGTTCTGCTACCGCTGTCCGCTGACCATTTTTTTTTTGTTTGAGTGGAGTTTGTCACAGAAACGATGACGATCTCAAATAAATTGGGATAATGGTAGGAGAATGACGGTGAAGATTATAGAATGGGGTTTGTTTCAATGTGAGTATTTTCTTCGGTGAGTATGCCTGAAGCAGCCCCTACCATCGTGCTTACCCGGTAAAGCTTTTTATCTCGTCTTTAGCTACGCTCCATTTTTGTGTGACATGAGTATCAAAATAAAGACCTGCGAAGGTAATATTGAAACGATCTTGTATGAAGGATTCCATACACATCAAGCTTAATATTACTAGACACACTTAGAGCAAATCGCCTATATTGAGGTCAAGGTGTAAGCTATTCATTGTTGATTTTTCACTCAATAATAAAATCATGGTGTCTGTTAAATTGTACGTTAGATACATCGTGAGTTATGGTTATGATCCTTGACAGGTTGAATAAAGGTAAAATAGCTAAAAGACTGCACGTTTAATACTTATATTATTTATTATATTAGTGTTTTGAAGTGAAATATCTTGGTAGGGGGCGAACTTTTTATCCTGATATTCCTACGGGAAATAATAGACGGTGAAACCTCGGGGTGCAGCTTGTAGGTTTTATATGTCCTAAATTTGACATAGCATTGGAGCTAGAATCAACGTTAGATAGATAGATAAATAAAACATTTATTTGGCGCACACAAAAGACAGCACAACACACAAAAGTACATTTAAATAATAACCAATAGCCTACATGAATATAATATAAAAATAAGGTGCCGATAAAAAAAGTAAAGAAAAACATACGAAGTAAAAGTGAGACTATGAAAAATACTTAAAATCAAATTAATAACGAATATATACAGTGCGGTGTGCGTCTCAAGGTTGCACCAAATGGAAGTCCAGCTCAGTATGTGTCAGGCAAATATACTTGATGCTGATATTCTGTTGGATACCTGCAGTGACACACGGACGTTGAGCTGACGATATAAATTGGTGTTGTGACAATGTTATGTGCAGAGTGAAATTAGAGATTGATTGATTGAGTGTGATTAGAGTGAAGTATCTATATGTTGAAGGATATAAGTCGATCAATCTATAATTCACTTCCGATTTGGCACAGAACACACATTAACCTTAAGGAAGCATCCTTCTTTTATTTCCTTCTACTAACTAAGGAATTCTTCTCATGTATTAAGTAGGTACGGTTTGCCCAAACAGTTTTGCCGCGTAAATAAATTTATGGATTCTCAACTTTACTCCCTCTTGCTGTTTTGTGTCTGATGGTTACTTGGTCTGTTACATAAGTCACAATCAAAAAGTAACTCTGTCTCTCTATTAAATTTTCAGGCCTAAACCACTGAACCGATCGTTATGAAATTTATCAAATATGTGGCTTTTGATCGGTCAGCACTATATATCACTTTATGCAACAAAAACTACAGCCATAGAATTAACAAAATGATAATCATAGACTCCGGCCGGCCTTTTAGAGAGACTAAGAATCACTCAACGAGCAATGGAAAGAGCTATGCTCGGAGTTTCTATGCGTGATAAAATCCGGAACGAGGATATTCGACGAAGAACCAGAGTCACTGACATAGCTCTTGTTTGTAAGTTGAAGTGGCAATGGGCAGGCCACATCGCTCGTAGAACTGATACCCAATGGGGAAGAAAAGTTCTCGAGCGGCGACCACGAACCGGAAGACACAGCGTAGGCAGGCCTCCCACTAGGTGGATCGACGATGTCGTTAGAGTCGCGGGCAACCGATGGATGCAAGTGGCGGATTATCGTTCGGCGTGGTGGTCTAAGGGGGAGGCCTTTGTTCAGCAGTGGACGTCTTCCGGCTGATGATGATGAATCTAGACTCACCTATCGGTCTGCCTCTGCACCAGCCGCTGCATCATCCAGGGTTGCGACAGCGGCGGCGGCGGAACCAGCCCGCTACCGAGCGCAGCCAGCGCCGTCAGCATCTGCTGAAACTGCACACACATGTCTGTGTACCCCTGCTTGTAACATCGCTTAGGATTAACATACAGGAAATATGGGGAAAGCTGCGTTTGGAATAGTTACAGTTAAAGGTGTCGGGAGACTGAACTGCTCACACATTTGTCTGTGTATCTGCTTGTAAAATCATTAAGGATTAACGTACAGGTAAAGTAAAAAATAAAGACTTAGGAGCAATCGGAGAGAAGTCGAAGAGATCAGGGAGTCCCTTGCACTGAAGCACGAAAACGGGCCTATAATAAAAATTCGGAGAAAACTAGCTGTTTTTTTTTTTTGTAACACAGTTAAGAATACTTAGGAAAGTTACAGGAATGCAGAAAGAATGATGTAGTAGTGAATATTCGGGTACACGGAGATAAGGACCAAGACGATTTGGGTGCCCTTTAAAGAACCAATTGGCAAAAAGCAAAGATGAAAGTGAAAGTTTTCAAGATTACCCTTGGGTTGCGGTAAATTAAAAGCAATAAAGCTTCTTAAAAAAGTTCAAGGCTCATATTGAAATAAGTGATGGTTTCCGTATGAAAGAACCAAAATTGGTTTATATGAATTTCTTTTCGATCTTATTTTTTTCCAATTGATTGCACGATTATTATAAATTAAATTATCAATAAATTGCAAAACAAGTTTTTATCGTCATAACGATTATCACGTAAGACAGTAATTGTTGACATGTTGTTGTCTTCGTAACTAATTGTCGATAATTCAATGTGAAGGAGACACGGGTATTCTATTTCTCGTTCTATTCTAGAACCTGGGCCTCAAGTCTGCTATTACAATAGTGTCAGAATGGTCTATCATTGATTTCATAATAGTTGATTTTGACAAGTTTAGTAAGCCACTAATATAATGGCGTCATTATGACTTTCCAATAATCAACCACTGACACTCCATTGAAAGAAATGGCATAAAATGGTAATCTCGTACATAATGACAAATTAATAAATTTAATGTTTTTTGCTATTTACGAACTTCTTACTTCTTCAGATTGCAAACTCTAATACGTAATATGTAAAAATATATATTAAATGAAATCTAGTATGAAATTTAGTAGTAGTTTTTCTCAGACCATTGACCGACCAATGATTGACCATTATGAATTTAGCAGATTAAGAACTTTTAGCAAAATGACAATGGGATCGTGTTGGAATGACGAATTTATTAAAATAGCAGACTTGGGCCCCTGGTTCTTGTGTAGCACCTCTAACAGAATGCCCAGTAACATACCTGTGCTATAGTCTGTGGGTTCTGTGCCTGCAGTTGGAGCAGGTGCTGCAGCAGCGGCGGCGCCGACGCCGGGCTCTTCGCCCCCGACACCGAACTGCTGTCCGACTCCGATGCGGGACTCTGTGAAAGAAGATACAGAAGTATAAAAAAAAATATATATAATAATATCCTTCCGACCGAATTTCAGTCAATTGTGTGCACAAACACAGGTGCACTCTCTGTTCTTTTACACAGTTCTCTGGGACGACGATCCAACACGACCGGGGAGAGATCGGGCGCAGAACCCACGGCTTCAGACTATGCCGACCGCACAGTGGCGCCCTCATTGTTTGTTTGGTTATTTCATACAATTTAGAATGAAAATGCAGAAAGTTGTCCTTCACAAGATTATACGTTAATATTATTAGAAACGGTAGTTTTACATTGTTTAGTTTTATTATAATCCTTAAAACGGAATATAGTGGCCACTGTTATCCGTTTTAAAGATTATAATAAAACTAAACAATATAAAACCAACTTAACGTGCTTATTTTCTGCATATTCATTCTTAATTGTATGAAATAACCAAACAAACGATGAGGGCGCCACTGTGCGGTCGGCATAGTCTTAACGAGCTTTCCGAGGCACGGGGTATCACACCGCCAACTTTCAAACTCCGGGCTGTTACTGAAAAATTAGTCTAAAAACCCTTTGCCCGATCTGGGGATCAAACCCAAGACCCAACGGTCAGTAGTCGCGCTTGCGGCCGTGAGACCAACGAGGCAACGAAAGGAGTAGGATGGATGGCATACTTCGTCGTGTGAAATTTCTTGTTTCTCCGACCGCTACTACTTCATTTTCGCTCGGCTATTTTTCCCTTTTTGCTTGGCTCCTTAGGGTCCTAGCGTGATTTTAGGTAGCCCATAGCCTTCCTCAAGAATTGTGCTATTAAATGCAAAAAGATTTTTTTTAATTCGACGGGTATTTCCAGAGATTAGCACGTTCAAACAAACAATCAAACAAACTCTTCAGCTTTATTATTAGCACAGACAGATTTGTAAGATAAATAATTGAAGAGCACAAAAGGCTTGGAAAACTTATTAATTCTAGGTTCCTACAACCTCATGAATTAATTTCATACAATCACTGTTTAATAATAAAACCCATTTTCTCCTCATTTATTTATTTATTTTATTTTTTCACACACAAAAAGGCACAAAGGCGAACGTACTGCCTTAGGCATTCTCTACCAGTCAACCAAGTGTGGTGAAGAGATTAGATGGTGCTTTGGTTGAACCGAACAATGATAAAAACTATTAAAACTATAGAATAAAATTATAAATAAAAAGCAAGGTACACAAATAAATAAATAGGTTTAAAACCTATAATACATATGCATACTTTTTACTATAATATAAACATGTAATATATACCTACATACATATATACAAATTCAAGGGAGAGAGGTGTTGCGATGCTTCTACGCTATTTGTTTTGAAAATAACTCTGCAATTGTTAACCTCATTCACAAATGTTCCAAGACAAACACAAATTAGATTTGAATTTGAAACTGTATTACCGGAACAAATTCTACTCCGATTTCGTTTGGAAATCAAATTAACTTCATTGACCTAGTGCATAGCTTTGATATTGACCGATTTCGGTTCTTGTAATTGCTATTGGAACTGTTTCGACGATTTCTAGCGTTTAATATAATTTGTATATAAGCATCCTTGATAATATGGATGTAATTATTGCAAAACGCAGCATTTTTTGCAAGTTCAAGCGTTTACGATTGCCATTCTGACGAATTAAATTCTTCTAATTCTCAGAAATCTAGAACTATATATATTTACTATATTTAGAGATTGAAAAGCAGCCCCAGGGACGTACCTATTAAGTTATTCGTAAAAGATCTTAAATTTATGATAACCTGCAATTCCAAAACCATTTGCCGAAGATAGACGTAATGTTGACCAACGAAAAAGGTCTCGACTCTATCTAATCGTGATTAAGGCAGTAAACACAGCTTTATTATCAGTACTAGCTTCTGCCCACGACTTCGTCCGAATAAAGTTTCTTGATCCCCTGACCTACCCCGTCGCATCGCATCGCCTGCCCGCGCAATAGCGCCAAGTCAGCCGCAAAAACGCTAGGCGAAATCGAAGTAATAACATCGCGTTTTTCTGACTTTTTGTTTTTACTTAGCTCCTAAAATAGTGAATAGTGTGATGTTAAATAGCCTCTATAGCCTTTCTCAGAAAATGGGCTATCAAATGCAAAAATATTTTTTAAATTCGATTGGTAGATTCTGAGATTAGCGCGTTCAAACAAACAAACTAATTAGCTTTATTATTATTAGTAAGTATAGATATAGATGAAGGTCTAATTAGACCCTGCAACCAGAGGCTTGTAATTTCAGATCATCGCGTCAATGTACGTAATTATAAACTAAATGAAATGCCGGAAACCATTGCCCAGTCATTGTAATCATCAGATTAGCGTCTGTAAGCAGATTACAACAATTATCGAGTCACTTGCCATCGACAAGGCCGATTTTGCTCATAAACGGTCCTTGCTTACGTCAAAAAGGACCATGTTAGGTCCTTTTTTCCGGTATTTCGCGATTGACCTTATTGGTTAAGGAAACGTGCGTCCATTATAAGATTTTTCCTAGAAAGATTCGATGCTTATCGCAGTTTAGAAACTGGTTTTTGTTGAAGCATTTTCTCAGTTAGTCAAATGCTGTTTTCCTTGTGATTCTGGCCTTGAATTTGTGGGAATTTTCATTAAATGTGAGACTATTATTTATCCTGCTGGATGAGAACTGGAGAAACCTTGGTATCTTACACTGAATAGAGTTGCTTTTATTTTAATTACCTTTTAAAAAACATTCTCCCTTAGATAGCAGATAATTACGTAAACTTATTATGTTTATTTTGTATGTCATCAATATAGGCAACCTACAACAAGCTAGTACTATTGCCTTGAATTTATGGAAATAACTACTAAATTATTTCCAATATATATTCACCAAAAATGCATTAAACAGTACCGTAATAATTTTAAAAACAATTACTTAAACAGGTGTACCCAAAAGGACCACTTAGAAAAAGTAAAAGGACCAATATTTTAAATACTTTAAAAGCTTGACGTCCACAATATAACTTGGTATTGAACAGTTCCGTCATTCGAAGGCGATCGTGCTTGTAATCAGCCCATCGCAACTATTTATCAACAAAGCATTTATTGCATTAATATTGCGTGTCATTTAATGATATTATCTACAGTTAATAGGCAACGAAATTGTGGCCATTTTGAAGACTACTTTTTAAATATAGGTTCTTGTAAACAATTGAATAGATATGCATGTACATACTTTTAAAGACATCATTGCGTGCATGTTAAGCGTGAATAGAAAAAATACTAGCCTGCCTATAATTATTATTTCAATGCAATAATAGTCATTGCTCATCAACATCATCTCTCTAGTCTTTTCCGAACTATTTTGGGGTCGGCTTCCAGTCTAACCGGATGCAGCTGAATACCAGTATTTTACATGGAGCGACTGTCTATCTGACTTCCACATCCCAGTACTGGGTAACACGATACCCCTTGGTGAGACTGGTTGTCAGACTTTTGGGCTTCTGACTACCCGTAACGACTGTCAAAGATCCACTAACTGGCTTGTGGAGGTCGGATAGGCAGGCGCTCCGTGTAAAATACATACTGGCTTTCTGCTGCACCCGGTTAGACCAGAAGCCAACCCCAACATAGTGCTGGGCAGATAGTGATAGTCTTTCAAAATAATGACGTATTTTGTGGCTTTATCTTGCATAAACTAATTGTAAGAACTAAGAATCGTGTCAAGTAAATAAATAATGTATTTTGTTCGTTTTAAATTATTGCGGATTTGATTGATTAGGTAGGTATAATATAAAACCACATATTTTCATATAATGGGTTTTATTTAATTAACTGCACGTGGCATTTGAATTACGTCATGTTGGTATATTATACATACTTCCTAACTGAATCGGTTACTCTATAACTTCTAGCCTACTTATTGACAATTCTACCGTGACTTTCCGACCAGCTAAAGTATCAGCTGAAACACTTCAATAAAAATTACTTAAATGTTAAAGCTTAAGAAATTTTTGTTTCTTTAATACACTATGTAGGTGTTGTTTGTTTTCCTTGATAAATTATATATAATACAGTATAAAGACTCGAATGGTTTAGCCATGCAGAAACACGATAAAAAATACACATACAAAATTATTATGATTTTGAACGTTATAAATTACGAGAATTAATCTTCTGATACTACTCAAAACTATAATAAGATCCCTAATATGAGCAAATAAATAAACATGAGGGAACAAAGACCGTACCGAAAGCCCAAATGACACATTTGGCAAAAGACCACGATCACGGTACGTGTATTGTTTAGACACAATTTATAAATTTCAAGCATGGTCTTCTTTATTTATTAAACCTTGCCATTCAAGATTTGAAATTCCTCGCTAACTTCAAGAATGTAATGTCAATTAAAACAATCGAAATCAGACTAATAAATGTTATCATGGGTGTAGTTCGTGCAGGACTTTGTTCATTGGATTTGTACTTTTGATTATGAATACCTACCTAAAATGATGTGTGGGGGACGAAAATGAGCTGCGGTTTTGATACTAGGTAGGTACTTGTTTTATTGTTGACTAGCAGCGCCCCGCGGTTTTATCCACATAAGTTTCGATCCCGTGGGAATATCGGGACAAAAGTATCCTGTGTTAATCCTGGTTATAAACTATCTGTGTGCCATATTTCATCCAAATACGTTCAGTAGTTTTTTCGTGAAAGAGTAGCAAACATCCTTCCATCCATCCATCCTCACTAACTTTCGCGTAAGAACGAACTTCAAATTGAATTTGGGGACGACAACCTTCTTTTATTCTTCTAAAACTACTTGCAGTCTACTTTAAAAAACTGTAAAAAAAAAAATTGAGCCTCTAGTAAAAGTGGCTTCCAGACTTTCTTTTAATCTTATCTGCACCAATCTGTTTTCAAGCCTTCGGTCTATATTCGGTCTTCAATATGATTATTTTCTATACAAAAAGCCAGCTCAGAACTGCAACAATATTTAATAATAATATTTTAATACCACAGATATTTAGACAACTGACATAGCAATAATGTTCCCAGTGTTGGGACACACTGTTGAGAAGGAGTAGGCCGTAACCTACCGGGGGCCCAGTGCGAATTGGTAGATGTCACATGTCTTCGAATTTTTGGTTCTAGGACATGCCGATTTCCTCACGATGATTTCCTTCACCGTTTTGACGACCAACAGTAACATAATAATTATATTTAGATACGTTCTAAACACTTACTTTCCCAATCTCTTCCTACCCCGTTCCTTACCCAGAAATTATATTTATATATAATTTTCTAATATCCTAAAAGAAGTCATAACACCAAATAGGTTTTATCCTCTCCAGCCGGTGTAACCAGTTGGGTTTACCTTGACGTTTCGCTAATCACGACCACCTTGAATATTAACTAACGGCTTGTTTAGACTCGCGTCACTGCCTACATAAATATATATATATACGTTGATATATAAATAACTTGTGTATACTTTGGTTTTAGCAACGGTACGTAAGATATATCTGAGAATTTTTGCGTAGGTAGTTCACACTGTTGAAATTTTTTTTAGGAAATTTATGGCAAAATTGAAAAAAATAAACATGGGTGGGGCCCGTGCCTAAATAATAACAGCTGCACAAGACGATAGAGCAGGTTAAGCTACGCTTGTCGCGGTAGGTCTGTGGACGGGTGACCATATTTACGTACCGTGCCTCTGTGCCTCGGAAAGCACGTTAAACCGTTGATCCCGGCTGTCATTCGTGGATCTTTGACAGTCGTTACGGGTCGTCAGAAGCCCGAAAGTCTGAAAACCAGTCTTACCAAGGGGTATCGTATTACCCAGTATCTGGGTTGTGGAGGTCAGATAGGTATAGTCGCTCCATGTAAAATACTGGTCTTCTGCTGCATCCGGTTAGACTGGAAGCCGACCCCAACATAGTTGGGAAAAGGCTAGGCAAATGATGATTTGGCAAAATTGAAAACTTAGAGGGATAAAAGTTTTTCGGTTTTCGCTAAATAATGCATCAATCGCATAGCTATCCTTTAAGTCCCTCATGGAAAGCTACTTTTTTTTTGGATGGGAAATCATCAAATGACCCCTCCCGCTCAGGGAGAAGCAGAAGGGACTGTCAGACTCTTACTGACTAATACCTACCCGTGTTCCTTCCTTAGCCCTTTATGTTCCGGGGCAGCGGTAACCCTTTCAGACAATCCCGCTGCCCCGGCAGGCTACGGGCCTTACGGGCCCCTTCCTTGTAATGCTGACATCTCTTTGAGGCGCGCGTGGAACACGTACGCGCCGTCCAGCACGGGCCTGGTCCTGATCGGACGGAGAGTTACCCATTACTCTCCACCCGCAGGACCGCGCCTACGGTGGCCGGGAGTCGTCACGCGGCTCCCGACACCCGGAGCGTCTCCCGCGGCGGCTGGGACGTGAGGTTCTCTCCCTCAACCGTCCCGCCACCTCCTTCGCTAGATGAAAAGCTACTTGGATCTAAGTTTGGTAGTGTCTGTTGATCCGATCGTGAATCCAGCAAATTTGGAAGCTACAAGGCCATAGAGGTGGGTCATTGACGGTTTTTTGCTTAATCTAATTTAACTTAATCATCAATGGTCAACAGGTTAAATGCTGTTAAATTATTAACAGGTTTTGAATGTTCAATCGGTAGCGTTTAGCGTCAATTTATGTCACAGTTTTCAATCATTGATAATTTTGTTCAATCATCGAAAATAATCCGTTGACCGTTGACGTAAATTAACAGTATTAGCAGCATTTTATTTTCAACAGTTTTTTTTTTAACTGTTTAAAATAATGACTATTGAACGAATGCGTCTTTTGCTTTGACGTAAATTATCAGCTACTATTTTCAACCTGTTTTTTCATTGATTATTAACAGTTATCTCGTTGATGAATGAAAAGTCGTTAAAAAATAGTTTTATATATCTCTAGGTGAAAGCTAAAGGAAGTCTTCCTTAAGTCCATTTTTTGTCATTTTTGTAGTTACAATGATTCTTATAATAGCTTAATAAAACTTCATAATCATACTTTTTATTCTACAACGATACACTATTCACTTTTTATACACGGCCGATTTTAATATCTAATTTCGGGTATAGACATCTTTAATGAGCTCTACTGAATAATTTATTAAATGTGACTTAAGGTCCTTTAGCTTTCACCTACAGATATATTGATTTAACGACCACTTCTACAAGGCTGTACTAACATTTTAAACCTGTCTTTGCTAAGGGATAATCTCCTATAATAAGGCTAGTGAATTAGATTTCTGGATCTAGGTATATAGGTAAGTGTAAATAAATCAATATGTAATCTTGGTGTGGAATGGTCCTAACGGAATGGAGGGTGGAAGGACCACCATTTTATAAAAATCTACTCCAATCTCACAACTAAGTATTATGGTGCTGGATATTTTAAAATTGGAATGGATATTAGGCTTATAAACATAGGTTTTTTTTCATTGTTTTGATTGAATAGTAACTTACAGTGCGAGAAAAGCCACAGTTATTCCAGAGTACAATTTGACACTTATTGTGGTACTTCTTTTTAAAAATCTTACGCACATGTGTATTCTAGGCTGTTATTGATACTAGCTTAGATATCCTTTTATGGGGATTACTAAGTGAAGAGTTATTTCGTTGATTGGTGACCTACAACTATTTAGAACTCAAAGGGCAGGGCAAGTATGTCAATGCCATTTGTTGCCACTATTCTTAGTTCACCCGTTTTGGTATAATATAAACGCGAGCAAAGGTTAAACAAAAAAAAGGAAATTGCTAAAGATAATCCTAGGGCTATAAATGAAATTATTACGTACACCGTGTAATTTCTATTCATTCATTTAATAGGTCTAGATAATAGCCCGAACTTAACAACCAATCCACAATAATTGACGGGTTCAAATCCCAATCTATTTTTTCTAACGGCCCAACCGTTCCTAGGATTACCATTAAAAAAACGTTCGAATTACGAACAGCTGCTTATTTGAACTTGGAACGTAAAAACTGGCAACATAATTTGCCGCTCGTCAAATGGTGGGGTCTACATTCTAATTCTAAACTCGCGGCCTCCACCAATAGCGGGCGAGGACGACCCAACATGGCCGCCGTGGGAACCGGTTAATGGGCCGTTTGAATTTAGAATAGTATTTTTATTAATGCGTTCGAGAACAATTGGGTCTTTTTCTTTTCGTTCTAATTCGGTATTCATTAGAATTAGGGGTCTTGGGCGTGTGTGATCGTTTATATAAATATGCTAAGTGACTTAGGATGTCCAGCGTATTTTAATGATTTTTAATAATAGGTACTTAAGTAATTATTATTCATTCTACTGCTTTTAAACGGCTTAGGCAGATGTTTCTATTTAACAAAGTGCAATTATAAACGTTTCTTGGCCTTCAATTTTTTTCTCTACTCTTTAGATATTGTCCAATTTATGGACATAATATAAATTCTATTAATTGCATCGAGCCTTAAGTAGTGACTGATCCAATTTAGGGTATAAATAAACGTTCAGTATCATTGATAAGATCAAATCTTAAACGTTTTGATACATTGTAAATTGTATTAATAAATGGAGTTGACTATTAATGGCGATCAATTTAGTATGTTCACGTTTAAAATCAGAGTTTATTGCCAATGAAACAAAAAGTATTGGCCGTGTTTAACAGTTTTATAGTAGAACTACCTTCTGCCGGCGACTTCGACCGCGTAAAATTTCTTGGTTTAACATAAATTATGTAACATAAATTTCCTATGACACTCGGCAATACTGTGGTTTACCATTAGTTAATGAATTTTAGGAAACGGATCAGTAGTTCCAAAGTTACCCCTACAAATTTTAACTCATAATACTAGCTGACAAAAAAATAAAAATAGCCTACGACCTATTCTCAGATCTACCAAATATCAAAAAAAAAACATAAAAATCGGTCAAGCCGTTTCGGAGGAGTTCGATAACAAATACTGTGACACGAGATTTTTATATATTAGACTAGCTGTACCCGAAAGAGATGTTTTGCAAAAGAAAATAGCCTACAACCTATTCTCAGATCTACCAAATATACAAAAAAAAAAAATCATAAAAATCGGTCAAGCCGTTTCGGACGAGTTCGATAACAAACACTGTGACACGAGATTTGTATATTATTAAGATTAGTATAGAAATATATATAATTAATCCTTCTGCCTGTATCTCATAGTTGGGGTCAGCACACCGTGTATTCTTCTTCCATACATCTTTATCAGCCATCATCTCAGTAATCACCCACCTTCTATGTATATCATCTTTTACCAAATCCATCCATCGCTTCTTTGATCTTCTTCTGTTTTTACAGCCATCTTACATCGGTACCTATTAGGTTCAATATTTGACGACTGATATAGCCCTTTTTTTTTGTGGATGGGAAATCATCTAATGACCCCTCCCGCTCTGGGTGGAGCAGAAGGGAGTGTCAGACTCTTACTGACTAAAACCCACCCGTGTTCCTTCCTTAGCCCTTTGTGTTCCGGGGTAGCGGTAACCCTTTCGGACAATCCCGCTGCACTGATATAGCCCTAAGCATGAAATGAATGTAAATTCACCTCATCTCACAAATCTAATCTAATATATAAAATTCTCGTGTCGCGGTGTTTGTGGTTAAACTCCTCCGAAACGGCTTTCCCGATTCTCATGAAATTTTGTGTGCATATTGGGTAGGTCTGAGAATCGGACAACATCTATTTTTCATACCCTTTTTTTTTTTTGCAAAACGACGTTTGCGGGGTCAGCTAGTTATAGGTATATAAAAGCTTTTATAAAGATCTTCATAACATGACTCTAAGAGAACTTTTGGATTTTTAACCAACCGGAATTGTGGCCGCGTGGTAGATTACAGCCCACTCCCTCTCGAAAAGATGAGGCTTGTGTCCTAGCAGTAGGAACATTATACACTGATTATTACTTTGGCAAGAAAAAAACACCGGGAAAGATTTCAGGAAGACCATTGTCCAGTAATGATACAGTATAGGCAAAAACAAAGTTATTTTCAAGCTCATCTCAAATATAATCGTATAGGGTTTTGGAATTAAAATATAATGATGATGATAAAAGACTGATGCAATTTAAAATGAAACACATTCAGACCGGTACTAATCTGGGATTAGTTTACCCAACGCTAGAAAAGCGAGGTCATGCTAAACTAGACATGTTATCAGCCGTTGTAGCATAGTTTAAGCTATTGATAACCCACGTTATCTAAGACAAGGTTGCAATAAAGTAGAATTAGGTATTCCTGACGTAAATACTAGACATAGTTAAGTACTTAGTTATTTGTTCGAATTGTTCAGCATTTGACAATAGAATGGGTAAAATGGTTCAAGGTGTTGAAAATAATTTTATTGTGTTAGGTCGTGATTCGGTGACTATATGCCTACTGCTTTTTGTAACAATATTTTGATGGTGTCTGTAGAGTTTTATTGCCCGTTCTTCTCCTTAAGTTTGGAATGGTCAAATATATAGCTTCATTGTTCTGACTGACCGAATCCTTGACAATTCAAAAGTGCCTTGCTTTTTGTATCAATATTTTGATTTAAAAGAGTGTCCGTGGAGTTTCTTGCCTGTTCTTCTTCATAAGTATACCTACTACGCTTTGGAATTGGCAACTAGCTTCCTCGTTCTGACTGATCGACTCCATGACAATTCAAAAGTGCCTGTAATTAGTTTATTTAAATTAAATGCTTTGATTTTGAGATTTAAAATGTATGATAAAAACAGGCAAATCGGTTGATTTCCTTTTCAATGTTTAAGAAGTAAATTTTGATTCCATAACGAAGCACCTAACCTCCTGGGCTTACAAAAGAAGATTTTTTTAGTTCAGTTGTAGGGTAATTTTTATATAGTTACTTTCATTTAATTTCAGATCAATCCTAAAACGAAGGAATGGGATTATGACACAAATAATCATGCTTGAATACATGATACTGCCAATGAAAAAGTCTGAATGAATGATAAAGCGGTATATAAACAGACAGAGGGATGTAATAATAAATGCAGTGCTTTTGCTACTGAAGATGATGTTATTTCTCATCCTCTTGATATAACCATTCATTCATCTTTAAGGTGAATGGGAAGTGGTAGACCGCGAAATTCAAATTTTCTTACGTTTTTTGCAATTTGCAAGTCAGTGTCAGGTTGAATCTTGATCAAAATTTGATTCGCGATTATAACAGGTACGTATTTACAGAATTATAATCATAAGAAATATTCATACATCTTTATAAGTGAGATTTGTACCATAAACACTTTTCCCTAGGAGATTTCTTCTTGTGCTACAAATCTAACTTAGGAAGATATATTAATGATTCTAATGACTATAATTCTGTGAATAAGTGCCCGTTATAGACGCGAATCATATTTTGATCAAGATACAACCTGACACTGACCTGCTAATTGCAAAAAACGTAAGAAAATTTGAATTTCGCGGTAATCACTGCGCAATCACCTTAAGAAGAAGAATGAAGTCAAGTTCATCTATTTTGTATTTTTCTTTCTTAGTTATTCGAGTTAACATGTATTTTTCTATGTAATTATTTTTCTATGTACTTTATTTTTATTTATGTTTGTAAAATAATCAAAATTAGAAGATAGCTGAAGATCTGTATTAAATTAAAACCATACTGCATGCATTATGTATTTCCACTGCAGATGCTAGAAACAGTAAAGAAGATTGCACTAAATTGGAGATTGCTATGACTTCTTTAGTCAATGAATTGTATATTGTGTTTGATTAACTGTCACCAATTTTAGCCTTTATTTAACAAATAACCAAAATGTTTTATATAATAGCGCCCAAGATACGGACTGTGCCTAGTTTGGGACCAACACTAACTCCATATTGCAATTTTAATGTTGAAAACATAAACGATGTTTTACTTTAGTTTCTAAACTCTGTTCTTGTCCAAAAGTATTGTCAAATTATTAATCAAAGGCTTTAGATTATATTAATATTTGATATCTCTTGTTGTTTATCCCGATAAGTTTTTAGAAATATTAATTTAGAATTAAGATTGTTACATATTAAAAATGTATTTCTATTATTAATGAATGCAATAGACTCCGTGATATTACTTTTTATAATAGGTTCGTCGATGATTGAAGCGTTGGGTTGGTACAAATCAAGAGGCTGGAGGGCGCAGGCTTAAGAGCTATGATGAAGTGGTTTGTGGGAATTTTAGAAATTTGATATTAAAAATAACGGTTTTTCACTTTACCCGTTATATTCAAAACTAAATGATAGTGAAGGAGTGGATAATAGAGATGAAGTTATTCATGAAAGCTATTTATGAAAGAAACCACAAGAAAATGATTTCAAAAAAGTTAAGAAAAGCATTGTTGAAAATTCAGTTCTGGAAAAGGTACCTAGATGAAAATGTTGGTTTTCCAAATATTGTCTCTCCAAAAAAAAATATTCGCTGTGAATATTTTTAAAGAAGGAAAATGGAATTTTGTTAATACATGTTTTTACAAATATTTAAAATTCAAGAAGGATGTTAATAGTCTAAAGACTTTTTAGACTTTTGATTTTGATAAAGAATTTGCCAAAATTTTGAGAATATCTGCATCTAGGTATAATTACTAAAAGCAAAATAAAAATTGTAATGCGAATATTTAGTATGCTAAACTATACAGTGAGTGAGAAGACAAAAAACACTAATCTTAGAAGGTAAACAAAAGAAGCGTGTAAGTATCACTATATGCTAATCACTCGTCAACATGCACTAATGCACTTTAATAATAGCAAGCAATCAACCTATTTCAGTTTATCTTAACAACACGGTACAGAAAAAAAGCTAAAAAAACAACTGACGCATTCAATCTAAACATAGTATATTTCATGTTTGAAACTAATAACTCCAACTAACCATGAAATCGGCTCATGTTGCGTTTAACATTTCACACTTATAAAAAACACTCGAACAAAACGCACACTTAACATCGGTTACTTAAACAGAACAAGCCCGACAGAAAAAAAAGTAAAAACCAATTCGCAATTGTTTGTCAAAAATTGACGTAAAACGTCAAAATGTTTTTTTTATTTTCGCGAGCGGCAATGATTAGTAAAGGCGTTCGTTCTGCGAGGCTATTTGGCCGCACGTGTTTCGCCGAGGGGTGGGTCTTGCACGTGAAATTTCCCAGGTTTCCACCCTCCGCGGACCGCCCCTATAGGCTTTTCTGTCCGGCCTATGCTGTTTAACCGATCGGCTTGCGAGAGCCGCGGAGTCGACTAGTCACTACACTTTTTCGCATTGGGGTTGAATACTTAATTTTTAGTCCTCATTTTTTATGTTAACTAATAAAACATTTACGTTTTTTAAAACGCAAACTTGATTATGGTATAGTTAAAAACGAATCAATTGCACAAACAATTTACAATTCTAATGAAACACGAATCATTAAATGTAGATCATCGTAACGTTACAATTATCAACGAGTGTATTTTGAAAAATCTAAAGCTATAATATAATGTGAATTAATTTCATGCATCGCCCACTTTTCCTGTGCAATTATACTCAATACCTTCATAGTTTTTAACAGCCAAACAATTGCTGGTTGCGATAATTTTTATACAACACGTAAATGGTTGAATTAATTTACAATTTTTTTTTATAAATTTCTTCTTGCCTTTCTTAATTGTGATAGCTTATGTGAACAGGTGGACTAGAGTTTTATCGTGAAAGCTGTTTTGATGAATTAGCTTATGTAGAAATGAGCTTCGAGTTTATACTGGAATTTAATTGACTATGGGTTTTGCAGCTAAAGTTTCTTATTATTACCTAGTTTGTTACTGTGTTGGTTAAAATGTGGGTAAAACTTGCATAACTTAAAAAAAATCACCTTGATACACATTATCCACGTTTTCGAAACACTTGATTAAAAATTCACTACGACTTCCAACCAACTTCAATCACAACCACTCAATTTCGTAGATTACAAGTCATTGTTTGTTCCACGAATCCAAATTCAATTAACACATCAATGTACAATTCAATTAAAACCACGGCTCCACGCAATTTAATAAACGTGAACAAAATTAATTACCACAAGTAGGAACAACACATTAAAAAAGTACACTCAAAAAGCACAAAGAGACAATGTCCACTCCACTCTCGGCTCTGTTCTTACACTGCCTACTTTTCATGCTCTACGCCTACACATTCACTATTTCAGTAACAACACAACGTCGAAACGAAAACCCGACTTTATTTTTACATCAACAAGGTTGAGAATACTTTGCATTTCCCCAGCCACGCACCCCATCTCTTTCGCGCGTATTAATCAAAATACCGACTCTACTTTGACGTGGAATCGTAGAAAATGGATAAGCCATTGTTTTCTAAATTGAAACTATGGTTTACATGGCCGTTGTAAGATGGCCTCTTTGCGATCGTGTGTCGTCGGGTTTTGTTCGGGATTGTCATAGATGTATGGGGAAGAGAGGTCTGGTTAAAATGGTCGTGAACTTGCTTGGTTTAGACAGAATACATAATTGCTATTGCTAGCTAAAGGTTTTACAATAAAGTGTAATTACGGATGGACAATGATTAGAATGTTGTAAGGGATGTTGTGTTGTTATTAAGATGCATTTATATCTTAATTAAATTAGATCCAGTTTCAAAGGCATTAAAGTTTTATTGCGTTCTATTTAGATATAAGACAGAACCGACAGTGGGTGGGGTATTGAAAATAATAAAATTAGATTGTAATTGGTTTTATAGAGATGTTTATGGAATCTTTAATTACTTATCCAGTTTCTTGCTTTTAATAATCCTTGATATTGTGCTCTTAATACAAGACCAGATATTTTTTTTTCTGTACTCTACCTATCAATTCATTTAAAAAAATGTCGGCTTTGCAATGACAGTTACCGTCTGATTATATTATTAATTAAGTTTATTAAGTTTATGAGAATTTAACTAATATTAATAAATTATTTTTTCCCCTCAACCATAAATGAATGTCCCATGCACTGCCGTGCAAGTTAATATAAAAGTATTACATAATAAACCGACATGAGATGATTATTTAATAATTATTTTTAAATAATTATACCGTATTAAAAAAAAATACAGCAATGAAAATACATAGAAGTCACGAGTATTGAATTATTAAATGATTATAAAGTTTTAGTGAAGGTTCCACTACGCATGAAACATAAAAAAGCATTACAGACCACATTAGGAACTTCACTTCAATGCCATTTAAAATCAATGACGCGTAAAACATTAATGAAGGCATTTAACGCATTAATAACAAATCAAAAACACATAAATAAACAAAAAAAAACGACAGTCAGAACTCTATTACCTTCAAGATTGATGTCAGAAACAAGAACCATAAACAATAAAAAAAAACATTCCACACTTAGTCTGTGGTATCTATAGTTTTTGCCGCCAAAGCAATAATTTCGTTGTGATTGCCTGTGACTTTCCCATGGGTTCACAATACTACACTGTAACTGTGCTATGATAATTCTATACCAAAACCTATGGTTTCTGTGTAGGCTTCTTTATTATTATTACTTTAACTACGATTTTTCAATCCGTATTGAGACTTTTTATTCTTTAGACATCTTAATTATATAATTAATGTAAGTACTTATACAAAATATTGTAAAATGTTTTTAAAAACTAACGGTGGAGTTTCTTACCCATTCTTCTCCATATGAAACTACCTTTTGGAAGGGGTGACTAGAACCAATTCTATTTTATTGTAAATATATTTAAAAAACGTTTTATTTATTTATTTCATTGGTTATGCTTATTTGACTTTGATAAAACAGCAACCCATTATGAAAAATTAATTTGGAGATTATAGCTATATTTAGTAGAAAATAATTTAAATTCCTAATGCTTTGGCACAAATGGCTTTTTATAATTTAAAAAATATATGTCTAGTACCTACCTACAAGCGTTTTTATTGCTAAAATGGCTGGGGTATAATTGTTTCTCTAAAGGAAAGCGCGAGGCGAAATTCAAATTTTCTTATGTTTTTTGCAATTTGCAGGTTAAGAGCCTACACTACCTCAGCTAAAATTCACTCTTTATCTCGCTCGCACGATACTGCTCGCGGACTGAGTGAGAGCGAGACAGAGTGCGGTGCTAGGCGGCAGGCAGCGCCAATAGTTTAGGTATTTGCTTTTTACTGTGAAAATAATGGTAAATTAAAAAAGTAAATAACATGAGACCTGCTTTATAGTTAGTTCGGTTAGTTTAAAAAGTTTCATGATCTATATTGAAGTATTTTTTGAATACCAGCGGTTTATTGTTCGGTTTGGAGGTAACTTTGGAATTTTTTTCTATCGAGAAAATTTTATGAAATCGTGTTTTCGTCTAACATAAGACCTAACATTAATCCTCAACTTTACCATATATTTATTTCAAAATTAATGCTGCAGTATTTTCGACATAACGGAGGATCATGCTAAGCCATTTGAGGTAGTATAGGCCCTTAATGATAGATTGTATGTTGAACAAAATATAATTCGCCATCGTAACAATTATGTATTTAATGGATTATAATCATAAAAATCATCAATACAATACTCTAAGTTCATATAATCCTATTAACTGATATTTCATGAAATAGCCATTAAGTACGTCAATCTACTAAAGTTCAGCCACCATATAGAAAAGGGAAAATCTAAAATAAGCAATCACTATAAAGTCTAATGGATTTTGACAAAAGATGACCTAATGAATGATGATGATGACTTTAATAAAAGTAAACTACTGAACTTTGCGACTAAACTTAGTTAATTTGATAGCAATAACCACAATAACAAACAACAATATATCTAATAGTGTTTTACAAAAGAGTGTCCGTGGAGTTTCTTGGCCGTTCTCCTCTGTAGATAGTCTTCCAGAGCGTATTCTTGCTCTGGATTACCTATGTCATAAATTCACCCTTCGCCACTGATCTCTTCACGTATTATCAATACAATGTAGCTGACAAGGGATGAAAACCACAATAAAATTAATTTCAATCTCTTCAACTCTTGATTTATTTCCAGCCAAGTGCACCAGGATGTCAGTAATCATCAATGCCTCAAATATTCCACCATGACTAACACTACGAGGTCTAAAGGCCAAGGACTGATCATTTTGAGTCACGCAGCTACTCACACTGCATTCATATGCAAAAGTTCGATGATATCATAAAAGATGATGAGTGCAGTGGAAATTATTTTGTGAACTGATTTATTAAATCTTTTTCTTCTTCGTGTCGCTGGTACGACTGTATTTCAGATCTTGTTGGCTCAAAACTTTGCGACTTTAACGGCGCACAGTATGATAAATGCCTCTAAAAATGGACATCGCTTTTTTATTCTTCTAATCGATAGTATGTCACTTTTTTGAATGCTAGAGTAGATCTCCCAGAAATCAATTCAGCTTAGAACCAGAGCTATATTTTTTTAAATATTTTATTTTGGCTATCCATAGAAATCAAAAGAATTGTTATAACTTATTCAACGTTTTTAGGTTTTAATTATAGTATGTGTTAAAACCAAATATCTCCTATTTTTGGACACAAAAAAATATTTGTAGATGTTATTTAAAGAAAACTACGTAATTTTTTCTGTAATTTTGAATTATTTTTTGCGCATGTATTATAAGGTAGTAGCATTTTATTTTCACACACATTATTGTTTAGTGTTATGATAACCTGCCTGTAACATATCAGTAGGCCAATTCTGCTAATTTAAAACGTTCAAAATCTAGTCGCAGTCTCATCTCAGCGACAAACAAATGTCAAAATCGTGTCAAAATGTAGGGAAATTTGAAGTATTTTTGACAGATTGAGACTGAGAACAGACTGTGAACGTTTTTAAAAATTACGAGAATTGCCCCTCTGAGAGCAAAATCATAATACTACTACTATATTATATTACTAATACTAAATATACTACCTGCTGTGGTCCCTTGTTTTTCTGCCTCTCCAGAAAACAAACATTTAATTTAATTTGTTTTTTAATTTAAATTGTTCACAAAAGATCTCGTGCTAAATGTAAGTATAGCATTACATACATTATTGAGTACAAAAGCATCCATCTCATAGGTTTTAAATACGAGATGGCAAAGTCCTAAAGGTAAATCAATACACATCTTCCTTGACTTTGTTGAGTTACTAACCAGCCAGCTACCTAGCGCCAGCCAGCGCCAGCGCTGCAGAGCCTTGTCTCGCATAGGGACGTAGCATTATGCTGAGCGATAACGCATCTTGTTCTTTTTTGTGTTTGTGTTCTTTCTCTGCGTCATTTTTACCGCAAATAATCTTTTTATTAATAGTCTAAGTATTCAGCAATGGGTTTTTGAACATTAAGCTTCTTGTATCAATACTCAGGGCATTGTTCTTTATCGATCGATTTGACAATTATTATAGGTAAGCCTTGAAGAAATTACTGTATCTGACTACTATGGAATAACTCTGAAAATGACTGTGTCCTACGAACAACGACATTGTTTGAACCGCAAGGTAATCATAGGACAAAACCTCACAGATCTATGAATGACGTATATACATGAGTAGAATGTTGGCAGAATTACCTATCCTAATTTCTAATCGTAACAAACGGCATTTACAAGGCGCCGGTAGGGGACGCCCTAGAAGGACATAATTATGTATAATGACCCATTTGTGATGTTCTACAGAAAGGTTAGGTGCGAAGTACTCGCCACTGGCGTTCATGTATGACCACCACCCTAATTGCTTAACACAATTTGAAGCTCAATCCGAGTTTTTAAGGATATTGCTAATCCATTGCTTCAGTTCGAAAAATTTGTCTGCTCAACCACGTAATAACGCAATGAATGTTGTTGAACTGTCAAAATGAAACCCATTACGATCAATTGTCATTTCATGTGTGTTTCGTTTCATTTTAAGTATTCGTCATAGGCCCCGATTCTGTTGTTCATAAACTAAATTTAAGTTCTGTGCATCTTTTTCTTTCTATTTCATTATGAAAAGGACAGAAGATAAATATTAGTTTAGTCCTGTCAAATTAGACAGCGCCTGACGTAGGTATTTATAGTAGCCAATTTTTTAATCACGTCTAATCTTGTCTATGGATTATCTAATTTGACAGGACTAAACTAATATTTACCTTCTGTCCTTTTCTTAATGAAATAAAAAGAAAAAGATGCACTGAACTTAAATTAAGTTTAGTTTGTGAACAACAGAATCGTGGCCATAGTGTCACTTTTATTTCGATATGTATGTTTTTCTTTTTGCTTTTATATCGGTACCTTGTTTTTTATATTATATATGTGTAGGTAATTGGTTATCTTATCACCTAATTTTGAACTTTTGTGTGTTGTGCTGACTTTTGTGTGCGCCAAATAAATGGTTTATCTATCTATCTATCTACCCAATTATCGCGCTAATTTATCTATAAACGTAAACGCACTAAAAGGAGTAGGTAACTTAACCAAGGATACGTAGCAGGTGGCGTTCTCTAATTTTTGCTTACTAATTTTGACAAGTCCATTAACAATGACACGAATCCAAGACATACAATACTAAATAAATCCGACTCCAATCTTTCAGCTGTATCATCGCCACATGCCGACCACAGCACACATACACACGTAGCTATTACACCGAACATCTGGCTTGCTAGTCGTGTTCAATCTAGTCCATGAGTTTATGTTAGTGCCACACACGCTATAGATGTCTCTAATAACGTTGCTCAGGTTATGGAAGCACCTGGGTTTGTGGCTGAATTTGAGTGAATTAGGGAAGTTATGCCTTGGTTTAGTATTGTAAGATATAGTTGTAACAAGTAATCGTGAATTCAAAGCCATGATTGGAAAATGAATAAACTTGGAGGTAAAATTTTGAATTCTACTACTTATTTTCTTAAAGTAATCTAATTAGCCTTCTATGAAAACAATAACCGGTTTGCCAGAAACAAGAATATATGCGTCATTGTATGACTTAAATAATTGAATGCATCAGACCCACGGGTAAGTTTTAGTAATAGCAGATTAGAAGAAAATATGAGACGTTTGCGGTTCTAAACTGATCATGATATTGTCTAGCTCTTGATAATCGAAGCCATACATGTCCTTGCAACATCCTTTTCTCATACACACAAAATCAAGAAAAGAAACACCAAAAAGGGGCGTTACTCACCATAGCACCGCCCGGCCTGTTCTCGCCCCCACCAGGCTCACCATCCGTACAGAAGTAGCATTTGTCCTGCGGCTTCCAATCTGCTGGTTCCTCGGCGACTTCCAGCTTGGGTTGTGTGGCAGGCCTTTTGATCAGCGACTCTAGAATCGTCTCCGGCCTTCGGGGCACCTTCTCTTCCACTCTGTCGTCCTTTGCTTCGTCCTCGTTTATTTGCTCGATAGTCTTGATCTTTAGAGCCGGTGGAGGGTCGGTCTGGACTGATTCCTCGTCGCTCGATAGTTCTGCCTCCCCCCGTTTTGGAATTAATGCGTCCTGATATAGTTTCCATTTTCTTCGACCCATCAACTCCTCCGCCACCCGTTCTAGACCTGAAAAGAGGGAAATAATTATATTAAAATATTTGTTATACAAAAGATATAAATAGAACAGACAAAATGGCTGATTCCTAATCCTACGGGAAAAGTATGCTTCCCAAAATTTTGCTAAAAAGAAAACGGAATAAGTACCTACGCCTTCAGAAATTTTCTGGGGTACAGTTTAAACTTTAAAGCATAAGACTGCTGTAAACTTCTTTATAAATAAAGAAACAAAAATTTCTAAATCTCATTATTCAATACTCAATATCTTCATTGCTTTACCATAATGTGTTCTTAGGTGGTAGCTATATAATTTGGATCATTATGGACCCTCTAGAGCACATCAAAAGGGTAGGAAAGAAGAAGCTTTGTTTTAGGATAATTAGTTGTTTTGTGGAAGCACGTTTTAAGATTACGCAGAGTCAGGAGATCGCTAATAAGATACTAACATTTTACCTATCTATTATTTATGTCTTACCTGCAAAAAGTACTTAAATATTTTGGACTATTTTTATATACCTATCTGTACCTACATAATAATCTCTAAATTATTAAAGCAAAATCCATTTCCAAATAAATCAATGTCACAAATCACAGTTTGACCTAAAATCTATCAGAACCGCAGATCGTTAACATACTTCATTACATCGAAAGTGTACAACGGTATTGAAATTCAACCAGTCTTGCGACTTTTCTCGCCAATAAAACTTTCGCGCGACCGAAAAGTCGTCGAACTGTGCTTGCAATTTATAGCGGTGTTTTCGTCTCTAGTAAATAATTATCGAATATTAATTAATGTGTTTATTTATTGCAGTCGATAAGCGGTCTTGTGGCACCACTGAATAAATGGGATGGGTCGAGGCTATAGTGAGAGCGAGGGGCGAGAAATAGGAGCGATATGGATTGGAAGCAACGAATTGGAATAAATTTGAATTTTACCTAATGTGCCTTTGTGTGTGATTCAATGTGAAAATAAACCTTTCGAATATTTAAATTGTTCTTAGAAAAATATAAACAGCATTTATACGTTCTCTAGACCTTAAAAAAGTAAGAACCAAGCCAGGCAGTAATAACAAAAGTATTATTCCATCAATCTCAAATCATGAGCTAATACCTGGTGAACTTCGAAGTTAAACTATGATTTAATTATTATATTACATAAAAATTCACATTGAAACCTTCTAGTGTAATAAACCTCGGTAACCACAGATCTAAATAACGTTAACTTATAACTATCAAGCTATCACACTCAGATAACATCTGACGAGTTAACTAGCTGGCCATCTAACTAGCACATTTTATTTTTAAAATAGATATTGTGATACGATTATCTGTTTATTATACTGTGCTCTGTAGGTGGGTCAACTGAAAAACTGAAAAATTTATATCTTAAATTCATCTATTCACTGACAGACAACGCACAGCCTGAACCGCTTCGTATAGAAGCTTGACTTTTTGCAAAACAGTTTCTTGTATAACTAACGAAATATTTTTGAATTTTCATCCCCTAAAGGAGTAAAAGTTATAATGGAAGATTGTAGTTTTCATTTTGACTAGTGATTGTAATAGATACAAAAATGAATGGACTCTAAACATTGAAATTAATATAAGCAAGTCCTGTGTCATTAAAACCCAGGCAGTAAGCTGACTCTTCAAGCGATCAATGACAATCTCAATCTTCGGCCAGAGAAAAATCCAATTTCCATAGCTGGGGGTTCACGGACGGCTCTGATCTCAAGTGCGTATGCGGCTCCTCCCTACAGTCCCACCTTCCATCCTGCACCGCATACCCTGTCACATGCGCACTTGTTGATCTTATGACTGCGTCAGTGAGCGAAGTTCGCGCAGCTGAATTTTGGGCCAAAAATATTTAAACTTTTTGCCATCGATACGCTAATAAGAAGAAGCGATCAATGCTCTCTCCCCCGCTAATAGTTAAACCTTGTCCTTACCCTCATATAACAATATAAAATTACGTCTCCAACAGATGATATCACGTCAAAACCTCGGCCAAGGGCCGAATTACTGTTTAAATGTATATTTTTCATACACTATCGATTGTCGTATGAATAATTGCATCGTTTGAAAGGGTCACTGCACCTATTATTTACTTCAAATAGTTTATAGTATGCTTTTGTTTATCGATGTTCTTTGGTTTTATATTGTTTTTACGACTTATGACGAACATAATATTTTAATTTAAAAGAATGTCAGTGGAGTTTCTTGCCCGCTCTTCTCCATAGGATCCTACTGCGTTTTGGAATGGTCAACTAGCTCCATCTTTCTGACTGATAGACCCCTTGACAATTCAAAAGTGCCTGTAATTTGTTTATTTGAAATATATAGTTTGAAGGTTCATATTTTTGTTTGTTGTTTTTTTACGGCTTAAGCTAAGGTCTTCTATAGTGGTAAGAGGCTTTCAAAGGCTTAGATCTAGGGGAGTAAGAGCACCTATTTATAGATTTATCTTTCGTTGCAGTGTAGTTAATGGGACAAGTTTCCTAGTATTAACGTCTCATGTAGAAACAGGAATACAAATATTTTTATGATCAATTATCATCTTTCACAGTCCGACCTTACCTACTACAGGTCATAGACCTTTTTAAGGGCCTATACTACCTCAAATGGCTTAGCATGATCCTCCGTTATGTCGAAAATACTGCAGCATTAATTTTTAAATAAATATATATTAAAGTTGAGGATTAATGATGTTTGTATATATTAAAGTTGAGGATTAATGATGATTATGTTAGACGAAAACACGATTTCATAAAATTTTCTTGATAGAAAAAAAATCCAAAGTTACCTCCAAACCGAACAATAAACCGCTGGTATTAAAAAAATACTTCAAGTTAGATCATGAAACTTTGTATACTGACTAACTTATTATTGAGTACCTAGTTCCGATGGCCATCTGTGGTTTTCATCATCAGTTCCACTTCACCAAATAGTGCTTTCTGAGAGCAAATGCACGAGTTACTATAAATAAACCCAAATCGCTATAGGTGTGCCTATAATATTTGAAGAGTTCCTTCGATTCTCCAGGATCCCATCATCAGAACTGAAGTACGACAAAAATGGGACCAATCTGGAAGTATGTACTTTTAAATAAAAAAAATATTTTCTATAACAAACATAAAAAAAAAATACAAACGAATTGATAACCTCCTACTTTTTTGAAGTCGGGTAATAAAATAAAATGTATGCAGTCCAGTATCAAGTGCAGTAGGTTGATTACAAAATACAGTACCTGCAATTGCAGCTATTACTGCAATTTCAAGTAGCTGCCAATGTCAAGCAGTAAAAACAACATCACTGGGGCTTGTGAGCAGTTGGAGAAACTGGTTTTGAGAGCTTAAGTACGGCTCACATGGAATTAGTTTTATGTGGTCGCATCAAAATCTTATGGCGGATATTAAATAATATTCACCTAGGTAGGTCTTTGTCAGTGGTTCTATCTGTATGGGTATTTTTTTTTACTTTCTGTCTTGAAAATGTACTTATAAGTACCACTGTTTGTCTCTGCATCACCCAAAGGTTGACTGGTAGAAAATGGCTATGGCATTAAGTCCGTCTCTGTACATTTATGTGCTTGAAGTATTAAATAAATAAGTTGTTTCTTTTATCCATCTATGGCTTTGAGCTTTGGACTCTATAATTTATTTATTTATTTCATACACAACATTACAGGTTGGCCCAAGGCAATAATAGAGCTATAATCTTCTTCTTATCGTGTCGATGGAAAAAAATAACGCGAAAAAATATGCATAGTTTTTTAGATTTTTTGCCCAAAAATTCAACTACAATATTTTTGTAGTATGAATTTGACGTTACAGAAATTGTCTTGAATACTACTTCAAAGTCAATGATTTTAATCTAGGTAAAACAAATTGTAGACGTTAAAAACTAGTCAAGTGCACAACCTCCTCCTTTTTTGAAGTCGGATAATAAAAACTAAATTAAAGCAGTAAGTACTGAATACTTGACAGCGCCTTGCATGCTTTAAAGCTTCACTAACAAATATCTTGTGAGACAGCCCTAATACTCATTTCTTATGAAGAAATAGACCGACGGAATTAAACTCTTGTATGTAATTTATCTTTATCTCAGTATTCTCGATAAGGTTTTAGTATTGAAGATAAGCAACATTTTATTCAATTTAGATCAACTATGTATGAAGTTGGTCTTTATTGAAAAAGTAGTCTGTTCTAATTAGCCGGTTCTTAAAGATTTTCCTGTTTTTTTTTTAGCCGATTCTTAAAGATATTTTTGTTGTTTCAACTTAGATACTTATTTAGGTATCAATTCTTTTATTTTTAGTTATTTTTCTTGACATCATACAAAAAAAAACAGAAACTGTTTTCACTTGCAAACCCCGCAAATCTTACACGAAGAATGTTTTTTCGAGCAGAAAATGCTTACTGACCTGATTTTCTTTTTGGTGGGGAAAACCTCATGGATACTCTTCGCTATGGGAAGGTTAATTTTTGACTATTTTATATGCCTATCCACCAGTTCCAGTCTATCCAGATGCAGCTGAATACCAGTATTTTACATGGAGCGACTGCCTATCTGACCTCCACAACGCAGTTACTGTGTAATACGATACCCTTTGGTAAGACTGGTTGTCAGACTTTTGGGCTTCTGTCTGCCCATTACGACTGTAAAGGTCTACGAATGACAGCCGGGACCAACGGTGAACATCGGACTATTACTGGCGATTTTTTTTTACTGTCTATACGCACTTACCTACCTATACTTAATATGTAAACGAACTACATACAACCATAGTATCATACGTTTACCATAAACAGCCATAAACCGTAGCTTTCCCGTAAGTGCGCGTTACGCAGCAGCGTAAAAGTTTATCGTAAAAAAAGAGCGCGTCATCATTTGAATTGCAATCATAAAATGGCGCGTATTAGCATATACTATAAGAAGTGCTCATTGTCTATTACATCCGTTCGCGGCCGTCAACCTTTGGTAACTGTTATTGTTTTTGAATTAGGAAGACTTTTTGTGTGGTTAGAGGATTTATTCTGTTTTTTTTTTGTTACAAATAAAAGAGATAAGATTGTCTTTGACACATTTATTGATGTTATTTTGTTAGAGGTGAAACTGAACAGCGTTAGTAGGAAATTAAAAGAAGTTGAATGTCGTTAGAAATCTTTGAACTGCGTGGCCTCAAGCGTTGTGTTACTGATACTTATAAGATGTTGCTATACATTTATGATTGCTGTCGATTTTATTAAATATTTTTTTTACTCATTGAACCATCTCACAGTACTTCAATACTTAGGTACTCAAAACATACACATTCTATAACTTATTAAAAATCTCATTAAATACTACAAACGGTACAAAACAAATCATTTTACAAATTACACAACAGTTATTAGATGACAATTTTTCCACCTCATTACTATTCTAGTTAAATGAAAAAAAAAAATTAAGAACCTAAGTAAAATAAAAACTGTACCTACCAACCGTTCTCCGCAATTTAATTTACCAAAGTATTTTAACTGAACTGAACAGAACCAAGGTGGTTAACTGAAGCAGAACCTTCACATGTTAATATTGTAATTAATGGACGCCGTTGAACTCCCATAGCGTGGAATAATAAAAAAATAATTACATATTAGACCCGCTTCCAAGTAAATCGGAGTGGCTAATGTGTTTTGAAAGCGAGAATAATCTCCGGACCGTACGATCTCTGGCAATGGTAAGCAAACGCCTAATTGTTGCATAGATTTACTCTTTATAGTATATTTCAATATTCTAGGCCAAAGAAAACTTGGCATTCTTGGATTCTGTGTAAGATGACATGGCTAGAAAGAGCGTGACTCCTGAGATAACGACTAATAGAGATGTATGAAATAAGAAGACATGCTTATATATTTGGATAAGACCAAGAGGATGATTATACGATATTTCAATATTTAATAGGTAAAGAAGACAGCTATAAACACATAGCCTTAATCGCCGAACCTAGAAACGTGTTTGCAGTTTTTGAAGTTCCCGTGGGAACGTAAACTTTTGCAGCGGACGAAGTCGCGGCCCATTCTCTAGCGATTACATTGGTTATCTGACTGGACTATTGTCATCGTCTTGTGACCCTTTTATCTAGTAATATGATTTGATTTTTTGATTATTTCTTGTTATTAAAGGTGACAACTACTTGCGTTGTTTTTTGTGTTTTTAAAGATTTTTTGATCATTTCCACAAAGGAGAAAATGTGCTAAATTGCAACGTTTTTATGCTTAACTACCAATTTTAAACAATCAACAAGCACTTTAAATTAATAATGAAAATACAATGCCAACTATTTTCTCAAATCGTCGTTTCTTCGTATAAAATTATACACATCCAACAATGGCCAATTAAAACCGGCGATTGTTAATAATAAAACTTCAATTATGAGTTTAAAAATTTTCGTGGTTGACAAAAGGGATGCACAAAATGGCGTGATGGAGGCGTGATAAACAAAGGATGTTGTGTGAGCGTGTTCCGACTACTGATTGGCTAAAACTACGATTAGACTGGTCTATTTCAAGGTCGCCGTGAGTCAGTTTGCATTTGTATATGCATGCCTGATTGTGGGGTCCGAGGTGCGAGAGAAGGCGGATACTGGTGGTGAACAAAGCTGTAAGGATCAAGATCTTGTTAAAAAGTAGACAGTAAATAAAAATAATTGCAAAAAATCTCCCAAAGTAATTCCTAAAGTATTTAAGGCGCGGTAACAAGCAAAAAGACAAACGAACGACATTAGCGTATCGCAGAAATACAGTCCTCCTTATCGATTTTGATAACGGCGAGCCATTAAAATGATTATTAATTAAATTACTATTTTGTACTAATATGACTCGCCAGACCGAATTTAATTTTAAATACTCGATTACGGTTGAATCGATTGACCATCAAAATAAAAGTATTTTTTCAGTTTTAATTAAATTAAAATATAGGTAAATGCACAGCTCAGTGGAATAATTTTTAGGTATTTCAATATTTGACTGAATTCTCCTTGTATCATTAGGTACTTAAAAAAAAATGATAGTTCACGCTTAAAATTTTGAGAATTATGCGACCAAACAAATATTTTTTACCTCTGTTTTACCATTGTTTAATCATAAAATATTTCTGAATAAGTTTTTCCTTTGAACATTTGATAATACACAATTGTTTTTTCAGACTTGTAATAATATGTACCAATACGCCTAATGGTACCTACGCCAAAAAATTGAGCGTCTTACGGTGTCCTACGTTTGGGCAGCGCCTTAAATACAAGCCACCTGCAAAAGGAATGATTCAATTTGAGCTACAATGAGTCATAGAAAATTTCGGACAAGCCATCACTTGATGTAGGTTAAGGCTATCAAAACAGACATTCTTTAAGACCTTTGGAACTAATTCAACTACCTATTGCGACTCTTACTCACACACGAATCGAACTTAAGGTGTGAACAATGACTCATTAGGAAATTAAGAATGGAACCATTCGTTGGAAAGAATACAAAGGATTGACAATACTAAATCAAAGTTATTATGATACCTACTTCATCCGCTCAATCATTAGATAATTCTCTTCCTTCTTAGGCCAATCATTTTATGGTTCAACTAGTTAATTCTAGGTTCTAGACTTCTTGATATTCTGTCTGGCTATCTTATGAGTCGGGCAATTATTTGAATCAGATGAAATCGTCCCGTTTATAACTTGAACCACGCAACAAGTGATTCAACGCGGAAACAGCCGCTGTCCTTGTTTGGCCCATCGCGAATATGCGCGCGGAATTGCACATATTATTCGCTTTTAATTATCATTATTAAACAATGTCCTTCTCGGGTTATGCTGCATTAGTTTCAAGTTTTTTTTCTAACAACATTATCGTTACATGTTATCACCTTATATGGTTCTAAAGTAGTGCAATAAAAACGGTAGCCACTCTTGACATATTCTTGCGAATTACAAAAACTTAATCGTGCTATTTACGTGGATTGTATGCCCTTGAAAATTGTTGTAAATATGTATGGAGATATGTAAATATTTACGGTTTTATTACGATATGTTTACTTGTGTAGAATATTGAATTTAGCTTCGGTGTTAGCGATGGTTGTATTTTAAAAAAATAAACGCGATAGATATATATTTGTATTGCGCATCAAAACCTTGACAGAAATAAAATTGACATTTTAAATTTAAAATAATATTCATAAGCCTAGCAAAATAATAAAAAATAACTATGTGAAACGAACGTTAACTCCAATAGAAAAATCTCGATGTAAAATATAATGAGTGCAAAAACAAAAGGCTTCGCAAGACATATGCCAAATGAAACAGGTTCTGAATCTCGGTAAAGACAATTGTCGGCCGGATGTAGTGCATCTCAACCTCGTGGAGCACTTGATCTCGTATCTGCACTCTTATCTAGATCATTATATTGAGCTTCAAGCTTGAATATAAAATTTTATTGGGATTGGTAATAAAATTCGCGTCTTTTTGTAGTATTTTTTTAGATAGATGTGTGCAAAATTTGGAAAGTAATTATTATTTATTGGCTTCATAAGTTTAAATAAATAAGGAATAATTATTTTATAGAACAATAATAGAAATGGTAATTAATGTCAAAGACATTTTTTGTGTTGACTTCTGAGCTTTGATTTAGTTCAAACCCACCAGTGTTTTATTTTCTACTCATATTTTTACATGTTTTCTGTATTACTGTATGGCACGCAAGAAACTGTAAGTGAGTTGACTTATCCACAAGTTTTTATGTACTCTCGTGACTACGACTGACTATATCAATTACTATAGAAAAAAAAAAGTATACCTACATTATGTGTTACTGGAGCTAGGTAACAAAGTTCTTCATACATACCTCAAATATGTAATTACTGCGTCGCCGGTTAATATTCGCGTGAATTAATGAAACACAACGAGAATGGTCGAAAAAAATATCATAAAAACTTTATTACCATGAAACATTGTTTATCTATATTCCATCACGCCCGCGGCACACGCAACCACGCGTAGCCATGGTCATGGAAAAAATAAAACCCATCGATCAAAACCTATGATAACAATTATAATTGTTGAAAAAATACGACATTAATGCATTACATAATGAATTCAACCGAAAAACATGACAAAGAACAAAAGAAGAATAAAAAAAACTTCTATGACATAGAAGGTTACAGACCCCTGGAATCGAATGCAGGCCATTTGAATGAGGAATTAGAATAAGATGGCAAAAAATATGAGCATTAGAAAGAGCGGGCAACCAGTGTGCGAGGGAGACGGCCGATATACGTGAGACGCGATTGGCTGACCGCTTTTTATGCCTTAGTTCCCCTAATCTTCATTTCGAACAACATCTGCTACGCTAATGTTTATTCGAAATAGTTCTTTAAATTTATAGTATTAAGATCTCATTTGCAATTCCCTAGTTGCGTCTTTTGTTGCTTTTTCGCAGCTATCTATCGCGCGGTCGTTGCACGCAAGTTGTTATTTCAATTTTTAATACATCTCCCATCGAATGGGTTCCTTTTAAGGTCAGTGTTTGTTGGAAAAAGGCCCACAATGTTTTTTAAATTATAATAATATTTTGCTGGTCACCTATTGGTCGGCAGATGGGCATAATAATGGTAGGAGGGATGTTTTTGCGTCCGTCGTTTTAGTTTAAGCGTGCGACTATAAGGAATCTAATTTATTTGTAGGAATCTTGTTTGGAGGAAGTATGCAGTAACTATGAAGATGGACAGTCAAATGAGATTAATTTATGATCACCCTGTATGGTAATAATTTGACACTATGATAAACATGTTTTCCCATGCCAGGATATAAAAAATTACACTTCATGTTTTTTGTTTGTGCGCACTATTTTGTTATTTTTTAGGAATCATAATCAGTCTATAATGACCCCACTGCTGGGACTCAGGCTTCCCCTCTGTGAGAGGGAGTGGGCCATAATCCACGTGAGCCCAGTGTGGGTTGGTGATGGTGTCTTCGAAATGTTGGTTCTAGAACATACCGGTTTGCTCACGACGTTTTCCTTCACTGTTTTTGAGAACAGTGGTGATGGAATAATTTAATTTTTTTATTTGTTTAGGAATACCTACAGCAAGAATTTTATTTGCTAGTTTTCCTATTAAAAATAAAATAACATAAGTTGGTAAGTACTAGTTTTCAAAACGAAGTTGACGCATTCAATGTTCTAATCACAAGTTTCCTAGAACTCATTAGTTTGCAAAATATTTAAAAAACACTAAAACAAGGAAACATATTCAATTACCTACACAAGCTAATAATTGTTAACTAATATTTTTTATTTAAATATTTAATTTACATAGGTACCTATTTGTTGCAATGAAATAATAAAACAGCATAACTTACTGTTTCCAATACAATTGTTAAAACATTTATTTTTTCTGGAATAAAGCATTTTGAAAAAAAATAATAATTGTGTCGTCCGTTTTGAAGTTATATTTAGAGCTGATTTTTCAATAGTCAGATAACTTAAATCTGAAGATTAAATATGATAGTTTGACATCATTTCTATACAAAAACTGTCAAACTGCAATATCTATTCCTCAGATAAAAACTATCTGACTACTTATTAAAAATCAGGCCCTAATCAAGTACCTACTAGATGTTTTATGTAGGCCTGATTTTTCCATCGCTAGATAACTTTAATTCGATGAATAACATTGATGTTTGATATTTTTTGTATAACTTGATGAAAAAGATGATGAAAAATCAGTCTTATGATATTCTCAGAAGAAAGTTTCTCAATTTTGTTGGGGCAGCTTCCAGTCTAACCGGATGCAGCTGAATAATAGTATTTTACATGAAGCGACTACCTATCTGACCTGCGCAACCCATGAGAGATTATTAAAAATATTTTGTGAAAAATGACGAGCGTTTAGCTAATACAAATTCATTGCTATAATGTCACCACTATCTACCAGAATTATCTCCGACGTTTAAAAACAAACCATAAAAAGATAGTCTATAACCTACCTAGACAAATACCTACATGCGATCGAAAGGAAAGATAGAAAAATTACAAATGTACCGATTACTCCAATTAGCTTCACAAGTTTCCAACTAGAGCCGCCCTGAACGTGGAACGAATAAATTATCGATAAAACTGTTCATCGATAGTATCGATGAAACTGTTTCACTAGAGTTTTTGTAAAAGGTTGAGCGCGCATGCTTTGTAAGAGTGTGTGCACACGGAGCGCTTTGTATTTATTGTGTGTATCGGTTTGTTTTAACTGTAAATATTACTTATTTATAATTTTTCTTGTTTTTTTTTTACCTCTATATTGCTGTCAAGAGTTGAAACGCGTTCTAACCGATCAAAGTTTTTTAAGTCCTAATATTGTCATCATCATCATCTGCCTAGCCTTTTCCCAATTACGTTGGGTCAGCTTGCAGTCAAACCGGATGGAGCTGAATACCAGCATTTTACATGGAGCGACTGCCTATCTGAGCTCCACAACGGTAGGACTGGTTGTCAGACTTTCGGCTGTGCTTTCGGGCTTCTGACGACCTGACTCTTAAGTTCTTTTTTGTGAGATTATTTACATTTCTTAAAAAACAAAGATCTCTTCTAAAATAGCATCAAGTCCCGTTACCATTTAAATCCTGAAACCTGAATCCCAACCTGGAAGTACTAACCATAACAGCGCGCTCAACCAGGACCAGGGCAATTCCGCAAATCATTTCGCACTTTAAATGACAATAATGTAACATAGGTAACGAAGTGTCGGAACCCACGCGATCTCATTTACTTCCCCAGACGTTTTTTACGACTTCCACTCAGTTTTACGAGTGCTATAATCAAAAACGAGGCTGATCCGCCATTCTTTTTATATAAGAACTTGATTTTTGAATGAATATTGTTGAACATGAGCGGTTTGCACAACAGCAGTTTGTAGTGATGTTAAGTAGTAGCGTTTTTCTATATATTTTTTTTCTGTTTCTCTGTGGCAGCCCAGACTCTGGATTTGTGTCCAGTTGATGGTAATAGGCTCGCCCCATGTTACATGGGACTTTAATATAACCGGCGAAAGGGTATATGCACTATAAGTAAGTACACCTCTGTCTAACTCTGTTATGTTGGCTTTCAAATTGCTGTTCCGATTGAATTTAGGAAATTTCTGTAGAAAACCTTCATGACTGGAATTTTCTACATTATTCTTGGCTTTTGGGTAAAATTATTCTAAAAACGAATTCGCTGTCTATTTATATATTTTGCCAATAATTAGGACTTTATAGAATAACCGTACGCAAAATACGCACACACATTGATGTGGAGTTGCGGACAGCAGCCCGTCTTACCTATTACCTATATGTAATAACCCATAAAGATGGGTAAAAAGATATTCTAAGCATAAAACAAACATGTAACGTAAATCATTTAACAATTTACCACCAATAAAACGACATCCGACCACACAGTGCTGCTAGTAACTCGCTCAATTTTAAGCGAGCATCCATCTGTACAAAGCATTAGTAATTACAGTAGGTCAGTCATGGTATATCAACGGGTAATATTTTTAAAGTATTAATCACAGGAGATTAAAGTTATATTAACCTATGTTATTACTCACTATTATACTTGTTATGGTTGCCGTAAGATTGACTTAAAAGCTCCGGTCATTTAAACAATTACTTATGGTAGTTTTTTTTTCCAAGATTCACGGTCTTTATTTAAAGTATTTTCTATGACAAGAAAGTAGAAGCTATATATACAGTTTGACTAATGATTACTATAGATAGTTAAGAATAGTATCTAAAATGTAAGAATAACTTGCAGTCTACGATAAAGATTATTTTGTTTTTGTGATTCGCGTAGGACCGATTTATTTATTAAATTCTCTAGGACATGGTTTACCCATGCACCGAATTCCATCAAAATCCGTTCAGCCGTTTTAGCGTGAAAGCGTAACAAACAAACAATCTTACTTTGGCATTTATAATATAATAGCTACGCCCCGCGGTTTCACCCGCATAAGCTTTGATTCCGTGGGAATTAAATTTCATTTTTTTGAACATGGTGTCTTTTTTTTGTCCATCGTATTTTCTTACTAGAATTACTAATGAGATTCTAAATAGAAATTTTATAATCCTTACACCATGAGTTAGCTTATTTTATAACGATTCCAACGTTTTAACTTTTAAACAGCTCCGTTGAATAGTTTAAGAGATATCGTCATTTTAATGGCACGCGGCTTTTGGCGGTAGTAGTTCCATGAATTTCCGTGTTGGCGCTGGCGGATGACGCGGACCGCTAAATAATCGCGTAGCGGGGATTTATTTATTTTTAATACTTTAAGCACACAAATGTACAAAGTTAGGCTATTAATGGCCATAGTTATTTTCAACCAGTCAAACTTTGCAGAGACAACAGTTTTCAATACCAATCTTAAATGGTAATATGAAATTGTCTTCGATTCAAGAATTTACTCGGGTTTAGCTAAACGAATGTTGAATTCTTTTCCATTCGGGTTAAGATCAGGAATCGAAAAAGTTCTGTAACAGCGTGAATAAAAGTTTTCAAAGTCTATAGTTTATGGCCTCATCAAATTGTGTTTGGAATAAACCTACCCCATAATTTTAAAACACCTTACAAACTGGTCCGTGCATTTTAATAGGTACTTATTTCTAAGCAGGTGGCAGTTTTCCACCATTCCAAGACGAAAATTAAAACCAATTACAGATAATCGCATCAATGACATTTAAGTAAATAAGTAGAATCGGGGTGCCAACCTAACAATGTTACGCGTCACTAGACTTCAGACTTGCAAGCAAGAAATGTATAATTTAAGCATTTTCGTACAAAAAATGCAATTAGATTAAATTAATAATCTATGAGGAAGAGGGGACTTTTTGTTTATTTTGTATTCATTTTATGAGTTCCTGATCAAAACTTTTATAAGCAGAAATACTTTAAAAATAAGTAAAGAAAGAAAGTCAAAAAGGCTACGTAAGCTGTTTTTAAAAAAAAAAACTTTGATATCCAAGTCCTATTAAAAACAAAAAAAAAAAACAAGTGAAACCTCCTTGTGGATACGAGGGTAGGTACACACCTCACAAGACGATAGCGTGTTCACTACTTTTTAGAAAATGCCATTTCGAAAGCAAACAAAAACTTATAAATCCTTCTTCAAAAAACTCTAATCCCTAATAACTTGAGCTCAAAACATGACATCAAAGTATTCTGTATTCTGATTCGCGATAGATTCTCACGGTGTCCGCGCCCGCGCATCGATGCGTAACACAACCGCTACCTTATATCATTACTACTTCAAAACTAATTGTACACAATTAGAGCGCCTTTCTTTTTAGATTGCAGCTTTAAGTTTGTGAGTGCCGGTTGCAACGATAAATAGGGCTTATTTTGAAGGAAGAATGACGGAGACGGACTATAAAGTGATTGTTTAGTAAAGTTGGTATTGTTTTTGGTGCCAACATGTGGATAGAAATGTTGGGTTCGGTTTTTGACATAAAGTTTTTTTTTTGTGTATCCTTCAAGAAGATATAAAATAGTGATTGAGGTGGGTACCGAAGTAGTCACACGGTCTACTTATAAAAGATACAAAGTTTATTTAAAACAACGAAGTCTATTTCACATCAAATATTTTCAAAACATATCACAATTATAATAGTTGGCACCATTTTAAACAGACTAATTTTTAACAAAGGCATTGGGAAACCAAGTCTGCGAAATGCTTTCATAATATTATGTATAACTTACAGTTAATCATGTAAAAAATCAATTGAATAGATGACTAGGCCGCAGGTGTGAGTTATGCAATAATTAAACCAGTGAACTATTTTAATATAAGCAGCCATTGTGCCAACTTGACGACACTGCTAGCCATTGACAACAAAACTTTAGCGAAACTATTTTCATTGAAATGGTTTTGGTATTTAAACTACACGATATTGATTTTATTCGCGGTCAGACTATTATACGGTTTCCACGAAACTTTGCGTTTGATACGAATTTTGCTGGACATCCACGGTTCTATGTACTTATATTAAAATATGTTCTGCAATGTGTATGGACAAGATATTTTATGAAAGGGAACTTTGAAGCTTAGTAACTTTTCGTCGTTTTGAAGCTTGTAGATTTCTGTTAGTTTAGTAGGTAACTAAATGTTGATTTCCGTAAAAGCATATTTTCAGAATTTATGTGATATAACTTCAAGGTTTCAGTGAGCAGCGTAAACTTAAATTTTATCATGTTGTTGTTAAACTAGAAGATTAACACACTTGCAACTTAACAATGCGAAGTCACGTATATTTATAGTAATGACATAATAAACACCGATTTCTTTTCTTTTATAATATTTTAGTGCCAATCCAAAACATTCTATAATGTGTCTTAAATTACTTTATAACCGGCACAAAATTAAGCACGCTTCACACACAACAACTGCCTAAGAACCCATAATTTAATAGTTGAACGCAACCATAACTCGTAATTTCAAAATGTTGGCATCACTGCCTAATGACAGTTGGAAGCGCGCGCAAATTCCAAAATGGCGGCTGCAATAAAGAAATGATGGTGCGTTTCGAATCACACCGAATTAACTTCTTTTGTTAACTTGAAACTTGAACTTGTTGTGGGGAAAACTTTGTTTCCGGGTAATGCCAAGGATAATTACTTATTAAGATAAATAAATCGTGAATCATCGAGTGTGTGCGTTGTGAATCACTGTTCTAGGTATAGGCTTAGACAAACTGCAATAAAAATCGTTGATAGACTAATATCTAGTAAACATTACGCAATACAAAGCAAACACGTGATTAAAGCGACTGTTTTTGTTTCAGAATTATCCGTCATTGACTGAGGAAAATAGTACATACTTTGGGAATCACATTTAACAGTTTCGTACGGAATGATACCATGCAATATAAAAAAAATCGGACAATGCCAAGAAAACTGATTTAGAGAAGTTTTGGAAACCATTACTTGGCCACAAGTAAGCTATAATGTATTTGCCGTGGCTGGACACCTACATCCTAGGTATATCTGTGGAAAACTGACATTGTAACTCACATAAAGTTATTAATAAAAGATCCCATACGCCATACTAACTGTCATATGACCTATTATTCAAATTCTAAGTCTATGGTAATAAAACTAGACAGATTACAACGAATCGAATAACAGTCCATCGAACAAGGAATTTAAGTTTAAATGTGACAGCAAAAACAGGAAGCCATTTTCTTTTCCCCCGAAAGAAAAACCCGCGAAACAGTTCACACATCACCAAGCACAACTTACTAAGTCAATCAAAGTACCTAATGTTTTCTTAGACCTAAGACGTAATTTATCTTTCTCAGCGCATGCGTCTGCAGATACCCACAGATTATAGATCGAGGGGTCAAAGACTTTCTATCACCTAAATAGAGAAACTATAAGCATTGTGAACCTAGGAGACATTGGAAAATAATGTGTCGTAAATTCGTAATATATCATTATGAGCTGTTGATCTTTGTCCCTACAATGTTGTGGCTTGAGAAAAACTTAGATTTTATAATTGACCCTAAAAGAAATAAGTAATTTATGGTTTACTACTACAGAAGCACGAGTACAATTAACTTGTGGGGAAATTTCTACAGATATATTTTTATGCAAAGTCGCTCTTTTTACGTGTACTTTTTAAAATGTAAATAGTTTGTTCATACGAGTTTATTTGCTGAACTGTTGCTATAGGTACAGGTATTGATACACAAAATCGCTCTTTTTATGTTAAAAATAAAATTAAAATATAGTTTGTTTACATAATATCTATGACTAGTTTATTTGCTGAACTAAAGGGAGGGTACATATTTAAGTTTCAGTAGTTCGGTGCTTTATTAGAACCGAACTATCGCAACTGAAAGTTTCAGTAGTTCGGTCACACGGACTAACAACCGAACTACTGCTACTGCTGTGGATGATGATTACTTATTTATTACCAGAATAGTACAGTCACTAGGTCTAAGCTAAGTCAAAATAACGAAAGTTTATCATATCAGAGGAGAATTAGGTACAGAGGTTATTGCATGGTTGTTTTTAAATTAAAAAAAAATAAACATCGAATGCTTAATGAAAATTAATTAAACTAATAAAAATGGTGTGTTATACTTATTAAATAGAACATGGTTTTTACCCGTATTCCGTTTTATAGGTACTATAATACTAGCACACAGAAAGTTTATGGGTTCCATAGTTTACGACTAGAGAAAATCTAATTAGTTTCGTGTGTTTGTTAAAATTTTATGGCCCGCTTGCACCTCTAGTGCCTAAATGCATTTATCGATAAACGAATTTAAAACATCGCTCTGTTTTGAAGATGAATTAAATCGATATTCTTCTGCCCTTATAGGGTCGGTGGAACATGTCCATTTCTACAATTAGTCGTCATCAATAGTCACTCTCCAGAACCATCTAGTCGACCCATCACAAGAGAGACTGAAGTTGTGACGAGACAGTGCTTCCTTACCCAAACCGTTCGTTCCACCCGCAGAAGTCCTCCCACTTGGACATGAGTTACCTTGGGTAACCTGGAAGTCTTTAAACAGACTCCGGAGCCAGGTTGGCAGAAGCAAGGAAAACCTGTTCAGGTGGAGATTCATAGATGACTCCGCCTTGGAGTGTAAATGTGGTGCTGTTCCACAAACGATAGGACACTTAATATCGTGTCCTGCGTGTCCTGTCAGCTGCACGTTACAGGAACTGATGGACGCTGGTGATGGCGTCAAACAAGTGGCCTAATCCTGGGCCGAGTCCATTTAGATTGCTGTCGACACGCCAAGAAGAAGTCACTCTCTTTGTAACCGTATCATTTTCACACCGAATAAACAATAAATGGATTGAAGTTAAGTATGATATGGCTAAAAAGGGGTGAATGCTGAGATGTATCGAAGAAGAATACGTGCTGTACCAACCGCAAATAAATTAGGATAAGGGTAAAAGGAGGATAATGGATAGGAAACTATCATTCCTTTGTTAACTCCTCTCTACTTGAAATTAGTGTCTAATTTAATGCTATAACATATGTGACGTTGCCTACCCGCACTGGGCCCGCATGATGGAGGGACTCCGCCTCACCAAGAGGTTACCTGTATCCCAGCAGTGGGAAAATTATAGGGTGATTTATCATACATACATGCTATCAATTATATATATTAGGTAGAGTACCTACTTACTTAATAATACATATATGTTTAACGGAAAATATAATTCTGTGTAGGTACTCCAATTATCGCTTTAATGTTCTAAGTACCTACGTAAATTGGAAAAACCAGCGAGTATATATAAGTAATTAATAATGTACATGTGTACGTAGGTACAAATGTGTTCAAATTCTAGCCAATAGCAAAATAATGTGTAAACATATATGCAGTTGGAAAATATTAACTATTCTAGTAGGTACGTCATTTTGGTCTTTATTTTCCGGTTCAGAGTTATTTGTTAATACCAACTTACCAAGGTTCTATGCAGATCATTTAAATTGCTGTTAGGTACATGAAAAAATGACGTGACTGAAATCTATAAAGTATATTCTGTCTGACTGGCAGTTGTAGCCTTAACTAATGATGATAGAATCTTGTAGTAGGAACGTAGATAAAAATGTTCCTCTGAGGGTGAAGAACTCTTCAACGGTAAGAAAATATTTGTCGAAAATTAACTTTTAAAATTGAATTTTGTGTTTTTGTTTAAGTATAAAAATATAATTTATCAAATGAAGTTAAGGAGATATGTTTATTTGGTAGTTTCTGCAAAGTGAAAAAGAGTGAAGTTTTGAAAAACAAAACAATACTCCTATCCCTTTCAGTCCCAAGTGACATTACATAAACGAATGACCTTCGTTTAGCCGCACGGGTGTCAACAAAACTGCGCGTAGATAAAACATAGATACAACGCATTCGTGCCGCGCACGTAACTATGTGCCTGTAGTGTGTCATGGTCGACTCACATGTGCTAGGTATACAGCTGATGTGTTTTATTAAGTTGGGACAGGATCGAAGCGAGTTGAGCTCAAGGGAGGACTATAGATTGCTGTGGGACATTTAGGCAAAGGTTTTGACCAGCACCCTAATTGTGAAACACAATTTGAATCATTTTGAAGCATATTGCTAATCCATTGCTTCATATATTCGAAAAATGTGTCTGCTCAACAATGTAAAAAACGCAATGAACGTTGTTGATCTGTCAAAATGGAACTCATTGCTACTAATAGTGTGTTACGCAATTACCCCGTAGGCCCTCCATTCGTCTTAATTATTACGACGCAAACTCAAACTCAAAACTCAAAGCATTTATTTCAACTAACCATTTCCAGGCACTTTTGAATTGTCAAAATTAACTAGTCGGTCAGGTAGTCAGAAAGTTGAAGCTAGTTGCCCATTCCAAAACGTTGATCTCTTGGAGAAGAACGGGCAAGAAACTCCAAGGACACTCTTTTAAATCAGGATGTTACAAAATCCTGGGTACATTATTCTTGATGCAAAAAAATATTAATAAAAAAATTATTGTTTATTATAGTTGCATTATTCTTGTTGCAGTGCCTGCGTAGCCTTTTCCCAACTTCATTGGTGTCAGCTTCCAGTCTAAACAGATGCAACTGAATACTAGTATTTTACATGGAGCGACTGCCTATCCGACCTCCACAATTCAGTTACTAGGTAGCAAGCACGTTATCCATTGGTAAGACTGGTTGTCAGACTTTCGTAACGACTGCCAAATGCTGGGTTAACATGCTTTCCGAAGCACGGAGGGGTTTTAGAATTTGAATCATTATTATTATTATTTGTTTTATTGAAATGGTAAAAATAGCCTTAGAGACAAAAGAAGAAGTAGAAGATGAAAAATCTTTGCCTGTAATTTTAAAAAATTCCGTGCACTTCAAACTAACACCATTGCTTTTAAAATATAAGCCTTTGATTATTTCCCCTCCTTTTTATATAGCTACATATTATTATTATTATTTTAAATCTGTTAGATAGATATAAAATATAAATGCAAGTTGTATTACAAAGTAGACTGAAAATAAAGTTCCTTGGTACTAAAAAAAAAAGTTAACGATTGGAACACAAAAATGCTGGAGATAAGTAAGTAGTTACGGCAATATTTCTTGGATGGACAGATTTACCTACTAGGAGCTTTTGAAGCGAGGCTAGATGACTTTTATGCCATCATGCGCAAGCGACGTGCGTCTATGCTGAGGCGTTTCGGGGTAGTCCTAAGATACTTGCTACATTGGCGGATAAAATTGATGGACCATTTATTAGACACTGGGCGGATAGACATGATGTGCGCACAGACGTCCATGTCATAAATTAAATTATTATTTACTAACAATTAGACTAAGGTGATACAAACACATAGGAAACTTGTTTTTTAAATAAAAAAGACGTTGCCCCACACCAAGAATTACTCCTGTATCGTGGGTGCGTTTACAAACATTTAAACTGACATACACAAACAGCCAGACCCGGAACAACTACTTGTAGGTCATACAAATATTTTTTCCGTGCGGGAATCGAACCCGCGACACGCAGCGCAGCAGACAATCGCTTATCCACTGCGCCAACCGTGCCGTCAAAATCTTATCTTTGGTCTGAAATAAAGAATTTGATTTGATTTTGATTTTACTTATGCCTTAATTGATGTGATGTTCTTCTAAGAAGTCAGCCTTCATCGAATACGTAGTTACAGACTTAGCCCTTTCTACTAAACATCCTCATGAGTTATACTATAAGTAATGGAATTGTGAAGACACTTTGAAATCAATGGTGGAGAGTGCTACGAGATTTCGTACACTTGGCTACGACCAGACATTTCGTAGCTGGTAAAAGTCGTAGAACGTTCTAGAATGTTAATTTGAGAGGATTTGAATATGATAATGTGCAGGTCAATGTTAGACACCATTTTGAAAGATGTTTATGATCTAGAACTGTATACTGAAGGTTATAATTATTAAGTTTTCCGTACCTAATAACTACCTAGGTACCTACTTGTAGGTGAACCGTTGGAAGTCTACATAATATTGTTATTCGATTTTGTGTGTTTTAACTAGGTTTTATTAACGTTTTCCTTCCGGCTAACCGTTATAGTTTTAACTTCCATTGAACCGATAAGTTAGTACTTTCTGGGGTTATCAAACGAACATTGTTATTACGAGTATTAAAATATAGTAATAGGCAAGGCATTGTCACTCTTGCAACGTTTTCAATTAATTTTCCCTAAAAATACTAAAAATCAAATTAAAAGATTTGTTTATGATATGTGGAATTTTGGGAGCAACCATTTTCAAAAATTTTTTTTTTCTAAAAATATTAAAAAAAAACAAAAATTATGAAACTGATAATAAAAATACTCCTAAAATAATCAAAAAAGTAACTCACGTTTATAACCACCATGCGCATGCGCCACGAAAAAATCAAACAAATACCCACTATAACATCTAAACTGTAACTATTCTATAAATGTACAAACTAATATAGGAACGCCCATTTATCATACCAAAAGCGACCAATGCCATGTCAAATGACTTCACAAATTATTTGCCGTCACACCTCCACAATACACTTCTGTAACACAATTCCATAAAGTTCAAAATCGCTTGTGAAGTTCGTCTAAAGTTGTTTAGATATCCGTGTCGGTGTGTTGATTCTAATGACGCACACAGGCGTGCGCGCGATTGCCTGAATGGACGCACACATGTGCAGTGAATGTCACGAAATCCAGCCCGTTTCTAGGTTAGATCATGCGCGCGCGCGTGTGCGGTAACCATGAGGCTGCGCGGACAGTTTTCGTGTTTTCCTTCTATGGTTGTAGTACCTACGTGATTGGTTCGTTAGATTTCTGTCGGTGTTTTTGTAATGTCAGTTGATTGTTGATAATGTAAGTTTATTTAAATAAAATTGAAATTATAACCATATTAAGAGGGACGGCAGTATAAAGCTATCTTAATATATAAGTGCCTACGTTTTGTAAGTAGGTAATGGGAAAAACGTTTTAAAATGGCGAGTAAAAAATCCAATGACTATTATTCGTTTTCTAAGAAATTAAAGTAACTTACACAGCCTTATTTGCTTGGTTTAGCGGTCTACCTACTATATACAGACTAATTAGGATGAATAGTGCCTAGATAGCATGTCATTTAACAACACAGACCTCGTATTCTATTCCAGACGTCACTTGCGTCAGTATTTCAGTAGTAAGCCTGGTTATTAAACGAAGCTTATAAGTTCTTAATCTCAGATAATTTACATTCCATCCACTTAATCAGTTATCTACTTTACTGAAATGAATTCCAAGTTGATTTTTGAATGAACATTTGTAACAAAAAGGTCATAATAAGTTTTTGGTTGCAATGGAATTTGTTCTTTGTTTAGTATGGCATTCAGTTTGTTGTTCTATAACTTAAAAATGATCTCACATTTTTAATTCAAAAATATGTGGTTAAAATTCTACATTAAAAATGTAAAAAGTCAGCAATAATAATGTTATTTGGTTTAAAAGGTAGTTCCAGAGATTAGTGCGTTCAAACAAATAAACAATCCTTCAGCTTCATTATTAGTATAGATTGCTCTCTAATTTCTGTTCGATGATTTAGTGAAGGCCGCGAGAATACGCTGGATGTGAGATGCACAGAACCACTACCTAATTGCGTAACACACTCTCAATCAGAATCTGAATCGTTTTGAAGCAAATTGTTAATCCATTGCATCATAAGTTCTAAAAATTTGTTTGCTCAACACGTAAATAACGCAATGAATGTTGTTGAACTGACAAATTTATATCCATTGATAATGTGTTACCTACGCAATTGCCCCGCTGGTCGATGTGGCGACGTTCGGGGGAGGCGTACCTATGTCCCGTGTTTGCAGCTAAAATTACTAAAGAAAAATGCTCAAATCGTTTTTTTTTTTTGTCATTTTCCGTAAGAAAATAATCTCAGAAAAAACAAACCTAAGCTTGTTAGGAAAGGCAGTAACAAGGGCACCTTTGCCAACAATTTTAGGTCAAAAAGGATCAAACTGGGCTAAGTCCTGGTCCTGTCTCACAAGCCTCCGCCGCATGGTGTCAGGCTAGCGACCTTGTGCGCGAGCGACGGCGGCCTAGACCGCGCTCCGGAGCGCTTTATTTATTCGCTGCGCCCGCGCATCAGGCGGTTGTTGGCGCAGACAGATCTTATAGCTAGTACCAATAGCGTAGGGATGGCGAACCTTTTGGTATCTACGTGGCTATTTAACGAAATACAAAATGCTTTTGGTAGAGATGGGTTTGAAAAGTGTTAGTGAGGCATTTATAGGTAAAATAGCGTAGGGATGGCGAACCTTAACATTTAAAAGTTTATTGAAAATTAAAATGATTTAGTGAGAAAATGCATACATAAACTCACGCTTTCTTCCCATGGGGTAGGCAGAATCTACATAACGCCCCCTGCTATGATCCTTGTGGTCATTTGTGAGAAAAGTTAGGCAAAAATTAAAACCAAAGTTTCTGTCACACACAAATTATTTATGACAGGGAGTTTATAACAAAAAATAGATCTAAATTAAATTATACAAGCAATGCGGTGTCCAGAATTTCTAGACTTATGTTTGCTATCCCTGATACGTCTAGTTACTAGATTTTATAAGCTGTTGAGCTGTGTAGTTTACTAACATTCAATCACGTTAATATTAGGTTCAGCAGTTTGTTTATGGTCTATCACTCTATCTACCGGGTCTATGGTCATAGGTTTTTGACCAAGCTATTAACCGTTAACTCTCAGATTTTAGAGAGTTGCAATGAACGGATAAATGTAAGAAATTATTGAAAATTGAAGGGACTAAATTACGGCCAAATTTGTAGCTGTAAGTGGTCAATGACAGCAAATTTCTAGCGTGATATTATTATTGAAGTTTGAAGATAATTCGAAGATATTTGACATCGACCAAGCCGCAGTTGGCCCGCGTACATTATGCTCTATGGATGCATAGAATAGAATCGATTATTATTTAATGTTGCGACAGGTAGATACAGGTACGACCTGACCCGCCGCAAGGGGACCAATGGTGCCCAGACACGGGGTCGTCTGGCGCCCATGTGCTAGTGTGGTCCCTGGGGTGGCCACGGCGTGCTATGTGTTCTGGTGCGCCGGTGATGGGGAGTACTCCCCAGAGGAGGGTCCGGCGAAGGACAGCCGCGGCGGGTTCACGGATGAGTGCTAACGCGTGCCCGTGTTCTCGCCATAAGCGAAGGAGTAGGACACCGTGGAGTTTTAGTGGGTTAGAGTCCCACATAACTGCACTATCTCCCCGTGGTAGTGCAGTATGCATGAGCATTTCTCCACGTTAAAAAAAAATAAGGTAGGTACAGATCAAGTTGATCAAAATTAAAAAGGGTCTCTGTAACATACTCCTTGGACATGGTAAGATACTAAGCTATGTCTTAATGTCCACCATCCATTTTGAAGGATTATTCCTATTATCCATTGCTTCATATGTTAGAAAAATTTGTCTGTTCAACAACTGTTGTGGAACTGTCAAAATGGAAGCCATTGGTACTGGATCGTGTGTTACGCAACTAACCCGCAGCTGTAGATGTGTCCTATATGAGGTGATAGTGCTTAACAACATCGATGAATAAATAACCAATGAAATTAACAAAGTAATCAACATAAAACCTTTCATTACCAAGCTTGTAGAGTTGATTTATAATAACAATATACAGTACTAAGTCTTTCAAATACCTTAAGAGCTAACCCAAGAATGTCACAAAATTACATTCAAACATATTCTGACATTAACGGCCCTCAGTTTTATGCTAATATGCCCGTATACCTTAGTCTATGGGCACCAGAACAAACAATTCCTCAAAATAAGTGGGTTCAGCAGAGTTATTGGTAGTTAACACGTCATTAAGTTTGTGTTGAACGGTCAACTGAGACGAATTGATTGTTTAAGTAATTAGTTTTTGTGTATGAATGAAATTGTGGAGGATTTAACGAGAAATTTAGAGAATGTCTTTGGATGTTCAATGGTATATGTGAATATGCACTAAAAATGGATGACTTAAAGCAGGAGTGAGTTGATGTTTTTCCACATAATCTACCAGAGATTGGAGATCTTTTTCACTTGAAAGCAGTTCTTTAACTCATGATCGGTCCAATGACAATTAAGAATTATCTGTGTTGCTACCTAATTCATACTAATATTATAAATGCAAAAGTAACTCCATCTGTAGTCTACTTACTTACTTTTTCACACCTTAACGGCCGAACGGATTTAAATGCAATTTTGCAAACGGATAGATCATGACCGACTGACCTCTAAGCGAGCGAAGCAAAAGCTAGTTAAAAAATATATTTATTCATGGATTACTTTGTCAATTTGTATAAATTATGCGACCTTCCCTCAAACGGTTCATTGTTCTTAGGAGGCCCTGAACATGGGTGTGATAGATCTCTATTATCGTGAGTAGCAAGGGTGACCCTGTGCATTAGCAGTCAAAGTGACCTCTGTGCATCCATCAATAACGCCGTGGAACTGTCGAAATTTTGGGACAGCAATATTTTAATAACTATTGTGGCAGCGACTTAAAATGGTAAAGGAAAACATCGTGAGGAAACCGGCATGTCCAAGAACCAATGTTTCGAAGATATGTGACATCTACCAAACCGCATTGGGTCCGCGTGGTGGATTATGGCTCACTCCCTTGGCAGCAGTGGGAACATTAATAAGCTATTAACCGTGGAGTTTCTTGCCGACTCTTCTTCATAGGAAACGACCAATTGGAACCGTGCACCTAGCTTCTGACTTTTCATAAGTGCCCATGTAGATTTAAGTGAAATAAAATTTGATTTTGATTTTGATTTAACATTATAGGCATTTTGCTAAGCTTATGCAGCGACACGAAGTAGAAAATTACTTGCCCAAACATCGAACAGCCTAATAATGTAGGCATTCTTCAAAATCCAACTAGAAGTCGTTGAAAATAAGTTCACCCAAATATAGCTAGCGATAAAATCAGCTCGTGATAGCAATAACACTGTTGACCACAACAATTAACAGTCGTTTATCAAAATGACAGATAGAAGCTCGTTAGACTAACGTGATGCTATTCAGGTCATTTCGGAGTCATATTTCAACGTCACTTTGGAAAAAAACTTGTGCAAATTAGGAGGAATGGTTGGTTTAGTTTTTTTTTTAAATTGGTCTTTGTAGAATTGGCGTTTAGATACTTATAGCTTTTTTCTGGGAGCAGATTTTAATTTTGGGAGTAAAGATACCACATTTATAGAAGACTAGCTGCGCCCCGCGGTTTCACCCGCGTAAGTTTTGATCCCGTGGGAATATCGGGATAAAAAGTATCCTATGTGTTATTCTGATGTATAAGCTATATTACTGTAAAGTTTCATCAAAATCCGTTCAGTAGTTTTCGCGTGAAAGAGTAACAAACATCCATACATCCATACATACAAACTTTCGCATTTATAATATTAGTAGGATGGTCAAAGAAGTCTGCCAGAAAAAATGCGTACCTACTTATGGAGTAATCAAAATAAAGAGTCATTTTTTGAAATCCAACTGGTAGTTCCATGAGTTTGTTTGTTTGAACGCACTTATCACGCGTGCGTTCAAACAAAAAAACAAACTCATCGGTTTTTTTTTGCTTTCAATAACCCAATTCTTGAGAAAGGCTATAGGATCTTTAGCATAACGCTAAGGTCCTTAGGAGCCAAGCAAAAACAAAAAAAAACTGGCAGAAGCTAGTAGTAAACACTAATGATGATATTTATATGGCAGCAGATTAACTTTTTATGGACAAGCTTTCAGTAACTGGAGTTAGGTATTAATTTGTAAATGAATTTCACTGATTTCTTTTAATTTTTTAGTACAACTTTCAATCTCCAATGAATTACCTACGTGGTGGTTCTGTGAATCTATTAATAAAATAGATTGCTTATAACATTACGATCAAGATATATTATTGTTAAGATTTTACGATTGCATTATTGTATCGTTTTCTCTGTTAATCGACATTTAGAACGATTATTGTTAAAATAGAAAGTGCATTTTAAAGTTTTCGCACTTTCTACTAAAATATTTTAAACTAAAGTATGACGTTGCTAATTTAACGTAACGTTAAAGTAGCGACGTTTTATAGTTTCTATGATGATATGTAATATGGAAAAGTTTAAGAGCGGTGCCGTAACGTTCAATGAAAGTTTAGATTGCTAATTTTATAAATAACGAATTAGTGTTGATCTCTCTTTAAAATTTGCGTAAAAATATGTACCTGACTATCATGTTTCATAGTATCCATAATCTTACAGTTAACAGTTAACTGTAAGATTAAAAACATGAACAAATATTACAATGAAAAATGGTATCACAGAGTAAAGTAGAGTCAATATTTTTAGGACAAATAAAATACACAAACAGAAACTGTAGGATAAAGGAAAAAATTTACATTTCAATTTTAAGCATAGACATACATAGTTAATGAGGGGCTTGTGGCTAAGTAATAACTGCCGCACAGGTCTATCGATCAGGTTAAGCTACGCTTGCCGCGGTTGGTCCGTGGATGGGTGACCATATTTACGTACCAAGACCAGCGGCGTGCCTCGGAAAGCACAGTGATAAAATCGTCAAACGTACTTTAGTATAATTAAGTATATATTTACGGTATTAACTACAAGTACCTTGACACAGATAGTGACATCACTGAAGTGTTAACTTTTAGTTAACACGAAACCTTTGCTGAAGGTAACTAGAACAACCTTGTTGTCATCTGGTGGTTAGTGTTTTGAGGGTAGGCAGAGCTCGACAAATGAAGAGATACATACTCCAAGTGATTATAAACTCAAGTAGATACAGTCACTACCCAATTTTCTTTCAAAATCTGAACTACGCATTCAAAATGAGATTGCGTGGACAACTGAAATGAAAACTTGGGAGCCTGTTACACTGTTTACTCTTGAACATGCTTCTCTATTTCCAAATCTACAATGAACTGCTAAATATGGATACTTCCATGGTCATTATTATTTTAAAATCCTATTTGGTTCTTTAGAAATGCATAAAATCTTTTGGAAACACTGCATAGCAAACAACTTAGGTACTTATGCATTGCCGACGGGAAATGGAACCCGACGGCTTAAGCTTTATAAAAAAACAGGACTTCATTCGTCAAAAATATTTTTTAATTCAGTAGCAGTACCTACTTTAAGCAATAAAATACATAGAAATAGCTCATCAAATAATTTAAATATAATTAAATATTATTTATATTAACGAGTCCAGTTTTACTTATCAAATTATAACCATACATAGACATGCAGAATAGTTCCTATTGTATGTATGCCATCTAAATTACAAATAGAAATGTTAAAAAGATTTTGAAAATGTTGCTACGCCTTGCTACGCCGTGGCAGCTTCTTTTATAGAGAAGAAGCTACGCCGTAGCAGCTTCTTCTTTCGCAGAGAAGAAGCGTAGCAACAGATCAGACGAAACAAAATAATCGTAGAATTTACCCAGAACATAATTTATTAACCTCGGATCTCTATTTTATAACCCATAAATGATCAAGTAAACGAACCCATAGACTAAATTTACAGTTACATAATAAATACGATGGAAAATTAGTTACCATTCCACATCGACAAAATGAATATGCCATGCCATTTAGTGACATACAACCGTATTTATTGAACTGTTTACTGGTTCGACCTTCAGCGAATCAAGATCTGAGGTTAGAATTTTAAATTGTGCTATTTTAAGTCTGCTAGCATGATGGGAATTGAGTATCATTTATTTCATAAAGGCAATCTAGAGCTACCGGTTTCTCATAACCGTTTCACGGATCTGTCTACAGCGATTGGTTCTAGTTTTAGTCATTATACTTTATAGCTTACAGCCCCAAAATTTTGACAACCAGTTAAACTAATAAATATATAATAAAATACTGATATACAGCCACATCCGGTTAGACTGGAATCCGACCCCAACATAATTCGGAAAATTCTAGGCATGTGATTAATTATAACAGCTTACCTATATGAAATTTGACTGCAGATTTACTGATCAGAGATGAGAAAGAATGTCTTTCATCTTATTATCTAAATAGATATATACATAGATAAGTTTCCTCTGAAGCCTTCTTCTGAAACTAGAAGTTAAAACTGTAACTGTTGCGACATTTGCCTATTTTAGGCCTTAACCCTAAAAACTCAACCACGTAGACCTACCTACATAAAGAAGCGAGATAATTCTTAAAATATCGTCTACGAAGAAGTATATAAGTATAATTTTCTAAAATCATTAAGTTAGAAAATTTGAAGAATAATCTAGCATACACTCAAATACCTAAGTACTAAGTGATGCCTCAGTTAAAGTGATCTCATAGTTTTGTAAACGAGGTCGACAGCTTTATGTTCTACGTAAAATTATTTGATCATAGAACTCTTACCTATATTTAATTTAAAAATCATTAGCAAGTTAGCTACGCGATTAAATCAATCAATGTGCCTGCCTTTTCGAAACTATGTTGGGGTCGGCTTCCAGTCTAACCAGATGCAGCTGAATACCAGTATTTTACATGGAGCGACTACCTATCTGACCTCCACAACCAAGTTACTGGGTAACACGATACACTTTGGTAAGACTGGTTGTCAGACTTTTGGGCTTCTGACAAAGATCGAAAGACAGTCGAGACCAACGGCTTAACATGCTTTTCGAGAAACGGAGGGGTCTCGATATGTAATAGATGGTCACCCATCAACGAACCGACCGCGGCAAGTGTAGTTTAAGCTTCGCTCGACCCGTACGGCTGTTATCATTTACCCACAAGCCCCTATCGTATTCGTATACGTGGCAATCATCAGCAATTTCAAACTTAGTACTTAAATAAAGGGCATCTAAAATTTTCCTGTAATCAATCTAACTTCCCTAACGAAGTACATAATATAAAGCAAGGTATACAAGAAACGTAAGGAAATAAACGAGATGTAATCTCTCAACAATGGACACTAAAATGTTCCTGGCATATAATGTCTATTGTCAATCTAATAATTCAAGTAAAATACGGAAACTGCGAGGATCGCCTTGCATTCACCTTGTACAAGCCGAGAATGCAAGATTTCTTGATTTTTGCAATATTTTCCTGAACAGTTTTCTCAAGGACTTGTAATTGAAATATTTGTGTCATACTGGAAGTGGAACAATACTAAGTTGGAAGATGGTTAAAAGCAATTAAGTCTTTTCTTGTTTACTTAATTAAACTAGCGACCTGCCTCTCTGCTTCGCACGGTTTTTCTTGACAAAACGTTGAGAGTTCCTTATTGTGTGTAAGTTTAATAACTATCTAAATCTGAACTAATATAATAACAAAGAGGAAAGATTTGATTTTTTTTTATGTTTGTTTGGTACACACGGCTACACATCAAGCTATACATTTCCAGTTTTAGCTGACCTCGCATTGTATAGGTTTTTCGTACAATCAGAAGTCAACTTATACTGTTTTTGTACAGCTTGATGTGTAGCCGTGCGTACCTATTTACGCCGAAACGGCTAAACAGATTTTGATGAAAGTTGCCACATGGGCAGACCATGACTTAAATTAGGACATAGGATCCTTTTTATCCCTATATTCCCACGGGATCGAGACTTATGCGGGCGAAACCGTGAGGTTCAGCTAGTGTTATATACGTATAAACTTTCGAAATAAATTGTCTAAATGATGATGAACAACGCACCAAAATCCATTGCGTAGTTTAGAAGAATGACGTGGTTATACAGACACGATAAGCAACTATAATGAGTAATATTATGTATATATTATAATTGTGTGTAGTACCTACCTAGTTAGATACTGCGATGCCAACCCTATTACTGATGAAAGAATCGCGTTTGTTTGTTTAGTTCGTCTTTACGTCTAAATTACTGAACCGATTTTGATGAAACTATATATGAAACTATAGCATAGGGGTAGCTTGATATTCAAAGAAGATTATTAAGTCTTTTTCTTTGCAGAAAATCGAGAATTTGATTCACAAGTGCAGCCGAGGAAACAGCTAGTCGAGCCATTTATTTCATAACTTAAAATAATCCCTAGCTACATGAAACATAGGTATTATATCAACGAGGTTGAGTCAAAAACACCACATTTCACTATGTAGGAGCCTGTTATCACGACTGATAAGAGGATTAACTCGTCTCCAACTAACTGATAACGCGTTTCATTTGGATTATACTCACTAAATGCCGCTTTTAACTTCAAATAGTCATAAAAGTTATTTGTTTTGTTTAAAATATAACCTAGATAGGTTTAGTTCTAATGGGTTTTGCTTCTCTCATATTATACACAAGCTAATATAGATACGCAAATAGTTTATGCTGTGATGAATAGGATAGAATAAAGCTACGGCTTCCTAAAATGGCGCTGGCCGCCACAAAATGGCCGTCATGAAAATGTCAGTGGGGTTTGACATTACGGTGTCAAAAACGATTTTTAGCAATTCATCTATGTCTATTCATCAGCGACTGCCTATCTGACCTCCACAACCAGTAACTGGGTAACACGATTCCTATCGGTAGATGGTAATTGTCAAACTTTCGGACTTCTGACTACCCGTAACGTCTGTCAAAGATCTACGAATGACAGCCGGGACCAACGGCCTAACGTGCTTGCTGAGGCATGGAAGGGCCTCGATATGTAATGGACGGTGACCTATCCACAAATCGACCGCGGCAAGGGTATCTCAAGATTGGTTACAAGACTTTCAAGCTTCTGACTAACCGCAACGACTGCCAAAGAAGAAGGGAATGCATAAAAGCATAGCCTATAAAAACATAGAATTATCACCTGTTACAGTTACAACAACGATTGATTATTGCAACAATGTAATTACCTACATACCTACCTTCATTGAGCACCATAACTACCCATCAATTATCTATTAGTTGGGTTCACAGCCAATGAATGACATAGGATTCTATAGTATATCAATCACCGTGTTTATGGTAAATGTCATTTTATAGTGTTAAAAGTAGTGATTTAACATTGTGTGTTGCTACTGTGTTATGGATTATGTCAGTTATATAATGTGTTAGATACAACGTTGTAATTATTTATTACAATGTTTATTTATATGATAATTAAAGGTTGCCGCAGCACAGAGCAGTGGAGAGGTTAATGACCGGTTACAAAAGTCAGGATATGATTAGAAATACTGATCTGTGGACAATGACAAAACTCCCCGACATACTCAAGCAAAGTGGAGGTGGGAGGATGCGCGATAAAATGGGGAAGTGGAGCAAAAGAGTCATATAACGGTCCAAGAGACGGCAAAAAAAGACAACACATACGGTGGGACGATGAATTAAAATTGACAGCAGGACCAAACTGTGAAGACAAAGTGATTAAGAGTCATTTTAGTCTTTTATTTTTATAGTTTTTATTAAGTTATGTGGCAAAGTAATAAAAGCAGCACGGGTCGATTGCTGCGCTTAGATGGGTGACTATCTGTATATAACAAGACCCCTCCGTGGCTCTGAAAGCACGTAAAGCCGTTGGTCCCGGCTGTCATTCGTGGATCTTTGACAGTCGTTACGGGTCGTCAGAAGCCCGAAAGTCTGACAACCAGTCTTAGCAAGGGGTATAGTATTACCCAGTAACTGGATTGTGGAGGTCAGATAGGCAGTCGCTTCATGTAAAATACTGGTATTCAGCTGCATCCGGTTAGACTGAAACTCGACCCCAACACAGTTGGGAAAAGGCTAGGCAGATTATGAGTTTTTATAGTTTAAGTGAAAATGTTAGTACTCGGGACTTCACTGAATTTGTGAAGAATATCGTACTGTAGTATTTGTGAATGGACATTGATTTTATATTAATGTTACTGTTACACTTACATTGTCATAGTATTTTACATTGTGACTTTTCCCCCGAGCTTTCTCTATTACCATATTTCTGGCTATAAAGTCGGTTCCAAGGCTTTGATTTTCTGGGAAATAGACTCTATGTCAAAGATTCAGGAAGTTTTGCTTCGTATAAGAACATAGTTGTTTATCAAGATACAAATGCCTTACCTGCCAAAAACTAGCTTAAGAATCTTTATTCATTCTTAATAAATTCAGCCTATAAAATTGATCCCACTGCTGTGTGGGACACAGACACATATCTCCTCTATTCTTATTCATAAAACTTATAAATTTATCAATTTTTTTTTTTTTGCTTTAGTGTAAATTATTTCATCACCACTGCTCTCAAAGCGGTGAAGGAAAACATCGTGAGGAAACCGCCATGTCCTAGAACTAAAAATTTTAAAGACATGTGATATCTACCTACCCGCAATTTGCCCTCGTTGTGTAATACAACCAGGTGGTCTATATCCCAACAGAACATTATAGGCTGATTATATTATGTACGAGTAAGTCTTAAAAGCTTAAACAAACTATAATATACGATGTTAATACACTCCCTGTACCCTTACGAATTTTTCAGTAGCAAAAAAAGTGTTTACAAAATTTCTTTTCACTTTTCCACTAAACACGAACCTCTATAAACCTCCAACATTAGTTTAGCTATCTAAATTTAACTCACAGATCGCTGTGGAACTAAATAAATATGTAATTACATACATATAGGGTATTGGTGTCGAGGACCAAGGGCGAGACCTTGGTACCTAGATTATTTTACACTTCTCTTGCATATACCTATGACACACAAATACATACGCCGTTGAAAACTAAAAATATTAGGTTTTAGATTGAAAAAGTTTGTTTGTCTCTAGAGAGGGGTTTCTAGGTTTCTGGGTAGAGTTCAGTTTCTGGGTAGAGCTTGTTACTGTTTATGGTAAATATGGGTTCGTTGTTTATTTTTAAGTTTCAATGCCTTAACATCATCACGCCTTGTTCCCTGTGGGGTTGAAAATAGGTGTACCAACACCCAAATTTCGCCAGTCATGTTTAAGTTCCCTGTAACAGTTTGCCAAGCATAGAGTTTCTTGCCTGTTCTCCTCCACAGGAACCTACCACGCTTTTTAATATAAGGCAACTAGCTTCATCTTTCTGACTGACCGACTACTTTGACAATTCAAAAGTGCCTGTAAATGGTTTGATTGAAATACATGCTTCGTTGTTTGAGTTTGGTGAATTTGATCGATATGGATACGTGCTTATCAACTTGGTAAAGAGCTACCTGAGGAGTTATTTCTGGAAAGCTGCAATAGCTTAATTGATACTAGGTAGTCTACGTATTCACCTTCAGGAACTTAGTTGGTAGAAAAATATTCAAATCAAGTGTTTTTCACTACCTTCACGCAATTAAATTTCAGACCTTAATAAGCCGTAAACCTTCTTAAAGTTAGAATGGTAACTTGTGTACTTCGGATACATTATACTTAGTACTTATATTTCCTATCACTATCCTTACCTATATACCTACATACTATAAAACAAAGTCGCCGAAATGTCTGTACGCGCATAGCTTCCGAATGACTGCACCAAATTGGATAATTCTTATTTTGTTGTGTTCGGTATTGACAGAACAAGTTTTGTATGAAAAAAAAAATTAGAAAATTCGAAAAAAATGCACCCGTGCGAAGCTGGGGCGGGCCGCTATAGTTTACTTTATAAAAACATTTAAAAATGGTAGCCCACCGGTATCGGGAACAGGGTTCAAGCTGCCGGCGGTCAGGGCTCCAGAGACAGGAACCTCCTAACAATGCGAGCCGTGTCCAGAAGTACCGCTTTCTGAATCAAGCCCTTGATCCAGCCGCCCAACGAGAGCCTCCTCAGGTGTTGATCGAGGTTCTTGGCTATTAACCCATTGGTTGTACTTACATTATTATTAGTAACACTCAAATGTAGTGTTTTCCAAACGTTACCTACTTACGCTTCAGTTAGAACATCCTATGTGCATTACAAAACCTATTTCCTGCAATTGCCTTCAACAACTTGTTCAGAATTTAAAGTAGGTAATACTTGGTGCTCTTCGATTCTGTGTTCATTTAGAAAATTTGTTTTAGGAAACAGTATTCTAGTCATACATATTTTAAAACTACGCGCCAAAATGTGACAGTTGTCTTTGCTTGTTGTTTTTTTTCGAAGCAAGAGTCGACGAACATTCATCCTTGTTCACAATTCAAATTAAATTAATTGGTCGCACAAATATCTGCGCATTCCAAATAGGGCAAACCGAGGCGGAAACTTTTGCCTATTATTACTAGGTAAACTGACTAAATCCTGGCCAATTAGGTAATGTGTTGATTCTATCAGCCAACCACAGAGTAGGAGCGATGATTAATTCCTATTAATCGGATAAAATGGCGGCCATAAAGGAAGCCATAACAATTGTATTCGTGTTGTCAATATTTCTTGTTTTTTCAATACATGGTCTTTGACGTCATGTTATGACGATCCATTGGGTGTTATTGTCTATGGAAATAATAGATTAGGGTACCTATTATACCCACTTATTCTTGGCTAATACCTAGGTATAATTTGTGTTCCGACCTTATTTTCATTATGAAAAAACAATACCTATTGGCCTTTGCTCATTGAAAAAATAACATCTCTGAATATAAAAATACAGTCATAGGTATTTACATGCAAAATACGTTCAATAAAATATTCTAGCACTACGATTTCTTATTTCCTTGAAGGATGCGACAAATATTGACCGATTTCACATTAACATACAACGCACACCCAATCATATTACCGCCATTTTGAAAAGAAGGTTCTTTATCGTCGCCAAAAGTCAACATCGTTACGGGAAAGCGCTTAGATACGGAACCGTTTGGGCCGTTATCTAACCGTGAAAAAAACCCAACGCCCGCCCACCGCACTACTTGCTTACGGTATTTCGAACGAGCAAAAGAGATAGATAACGGAGTTTTCCGTATAAAAGAACGGGATGGATATATTTTTATGCGTGCGTCCTCAACGCTGACTCGGTAGTTTGTTTGGCCTAAATGAAGGTTTTATTATATTAATTGCTTCTATAGTGAATCTGTATGTTTGTCCATTTTTGTTTTTGTCGAACTAAATGGATGTTGATGTTTTCGTGTTGAATAGAATTTAATTGGTAATTAGACCTTCCTGTTAAAGATAATATGATTTAGCATGTTTTCCTATGTTGTTAGTTTTGCTATGCGGTAATTAAGTTAATAATACTGCAGAATTAGGTACTTAAGTTCTATTTCATATCTAAGTAAATGTACCTACTTAACTGTTATGATTGCTCACGATTATTTTTGTGACGTATTTTTTGGCCCACGTGGCGTGGTGAATTACGGCCCACTCCCTCTCACAGAGCCTGTCCGAGCAGTGGGAACGTTTTATGCTGTATATAATGTTTTTTTGGATGAATCATGAATTCATGACTACGTTAAGAACACTGTATTGTAACTTTAAAAATCGCAAAAACTCTTTTGATGTTAGTATAAAAAAAATATAAAAGGCACTAACTTATTCAAAATATATTCATGACATTTATATAAAATACGTGCGTGAATTCCAGGTAAATTACAATATCCAAACAAGAAGTATTTCAGATGAAACACTTGAATAAACTCAAAAACTTTAAGACGCTTCTCATCGGAACTTCAAAACATATTTCATTGGAACTGTCTTAAGAAAGTTTATTAATTAAAATAACTGAAGCTATGTTATTAAACTTATTTGATATTGTCTTCTTTATTTAATGACAAAATACAGTTTTTAACAGGTTCAAGAATATCTTTATGGGCTCTTTCTGTGGGTTGTGGAGGCAATTGGCCAGAGATTCTATTTATTTATTTATGTACTTACACAAAAAACAGGAAAATACAAAAAGGTAGAAGAAATGGTCTATTTTGTTGACCATAGACTAAATTAACCAAAACACACTTTATATTTTCAAAAAAAAAAAAAAATAAATAAAATGTTTAATCCACTCAATCTACCTCTTGTTTTTTAAGTGCGTTCTAATTATTTTTTTATTGTTAAAAATATACTCATTGACCTGTCAAACCATACAGCCTTAAATAAAATGGCCAGTTTTAAGACCTTTGCCCACCCCTACTACCATTTTTTTTTAATCAGCACAACTTGACAGCTCAGCTTTTTAAATTTTCATTCTGCCAAAACACAGACACAGCTTTTAATTCACAAAAAGCAACGTTCAAAAACGTTGACAAGCCCTGGTATTTCACCATTTTTAATCATCACAAACTGGCAAATATGTAGCAGTACCTACATAGTCAAAAACATGTTTTTTTCAATACAAAGACATGCCGCAGTCTGATTATTTTCACATGAGCTACTTTGCCATGGGAACCCGGCAGAGCTAGCCAAATTACTGTCAGTATCTTTTATTGTTATAGTTTTTTTATAGAGTTGGTATGGCAAATGAAATGTTTTGTCTCCAGTTAGACCTGTAGATCGATGCAGAAAAAAAAATTTTCACTTAGGGAGTTTCCAAGAATTGGGAATTAGCAGAAAGGAAAGGAGACCAGAAGGCCAATTCTCGTAATTTAAAATGTTTAAAATCTAGTCGCAATCTCATCTCAGCGACAAACAAATGTGAAAAACTTGTCAAAATCTAGGGAAATTATATGTATTTTTGACAGATTGAGACTGAGATCAGACTGTGAACGTTCTTAAAATTACGAGAATTGCCCCTCTGGTCTATACCCAGAAGTGGGTGATTCCAGGCTGAAATGAAGATGATGATATGGGTGTTTCTTTAAAAAGTACCTAGGTCTTATGAAACATAAAGATAGTAAGAAGTACGACATTAAGTTGAATTACGTAACAAATTTAACAACTGATAAACCATTTTTATTGCAACAACTTTCAGTGTGCATCTACTTACCTAAGGCATTTTCATTTCAGAATTTTGGGACCCAATTTTGAGTAGCCCATACTCAAAATTGGGTACCCCAGTATATATCGATAGGTAGGTGGTGTTTTCCAGAACTAAAACTGGCTAAAGAGTAAATTGAAAGCAATAAGATTGACAACAAATCCATGGGTAACAACGATAAGATTATTGATATAGAAACTGGTTATCCAAAACCAACGCAACTAAACTTCACAGATCCCAAACCACTTATTATAATTGATTATCTAATTGCACGAAACAACATAATTTGGTAGTACAATCTCCTATTTAATGTAGATAATCTATCACCAACATAGGTACTATATTACTGTGACATTACTGACTAACAAGCAGAGTCCAAGGTCAACTATAAGTAGACGGATCTTAGATCTAAACTACGTATCTACACATAAAGGCATATATCTTGGATATAAACAATTTGATCTTTGCATAAACTATTTGATAAGAGCAATAACGTGGTTGGGTTATGATAATGATGGATAGGATTTAGTAACTAAGCCTAATCATCAGCTTCTTCATCGTCGTGGCTTAGTAAAAGGCAGTCAGAGAGGAGAGAGTCAGGGAGAAGGGAGTTAGGGAGAAGGGAATCAGAGAGGAGGAAGTTAGAAAGAAGGGAGTTAGAAGAAAAGGGAGTCAGGGAGAAGGGAATAAGTGAGAAGGGAGTCAGGGAAGAGAAGAGCGAGTAAAATAAGGCACATCTTTAGAATTAAGAGAGCAGTTAAATTTAAAAGACTCATCTGAAGAACTACAAAGAAAAAAGACGAAGACAGAAGATTTTGCTCGCCTACCAAGTCGAACAACATGTTCTTTGGTAAGTATCTCTTTTCTGCAACCAAGCTACATTGCTTGCAAGTTTGCAAAGAAAGCGATAGATGATGATAATAATTTCAGCAGCACCTATCTTACCACCACATAATTATTTATTCCTCAATTTTCATGATTGCACCTACCACTGTTTGTCTCTGCATCACCCGAAGGTTGACTGGTAGAAAATGCCTATGGCATTAAGTCCGCCTCTGTACATTTATGTGCTTGAAGTATTAAATAAATAAATAAATAAATAATTGAAAAATCTAAGAACCATCCAATGAACTAACCAAAATTAAATTAAATTATATCATGTCAAGTCTAAGGACCAACTTAGAAAAGTTCTAGAAAAACAATTATCTGTAACTAACCTTACGTTGGCAAAAATGCTTTTTGCAAAATTAAAGTTTTTTGATCTCGACTGTAGCTATATTATAATTTCATAGTTTACTTAGCATCACAATCGTTTTTTTTTTTAATTTCATTATTTGTAATCTTTTGTTGGACGAGAACAACTGCCGACAAACTTATAAGCAGTTTGGTAGACTTTATGTATGTCTTTGTGACTTCTTCGTCAACTGGCGAGTGTTAAAAACACTGATTTTGAATAAATAAAAAAACATTGCTCGCAGAACAGATGACCGTTGGAGCCGAAAAGTTCAGGTGCCCAAGTCTGCTATTTTTATAAATTTATCATTCCAATACGATCCCATTGTCATTTTGCTAAAAGTTCGTAATCTGCTAAATTCATAATGGTCGATCATTGGTCGGTCAATGGTCTGAGAAAAACTATGCTGGATTTCATTTATTATATCGCTCACCTAGCAGTATAATGACATCTACTTTTCCGCTTTTTTGTAAATGTGCCATTATACTGCTAGGTGAGTGATATATTTTTACATATTACGTATTAGTGTTTGCAATCTAAAGTAGTAAGAAGTTCGTAAATAGCAATAAACAGTACTTACACATTTATTAATTTGTCATTAGGTATGTTCGACAATTTTATGCCATTTCTTTCAATGGAGTGTCAGTGGTTGACCATTGGAAAGTCATAATGACGCCATTATATTAGTAGATTACCAAACTTGTCAACATCAACAATTATGAAATCAATGATAGACCATTCTGACACTATTGTAATAGCAGACTTAAGGCCCTGGAGTACTGACCGCGTATCAGAAGACGTTAGAAGGTGGACTGATGACCTTGTGAAGGCCGCAGGAATCCACTGGATGCGGGAAAATCATGATGATGACTCCATTCTCTTCAGACCAAGGATATCCACGTGGATTTTTGAAGACAAAAACTGGGACATTTATGAATGATAAGTTAAAACGAAACGTTATGTAAAAAATCATAAGCAAATCCAGGAACCCCAGCTAGTACTTCCATACTACATTTTATAAAATCAAAATGGCGGCGCAAACGTCAATATTCAAAGTAATTTTCGGTTTGTAACTGAGCTGCACTTGACTGTGATACGTTATCAGAGTTATCACGCGTGATAACAGCCCGTATTAGCATTTTATCAGCTTATGTGTTACTTATGAACGTTGGTTAGGTATTATGCTGATAAAACTGTGTATACCTATACAGGATTATTGGTAAAACACTAACAACCTTACAGGACTGGATTACTAACATTATAAACAACAACTTTTGTTCTATGACTTTTACAAAACATAGTAGGTAGTACATTTGCCAAAAAAAAATACCTTTAAGATTTTGTTGTTCTATCTAACCGCGGCTCCCGTCCGCTGAATTTTGTACTAGACACAGCAGTTTGTTTACCTAATAAGTGCATTCTTTTGCTACGCGTAGAGTTGGTAACAGAAAATCGAATATTTCAATTCGTTGGGATAGGATTTAGACATAACTGGTGAAATATTATGGGAGTACCATATGTAAAGACGCCAGCACAACAAGCTACTACAATCTGTCAAATTTCTTCAGTAGATTTTCAACTTTATCGCTAATGCATAAGGTTCAAAGTTGATTGGGAAAATTTTACAGTTTCGGGTAGCTTGATATGCTGGCATTTATACACCTCTGCGTAACCCTTCGGGCAATACAGGCGTGCTGTTATGTTCAGAAGTTATAGTTTCAGTACAGACGCCAGTACATCATCATCATTTTGTAGCTACCCGAAACTGTCAAATTTTCCCAATCGACCTTGATCCTAATGCTGATAGCGATAAAGTTGAAAATCTATTAAAGAAATTTGACAGATTGTAGTAGCTTGATGTACTGGCGTCTCTGTACAAGCAGATTTAAAAACCATCGAACATTAGCACTTCTATAAAAAAGCATCATTAAATTAACCCTTACCCATACGATAACACACAATTTGTTAAAAATATCAAAATCAAAATTAAATATTCAGTTTCATTTAAAAATACATCACACAATACCCTCATTTCTGCATAAAAAGTATGTCAGTGCTCTCGAAATAATTTCAATAATTCATTAACGATACAAACAAATAAACGGACGGACGAAAAAAGGACAAAGAGTGACACATACATACATACAAGCAATATAATATGTAGGTATTATAATGTAGAGGGTACTCGTAAGGATGTAGCTACAGTGAAAGCGATGCGAGAGAGATAATAGCATTTAATCAGCCTATAATATTCCCACAGCTGGGACACAGGCCTCCTATCTTGAGAAGGAGTGGGCCGTAATCCACCACGCGGGTCCAGTGCGGGTTGGTAGATGTTACATGTCTTCAAATTTTTGGTTCTAGGACATGCCGGTTTCTTCGCGATATTTTCCTTTACGCGTTTTGAGAGTTGCGTTGATGTAACCAAGGGTCGAGGATAAACTATAGTTAGGGGTCTATAGAATTACTACTTACTAATACGTATAATAAATTATAATTTATTGTATGCAAAATATATGTAACCAAGATAACAGATATAGCCCGAAAAATTGCCAAACTTAAGTGGTAAAGCACATTGCTCGCAGAACACATGGCCGATGGGTCCGAAAATTTCTGAAGTGGTGACCGCGTACCGGAATTAGGAATAACAAGGGTAACTTAATAGACATTTTCATACATTAGCGTTAAAATAGAATACTGTATTCAGTGTGTATGGTATGTTTAGAAGACAATAAAAAGTTAGGTAATGGAAAAATATAAAACTCAAAGCTACAAATAGCTCACACTACTACACAAACCTAATCAAAAATAAAAGCTTCGTCCATGAACCTTCACGCCAATTGAACTGGGTCAGAGCAGATATAATGTTCACCACCAACATAACTTTACAGTCGGCAGTGGCGCCACTGCAACGTCAAAAAGTCAACGAAGTGTCAAATTCTATACATTTGAATTTAGTTCCGTTTTTCGCCGTGTGTTGAGTTAAGTTGGTCGGTATATTATTTTGTGATAGACCTTCAGCCTGATGTATATTGTTATGATAATGTGCTTTACCGTTTTGTTGAAGCCAAATGAGTAATAAAGACGAAAGATCTCACTAATACTATAAAGGCGAAAGTTTGTGTGTGTGTGTTTTCTTCACGCTCAAACGGCTAGACCAATTTTGATAAAATTTTGTATGAAGGTAGCTCACACCCTGTATTAACATATAGGCTACTTTTTATCCCTATATTCCCACGGGATCGAAACTTATGAGAGTGAAGCTGCGGGGCGCAGCTAGTTATGTTTTATTTGTCAGTAGGTATGCTGGTTGGTGGGCAGTTGGTGGTTGGTGGTAATTAGTGGTTAGTTGATTGGTTAGTGGTGATTAGTATTTGTTTTTTTTTTTATTAGGTCTATTCATATAGTGGATAACCTTATTTGTCTAAAAATCTGCGAAAAATATTGATATAAAAGTATTAGTTATAGGATAGTTACCACAGTTAACAAGGCTTATTCATTATAGCATGGTTTAGTTGGAACAACTGATGGCCAGTAGCATTATCGACGTGAACCCACTTCCATAACAGAAAATTTAGCGAATCTGACAAGGAATAGATTGGAAATAGTGAATAAGAAGAGAACCACCAGATATTTCTAAAAAGTGTTCATAACGAACATTACAATAAAATTCATCATTTATCTCTAAAACTCACTTAAACTTACAAATTGGCTTAAAACTCCGAAACTACTTTGGAAATAAAGCAATTCACAAGTTCTCAAAAGCAACACCAGGTCGGTTCGGTGTATATTGGTAGAAAAATGTCTAGCTAAAGAAAATGAACTTTCTTAAAAAGTAAAGTCCTGACCTACGAAATTACTTCCTCGGACAGTGCAATAAAACTCTTTGGGGAAAAGGTGGGGCCCCAGACTCGGCGGGAACGGAGCGGTTTAAATATTCATGACTGAAGTGTGGTTGGTTTATTTATAAAATTAGTAAATGTGGATGGGAAAGAAATGATTAGCGACCGTTTAACCATACATGTTTGACGTTTTAACGTCCTTTTACTTAAATTAACGTTTACAAATAAACCTCATAATGATATCCCTTATCATTATGAGGTTTATTTGTAAACGTAACAGTGACAAACACAAAACGTAAATTAGTTGAGAAGTCTGTCTGAAGACTTAAGACTATGCCGACCGTACAGTGGCGCCCTCATCGTTTGTTTGGTTATTTCATACAATTTAAAATGAAAATGCAGAAAATAAGCACGTTAAGTTGTGCTTCACAAGATTATACGTTAGTATTATTAGAAGCGGTAGTTTTATATTGTTCACTTTTATTATAATCCTTAAAACGGAATATAGTGGCCACTGTTATCCGTTTTAAGGATTACAATAAAACTAAATAATTTAGAACTATCGTTTCTAATAATATTAACGTATAATCTTGTGAAGCACAACTTAACGTGCTTATTTTCTGCATTTTCATTCTAAATTGTATGAAATAACCAAACAAACGATGAGGGCGCCACTGTGCGGTCGGCATAGTCTTAAGTCAAACCTCATCGCGGAAACGTTATGAATGAGCAACCCAGAACTTTTTGTTATTACACAGTATTTTTCACGGTAATTAGGTATTTTTTGACTTTTTATTCTAAAACTCTCAAACCAGACGGAAAATATTAAATTTTATATCGCAAAACTCATAAACATCAATTACGCTTACGAGCACTTAAATATTATAATTACATGGGTACTTAATGTACTTTAAAGTGATTTTATATAATCCAGGCTGTATATTTTATCATTATTTATGAGGCAGTAGAACTTAAAACTGATTTTGTGGCGATAAACATATGAAACGGTATATGTATTTTTTTAAATATTTTTTTTTTACTTCGGGTGCATGGACCTTATTTTTATTTTATGCTGGAAACGTAGCAAAATATATATATCGCTTCGGAGAAGTTAAATAAAAAGAAAAGAGGAAAACAAGAAATTAAGACCTGAGCAAATATTCTCTATGTCCTATGATGACACAATGAATGAAACCGCGCGAAATGAACGCGAAGTTGGTGTGATTTTCTAAGGAATTGACGTGGTTTCGAAATAAGGAATCATTGAATGGGCATAGTGAATAGGGCTCTGCGGGGTAATTACGTAACACACTAACAGTAGTTCAATAGCTTTCATTTTGACAATTGAACAACATTCGTTGCGTTACTTACGTTGTTGAACAGACAAATATTTCGAACTTATGAAGCAATGGATTAGCAATGTCCTTCAAAATGATTCAGATTGTGACGTTGTTAAGAAAAATTACCATTTGATTGATTCAAGATCACGGTCGACACATTTTTGTTTCGGAGCTGTCATATTTTTATTACTTTCTTTCTTTTTCTAACAGACTTCAAAAGAAGCCTCCTTTTTTTGAAGTCTGTTAAAAAAAGTTAAAAGTTCTCAATTCGGATGTTGATATATATTTTTTATGTATATTTGGGCATAACTCCGCCATATATAGACGGATTTGCATAATTCTTTGTTGTTCAAAAGAGGTTTATTCCGAAATGGTCCCATTTAAATTTTGTAAAGATCTGATGATGAGTTTCGGAAACAGACAATAGAACTCTTCAAAAATACCAGTAAATCAACAGCGATCGCTGCTATCGCTTATGTATGCATTGTTTACGCAATCACACAACACAACACCACGCCTGTACCCTATAAAGAGGTACGCAGATATGTTCAATAATAGGTTTTTTCCACTTAGTTTATATTGATGATGTTTTTAATAACTTCCTGTCACTAATATTTACAGAGCAAGTAGTGTTAAATGAATTTCTGTGGGGGTACCTACCTACAACTAAAAAGTAAAAATTAAAAAAAAAACAACTGACTTACAAAAAAAAAACTACAAAGTGAAAAATAACTTTAGTTTCGGAAGTCGGGGTCAAAAAACGAAAATGCGGAACCAACTACATCGACTTCCGAAATTAAAGTAATTTTACACCTTGTAGTTTTTTTTATACAAACAGTCGATTGATTTTGGATTCTGAAGAACATATCTTTTATAAAACATCAATCTAACGCCACATTTTTGCTTTGAAAATATACACAACAACAAACTAACTCTCATAATCCTACCCTACCAAGATAAACCGCAACATTAATATCAATAAGCGATTAATCGCTGTCAGTGTGGCCCTCCCCTAACGGGGGAACAAGGGTCGCTGGAGGAATGGGAAGAGCGGTCAGGGGGAACGAAGGGGGAGGGGGGCGGGGAGTTCTAGGAGCGTAATTGGGACTTTTTCTTTGGACTTCAGCCTTTTGTTTTGCAAAGTGACTTCTTTCTTATGTCGGGGAGCCGGCAATCGATTGAACGAAATGAAGGTTTAAAACTATTCGAAAGTGGTGGAATATTTTGTTGAAGTTCACGCGGAGTTTGAGTGAGTGAATGAATGAAAGTGGAATGTTTTTGGAATAAGTGGAATTGTGACGGTATTAGCATATCTTTTATACTATGAGGAGCTAAGTACAGACGTCAGCACATCAAGCTACTACAATCTGTCAAATTTCTTTAATAGATTTTCAACTTTATCGCTTAAGCACAAGGTTCAAAGTTGATTGGGAAAATTTGACAGTTTCGGGTAGCTTGGAAAAATTGTATAGTTTTTAATTTCCTTGAGGGTTCTTTAGTGTTAGTAACAGTATAGTACCTTAATAGTTGTAATACTTAGTGTATTTATAGATTAATTCTCATTTCATCTCAATAATAAATGTCAAACTTTTATTGCTGAAAAGTGGTGTCCCACATAACCATATGTTTCGGTTGCTTGCCTCCTTGAAAAGGATATAAATAGAGTGCTTTTCATCCCTAAACAAGTCTGTTGCAAACTCATTGGTTGTGTTGAACTTTTTAGAAGATTTTTATAGTTTTTATTTTAATGATATTCTTTTTCTCATTGCTTTTTTGCTCGCTTGTATCTGTCAAAGGTTTGTGTTTCCAATTTTATGTTTTAATATTAATTTTTATTCACTAAAATCCTTTTAACACATTGAGCTTTAGTTTTATTTCATTCTACCAGCCACTTGTCACATTCAGTCCATTTCAATTACACCCCTTTATTTATGAACGTTGTTTATAGTTACCTAAGAGAAGTTCAGATAAACGTCTAAAATGTCGCAGTCGCTAGGTAATCATTACTTAAGGCGATTACAGGACCTAAACGTAAAAAAAACGCAAGTTTTAGAAGCAATAAAATTACTACAGTAAACAAAATCAGAAAAATATATGATACTAGCTGCGCCCCGCGGTTTCACCCGCGTAAGTTTCGATCCCGCGGGAATATCGGGATAAAAAGTATCCTATGTGTTATTTTGTTGTATAAGCTTTATTGCTGTAAAGTTTCATCAAAATCCGTTCTGTAGTTTGTGCGTGAAAGAGTAACAAACATCCATCCATCCTCACAAACTTTCGCGTTTATAATATTAGTAGGATAGTAGGAAGTAGGATTCTTCTGGATATATGCTAGGTAGATAGTCTGTTGAAAACATAATACAACTACGATACAAAAAAACACGATACACGATACGATATACGATAGAAAAAAATCACGAAGACACCTCTAAAAACTTTCTTTTTACAATAAAAACCATACTAATATACATACAATCATTCTGATTTTTTGTCAGATTATTCTACAAGCAACACACTGAAGCACTAGTGTTGTAATTTTTTAGTCCAAACAATAGGTTTTTTGTAAATACATAATTGCTTAATATTTTGCAATAAATTACCAGCGTTGTGTCATCGCGCTTCTCTTTCTTTTGTATGCAGTTCGACAGTGACCGCGCTTTAGGTCATGTAGTCCCCTTAACGTTAAGCAACGCATATAAATAAACTAATTCTTTATCGCCATAATATAACCATAAAAACACATACCCAGGTACCCACCAGCCCGATCGATTTTCACAAAGGTTCATACAAATTTTATGCTAATCTTACCTATGTACTGAATGTATGTATGGTACGCGAAACAATATCTATTGTAATTTAATGAGCCGATTCGGATGCGACCCAAGTATTCTAATTCTGAGTTCATTTTAGTTCGCAAGAGAGCTGGAGTTAAGAAACGAATTTTAAGATCGAACGTTGATTGTGTTTTGTTTTTTTTTTTCTTGTCTGTCTGATAGTGTATCTCTTCTTTATATATACAGGGTGTCACTGGAAGTATGGATCAAATCAAATAGGGGCGTGATCTATACAGGACGTGATCTATACAGGACGTGATCTATACGGAGGATTTGATCTATACTTCCATACTTCCAGGGACACCCTGTATAAAAGACTAGCAGCGCCCCGCGGTTTCATCCGCATAAGTGTAGATGTTAATTGAAGCTATATTACTGTAAAGTTTCATCAAAATCTGTTCAGTAGTTTTTTGCGTGAAAGAGTAACAAACATACAAACACACTTACAAACTTTCGCCTAAGTGTGATTAGTCGCCTTTTTATTAGTTAGTACCTAGTAAACATATCCCAAATCACACTATTCTCTTAACACCTACTGAAAGATGATATGGCTGAATACTTAAACTACCGAGATGACGATTAATAGAGTAGTATGGAAGAAAAAAAAATGTTGCGTCGACCAAAATAAATAGTGATAAGGGCACGAGAATGATATAGAGAATGTAAAGATTAAAGATCTACACACACAAAAATACTGGTATGCAGCTGCATCCGGTTAGATTAGACCCCAACATAGTTGGGAAAAGGCTAGGCAAATAGATAGATAAAAAGGTTTTTTCAGTGCAACAAAAGACACAATACAGTTACTAAAAAAAACATCAAAAAAGGTGAAAGAAAAAAAACAAAGATTAAAAAGATAAATTGACCCATAAACACCTCATACACGATACATCTATAACGGTCGGACTGGGCGGTGTGTGTCTCATGGTTGCACCAAATAGGAGTCCAGCTCAGCATATGCCAGGTATAACACCTGACGCTGGTATTCTGCTGCAAATGACACACTATACACACACACGCGATTATACAGGTTGAAATTTTAATCACCGTTGTCCTCTTAAGGGGTCATTGTACTCATCACTATGAACAACTTCTAATAAGGGACCAAACATGAAATCGCGAAAAAAAATCAGCTGTTCCCTGCATTTTGACGAATTATGCGAACATAAAATATGTATATATTCTAGAATGATTTTGGAGTTCAGAACTTTACCTGATAAACAGCAATATTCAAGCTTCTATATGAGTGCTAAGTGTCTACAGACTCCTCTGCAAAATTCCCAAAAACAGTAAAATAACATTCGTCATGAAAATCAAACTCAAAATCTTTCATAAGTTTAGAAGGGGTAGAATCCCGTTATTCTTCTACCCCTTTTTCTTCTTATTTTACCGTTAAAATAAGAGATGTAATTACTATATCTCATAAACTATTATGAAATTCCAAAAAAAAAAGACATTATCGTATATTTATAACTTGGACTTTAAAAGAGAGCATATCCCCTGAGTGTTTTTTTATTTATTCTCCGTAATCAGTCAGCCGGCGCCATCTAGTTTTAAAACATTGACGTGTAAGAGTGTCTTAAAATATCTACTTACAGAAACATTTAATTTCATTAGGCTTCTGAGAAATGATTTATAATAATTTCCATACATTATGAACTTACAAAGAGAAGTCTCAAGCATCATTAAAGGAGGTAACACACCTGGATTCTGGCAGACAGGCGCATCTGTTCTTCTCTGATTACAATGTTATTTGATGAGGGCTTGCATTGAGCCAGATACACTGGTGTATGTAGGGCATTGAGAGATTAGGGCTGTGAGACCTATTATAGATACGTAAGTATAGCATCTCAAGGTGTTGAGTTTATTTTGATTAGAGCATTAAGCTTTGGCATCCTAAGAAAGCGGCTGGATTTTCACACAACGTTTTTTGACACCTTAATGTAAATACTGGTGAAAATGAAAGATTTTCATGATGCCGATTTAAATATGATGATCACCACTCTTGTAGGAAACTTTAGTTTTAACAATCAGAAGCGTGAGGTTGTCAACAAATCGATGTTTTACAAAATGCCGATAATGTGGATCTTATTTAATACTAGCTGCACCCCGCGGTTTCACCCGCATAAGTGTCGATCCCGTGGGAATATCGGGATAAAAATGAGCCTATATGTTCATCCAGGGTGTCAACTACCTCAATACAAAATTTTATCAAAATTGGTCCAGCCGTTTGACCGTGAAGAAGTAACAAACATATAAAAAAAACACACAAACTGTCGCCTTTATAATATTAGTGTGAAAACGACAGACAGGTGACAATTCGACAATTTTACAAGTTGTTTTCATAGTTAACTGCTTTATTAAACAGCACCTATCGTGAAAATGTGTCCCAACCCGCACTGGGCCCGCGTGGTGGATTACAGCCCACTCTCTCTCATAGGCCGCTGCCTGAGGGGCAATACTACAAATTTCCCTACATTTTGTCAAGTTTTTGACATTTTTTTGTCGCCGAGATGAGACTGCGACTAGATTTCGAACGTTTTAAATTAGCAGAATTGGCATACTGATCTCAGTCAGAATCTGTCAAAAATACCTCTAATTCCTCTACATTTTTGACAAGTTTTAACATTGATTGTCACTACTTATGTGTTGAAGATTTCAGACAGCAAAAATTCCCATTAAGTACTCTCAAATACCTGGATTAATTGTTTTCTCAAGAAAAACCTTTTCGACCACAAGTTTTCCATTTCCAATTAAAACCAAGTATTTTTATCTTCTCTACCCATCGCCGTCTCACATATGGTAAATATACGAGCCTTAATATTCTTTGTCCCCCTCTCTTTCAGTTCTTATTTAGCTCACGTTCAATTATTAAACCGTTCTGATCTAATTAACAAATGCCAATTTAGTGAACTGAATTGAAACTAGGGAATGAGTGGAGATGAATTTGTGCTAAATATTTTGAAGTTTAAACCTTGACTTGTTGTTGAAAAACGTGTCATTAAAACGGGGATTTTATCACTTATAACGACCACCTACTTACCTAAGTACCTACCTACCTATTACCTATGTCAGGGATGGCGAACCAATGGCACGCGTGCCATTAGTGGCACGTGAAAAAATAATTTGGGCACGGCATCATTTCAAAACTGCAGGTATCAACTGCATTAGTCCTACACCAACCGGAGGTAACCCTTTGGTGCACTCGCTTAATGTGAACAGGGACAATCGTCAGTTGGTGTCTCATTTCATTAAAAATATCTAACAGGCCTCTGCGTGTTGCTGTTGGTTTCGGCCCCTCGTCCTACGCCTTCCAAAGGTCTGGAACCCCAGGGTCTCGAGAAATGTTAAGAGATATTAAAAATAATAATAACAATGCGAAAGTCTATCGTTTTTTTTCAGTAATCACTAAGCCAAGATTGTTTGTTGGCACGTCATGGCTGCATGAAATGTTTATTTGGAAAATATGGCACGTAGATGTAAAGAGGTTCGCTATCTCTGACCTATGTTATTATATTATTATTATATATTGCTTAATTCTACCAGACACTGGCTAAAACTTTACAGGTAGATAATCATATAGTGTAAAGGAATGATCTTAAAGTTAAACTTGCAAAGGTTATATTTGTCAGTTAATAAACCTCAAGACTTTTTAAGTTAACTGAAAATGAAATGAGTATTTCTATTTTCTTTGTCATAAAAACGATGATTCTACAAATAAAGCTGAAATATACAGCCATATAAAGCTAGCAACTTGAAGGAAGATCGTAAAAAATCGAAAAAAATACCTTTCAGAGGTTCCGAAAACCAAAAGAAACGTAGTATTGCTTAATTCTACAGAGCATCTCCTTTTTCTAAGACATTTATAAACCAGTCCTGCTACAATTACATCCAAATTACATAATATATAAACAAAATTAGCGGAACAACGACTCCATTCTTTCCGCTACTTCACGACGATTACGGCCGACCGGAGAAGTCGCGGTAATTGGAAATATAGACCTTAGTTAAACATGTGATTATTGATGTTGGACTTGTGGAACACATGCGCCCAATATGTTAGTTTATGTGCTGTGGAGATATAGACTTGAGATAGCTTCTTGGAGAATAAGATGGTAACCATAGAACGCCATAACGTAACGTAGTGTAAATGGCGACCGAAGAATTTTATTAATTTTATTTTATTATTCGAAAGTTATGGATTTAGTAAAAATAAATATCTTTTTACAGACGCCAGCACTCAATCAACTTTGAATCTTATGCTTTAGCGATACTTAAAGTTGTAAATCTATTAAAGAAATTTGACGGATTGATGTGCTGCGTCTGTACCTAAATTGAAATATCTAATTTAAGGGTGTCGTACATACTATAAAACTGGACAACTTTCTCCATGGGACCAATATCGTAATCGCAAAAAAAATATCAACTGTCCCATAGAAAACTTCAATACCTACTCGACCTAAACGTATGGGACGGCTGAATTTTTATTCGCGATTACGATGATGGTCCCATGGAGAAAGTTGTTCAGTTTGATGGTCTCTACCACACCCTTAAATATGGCTGGTCATTAAAAACTTACCCTGTATATTATCCTATACCGTCCCACTGCTGGGCAAATATCTCCCCTATATTTCGCCATTCACATTTGCCAGCTACCTTTCCCGGGCAATCAGTCAGGAAAGACTCTAGACCATTGCGCCAGGCGTATAAATTGCAAATACGTAATCATTTTATCAGAGTAAAAGTCTTTAATCGTGAATCCGCCTGAGCAAGCGTGGTGAAAATTCCTCATGCCTTCTTGGTATGAGAAAAAGCCTTTCCCTGCTTTGGGACAATAATAGGCTGGCATTTAAACGGTTAGCAACAAAAACCTAAAACCGTTTAGTTGTAAGATCTCTTAATAATCGGAACTGCACACTTCTGATAGGACTCGACAACATAAATTAAACATTTTAAAAACCCTAGCCTGGGTTTACACATTTCCCCCCTTATTTATAAACGTTGCTTAAAGTTAAAAGACGTTAAAACGTCAAAAAATGTATGGTAAGCATACGCTAATCATTACTTAACTTTAAACAACGTTTATAAATACGAGGGCTAGTCACTTCCCATTTCAGAATGAGAGTGATGGTTTGAAGTGTAACATTTTAGTTTTAATTAGCTTAAAAGCTTTCATTTTAAGGGTAATTATCTTTAATATCAGTAACACTATCTCCAAAACCCACACGACATCACGATTCATTACTCACCTATCTGTGCTATCTCGTAATACCTACAGATCTGCTGAGTCTGATATTGATTGTAAGCTGCCGTAATATAATTATCTGGATGGGCAGAGGTATGGCCGAGACATACATACAGATATACCAGACAGATAGGAGCACAATGCCGAATTACACCGTTGAGATGTTGGGGAAATGGGCTTGGATACTGTGCGTAAGATTTGGCTATTTGGTGGTGTTTTAGGCAAAATAGTATACAGTTTAACATACAAAAACAACAGGGTTTGGGGCGAAGATAAAAAGTCGTGAAATATGACACTTCCGTGCGCAGCCCAGTTGACGGATGTCACACACAAAACGGTGTGCGTCGAATGTTTTTAAAAGAAGCTTCTAGAATATCCTAGAAGCTTCGACTCGCCACATATTATACTTAGGATACTTTTTTTGGCTAAAACAACACCGTCATGGTGTCCCAGTGAGATATAAGCCTACTTAAGGCTTAATTTCACTGGGATAAAATGGTGGCGCAACCGTGGTGGCTCTGCCTGCTAAATATAATACAGTTTAATGGTGGGTATCTCACCAGGCGTCCAATAATGCGGGCGGAGAGTAACGGGTAACTCTTCGTCCGATCAGGACCAGGCCCGTGCCGGACGGCGCCTAGGTAGGTACGTGTTCCACGCGCGCCTCAAGGAGATGTCAGCATTTCAGGAAGGGGTCCGTAACGGCCGTAGCCTGCCGGGGCAGCGGGATTGTCCGAAAGGGTTACCGCTGCCCCGGGGCCGGAACATAAAGCCGAAGGGTATTGTGTACCGCCGGTTTCGTGGCCGGCTACATGACACCAGTCAGCGAAACACGACGCAGACACTAATTCGTGTGTGTTAGTTAGTTTTTAGTGTAATTATAATGGTTTATGTATTTATAGTATTTTTAAGTTATATTAATATTGTATTGTATATGTTTATATGGGCCTTGATGCCTGAATTAAATAGATAATAATAATAATAATAATAAATAATAAAGGGCTAAGGAAGGAACATGGGTGGGTTTAAGTCAGTAAGAGTCTGATACTCCCTTCTGCTCCCCCTGAGCGGGGGGGGTGTGGATTTCCCATCCACAAAAAAAAGGCGCCCAATAGGCTGCGCAACCAACTATACATTTTTTGGCAGTGCGACCATGGTTGCGCCGCCTTTAGAGATAGGGCCCATAATGTAGATAAGAAAAGGCTAAAAAAATTTCAAACTCAAGGCATCGACTAATACAATGTATGTTAGTGATCTGACTCACTGGTGGTCATGGCCAAAAAGCACGCTGTCTCATCTGGCTTCGTGTCCGACAGAGATAGTATCAGTGATAAGCAGTCAGACGCTAGTCTACACGCACAACGTCTAGTTCTCACGCACAGAAACACCGTTCTGAGCTAAAAGGCGCGTAAAAAAAAATCGAAAAGTGCTTTGGAAAATCGAGTTTTATGAAAATATCGTTGCATAAATCAATTACAAATAAAGTTTATTGAACTCTTCGGTAACTGAGCTTTGTCGGTAACGACTTTGTTTGAAGATTTTACAGTTCTTTTATTTCCTATTTACACCCAAAGTAACGTTATAAATAGCAAGAAAAACGAATGTTTGTTGGCTCATAACTTTTTAATGGCTTTTTATTTTACTATTCTGTTTCCGTACAGACAAAATGAATAATAAGACAAAACGATATCATGTTTAACTTTGGATGCACAATGTCAAAAAGTGGAGTAATACTCTCCCGAAATTTGTATGAAAAAATATCGACTAGTGGCACCTTATAGGCAGGAAAATGATGATGACCTTTCTTTATAACAATTTAATCATCATCTGCCTGCCTTTTCCCAACTATGTTAGGGTCGGCTTCCAGTCTAACCGGATGCCGCTGAATACCAAAATAAATCCAAAAAATTACATGGAGCGACTACCTATCTGACCTTCACAACCCAGACCCTCCTTTATAATAATTTAATGTTTGGTTATATATGTTTTCACAACTAAAATTATGATTTAGTCAGAATGACTAAACAGTTTGAGAGATTACTCGTACATATTTTGCCAGTAACAGCTGACTACGTGAATGGTTTAAAAAAAAACAGGAAGAAATCTCTCTGACCTTGAATGTCACTACTGACATATTTCTACAAGCACAGACAACTCACATACAGCCTACGATTATTTGTTATCTGTGCAATGACGTCACTCATATCGGTACGTGTCCCAATGGCTCTCACACGGATTATAAGGAATACAACATTTTTGTTACAATATTTTTGAAGGCTTAATGTTTTATTTGGCACCGAAAAATACGCGGGATTTCAGGAATTGGGTTATTGGAAATTTTTCATGTTTTTTCAAGCTTAGAGCTTCGTTCTCACTCATTTTTTTTTGTGCGAGTACCGGTGTCGCCACGTATAAAATTACTTAACACGTGCTGTGTTGAAAACAGCTTGTAGACATGGCTCAGAAGCAGGAACTTCAAACGTTACTCAAAATAACGTTACGCGTAGTTCCGGTACCGATTATTTGTATCGTTCTACCAGGAACGTAACAAAATTAATTCCTTGACTATAACGATACGATACCTACTGACAAACGGGACGAAATCCTAAACTGTTCCGTAAAAATATTATCAATATATCTTTATTGGTACAACGATATAATAACGCTACAAATGATTCTGTAACGTTATTACAAGCGGATAAGCTTAATTTTACTGATACCTATAACGTTACTTATAATCTCGTTCTACTAAAATGATATTCTATAACGTTATGTTTTGTAACGTTACTGGACGTATTGACGTATTTTTAGTAGCCAATTTTTAAATCACGTCTAAACTTGTCTATGGATTATCTAATTTGACAGGACTAAACTAACATTTATCTTCTGTCCTTTGCATAATGAAATAGAAAGAAAAAGATGCACTGAACTTAAATTTAGTTTAGTTTGTGAACAACAGAATCGGCGCCATTGTCGCCCTTCTTAAAGAAAAGTATCACCACACCTCTGTTCCATGCCTGTAGTGTTTTACTCATTGTAAATTATACGTAGGATATCGATACACCTCTGCCTAACCTTTTGCCGATTACAGGCGTGATGTTAAGTGACGTTAGATTGGGACACCTTAGTTTATTATTTTTAAATTCCCCTTAAACTGGAAACTTTCCCCGCCTTCAATAAAAAAACACCGCGTGCTTGACCTTTTACTCGCAAATTATGTACGAGTTATTTGTTATTCTGCACCCTAATTGCGTAACACACTATCAATCGGAATCTGAATCATTTTGAATCAAATTGCTACTCCATTGCTTCATAAGTTCGAAAAATTTGTTTGCTCAACACGTAACATAACGCAATGAATGTTGTTGAACTGTCAAAATGAAACGATTCCATTGATAATGTGTTACGCAACTGCCCCGCTGTTTGTAATTTAGTCAGGACGACTAATATTATTATTCGTGAAAACATAATGAACCAAAGATTAGATTATTAAAAAGAAAAGCCATCATCATTTTCCTGCATAAGCATAATCAGCCTATAATGTTCCGATTGCTGGGACACAGGCCTCTCTGAGAGGGGCCATAATCCACCACGCGGGCCCAGTGCGGGTTGGTAGATGTCACTATAACGCTAGTGTTTACATTTATTTATTTATTTAAACTTTTCGCACAAAAAGGTACAAAGGCGGACTTAATGCCTTAGGCATTCTCTACCAGTCAACCAAGGGTGGTGAAGAGATTAGACGGCAGGTGCTTCAGTTGAGAGGAACAATGAGAAAAAAAAAAAAACCTGTTAAAACTAGGTACACAAATATATAAATAGCTTATATACTCACATTCACACATTCTCTTTGGATGTAACATCGACCTTTTGGAATAAAAGGGATCCAACTAAATTTAAAAAAAAAAAAAAACTAGCTGACCCCGCAAACGTCGTTTTGCAAAAAAAAAATATATATAAAGTAGCCGATTCTCAGTCCTACTGAATATGCATATAAAATTTCATAAAAATCGGTCAAGCCGTTTCGGAGGAGTATGGTAACTAACACTGTGACACGAGAATTTTATATATTAGAAGAATATGTTTTAACGTAAAAAGGTTTTATGGTCACATGAAACCTTTTTACGAATTTTTAATAATCAATTTTTATAAAAAAGTTGGAACCCTTTTATATTCCAAACGGTCGACATGTCTTCGAATTTTCGGTTCTAGGACATGCCAGTTTCCTCACGATGTTTTCTTTCACCGTTTCATTTTTAACCGACTTCAAAAAAAGGAGGAGGTTCTCAGTTCGTCGGAATCTTTCCGTTTTGTTTTCCTTCACCGTTTCGTCACCATCCCAATGTATTAGTGGTCGGCGCAATGATGTCTTTTTTTAAAACATTTTTAGTGACTAACCTGACAAACTGATCTCTCCCAAACTTTAAGTCTAGCAACGAGCCGTATCGGCTAATAATAAAAAATACAAAAAAATAAATGGTCGCCACTCACACATTCATAGTCACACACACACACACACACAATAACAACAACGGGCATTACGCTTGTGGGTGTGCACACTAGTAATTTTTCGCCTAGGTCCCGGTCTAGCCCGAATCAGGCTAGGGAATAGGGTGCGCCTAGATAAATGTACCGATAGCATAGAAATAAGAACAAAAGTTGCAATTATTTTTATGAAATAATAATTAATTACTTTTAAAAGTTACTATCGGTGATTCATTTAAATTGTAGTTTTTTTTTTGTAAGTAAATGATATTTGATGATTAATGCTCATACTTTATTGTTAGTAAAATCAGTGCACCTAATAAGTAATACCAGTAGGTATTACTTGACTAATCTATACTAATATTATAAAGAGGAAAGGTTTGTATGTATGTTTGTAACGAATTGGCTCAAAAAGTACTGAACCGATTTTAAAAATTCTTTCACCATTTGAATGCTACATTACCACTGATTAATATAGGCTTTTTTAATTGCAAGAAAAAAATTAAAATGTTTAAAAAATAATTTCCACCCGTGCGAAGCCGGGACGGACCGCTAGTAGTAAAATAAACAGTTACAAATACAGATTAATTAAGATTTAGATTCTACATTTTTTTTTAACTTTTCCTTTCGCAGGTCTGCTGGAAGAAATTTCTTAAGAAATAAGCAGTACCTTTGTACTCAAATCATAATTATGTCATATCCCTATGTATTTTACTGTGTGTACATAAATAATTAAATAAAATAGACCAAATCTTAAATCCCATTCCCATAATTAAATTCGAAAAGCTCTTATTCACTACCTACCAACCTGTCCTGGGAAAGCGTGGTGATTAATACTCGAGCCTTCTCTGAATACAAATCTGGTCTGTAAGGCCTCTTCTCTGTTTGAGAAGAGGCCTTTCCTTACCCAGAAGTTGGACAATAATAGGCTGGTTTTATTATAACTAGTTTATTGCCTACTTACTACAATCATCCTAATTGATAAGAAATGTAAGAATCTTACGTTCATGGGCTATGAAACTTCTAACAGCTTTTAGTTAGACTACACAGGACATAAAAATAAAAGAAATTAGAATTTGAAACAACAAAACTAGATTTTAAAAAAATTAAGTAAATACCTACCTATAAACTGAGAGAAATATTTTCCCCAACTTTGACAGATCAACTAAATACACCAAATAACGTTAATTTTCACCATAATGTGAAAATTAAAACAATTTTATATTTTTTAAAGTGTTTGAACGTAAATGAACCAAATGGAACCTTAGGATCATAGCAGGTGACGTTCTATACTCTCTGCCTACCCCCATGGTAAGACGTGGGTGTGAGTTTATGTTTATATTTATGAATCTGTTACGCAATTAGAGTGCCGGTTTCCTCGTGGTGTTTTCTTTTACGATGTAGTCCAAGAAAAATTAATAATGACAATCTTAAAAATGTCACAGCGACATTTTACGCCAAAAAAAAGTAATTAAATATATAATTACCGCCTAATTTGCGGACGCTACTGAAACCGAACCCTTTCTACAACGATTTGTTTTAAAGGTCGTCGCCCTCACCCTCTCTCTTTCTTACACGGAGGATCTCGTATCCTCTGTCTCAGTCGCACACGCATAGGGAAACGCGACCTACGGAACCATGGCAAGGATGAGGTTTTTTTTAAACCGGAAGTGTGGATTTCGGTAATGTCTGTGCGAAATATTTAAAAGGGATTTTAAATTAAAAACTGTAGACCATAATGGAAATAAATATATAATTTTGTGTATAATTCTGGAGAGGGGACATTTTAATGGTAATTACGTGTCGTATATAAACTTACAGATTTCAGCTTTAGAAAATATACCTATAGGTATATCGCCAAAAATGGAAAGTACAAAGTCCCGAAAGTCTGACAATTAGTCTTACCAAGGGGTATCGTATTACCCAGTAGTAGTAGTAGATACTGGGTAATACGATACCCCTTATCAACTACCTATCTGACCTCTACAACACCGGTTCTGGAGGTCAGATAGGCAGTCGCTTCATGTAAAAGCTCAGTTGTATCCGATAAGACTGGAAGCCGACCCCATCATAGTTGGGAAAAGGCACGCAGGTGATGTTAATGATGGATCATCAAATGCATACAAAGAAGAAAAACTAATCAAATTGGACTGTCTTATAAATTAAAAAAGGAAGCTAGGCATGATCAATTTTAAGATTTCATTGATATGAATTTATGATATGGTTATCTATTATTTATTTTTTTCACACCATTTCATTTCTTTCCATAAACATCACTATATCTATAATATTAAACAAATATTTAATCGATTTTTTATTATGTGCTACTCGTATCTACTTATCTATACCCGTAAGCATAATACGCGCATTGATGTGGAGTTGCGGACACCAGCCCGTATTACCTATTACCGACTTATTTATTTATTAAAACTTAATGCACAAGTAAAAACTGTACAAAAGCGGACTTAATGCCTTGGGCATTTTCTACCAGTCTACCTTAGAGTGATGCAGAGACAATACACAGTAGGTGTAATAACAAAAAACAAACTAGAAAAAAAATTATAACTAAAAAAATATAAGATAAGAATAAATACATACATACAACAAAATATAAAATAAAAAAAAGTTATGAGAGATAAACAAGAGAATCTACAACAACTTAATTCTGAGACGAATCTGCCAACTACACACATCATAAAACTTATCTATTAACACACACCATAAAACTTATTTACATCCGTAAGATGTCCTCGTATAAACATATGATCCAGTTGAAAACCTATTCAGGCATTGGTTATTTGACATTTTTATGCAGAATTGGGCCTATTTGGCGCAGCCGTGAGCACACCATACTGTTATTAAATTTTATTTTTTTCTGTATTTTTTTTTTTGTTTTTTGTGTGAATATTGTGTATCTTACTTAACATCCAGGTCAAATAAACATATTTTCTTTCTTTCTTAAAAAAAAAAATTACAATTTCAAAATAAAAGTATACCTACATTAGGAAGAAACTTCATATCTATTGATTGCCAACGATGAAAAAAAATAGTCTAAGGTCCATGAAAAAAGCCTTTAAGATTATATCAAATTTAATGAAGAAGTTTACTAGTAACTTCTACATCATTATCGTTTGCAAAAATCTGTCTAGATATTAGTGTAAGACCATTTTCGTCAATACCTTGTAAACTAACAAGCCTAGCTTCTCGTCCTAACACTGCTTAACATTCCAGTCTGGCCAACAAGATGTTAATAAGCCCGCTACGATCCTCAACACCACAATCTTGGACCGAGATTACGTAATGGTATGTAATGAGATCGAATAATAAATATTAGAATTACAAACAAATGAATTTAAGAACAAAAACAAGTATAGAACTAAAATTGGGCTATCGAAAAATTTTGACCGAAGAAAAACAACTCATGTCATGATGACATTTCTTGTTTTGAATGTCATAGGAATGTGACATTTTAAATACAAGAAAAGTCTTTCTACAATTCCGACGACAGCATTTTGTTGTTGGAAATCGTTTGAATAGATGCGTAGAACTAAAGAGAGGCAATAAAACTAAGTATCTCAGTCACAGACCATTTCATACACCAATCTACATGGTCTCCACATGATCTGACCAAGATTATGTCTGGACTTTAAAAGAGACTGTGACCTCTGAGTTTGTTTCGGCCTTTCTTCTCAGAGTAGTCAGACAGGAAACGCCGACCTCATCTCGTTTTTAAAAATATGATTGACGTGTAAAAGTGTAGGTACCTACTTACAGAAATAAAATCATTTATCATTAAAATATTTTTCCCAAGTAATGCAATTTATCATATAACACACGAAGGGTGAGCTTATGATAATGGAACTTCAGGTTATATTCCGATACTATGAGAAAAACCTCATAATTTGCCTAGCCTTTTTCCAACTATTTTGGTGTCGGCTTCCAGTCTAACCGGATGCAGGGTAGCACACATGGTAAGACTGGTCGTCAGACTTGGGCTTCCGATCCGTAAGGCTGTAACGACAAAAAAAAAGCCAAATACCAAGAAAAAATTCTAGGGAAATCTGAAAATCAAACTCTTTTATGTTGGCAAAAATATAACTTCCTGTATTACTGCACTTTTACCAATAGAATAGATACCATTAAATATAACAAGTAATTTGAGGTATATATTTATATTGAACATTATCTTTATTTATTATTTTAATTAAATAACAATTTTCCTTATCAATTGGCTTACCCGATGCACCTTACGCATAGTACGCACGTCCTTTTCCTCATAGGTAAGAATAATAAAAAGTACTGCATACAAAATGGCGATGACAGTGGAAGTACTTAAGAATTTACATTGCAGGTTTCCTTCCTCTGAATCCCTATTGACGTGCCAATGTTCTAGAAACAGGACTTCAAGTTATGACTTAAACTTACAAGTCAGTTACTTAAATAATTTAATATTTAAGTGGGACAGGTGAAACAACACAGAATATAATTTTCCTTGAAAAATAATTACGCAATAATTTCAGCCATTTTTAATTTCTATTTTGTCTATGAGCGTAAACAGGTAACAAAGTGTGTTTTAGATTACGTAGTTTATTATACAAAAATCCAAAAAGCAATAAATTTTCATTAAAAAAACTTAATTTAAAAAAGGAACGCCTGCCATTGGCGTAGGTCAGTAACCTAACCGTCATTCATTCCAATTTCAAACTTGGAATTCCGAGCGAAGAAGCTACGCACACGGCCGCACCGCACGCACACAAATTGGGAGGGTTTAATTTGTATTTATTTATGTAGGGCACGCACACATCCGCACATTATATGGGTCGGCACACAATCACAATGAATGTTTTTGACGAGTCATATAAGACGGTATTTATAATGAATTATTGTTGTTTAAGAGGGTTTAATCTTTGATTGTAGTAGGGCTATGAATATTCGTTTCGAATTAAAATTATTTGGGTAGTAAATTAAGTTTTAGAACTGTCAAAAGTTGTATTATTAAACACGTGTCTGGCTTTCAAACAACACGGCCACAGGCAAAGTCCGTAGGCGGGCATGACATAAGACACAAGTGATTAGTTAGCCTCAAGCTAATCTTTTAAAGATACGGCAGCCGTCAGCGGAAAACTATGTCCCGTAGACATTCCGACTGACATTCGTCAAGGCAAACGACCTATTTCGTCTGCATACAAATCTACCGATGTAAGCATTTTGGTAGCGCATATCTACTTAGCTAGGTACGACTTCACCGTTAGTAAGCTATCGAGAATTTAGGACATGTTTTTTGGCGTTATGTAGTTGCTAAGCTAGTTTATTCAAGTTGAGTAACTGTATTACTCACTACTAACATCTAGAAATGCAGTGATTTAATCGTATAGTAATGATAACATGATTACGTAGACGTACACGCTTTAACATCGCGATCGCAATGTCATGAAAAATTACATAACAAACTCAATGTAAATAACCTTCCTCAACATTGTGAAAAAAAAAACACAGCTGTCAAAAATTTGTAAACAAGAACAAACATTAAAATTTAAAAATAGAAGTCGTCATTCGAATTCGCCGTGTCGTCATTCGCAAGGTGTTGATTTGGTAGTGTGCGTTTGGCGCACACAGACGTGTTGTGCGTCCGCTTGGGGTAGGTTAGGGACGGAATTGGGGTGGGCCCCGCGCCGAATGTTCAACAGCGTTGTTTGTGATATTGTCGGGATGTAAGATGTTGCCGTAATTTGCGAAATTTATTTTTCTTGATTAGGGTTACGACAGTAACTTATATGACTAAGTAAAGATACTTACATCTCTCAATAGACGAGTAAGTTAATTGAACGACCTGTTCACTACTTTTTAAAGTGGTGTTTCTCAAAATAAATGCCATTAAAATCGATACACCTTTTATAGGTTTTCCCAGAAGACTAGTTCGGGAACATCAAGAAATAATTTGATGGATGGTATTACAAGCGTTCCTAATAATATGTAAGTATTTCTGGGAAAGAGAGTTTTCCATTAAAATATTCAACTAGGGAAATTGAAAAAAAACTTCACCAAATACCTGAAAATGAACAAATTCCCGATACTAACTGATGAAGCCAAATATATTATATTCCTAGAACTTCGATAAAATCGAAAATATTTATGAAACTCCAAGATGTTATTTGCTTGAATAGTTTACCTATCACTCCTAGCCATTTCTTATTCCATATTCAAATGTCGTCCAGATACATAACGGCGCTAAAAAACTGCCTGTAACCGCTTCGATCCGGTTTAAACGGGACAAGTTTCGACCATTAAACTGTGGTTGACATTAGCGCGTGATAAAACGCATTTAAAACTAAAATATTGAAGCTTTTGTAAATGTATAAGATGCGTAGGTCCGTAGGTTCTGATTTAGATTCTCTTATAGGCGATAAGTTAGGATTTAGTGGCCTTCGAAATCTGCGACTGTGTAAATTTGATAGTGATTTATGTGAAACTGTGTAACAAGTATTCGGATTCAGAATTATCTCGTAATACAATGCAGGTTGCAAAACAATTGTCTTGTGTTAAATAATAGTATTTACACGACTGTTTAGAGCTCATTGCTTAGTTAGAGGTTATATTTAACATATTAGATCGATACTGGGCTCCCACAGCCTCCTGTTTTGCTGTAATTATATTATTCTAAAATCATGCTTTAGTAACCCAATTACAATTACTGAAAATTCAATAAAACCGTTAACACTCAATCAAATCTAATTTCATCAGCCCTAGCTGACATTTAAGATAAATTTTATCTTAAGATTCATTTTTGATGTATCTATCTCGTGTATACCTCAGTATCAGAGCTAGTTACTGTAGTATTACGGGTTGACAAACCGCCTGCCTCGCCGAATGACTTGTCATGTAACATTCATTGGTCTGTCGGCCACCGATGGTTACCTGACGTATTGACTGCTACAATGCTCACAGAACTACTTTTTACTCCTTTTATTATTTAAAATTGTAAAATGTTTAAAGAAATCCGTTTGGCTGCATGTAGTGGACAGTAAAGTTGACTACAGAAGTGGTTATTTCATGCTATAGAATACAGACAGCCCTATTTTCATACGCATTCTAAACAAATGACATCAGAACCCTTGAAATTGCTTGATCCATTATTATATTATCGTAAAAACGTGTCTATTAAACGAACTACGCTTCAGAATACAATTTTATAAAAAATACAACCAAAACAAAACATGCCAGGCGGACCATCTTAAACATTAATTAAACTGGCAATCAAAACAAACGGGATACATACACCGGTAAGATATATAAAACAAAATAAATAACACTGACATCATATCCCTATTCCCACAGAACATAAAAATAACATAGTATCAACTGTCGGAGTGAACGATCTTCGGGTGTTTCAAAAAAGGAAAAAAGTAAAAAATTGTGCGACGGCCAATGCTCTTGGTCGGTAGTGGAATACGCGCTGTGGCAAAAAAGCGGGGTCGTCGCCCTCGCGGCGTGTCCTTCGCCCGTGCTTGTGTGCGTGTCACCGCACGCACGCACACATCCACGCGCTCGCATTTTTCGCGTGCGCACACAATTTTTGCGTGTGTGCGTAACGCGGATGCTTTTGAGTGCGTTAACACGTAGGACGCACGCAAAAAAGCGTGCGTTAGGACCGTCGCACACTGACGCACCTCAGTGTGTGTTGAGGTAGGTTGTATTAGGAGGATATTGATGGAGTATAAATATTATAAAGGTTTAATTTTTGCAAATTATTAAAGTGGTTTGGCCACATTTAAATAGGATCAATGAACTACTATGTGGCCTTGCTATTAGTCTTTATTTGAGGCTTCATCTTTCATTATTATAATGAATAATGAGATTTTAAACCATAGCATGTCAAATCAATCGTGCACTGTATTGAGTCTGCTGTAATGTTGTTAAAAAAAAGAAATGAATAAAGCTTGATGATCGGCGTAATTTTAATGATTTTTTTTTTTTTTTTACAATGTTACAAGAAAATTGTACCTACTTTTGTTATGGCAATGGAAAATCTGTTATGTTTAAGTAACTAAGAACCGATTTTTCAATCATTAGATAACTTTTACCTGAAAAATAAACGTTACGTTTTGACAGATTGACCATAACAAAACTGTCGAAATGATAAACTTATTCGTCGGATAAAAGTTAACTGGCGATTGAAAAACCGGTCCTTAAATATATATCTATAACTTAACTTAAGTATTTACTAGATGTTAGCAATATAAAAATGATCTTCGTTATTAAACATAATACGATTAATTTTGAACCAAATGCTTTCCAAGATCATCTTCAAAGATAAAAATGAAATTAAAATAGGCATATTAATAAAATATTAAAGAAATAATTTCCATAAGATAGGATGCGTGCCGTGTGTAACATGTGTACCTCGCCTTTGTCGTTGCGTTGCGTGCTCAGGTCGGGCGCGGCTGCCTCTTAATTTTGTCATTAAATGTCTACAATGTCGACCAAATTGCAGAACTGATTACCCGCGCTTCTTGCTTTTGTAATTCACTTCCATTTTTGAAAACAAGTACCTAGTATGAGAAAATAAGTCCATCTTTTTTTTTCTAACTACTTAAAGTAAGTAAAGTAAGTACCTACTTAAGTTTTTTTTAAGTGTTTCTTTTTATTTTTATTTTTTTTGCATAGAGCCTGTAGATCAGTTTAAAGAATTGTTTTTCCTTTTTAAATAAACATGTGCTTTCAGTAACGTTTAAGACGGCCTATGATAATAATTGTTTTAAATTGCATTGTATTAAGTATTTTATAGTTTTGTTTTTATTGATAAAGTGTTATTATTTCACAATTTTATTGTGATTGCTTTTGTACCTATTTAAATTCAGTTGGCTCTTATTTCATAGGTGTAATAAACTGCATGCATTTGCTACTATCGTATAAATAACTAGCAGCGCCCTGCGGTTTCACCCGCGTTATTTTCTGTGGAATCCCGTGGGATTATCGGGATAATAAGTATCCTATGTGTTAATCCTGGTTATAAACTATATGTGTACCAAATTTCATCCAAACCCGTTTACGCGTGATTGAGTAACAAACATCCAAACACCTTCACAAACTTTCATACTTATAATAATATACCTATATTATTAGGATAAGTGTCAATTAATTTGAGAACAGGCAAAACGTGCTTTCCAACATACTGGCGCCAATGCCTCATAAATTAAAATAAGTACTAAACTAACCATTCCTCCAAAAACGTGTTAAATGGTACCTAAATATATTTATTACTAGCTGACCCGGCAGACTTCGTACTGCCTCAATCGATAAATAAAAGACAATTGACTCTACATTTTATTTAGAAAACGTTTGTATGGGAAATAGAAAAGGGCTGTTTTTAGGGTTTTCCCGGGAATTATTCGATTTTTTTCACCTTTTAAACCTTCCCTAGACCTCTACGAACATTTCAAGACCAAGATAAGATAAATCCGTTCAGCCGTTCTCTAGTTTTAGCGAGACTAACAAACAGCAATTCATTTTGATATATATAGATTAGCTTCTGCCCGCGACGTCGTCCGCGTGAAATTTCTTGTTCCCCGGCCCACCCCGTCACATCGCATCACTCGTCCACGCTATAACTTCGTTTTCGGTTAGAGTTTTTTCGGACTTTTTTTTCTTTTTGTTCGGCTCCTAAGGGTGCTAGCGATGTAATATTAATGTGCCTTACTCAAGAATAAAGTTATCAAATGCAAAAAGATTTTACAAATCCGACTAGTACCTAGTTTCAGAGATTAGCACGTTCAAACTTTCGGCTTCATTATTAGTATAGGTATATAAGGTGTTTCAAAATCAACTCTACAAACTTTAAGAGGTGCTTTAGACCATCAAACTGAAAAACTTTCACTATGAAACCAACTCTGAAATCACGAAAAAAAAATCTGGTGTTTCATACATTTTGGTCAAGTAGGTATTGAACTTTTGTATTAAACAGCTGTTTTTTTTCGTGTGATTTCAGAGTTGGTCCCATATTGAAAGTTGTTCAGTTCTATAGTCTAAATCACCTCTTAAAGTTTGTAGAGTTGATTTTGAAACACCTTATATAGATTCACAAATTACCTACGGTGTTAACATTCAGTGTTTCCTATTTTTCTTCTTTATTCTCTTAAAAATATACTCAAAATACGTTTTGGTTGGGCACTAGGTATTGTGGTTTCTCTTTACCTACTATCCATATTAAACCCACCCTAAACTCTAACTCAGCCAAAATAAACTTAAAAAGAAACAAACCAGTAGTAGCAAACCACAACAATCTAACTAAACGTCAATTAGGATAAAGTCGTGCGCACACCGAGCGCAAACACCGCTCGCAAATAAGGGCTAGTTCACATAGTAATGCATGGGTGCGGTGCATGGGTGTTCAAATAACGTTTATGGGTCACGGGACGCGTGCGATCCAATCACGATACGGGATAGCTGTGATAATATTGTTTATATTGAAAGTTTGTTTTTTAGTCATCACTTTTAGGCCCGTATTACAGAACGTCACTCAATACTTAAGCATTACTTAAAACTGCACCCTAATTGCGTAACTCACGATCAATCACAATCTGTTTCAGTTTGACAGTTCAACAACATTCATTGCGTTACTTACGTTGTTGAGCAGAAATTTTCCGAACATATGCAGCAATGGATTAGCAATTTGTTTCAAAATGATTCAGATTATGATTAATCGTGCGTTACGCAATTAGGGTGCTGGATTCAAGCTATTTGATTTGTTGAAACTAGTTTTAAGTAATGCTTGAGTATTGAGTGACGTTCTGTAATACGGGACTTAGTGTGGAATATAATATCTGTCTGCATACAAGACATTCAAACTTGTAGTAACGATGTCAAGACGAACTTCAATTGCCGACATGTTAATAATTAGATAAGCTAATCAATATAAATACAATAAAAGACAAAAAACATGTAATGTCACAAAATGAAACTTCGTCGACCACAAAACAAATAATGTAATATAACATCACATCGTATTCCCCAAAGGGTAAGGCAGAGGTGTATTTATATTAGATACCTACCTACACCCACATTTCGCTAGATTTATGTTTAAGACCCATGGTAATATGGGGCGAGCCTACAGATATAGATAGACCTAGATAACGCAAGTATCACGATCTGTATGAAAACCAAGCGTGCCATTTTTTTGACTACCTACTATGACGTCACAAGCGCTCTTTCTCACTCACGCTCACCCAGCCAGCAGTAGGTACACAGGATTGAGCGCGAAAGTGGCGGCTTACGATTTTTGAACGTAAGTTGGTGCGATTTTTGGCACGCGAAGTAGTTGCTCTTGCGTTATCTAGGAGTATCTATTTAAGTGGGCGAGCCTATTGCCATCATCAGATGGAAAAACCTAATATCACTTTGCCCGACCGGCGACCTGGGAGGTCGAATCCAGCCGATCGATTCTGTAAAAATCTCACCGTGAAAAGTTAAGTCCCGTGAAGTGAACTTAGAGTGAGCTGTCAAGAGTATCAATCGCTAGCATCAGGATGACACTGACAGCTCACTCCACGCTCACTTCACCTCAGTTTTCACGGTGAGATGGTTACAGAATCGCACTGCAGAACATCAACTACTTAAACAACAAAGAAGTAAAACGGTGACTATCGGCTACTAACTGCGCATTTAGAAAACTTGAATACTATACAACGCCAATGAGACTACTGAATTCGTTGATGTGGGAGTAAGTCTGTAGGTGTGATAATGATACCGTTTATAGGTCACGGGGCACGTACGATTCAATCACGACTTACAAATCTGAAGCTAAGATCTCCCTAACAAGAAAAATACTTAAGTGGATCGTTTGAATGTTGTCCTCTTGTTGGTATCTGATTCAGACGAGACGAAAATTACTGTTATGTGTGGGTTCGACTGAACTATACGGTAATTTTATAAAGAGGTGCATCAGTTGGTTTATTATTTTTTCTATTTTTATTTTAAACATATGTGTTTCATCTATCTAGACTTCTAGAGCCAAGTGTCGAGCAATTTTGTATCTGTATCTGTAGGATATTTTTTGAATAAATGAGTGTACCATTTTTTTTTTGGTTGGCAAGTTTTTTTTTTCTTTTCTTTTTAATTGCATAGTGCCTGGATTCTGCAGGTAATTATTTAGAATTGTTTTATTTTTAAATATGTTTTTGCTCTCAGAAGTTTATTTTTCCATACGTTGCGTTGTTATGTAGTGAACAACAATAAGACTGTTATCGAACTAACACCAGTAAAACACAGAAAACTAATATAAATTAATTATATCATCAAACCAAATAGCAAGTTAAACACTATCAAAATAGGTCATAAGAACAAAATATTAATAATAATTAGAAAACTACAATGCACCAAGTTGAAAACAGGAAAACTTTATTACTAATAATTATTAACAAATAAAGACCAATGGCTGCAGTTTTGATACAAGAAGTACTTTAGACCGTGGATTTGATGATACAGAAATGAATTATTAACTGTGTATTTATAGGGCTTTACCACAAGAATACTAATGGTTTTATATATTTACAAAAACTTTGTAAATCATTGTCCAAACTTATTTTATGTGATGACACAGAAAATAAGTAGTAGTAAGTTGTTGAATAAATCCGTGGTTAAAATAATGTTTTCAAGCTTTTATTTACTGGGATGGTTGACCTCAAAACTTTCAATAACTAGATATTATAATTATTATGAATGCTTAAGAGGAAATGCGGGTTATCTTTTCTCCAGAAACGCTCTCGCCAGTTTTCTTTCTAGTTAATGACCATACAAACAATGATTTTTTACAGAATAATAATATATTAACTATTTGTGTGCCCCTATGTTTTCCTTTTTGATGATACATTATTTTTATAAGCTCTAGAACCCTCAAAAATGCCGATTTAAACCGCTGTTCACAGAGGCCTAGTGTACAAATTTGACAACTATTAATGAGAAAAGAAAAACATACGGACACAGTATTATTATCTTTCTTATTGATTTTATGAAATATCTTTTAAACTGGTCCAATAATGGAAGAGGTACCTAATAGACGATAGCCAAACCTCGAATTATGACTTTTCCAAAAGTCTCTTCGACCGCATTTCCTCTTAAGTAATCTTTGCGAAAAATACGTATTTTTTAATACACATATCTTTACATATCGCCTGGAATCCCTGAAAGGTGAAGCTGAGGTGTAGCTATGGTAACACTCAATAGGATCGCCCTATAATACATGGGACTTAAAAACATAACTGGTGAAATGTGGTTGCTAAGTAGGTACAGAAAGCTACTACCATCTGTCAAATTTCTTTATTAGATTTTCAACTTTAGCGCTAAAGCAAAAGGTTCAATGTTGATTGGGAAAAATTTACAGTTTCGGGTAGCTTGATGTGCTGGCGTCTGTACGTATTTTTATATTTTTATTAAATGTATTTTACTAATGACTAACAGACATTTTGAAAATGAATACAATATCAGGTAAAATAGACAGTCGAATTCAGGTAAATATAACATTCAGGTAAACTGAACACAGGATAATTTTAAATAATTGTGACGAAATGTACTAGTTTCAAAAATAAATAAATGAAACATGATCTACCTAGGTATACATAGCTCTTATAATTTAGGTATGCTGCAGTCTGTTGGCTTAACCATTGTTTTTATTGTAACAGTAATTATACCAAACTATTTCCAAAGAAACAATCTGTTTTAACCTGAGAGGCTCGTGGCTAAGTAATAACAGCCACACGGGTCGATCGATCAGGTTAAGCTACGCTTGCCGCGGTCAGTCCGTGGATGGGTGACCATCTGTACATACCGAGACTCCACCGTGACTCGGAAAGCACGTTAAGCCGTTGGTTCCAGCTGTAATTCTCGGATCTTTTACGGTCTTCGGAAGCCCGAAAGTCTGACAACCAGTCTTACTAAAGGGTATCGTATTACGCAGTACCTAACCGGGGGTCAGATAGGCAGTCGCTCCATGTAAAATACTGGTATTCGATTGCATGCGAGTAGATTGGAAGCCGACCCCAACATAGTTGAGAAAAGGCTCGGCAGTTTTAACTTCAAAACGCTGAAATACGCTTGAAAGTGTCAGTGTAAGCAAAAAAAACTAAAGAACTAAAGGACTTCAATTTGAGAAATCGGCAAAAAAAAAACCGGCCAAGTGCGTGTCGGCCTCGCGCACGAAGAGTTCCGTACCATTATCTATAAAAACGGCAAAAAAATCATGTCTGTTGTATGGGCTAAGAAGGGCTATAAGGGGGGCTCCCTTAAATATTTGTTTTATTTTAATTTAACTATTTATTTTTAAAGTGAATATATAAATAAATATTCTGTGAATATTTCAAGCGTCTCTACCTGTTGCCGTTATAAATATCGAGCAAAACGAGCAAAAAAAATCATGTTTGTTGTATGGGAGTCACTTTATATATTTATTTTATTCTGTTTTTTTAGTATTTGTTGTTATAGCGGCAACAGAAATACATCATATGTGAAAATTTCACCTGTCTATCACGATTCATGAGATAAAGCATGGTGACAGCGGAGTTTTATTAATAGGGTCCCGAAAAAAACACGAAATAAACATTTCGACATACAACTCACCGAATTGTATCACCGTCACCGTCACCGGCCGCGCCTCGAACAATCTAATTAAAGTAAGAGCTCGGTGTGCGTCACGCTTTAGTGCTGTAAGATACGCAGTAATGTGCTTATGTTAGTGTTTTAACGTGTTGGGGGTTTGCAGTGTCGGTGGGCTAATAAGTTGAAAGTGATAATGGGGTCTTGTGGCATGGTATGAGGCAGAGAAATGAGGAGAATGTCGTAAGGTAAGTTTTGAGTATGAACGTGTTCGGCTATAAGACTACTTTTTAACTACTCCGTCTCCTCTATCTTTCCACTTCATCATAGTTATGTATGTATGTCTATACTAATATTATAAAGAGGAAAGGTTTGTATGTATGTTTGTAACGAATTGGCTCAAAAAGTACTGGACCGATTTTAAAAATTCTTTCACCATTTGAATGCTACATTATCACTGATTATTATAGGCTATTTTTTTTCTTTTTTTTTTCACGCGTGCGAAGCCGGGACGGACTGCTAGTATTTAATATAATTATTAAGATTGTAGTGATATTTATTTTAGAAGTATGTATGTTTATTTGTATATATGTAAGTATATTCTCATAGTTTGTGTTTAGTTCTTATAAGTGAATTGTTTAAGTATGTATTTTTTTTGTCTCCTTTACTCTTTCACACGCTGTCTACATCTCTCTATTTATTGTCCTATCGCAGGTATGCTGGAAGAGATTTCTTAAGAAATAAGCATCACCTTTGTACCTATTTTTCTGTTCTGTTTTTTCTTGTCTGTTTATATACGGTGACTGATAATTAGTGACCGATACCTAAACACATGATTGTACTCATGATAACAAACAACTTTTACTATGGGACCAAACCTGAATTCGCGAAAAAAATCTGCTGTTCAGTACCTACATTTTGACCAGTTAGGCGAACATAAATGACTGAACAGCAGATTTAAAAGTTGTTTGTTATCATGAGTAGAAGCACGTGTTTAAGTATCGGTCACTAATTATCAGTCACCGTATATTTATGTGTGTTCATAAATGGTAAAATAAATAAATACTCGCCTTTATGTAGAGGAAGACCAAATAAACGGATGGATTCATAATCAGCCTATAATGTTCCCAATGCTAGGACACAGGCCTCCTCTATGTGTGATCCACCACGCGGGCCCAGTGAGGGTTGGTAGACGTCACATGTCTTCGAATTTTTGGTCCTAGAACAGGCCGGTTTCCTCACGATGTTTTCCTTCACCGTTTTGAGCGCAGCGGCGATGAAATAATTTTCAAAAAGTAAATAAACTGTGTGAAAGATGATATGGCTGCAAAGATGATATGGCTGCAAAGATGATATGGCTGCAAAGATGATATAGCCGCAAAGATGATATGGCTGCAAATATGATATGGCTGCAAAGATGATATGGCTGCATATATGATATGGCTGCAAAGATGATATGGCTGCAAAGGGAGTTACTACTGACGGTGAGGTATGGAAGATGATGGAAACTTGCTGTGCCGAACCCAAACAAATTGGGTTAAGAGCAGGAATGATGAAGTTTCGTTGTGGCCATGTAGGACTTTTTTAGGGTTCCATACCCAAAGGGTAAAACGGGACCCTATTACTAAGACACCCATCTGTCTGTCTATCCGTCTGTCACCAGGCCTCTCATGAACCGTGATCGATTTAGACAGTTGAAATTTTCACAGATGATGTATTTTTGTTGCTGGTAAAACAAAAAATACTAAAATACAGAATAGAATAAATATTTAAGTGGGCTCCCATTCAAAAAACGTGATTTTTTGCTCGTTTTTGCACGGCAACAGGTAGACGCTTGAAATATTCACAGAATATTTAATTATAACACTCACATCTCTACTGAGTCAATCAACTCAGCCTATCACAGTCCACTGCTGGACATAGGCCTCTCCCAGGCTGCGTCACCACACCCTGTCCTCCGCCTTCCACTTCCAGTCTGTCCCAGCCACCTTCTTTAGGTCGTCCATCCATCTAGCGGGCGCGTCCCACACTACGCTTGGCGATACGCGGTCTCCACTCCAGGACTCGTCTGCTCCACCGACCATCGGTCCTTCGACAAACATGGCCAGCACACTGCCACTTCAGTTTGCTTACTCTGCAAGCTATGTCGGCCATACAAACTGATTGGCTAGGCTAATCCTTTCACAATTTTTCGAGAGAAGCTTTACTTTTTGGAGGTTCTGAAAACTGGTCAAGTCTGTAAAATCTTATATGTCAGCTGGTATGTTTGACTGTTAATGTAATTTGTGGGCTTCCATTTCAGTTGCATTTTGGGAACATAGCCTAGGTACAACTTAATTTAAATTATTGTAACATGCTAATCTTGAATGTAAGCTAGAGAAATTTCTAGAACCAAGGCAGTTCTAGATATTTCTCAGGTCATTATGAAAGATATAACTTACTATTTGCAGCAAAATCATTAATTTAATCTTGATTTAATTAGTATCATACTAACAATACTGCCAGACTGATTAAATTATTGGTTATCCAATGAAACAAACAATTAAGGTAAGCTTATTAAACAACTTTTAAGAGAAAAAAAAACAATTTTATTAGATGTTCAAAGGATACTTCAGTACGTACTTATTAAGTCGTCCATTTTGCATTTTTTTGTTCGAATGTTCTTAATTCAAAATGAAATATAAATTCTTTCTTTCATTTGTTTTGTTCTTTAATCAAAAGATTATTTTTCTTATTTTCCTAACTCAGTAGAAGCAATGGTATGCATGTTAAAGAGCATTCTATTTATCTAATGTGATTTATTTTCATTATTAAAATAGTTTGTAATTTTTCCGTTGAATTTCATTGTTTCGAACCCCCCCACAAAAACAGTGGGCTCTTTTAAGTTTAACATGTATATCTGTGTATCTGTATACGACATCGTAGCTCCCAAATGGCTGAAACGATTTTTTTCCTATTTCTTTATTATTTTCTGTGATTAGAATCTAGTCTTATATAAAATAAATAATATCACTGATTCAGCTCTAACGTTTGTCGGTGAAACGCAAAAGTAAAAGCATAATAACTTCCCACCAGCAGTTCTTGTAACTAATTTTACAACGGTGTGTAATTGCCTTAATCACCAGCCAGTCATCACCGATCTTAGATTTTTTTTAGTAACACGGTAAGTCGGTAAGAACACAACCTACTTCTCTACTTTATCAAGTTTAATATTTTTACGATTTGCTTATTGAATCCGTGGGAAAAAATGTGTTTTACAATTTTCATTCAATTTGTAAGCTAATATGTACTGATACTTAAACTACATTTAGAAGGTTTTTATTACCATAAAGCATAAATACAACGACTTTTCATAAAATCAACCTCAACACAAAATTAAAAATCGAACACAGCGTCCCCAAAAAACAGCCAGCAAGAACCACGCTAACAAAACCCGACGCCAAAAAACAAACGCGAAACAAGAGAATCGCATCTAGCAAGAATCATCGAACAAAAACAGGTCATTGTCGAAAGTCACCGGAATCGAGAAGCCACGCCCGCTCGCGCTATTGGGCCTCCCAACCAACGCACTTCGGAATTTTAACAAAAACCCAGCCTAGTTCCGCCTTCTAAAATGTTTTTTCCGCACGCCAAAATGGCGGTCCCACTATTTGTTTACAGATAGTATTGTGGATTAACTTTGCTTTTTAATAGGGCTTTCGTGGCGTTTTATCTGTACGTGGAAAATGGTAACTTTTTGTTTTTTTTTGTTCAATGCTAGTTTGGTGGTGCTAGTGTGTTGTGGGCTTTGAGTTTCGGTTGCTCGAAATTTGAATGTGTTGAATTTTATTCGTGAATGAGGAAAATAATTTTAAAAAACCTGCTCGTTTTTTTTTTCATGCTGGTGACGTTGGCCTATTTATATTTTTTTGTACGGTTAACATTGTCATCGTTTTGGAACAGTTTAAATATTAAAAAGATGATGATGATTTACATTAATTATAATAAAAAATCAGATAACTTCGATACATAGTTGTTTTAATATACCTAGGTAGTTAATAAAAGTATTTTCCGAAAAAATTGTCACAGTTTCCGTGTCAAGGCCAGGGGAGTACTAGATAAGAACTGTGTTACTATTTCTCACAGAGCATTTTCAACAAGTTCCTTCTTTTAATGATATTTTTACTCATTTTTAACTTTTTTTAAACAACCATCACTTACTTTGAAGAAAAATCCTTTAGATAGTAGTTTAAAAATTAATGTTCAGCCACGTATCTTACTTATTTTACCTATTAATTAAATTAATTAGGTATAATTCTAAAAACTGTAGATTTCTAAATCTAGAAATAGGGGTGAGCAAAATACATGTATAGAAATAAATATGCAAAGACATTCACCCACTCAGCCTAATCTGTCGAAAACACAATATAAACACTGGCCACAAAAACTGCAATCCATTGCATTTTTTATGCCTACTCCGTGCGATATGCATGTCTTGTAGACTAGAACATTATGTCTGTGACGTCACAGTAGCGTGGTAAACACGTGCTGTGCTCATATGCTTAGCACGTGCTCAAGTCACAAGTGAACGAGGATTATATCAAATTAGTCTAGTGTTCTATCTAAGTCACTTGTAAGACAATGGCCCCGATTTTGTTGTTCACCAACTAAATTAAATTTAATTATTAAACTAAATTTAAATTAGATAAACCATAGACAAGTTTAGACGTGATTTAAAAATTGGCTCCTAAAAATACGTCAATTTACGTCAGGCGCTGACTAATTTGACAGGACTAAACTAATATTTATCTTCTGTCCTTTTCTTAATGAAATAGAAAGAAAAAGATGCACTGAACTTAAATTTAGTTTAGTTTGTGAACAACAGAATCGGGGCCAATGTGTAGTGTCATACAAATTGCATTTACTCCTAATAAAAGTATGTTTATGATAGGATTTATAGATATAACTAGCTTCTGCCTGCGACTTCGTCCGCGTGGAATTTCTTTTTCCCTTGATCCAACCAGTCGCATCGCATCATCTGCCCGCGCTATTACTTAGGTACTTACTTTTTTTTCGCTTAGCGTCTTTTTGGTCGGCTTCTAAGGGTCCTAACGTGATGCTTAACAGATTTATATCCCTATAGCCTTATAGCCCTATAGCTTTTCCCAAAAATTAAGCTATCAAATGCAATAGTATATTTCATTACAAGTGCGGAAAGGTTGTCATTGCAAAGAGTTCCGACAAATGTCTACCCGAGCCAAGGTGCAGCCGAAGGCGAGGGTTGACTGTCGGAACAAGTTGCAATGACGGTTTCGCACGTGTACTGAACGACTATTTTTAATACAGTTGCGAAAAAATGAAGCAATTTAATAAAATAAGGTGGTGTTAATTCAAAAAAACTAGGGTCGAAATTACTCATTTTGTGCAACAAACAACTAAAACTCGCAAAGAAAATTTCTGGAAAATGGCGCCAACCGTAGAATATAAGCAGAGATTTTTTTTCTTCACCCATTCTGGTAGGCAAAGGGAACTATGCCCATACAGCCAAGTCTTCAGTAGAATTTTTTTATTGATATGAAATGAAAATGAAATTTAATGAGATGAAATGAAATGAAACCTAACCTTACTTCAATCAAATCATAAAATCTGATATTGAAACAAATTCGTAGCTTCTTTTTAGAAATATACGTATTTGCATGAATCATAAAAACTTCTATGATTTTTTTTAGTAAAAACTTCATGGTTGGTTTTTCTTTTTCATAGACATTATTTTGATAGTTGGGAAAGAGAACGCACGAGTTCGGGAAAGGAAAAAAAAAAGCACGAGTATGTAATAGCCTACATCCCGAACGCTATACGTCCATGTAATACGCCACTTTTTGAGCAACTGTATTAAAAAAAGAATTTTCCAAATCCAAATGTTCCAGAGATTAGCGCGTTCAAACAAACAAACTCTTCAGCTTTATTGTTGGTATAGATAATGTTCTGTCAGTAAAAGTTCCAGTTTTAAATTGGATCTGTCACAATCACTTCTGTCAAATTCGACTTTGACGTTTGAGTTTTAAATCGTAAAGTCATCAAAAAGTAACATGTCGACGATTCATTGACAAGTCAAGGTAGCATGCTGAAAATAATGTTGTCTTATGTTTATATAATTACCCTTCGCTTATCTTAAACTGCCCATAAAAACCTTCAATCTTTTAACTTAAGAGTTAAGACAACCAAAGACATTGTCATTTCGTCATTCTGATTATTTTCTTCTGTGATTTTCTTATTGCCTTTATATTAACCTTTACTTACCATAACGTGGATCCACGCGAGACAGAATGGCTTTTTATTATTTCTGTAATTACGGCATTCAACTGGTTATTACAAATTTTCCATAGACAACCAGTTTACCTGACTAACATCCTCCCCTACAGACTATAACCTAGGTTTGTCTATCAAAGATTAACTATAACACAAGTATTTAAAGATTTCACTCTCACGCAGCATCCGTGGCGTGATGCCAGCAACTAGTTTGTACCTATTATCAACTATCTGTATGCCACTAAGTTATTTAATTAGAGGGTAAGCAGTATTACAGGCTATGTAAGAAAGATGAGGTATGTTTCTTAGAGGTTATCTTTGTGAGATAGTTTGGTTCATCGTATAGCCTAAACGGGTGAATCGTTTTTAGAAATGAGTTTACGTTGGATTATTCTTGATATAAACGATGTCTCGGGTAAGAAGGTATCTTAATTTAGGTAGTAGTCTGATTTCCACTATTCTATCATCATCTGCCTAGCCTTTTTAACTATGTCGGGGTCGGCTTCCAGCCTAATCGGATGCAGCTGAATAAAAGTATTTTACATGGAGCGACAAATAAGCGCATTATTTGACCTCCACGACCCAGTTACTGGGTAATACGATAACCGTTAATAAGACTGATTGTCAGACTTTCGGGCTTCTGACGACTTGTAACGACAGTCAAAAATATGTCTAGAAAGGGAGGGAACACTGAGATATTGGCAAGTAGAGATGTGTATAGAAGAGAAATATGGTGCCGCAAACAAAAAATTACATGAACGAAACAAAAGATGAAATGAATGAATGAATTAAAGTTCCTAAAACCAACCTTGTGTGTAATCACGATCAACATCGAAGGGTTTTCTCAGGATAAAGCAGAAAATATTTCTGAAGTATCTCACAAGACCCATTGTTATTTCTGTGTCCAATAGACCCATATGAATTCCACCTAAAGCAGGCGTCACATCCCTGAACTGTCATTTGTCGCCGAGATCTGTCACCCGAAGCACGATTGGCTGCGTCAGCGAATGAAAGAACGAGATTTTTGCCATAGGCACGCTAAGAAGAAGAATTAAAGCTTCTGGAGCAGATAAGCTTGCTACTCAAAAAACTGCTCTGATCACTGACAGATTAGAATAAGGGCAGAAGGATTATAACCTCTTTTGTGATCCTACAGAAAGATAGAGAAAGTATTCCCCAGGATCTCGGGAGCAAAGTTCATCTCATGCGGTAACGTTTCACTCTCGTTGACAGCATCTGGCGTGGTGCCAGCCGCAATTTAGCGACTATTATCCATCAGTTTGTTCGTCACTATGTTATTTGGTGGGTGGAGTTTGTGAAGTTATATATTAGGTGTTGATAAGATATTCTGATCTGCTGGAATTTGTAGTATTCGCAGAGATGTGATGTGATGGTGTCGTAATATTTTGGGTATGTGAATGAGGATGGCTCAGACTGATGCAGAATAAGAGACAAATGTTGTTAAACCCTGATTTTACTATGTATATGTATAAAGAAATGCTACACCATCTCTATATAAGGTAAGTATGTACACACATAACCTTACTCCAAGAACCGAATACGAAGAACATGCTGGATTACATTTTTCGTGGAGTTAAGAGAAGAAAAATTAAATGTCTTTCGAATTTAAAATGTTATCCGAAGGAAATTGAAATCATCTTAAAGAATCTCACCACTCCACTATAATATTCTTGCAAATCTTTCAATGATGACGAACATGAAAACACACGTAATAAAAAATAAAGAGAAAAAATCCCCAAAAATACGGAAAAATAATAACTTTCTCACACGTCTCAACGAAAAATTCATTTTCGAACCATGCCCTACCCCACTGTGGCTGTCCGAACTCGTAACCAAACAAATAGCCTGTCTGCATTGTCTACTGTCTAAAACGTACAGACACGCTCGGGATCTTTGACCCTCAAGATAGACTGGGATTAGAGAAAGATGGCTGAAAGGATGCGGCATTTGAATTTGGGAGTGGACCTCCCACGCTACTGAGATAGATTAATATACTTTAAATACGTTTAGAAAATATCTATGTTTGAATGCTATAGTTATTTTTTTAACTTTGCTCACAAACACACGTAGGTATATGTTGTGATTATACTTAGGCTTCGTTCTCGATATAAAATTTACATTGCAGCTTCCTCACGCCAGTCGACAACCAATCTTCGAACGAAGCCTTTCGTATAATAATGATCGAACTTCACAACAGGTAAGTTCGTTTGATCACTTATTATGTTTCACTTTTCTGACAGCGTCACTTAGCAGGAGACGAAAACTTCTAGAGTTCTTGTGAAACGTTTGTGAAATTGGTTACCATCCAGGTAGCTTCATGCTTCTCCTAAGTCTAAAAGTATGCCTTAGTACCTACCTAGGTATCTACATACTGTTTTTAAAAATTACTAGAAAGTAGACTAAATATATGTAGGGACATAGCTTATGAGAGGCTTAACTTATAAGTCACATTTTTTCAAACAAGACTCATGTCTGAGATCGTCAAAAAATTGACCACCAATTTTTTTCCTCAGCATTGTAAGATTTCTATTCCAATCAAAAGCTAACATACAAACAAATCGAACCAATCCCCAAAAAAATTAACCCGAAACTCATCCACAACTTAGCTCATCTGAAACCGCCACCCCAGGCGATCTCACCCCAGCATCTTAGCAGTTTTATAGGTCGCCGTCGAATCGTCCACTCGACCGGTATCGATCTACCCTCCCACTCTCTTGTTGCTAATATTTCATGTCATATTTTTCGGTGTTTTCATCTTTGAGGTTGTTGTTCTGTGAGGCGGTGTTTGGTCTGAATGAATTTGCTTTGGTGTACGAACGTAGTAATGTAGACAACGGTTTGCTCCTGCATAGAGTGCTATTTAAGTTGTAAAGGTAAACATTTCTACACCTTATTCCTCGAAATGGAGCACTACATACTACGCTTCGAACGATGAAAGGATTCTATAAGTCTTCCGCATTCAATATTGAACAATGTACCTATAGTACTTAAGGTATATTATACATAAAAGCTGTTGGTGTACCTCAATAAATAAATAAAAGTAAAATGAAATGTCTTTTGTTTTTTTTTTTCTGTGTCTTGCTATCATAGACGTTTTAAGACCTAAGTTGGGGCATTGAAAACTAACCTAGTATTCTGTCAATCTTGAACAGTACCTTATCTTACGGTAAAGGGACACATCGTGAGGGATCTTGGATTTGATATCGGATCGCCAACATATAATGAACAAGGGTAATGGTGACCATTCCTTTTCCGTATAAGAAGAGTCATTTACCTTACAGACTGGTATCACAAAGCACATGTTCACATCACAATCAAGTACATGAAACCTAATTCCATTAAAATTCTTTAGACTTCCTCAATAAGACTCAGACAGCAATAAATCCTCTTAATAAATTATAGAATTGACCTACGCAGTATTTACTACGGACTCGACATAAAGGGAACCATTCACCTAGAATGTTTCGCACAAACTTAAGATAATGTTACAAAACAATGATAAAAATGAGTATTAAACTGACGAGGAGTACGAGTAATAATCCGTCAGGAGCATTGTTTTGTATCTAGAGGTTGTCGCCCTGATTCGGTACGTCATACCCAGACAGAATGGTTCTAGCAATTTGGATCGAACTTTTTAACTTCGATATTGGCTGAGAACGTATTGGTGATTATAGAACTACACATACATACATATATTCACGCCTTCTTCCCATGGTTATAGACAGAAATTACAGAATGCGATCTGCTTTGATCCTTACATACTTCTTTTCCTTCGAATCCGTTTCGTGATTATGGAACTGATGCTTTTTAATTGATTTGTCTTTTCGGCTTCAATATGTTATCAGGAGCGTGTTACAAAACCCAACTTGTTCCATGATTGATTTTCAGTAAGAAATAGAAGGGATTTCTACACAGAAATGGGTCGTGATGAGTCTGGCGTGTTGTGTAATCACTATTTATAAATCTAGGCTATAATCAAAACGTATGGCAAATGGATTACCAATATTATGATATAGCGAATAAGAATGCTGGTATCCACATTTCTAACATTGTTGAGTAGATCCAGTGCAACTATCTATATGTTTTCAATCTGTAAATCGTATAATTTCTTGCTAAAAACTTAATCCACAGTTTTTTACCTCCTGTGTAACACTCTATCCTCAAAATTTTCAAACCCACAAAATCTTCCTTATTCAACAAAGTCAAAATCAAACAGAAGAAAGGTATTTTTGTATGAAGAAGAATGGGCAGGTATAGTTAAACACTCTTTTTAAATGTTTTACAATATTCTGTATACTTCAAGTATAATGTGAACTTCAAGTATAAGTATAATGTGAATACAATGTACAGACGCCAGCACATCAGGCTACTACAATCTGACAAATTTCTTTAAAGCTTGATGTGCTAGCGTCTGTACCTTGAATCAAATTACTATACTCATTAGGCACGTCGTAGAATGAAGTACCTACCTATCTACCAGAGTTTACATACACCCCTGAAATTATTCCACATTAAACTGTAAACTTGATGAGCCCATAACATGTCAACTACCAACATTGGTTGGCAGTATCTTGTCTGCATTTATGGGTGCCTGGTACATCAACCAGGTCATATACTTTGCTACCTAATATTTTGGTAAAGGGAATATAGTAAATAGATGGTAAGGGCTATGTAAGTTAGTAGAAATGAAGAGACTTCCTGCTTTGTCTCCATGTTTTTTTTTAATCAATTGGAGTCAAAGGCGATATTTTGTAAGTATACAGAATGACTAGCTAAAAAATTATCATAGGTCTAAACATATCAATCAAAGATGGGACACAAAACCAATTTTTGCCAGTGACGAAATTTTCTCTAGAAATTGATATTAATCCTACCGTAAATCCTGTTCCTTGAACCTGATCAAGTCTGTGATCACTAAATCTACTAGAAGTTACTCAATATTATGTTGGCTGGCTATGGGTGTTCTGTGAATAGTTGACCAATACGGAATACCACAACCACATAAGTTGACATCGTATTTGAAAACAAAAGAGTACTTAAATCCTATTTATTTAAATTTATGAACGTTCTCATTCTTAAGCCAGTTTAAATCTGTAAAAAAATGTATAAGATTTTTTGACATCGAAAATTTCGCTGAGAAAAAATTGCGACCAGATTTTGAACTATTTTAATTCCGGTAATTTATTGGCCTTCAGCTAAGCGTTTGTAAATGTGTGACCACAGGCACATACCTACATAGTTTAATTATCAAGGGGATTTACATCCACATGATTCAACACAACCAAACAATAAATATTTTTAAAAAATCCAACTACAACCGACGAATTAATAACTAACGAATGCTTCATTAAAATAAATTGCTAAGCCGATGAGTTTCTAGTTGTTGACAAACATACAGACAGACACCGGAATTCCGTGTGTTAAATCATTGTATTACTAATTTCATTGTTGACTATACGTCATTGTCACTTCCTCGCTGGTCACTTGTTAATAATTAATTAAATGATTAGTATGTTAAGTAAGGATAAAAATAGATCTCTTGTCTTGAGGTGTGTGTGATGTGACTTGAAAGTAGATACGGCCTTTGTATTTTGTAATTTGAATCAGCCTGTAGATAGCCTATGGCTAAAACCTGGGAGACTCCAAGTCTCAGGTAAATTTGTTAACTTTAGCCTATATCAGAAGGTCAATTTTTGTTTCATTCGACGTTCACACGACACCGAAAAAAATATATAGCAAAGAACGTTCATCTGTTCCTTTCATTTTATTTTTCAATCATTCAGTAGGCGAGTGTATGATGCCGAGTGCCGAAACCTAACATCATTAGGTCAGTTCACGTATGAATACATTTTTCACATTTGATTCACTTTGTGTTTCGACGTTTCACTTCGAGTGAAAGATGCCAAATGTAGGCAAAAAATGAACACAAAGTGAATCGTGTAAAGGCAAGAATGCACCATAGTAGGCCATAGAATACACTTTCATTTCACCATTTTCAAGTCCCATGTAAACACTCCAAAATCCTAACAAATTATTTTCGGAAAATACGTTTCGTTATCATACGACGTCCGGACAGAGTGACGCGCCTCAAGTGGAATTGGACAGGACATATTGCTAGACGAGGGGATGGACGGTAGATTAAAGCTGTGACCGAATGGGGGCCAAGATTAGGCCAAAAGATCTAAAGCTGTCCGAAAACCGCAGGGTTAACGATATCGTCAAAGTCGCGGGAAACACCTGGATAAGAGAAGCACAGAACCGGGAAGTATGGCAGAAGAAGGAGGAGGCCTACCCAGAAGTGGGTGAAATGATGATGATGAAGATCATTGAGATGTGGTGCAATTCGGAGGAATGAAGAAAATGTCGTGAGGAAAGTTTTGAGTATGGATGTCGATGGCTATAAGATTAGGGGAAGACCAAAGAAACGATGGATGGACTGTGTGAATGATGATTTAGCTGGAATGGGGGTGACTACTTTGATGCATAGAGAAGTATGGAAGAAAAAGACATGTCACACCGACTCCAAATAAATTAGGTTTTTTTTTTGTGGATGGGAAATCATCAAATGACCCCTCCCGCTCTGGGTGGAGCAGAAGGGAGTGTCAGACTCTTACTGACTAAAACCCACCCGTGTGCTTAGCTTAGCCCTTTATGTTCCGGGGCAGCGGTAACCCTTTCGGACAATCCCACTGCCCCGGCAGGCTACGGCCCTTACGGGCCCCTTCCTTGTGATGCTGACATCTCTTTGAGGCGCGCATGGAACACGTACGCGCCGTCCGGCATGGGCCTGGTCCTGATCGGACGGAGAGTTACCCATTACTCGCCACCCGCAGGCCCGCGCCTACGGTGGCCGGGAGTCGTCCCGCGGCTCCCGACGGCCGGAGTGTCTCCCGCGGCGGCTGGGACGTGAGGTTCTCTCCCTCAGCCGTCCCGCCACCTCCTTCGCTAGCATGACTGCTTCGCAGAAGGAGGCGACTGCCTAAATGAATTAGGATAAGAGCAGGAAAACGATGACGTGAACCTAACCAATTATTTTCGGAAAATACGTTTTATTATCGTACTCAGAATAATAATGGGCTTATTATTTATTAATAATACACGTAGGTATATGAAAAGTGCACCAACCTCTATAAGTGCGACGAACGTTTCAATAGCTCATATTATTAACACATATACAGTGACTCATAAAAAGCATTTATTGAACTGATAAAACTGTGACCTTATAGTAAAGCTATCGGTGGAAACGTATGGTTATTTTATACTAGGCTCACCCTCGGTTTTGTTCGGGTTTTTGGACCAATCACCATGATTAAGAAAAAAGAATAGAAAGAAAGAAAAATTGTTTAATTTTTTTTTTTTTTAAATATAAAAAAAATTGTTGCAAATTGTTTATCGTTTTTTTTTTGTTGTTTGTTGATCATTAATTGTTTATTGTTTGTTTGTTTGTTTGTTTGAAATTGTTTGTGTGTTGTTTATGATCATTTCGGCTTAAAAATCCTGCACCATAATTACGTAAAGCACTATTTGAACGATATTGCTAATCCGTTGCTTCATATGTTCGAAAAGATTGTCTGCTTAGCAACATAAAAAACGCAATGAAAGTTGTTTGAACTGTCAAAATGGAAGCGATTGCTACCGTTAGTCTCGTATTACAGAACGTCACTCAATACTCAAGCATTACTTAAAACTAGTTTCAACCAATCAAATGGCTTGAATCTAGTTTTAAGTAATGCTTGAATATTGAGTGACGTTCTGTAATACGGGCCTTAGTGTGTAACGCTATTGCCACGCTAGATATGAAAGCAGTGAAACAATATTCAGCAGCACTAAAATATTAGCCATTACAAATAATGTAATCAGATGAAAATTCTTGAACCTTTTCTGTAATTAAGATGGTCAAATATTTAAACTATTTTAATGACAAAAAGGCAAGCGTAGTGTTGGGACGCCCCCCGCTAGTTGGACGACCTCAAGATGGTGGCTGGAACAGACTGCATGCGGAAGACGGAGGATAGGGTGTTGTGGCTCAGCCTGGGAGAGGCCTATGTCCAGCAGTGGACTGCAATAAGCTGAGTTGATTGATTGAATCACATTTTTTTTTTCTTTGAATTATATAATCTATGCTGCAGCTAATGAAAAACAAAATACAAACAAAGTATTTTCTAAATATAACTAAGTGCTAATGTGAAAAACTTGTAAGAGTATCAGCTATTGATTAAATTAGGTTAAGCTTTGCAGCAATAAAATTAATAACAAAACAGGTCGTGAAGTTTCGTGGCTTCATGTAGGTACGTTTGTGGACAAAAACAAACTCGAAACATGTTTCTATATATAGTGACTGCTTTATATTTTGTTTATTTCATATATTTGCCGGGTTCAATATAATTGGTTATTGTTTCGAATATTGAAATGTATAAATAAACAAATGAAATCTTGCGTGGTCCAGTTTTTATAACTTGAGCTTGATTGGATTGTATCACTATATTTTATTATTTATGGTGTACGTAACACCTGCTATTTAGATACCTTATAGAGCATAGATGTTTGAAGAAAAGTCAAGTTTTTCAATATAAAAGTACCATTTAGTGGAAACTGCTTTTTTGTGTAGGTATGGGAAATCATCAAATGACCCCTCCCGCTCTGGGTGGAGCAGAAGGGAGTGTCAGACTCTTACTGACTAAAACCCACCCGTGTTCCTTCCTTAGCGCTTTGTGTTCCGGGGAAGCGGTAACCCTTTCGGACAATCCCGCTGCCCCGGCAGGCTTCGGCCCTTACGGGCACTAAATGACCTTAGCCCGCACTTAAGTCAAGCTTATCTGTGACTTAAGTAGTCCATTTTTAGTGCGGGTTTAGGTCACACGAGCTATAAAATAGTATACGATATCTGCGTAAAGGCTACTTAAGTCACACGTCACACGTATTGTAATGCACCATCGGTAAACGAAAAGAACTTTATGACCGACTGCGTTGCAGCAAATACAAGGTTATGTTTTCCCCGACTACCCTAAAAGGAGGGCAATGGTTTTTAGAAGAGCTGGTTTGTCAACCTATCTTCTGTCTAAACCAAACCAAGGCAATTCCTTTAGATACATAATTTACGTAATATTTATTAAACCGGCAACAAAACAGCTCATACCGCTAAAATTATTTATCAAACAATTCTATTGAAACTATTTAAAGGAGAAGACATAAAATTACTCAACATCATTCTCATTGTGACCACATGAAAGCCACAATATCATTCGGTTTTCCATACTGACTAATGAACAAAACTTGTACAGATAAAATATAAAAGAAGAAACTAAGCAGAATGACTGGCAACCTAAGCCAATCGAATCAAAAAAGATACTCTACGCCCACAATTCAAAAAGCGAACGCGACTCAAAAGCTGTCAAACTGCCCGCGCTGACGCATGGTTGTAGGGTTGTCTGAGGTTTTACAGGAATTAAACGAACATTGGTGATTTTTGTAGGTTTTGGTGGCTAGCTTAGAGTTTTAGACGATTGGGGTTTTTGCAGTGCCTATATAGATTGACAGGTTCTTGAAATAATGTACCTACCTATACCTATAATTCTAAAAAGGCCTAATTTTGTCATCAAAATTTTGTAATAAAAGGTCGTTGTTCGAATTTTAAATCAATCTACGTTAAGTGCAGATATCTGGAAATCATTTATGAACATTGTATGCAGTTAGTTCTTTAACTTAGTGCCTTATGTAAATAGTTAGTAGTCTAGGTAATTAATAATAATGTTAATAATTATCCTAACACCCAATAAATAAAATATAACATTTCATAAAGAAAATCTAGTGTTCAGGAGGATAAATTACTAAGAGATAAACCAGATAAGAGTCTTAGCTTCTTTAAAATTTTTTCAGTTCAGTGTCCATTTAATTTATCAGTTACTAGCTTCTGTCCGCGACTTCATCCGCGTGAAATTTTTTGTACCCCCGACCCACCCCATCGCATCGCATCTCACCTACCTGTAATGTCACTTCGTTTTCGCTTAGCGACCTTTGCGACTTTTCTCTCGGCTGCTACGGATCATAGCGTGATGTTAAATAGCCTGTAGATAGCCTTCCTCAAAAATTGGGCTATCAAATGCAAAAATATTTTTTCAAATACGATGAATTTTTCAAGTATGGTAGTTCCGGAGATTACCCCCTACATACGAACTTACAAAGATACAAACAAACTTTACCTCTCTATAATATTAGTACCTAAATTTAATAGTACCTAATTTAAAAAAATCTAAAGCCACGAATTTGTGAGTCCAAGTAATTAATGCATATCACAGCTATTCCAGTAGCTGCGACTATATAATCTTAGTTTCATGTAAGTGGCCAGCCCTGTTGAAACTTGCCCTGCCACAACCAACCGTCCGAACGCCATTTTAAGCCTTCTTTTTTTGAAATCACTAAAAGAGGTATGACAGGAATATCAATGCATCAAATGATGGTCAGTTCGAAAAAAGAAGTTTGGAATACTTTGAATTTTGATGTCTTTTGTAATAGCTGACTTGAGCTTGTTTTAATGATTATACTTATATATATAACTAGCTGACCCGCAACCGTCGTTTTGCAAAAAAAAAATAGATAGTAGCCCATTCTCAGACCTACCCGATTTGCACACAAAATTTCATACAAATCGGTCCAGGCGTTTCGGAGGAGTATGGTAACTAACACTGTGACACGAGGATTTTATATATTAGATTTTGTGCAATTTTTGGCGCATCTTTTTTCTCAAATTCTAATCAGATTGTTTTCTTTCACTGAGGCCTAATTTTATTAAAGTCAGAAATCTTTTAAAATGTAATAAAATTGACGTCTGACAGGATTTGTATGAAAGAAATGTCAAAAATTAAAACAATATTCTCAGGATAAGACTAATTTTAGAGATATAAAAGTTTTACTACCTACACACTTTGATGTAACGTTATTTTTTGTTTCTTTGTAATCAATTTGGTGAAATTATTGGTTGTTTTTCTGTAAAAGATGATAAGTATGGTTTGAAAGGGGTGACTACCGAGATGACGGCTAATAGAGAAGTTTGGAAGAAAACGTCATGTTGACACCGACCTCAAATAAATTGGGATAAGGGCAGGAGATATATTGATTGGTTTTTTTTCTGTTTATGGGCGAAATCCTTCAAAATAATCCCAAAGACCCTTTATCTATAATGTCCTCAACCAAAAAAAAGTTATAAGATTTTATGTCTTCCCATTGGTCAGCCCTGGCACTCCGGCGCAGGCGGCCATTCACCGGCTCTCATTTTGTTTTTTGTCCCGCATACACACTGAACATACGCTTCTTCGTTCGGGTGACTGTGTCTGTTACTGGACCATGTTATATTATGTAACAAATAGAGTAAGTATCTTGTATTGTTTGTTAAATACCCACATTCTATGCGAATAAATGATTTGATTTGATTTGATTTGATTTGATTGTATGTTACTTTCTCAAGTTATTTTTTAATCTTATCATTTTCACTGACAGGTAATCAAAAAACACTAGAATTTGCCCCAAGGGCTCATTTTTACTAAAATCAGATATCTTTTATCCGTGGAATAAAATTGTCGAATGACAGTATGGGAAAAATTTTCAGAAATTCAAAATTTATTTTCAGGATAAGACTTATTCTAGGTATAAAAGTTTGGTGAAATTCGCCCTAAATAGGATTCAAATATATATAGATCTGGCAGTTTGAGTAATCTACGCGGCCTACCCAAATGTCCAATCTTTGGTATTGTTCGTTCGTCGGATCGTTGAGCTCCTCAAGTTCTGAGTTGAGCTGCACGATTTTTGACAAATCCGTGCACTGCACTGACTGGACAGGTCCTCAAAAGACCATTTCAGACACCAATCTACATGGTCTTCAAATAATCTAACCAAGATTTTGTCTGGACTTTAAAAGAGACTGTGACCTCTGAGTTTGTTTCGGCCTTTCTTCTCAGAATAGTCAGATATGAAAAGCCCACCTCATCTAGTTTAAAAAAAAATAGATTTACGTGTAAAAGTGTTTGTACAAACCTACTTACAGAAAAATAAATCATTTATCATAAATACTTTTCTGTCCGTTGTTATTTACCTTACTTTGCTATTACACTGGGAATCTTTTAGATTTTTTTATTTTTATTCTTGTTCAATCATCGTTCTCCTGTTCAGTCATGTTAATAATAGTAGGTAATAACATCAATATCTCGATATTATTACAAGAAATAATTGAATTCTCAGTTAAATGCCGTTCGTCAAAATTAATACCAAACAAAGCAAATAGAGACGATTCGGCAGATATAGGAATTTCCTTTAAAGCTGATAGTGGTCTGTAAAGGTTCAGTGGAAATTACAATTATTACTGTTGAAGTAGGGACTAATTGATGTGATACTATAACTTATTAATTGTAAAAATTCTGATTATGTGGTGATCGTAAAACCAAGGAGCCAGTCTCAGACAGGATTTTTTGAGAAAATTCTATGTGCGCTTGTAGCTCTCTATTTTTAGATTGCCAAGCGGATGGGTTTAACTGAGTATAACTTATCCTCAGATTTATAGTTCTTTGTGATTGATCAACGCGCGCCTTTTTTTCGGTGGGCCGGAACTACAGAACGCCACCTGCACGACCCATACATTTAAGTATGCTTGCTTTTTTGATTTACCTACATACAAAAAGGGTTTTTTTGATAAGAAATACGAAAAAACAATTCCTGTCTTTACCGTGAGATCCAAAAATAAGGAAGTTCCATAAGAAGTTAAAAATATAATTGGTTTTTCTGTAATTTAAGAAGGAAACATTCCTCCGAGACCAATTATTGACATTAAACCCAAAAGTTCATTGTTGACAGCGAAATTAAATATCAAGGTTTAACGTATCGATATCAAGGACTATAGTTTATTATCATTTCAATATTGTTTATGGTTTAAGCTCTCACAACGATGAACGAAAACATCGCGAGGAAACCGGTATGCCCTAGAACCAAATTTCGAAGACATGTTACATCTACAATCCCGCATTGGGCCCTCGTGATGGATTTTGGTTCACTCCCTCTCACGGAGAGCGAGGCTTGTACCCCAGGAGTGGAGACATTATAAGTTAAGTTTGCTTATGCTATATAGAATTAATTACCCAACTAGAGAGATGAAATACTATTCACCTCTATTTCTGCTAAACTCAAACTCACACCATCGATTTCAATTAATCCAATTACAGGCACATTCGAATTGTCAAGGAGTCGGTCAGAAAGATGAAGCTAAATAGATGCACATGCCAAAGAACGGGCAAGAACTCCATGGACAATCTTGCCTACTTCTCCGAGGAATTGAAGAGTGATATTATGTTTAACTGTATCTTAGTCGAGCGGACAGACAGTCTCATTCTAGCATTTACTATTGATTTTTCGAACTCATAAACACGGGTGGCTTCAAACCCACGCGCGTAAAATATAACAATATTCACAGGAAATGTCAAGGTTGAACTTAGATCTTTTGCTCTTGTTACATTCCACCTTCACGCTTGTATTTTCTGAAGGAACAAGCAGTTATTGCTGTATTAAATACAATACAAAAGTATCTAAAATTTTTAGGAAGACGTAACGTCACGCCTGTAATGGGTTAGACAAGAGGTGTACAGACAGCACATCAGGCTACTACAATCTGGCAAATTTCTTCAATAGATTTTCAACTTTATTGCTAAAGCATAAGAAAGAAAGAAAGAAAGAAAAATAGGTTTATTTGTCACAGAAACACGTGCAAACAAAAAGATAATTAATTCTAATGACATCATATACAATAAAAACAAAAAAAATATATATATCTTTATACATGAGCACAAAGCTTAGATAGTCGACGGCTGCACGTCATGACTGTGACAAGAAGGCTTTCACTCAGCATGATGCTGTGTTATAAGGTTCAATGTTGATTGGGAAAATTTGACAGTTTCGATTAGCTGGATGTGCTGGCGTCTGTACTAATTTTCACTGTCAAACAGTGTGTTTTTTCTTCATAATCATTATTATAACAAAATAGATTCATTTACAAGGTAAATATTTCATTTCCAGATTACAGCCCATTACCTCATCTTTTTCATTGTAACACCCATATTTCGGCAGTTATATTTAAGTCCGATGTAATAAGAGGGTTAGCCTGTTGCCATCAATCGAGAACAAATCCAGACTCCGGACTGCTGCTGCTATATTCCAGATAAAAAAAAATACAAAAACTCTTTGCCCGATCTGGAAATCGAACCCAGGATCCCAAGCTCAGCAGTAGTGCTTGCGAACACTAGAAAAACGAGGCCAGGCAGTCTCTCAAAGTCAAATAAGCAGTTATTACTATATGAATTACAATAAAAAACTACACGAAATACGATGTAAAAGATCTTAAATTTAAGAAGGAAGCCATACTCGTTTATATCCGTAAAAACCATAAAGTCACTACAAAAAAGGGATTCTTAAATTAAAGTTAGTTTCTTCCAAAAAGGTCAGTCCTATTTTTATTTCATCCTTCGTCCGGACATCAACAGTGCACCTCACCCTACAATAATAACGAACGATATAAGTATAAGAACATAACTGATGGACCACTGGGGTCTGGAGCAAACTGGTTCCCCTGTTGAAGACGTAAGATGAAGCTCCCAGTAGCTTTGGGCGGAACGATTATCTTCTAGAACCAGCCTACTGAGTGCGAAGGTAGGGATGTAAGTACCATGAACGGGAATGCGAATCGGAATGGCATTGCGAATCGGTGCTTAAATCTTGTGACGTTTAGAACATTGAAGAGTCAAAATTCGCGAATGCGATTGATTAAATTGTCGTTTTAATGTTGTTTTTTTTTTTGTCTATACTAATATTATAAAGAGGAAAGATTTGTATGTATGTTTGTAACGAATTGGCTCAAAAAGTACTAGACCGATTTTAAAAATTCTTTCACCATTTTAATGCTACATTATCACTGATTAATATAGGCTTTTTTTTCTATTTTTTTCCACCCGTGCGAAGCCGGGACGGGCCGCTAGTTATTGATAAATGTCGGATAATAATATGTTTTATACAATGAACAGTATTATACGTAGCAGTAAATAAGTACTTATTTCTAATATCACAACATTTTTCGCTTCATTGATTAAAATGGTACGACTATTGAATAATTTTGAAGGATTTCTTTTTTAGAAACACCGTCACGAGCTTTTCTTGCACTCAGTATGATTATGCTAAAATGAAGGGAAGCCTTCTCTTAATTAACAAAAAAGAAATTATAGATAGATATGAAATAAATGGCACTGTAAATTCTAAACATAAGTATACCTAAATAGGTAAAGCAAAGACTCCTATAGATCTGCCTACTTTAAAAATACTTAACAAAATAACCTTTCCAAGTCCAAACATAGGTAAATTAACTTCAAAACAAGATGAAAAATTCAACGTAGATAACATTTTCTCAGATCTTTAGTATCCAAGGACAAACCCGCTCCGCCAACAGGTGTACCTGTACCTGATTACGAGAAGGATGTCAATGTCAATCTCATAAATATCTAGACTTTAGCTGGAAATGCTAGAATTTTAGATATCATGCTTTTTATATTGGGCACGTGCAAAAGGGCTCTTTGAAGATAAAAATATAGTGCTGCTCTATGGTTAGAAGGTTGAAATTGGAATCTTGGATAGAGATTAGAATTTGAGGAAATCATTAAGACGCTGAGAAGACCGAAATAGGCTTGTCTCAAACAATTTTTTAGCCAAATCTGTACAGTTTGTGACGGCGAAAAAAATATATGTTAATCTTGAACATATTTCTGAGAACCTTGTTGTTTTCAAAACACGTTTTTGAAAAGTTTTCTCGATACAAAAAAATAGTAAACTAACCTCTTAAAATGATCTTCTAACAAAAATATCTGTATTACTCATCAACGTACGTTGGTAAAATTTATAACAATAACGTATCATATTTAAATACAGAACTTGGTTGTTTTTTATTTTTGAATACTCAACTTATATAAAAGTAATTAATTATTTTATGATATGTATAAAGTTAGGAGCGTCGCGTCATCGCGCTTCTCTTTCTTATGTATGCAGTTCGACAGTGATCGCATAGACGCGCTGCTAGACGGACGTATGTCGCTTTGCCCCGCAGCCCCGCAGTCCCGCTATCCGTTCGTTTAATATTTTGTTGTTTGACAACTTATTTTATTATGTTTTTATAACTACAATACATTGTAAAAATATTGGCACGTAAACATATTTGTATAGGATATTTTATAAGTTGCACATAATTATAGGTCTAAGTTGTGTAAATATTTTCTGTGCAAAATGGGAAGCAAACAAAAATGCCGAGGCCAGCAAAAAAAGCGCTTTTAAGCTAATAAACAAAAATATCTCATGGAAGTAGTAAAATAAGTAATTTTTTATAATGTAATATTGAAAAAACAAGTACACGAACAAAAATGAAATTATAATTAAATAGGTACTTTAAAGGCTATTTTGTACAATCCATAGCGCAAATTCATCGACAACGATAACGCATGGTTGGTCTAGTGGTATTAGCATAGGTTCTGGCGAACACTAGTTTAGAGTTCGTAACCAACCCAAGTCTTACAGAATTTGAATAAGGATCCATTTTTTATTTTGTAATTTTAGGAAATTCATTGTTTTATTTTTATATTAAAAATATATATATATTTATTCAGTAAAAAGAGACGTTTGGTGAACAGTTCAGAAGTAGGTGAAGCTTCGGAAGTTGTTTTTCACCAGTAAGTTTGTAATAAGTACAGATGCCAGCACATCAAGCTACCTGACAGTGTCAAATTTTCCCAATCAACTTTGAACCGTATGCTTTAGTGATAAGGTTCTAAATCTATTACATTACATTTATGTTTGCATAACTCGTCAAAATGTAAGGAACACCTGATTTTTTTATTCGCGACTGCAGTTTTCGTCCCTTTACTAAAGTTGTTCATAATGTTGAGTAGTACAATCTCCCATTTCGTTTAGTCACATGTTTTCAATTTCAACCTGTATAAGTATGTACAGACGCCAGCACACCAAGCTACTATAATCTGTAAAATTTATTTAATAGATTTATAATACCTTTATAATAGATTTTTTTAATAGATTTATAATACCTTATCACTAAAGCATAAGGTTCAAAGTTGATTGGAAAAATTTGACACTTTCAGGTAGCTTGATGTGCTGGCGTCTGTAATTATTACAAACTTACTGGTGAAAAACAATTTCCGAAGCTTCACCTGCTTCTAAACTGTTCGACAAACGTCTCTTTTTACTGTAAAGAAAATTAATAATTAAAATATTTATATGTATATATATTTTTTTTTATATAAAAATAAGTATAAAAAAATGAAAATTTCCTCAAAATTACAAATAAATAAAAAAAAGAAACCATTTCAAATTTGCTAAGAATTCTCCTGGATACGAACTCGGAACTCGCTCTTTAGAACCTAAGCTAATACCACTAGACCAACCTAGCGTTATCATTGTAGTCGAATTTACGCTATGGGTTGTACAAAAATTTAATTTTTGTTCTCGTACCTATTTTGTCAATATTACCACGGTATAATTATATGCAGTGTTCTATCTTCATACAAACGGACGATGCGCGAGCTATGCCTACGCGCCTCGATCTCGGCATTCGCTCGGCAGGCAGACAGTCGCGACTAGTGATGTGCCGTTCCCGGGAATTTTGGAAACTTTGGGAATATTCCCGTAAACGTGCCCGGCAATATTCCCAAAACTGGAAATTTAGGGGAATATTGATGATAATGTACTTTAGTGTTTTTTTATTATATGCTAGCCAATTAATTAGGTAAATTTGCGTACTATCGTGGTAACGTCGATAGTTGATTATACATATAAGTTAAAAATTTCCAAAGTTTCCAATATTTACGGGAATATTCCCTGTAAATTTACAATTTTCCCGTAAATATTCCCGTAGTAAAAAAATCACAAAGCATCAGAAATTATGTTTTATTAAAACTTTTTTAATCACATTGGTTTATTAACACAATTTTACAATCAGATTCTGAGAGTTGTAAACTTTTTAATAAAGTTAACAATTTTAATAAACCAGGGAATCAACACACTTTTATATTTGTTTGAAATTAACAAGTATCTGTCTCTAAAGACTAAATATACTCGTACTAGCTTTTGCCCGCGACTTTGTCCGCATGAGTTTCGTACTTTCCTCAAATAAATTTAACACCCTCTCCACCTTCCCTATTACTAAAATTATTGCTTACGATCTTTATACTACTTATATTTAGAGAAATAAGTATTCGGAGCATTTTTTTAGTTAAACTACTGATGTTTCAAATAAACTGTCCTCCCTTTTCATCACGACAGGGCTTGTTTCTAATAAAAAAGCGTTTGCTACGTTTCCATTTTATGACTTAAGAGTAAACTAGTCGCGAGCTCGAACTCGCTGGTGGTCATGGTCAAAAAGCACGCTGTCTCGCCTGGCTTCGTGTCCGACAGCGCTAATATCAATGATGAGCAGTTAGACGCTAGTCTACACGAACAACGTCTAGTTTTCACGTACAGAAACACCGTGCCGATCTGATAGACGCGTAAAAAGATTTGAAAAGTGCTTCGGAAAATCGAGTTTTATGAAAAACCCACTGCATAAATCAATTACAAATAAAGTTTATTGGTCTCTTCGATAATTGGGCTTTGTCGGTACGGACTTGGTTACGTTAAAAATAGCAAGAAAAACGAATCTTTGTTGGCTCATAACTTTTTAATGGCTTTTTATTTTACTATTCTGTTTCCGTACAGACACAATTATTAATAAGTCAAAACGATATCATGTTTAACTTTGGATGCACAATGTCAAACAGTGGAGTAATATTCTCCCGAAATTTGTATAGAAAAAATATCGAAAAGTGGCACCTTAAGGGCCAATACTACCTCAAATGGCTTAGCATGATCCTCCGTTATGTCGAAAATACTGCAGCATTCATTTTGAAATAAATATATGGTAAAGTTGAGGATTAATGTTAGGTCTTATGTTTGACGAAAACACGATTCCATAAAATTTTCTCGATAGAAAAAAAATCCAAAGTTACCTCCAAACCGAACAATAAACCGCTGGTATTCAAAAAATACTTTAAATTAGATCATGAAACTTTGTATACTAACTGAAGCTTGTTTTACAAGGGGTGGGGGCGATCGCTATGCCGTGGCGCAAGCTAGTGCAGGTACAAACATGTAACATGTTTAGCTGTGGTAATAGGAGTATAAATATCGCGTAATGTTAGTTGCACATGTGTGTATACAGTATATACGAAAAATGTATTAAATACATATTTGGAAACTTTGGGAATACTTACGGGAATATTGGGAATATTGCGTAAATTTACAATGGGAAAGTTCCCGTAAATTTTCAATATTTCCAGCGGCACATCACTAGTCGCGACTGTGCCGCAGTGACGAACGGTCGGTGTGTTGTTTTTTTAACAATAACCGCGCGATTTTTTCACTAAAAATAAGTTCAAGTACATATTTAATACGACGAGTAGGATATATTGTGCTGTTTTTGGTTGCATGAATTCGTCAATAACGCATCCAGGGATAACTTTTTTTAGATTACCTGGAAACTCTGAAAGGTAAGACTATAAAATAATTTTACTTACTAGTAGGTAGGTACATAATGTGTCTTTTTAATGGATAAGTATTTCCTTTTATCTCCCGAAAAAAACGATGTCTGGATTAATAAAGTGAATAGAGTAAAGGAAAGTGATTGACAAGAGTGAAATAGGTAGTTATAGGCGGTTCATGAATCATGATACGGTAGGTACTTACGCTTGTGTTAAAAACCTCGGGGCATGTGTGTTTTGTTTTGTTAGTTTGTATAATTCAAAGTAAAGACGTGGTATTTTATCTATACTTAATATTATAAAGCTGAAGAGTTTGTTTGTTTGTTTGTTTGTTTGAACGCGCTAATCTCAGGAACTACTGGTCCGATTTGAAAAACTCTTTCAGTGTTAGATAGCCCATTCATCGATGAAGGCTATAGGCTATATATCATCACGCTAAATCCAATGGGAGCGGAGCACCAATGAAGAATGTTTCAAAATCGGGGGATTTTTTTCCTATTGAGAGCTTCCGCTGCGTGCGCTGCGTAAACGGTTAAAGTTTCGCAAAAATCATGTATGACAGAATTGTTCCCCTTTAAAAGCTTAAAAAAAAAGTCCGCGACAGCATATGTCTATCTTTTAAGGTTAGCTCACTATAACCTCTTATATGCTAACCAAATTTGTTCTAAAATAATGCATTATTTGTGAAGGTGTTTTTATAAACATGGTATTAATCCTTATCCAAATAAATACGTTATTCATCACATGTATTTAATTTTGAACAAAATTGCCTCTGACATCATTTGATTTCAATGTATATCTTAGGAGATATCATAGTTTTAAAATAATACTAATAATAAAGCTGAAGAGTTTGTTTGTTTGAAACACGGTTTGAAAGCTCTAAATCTCTGGAAGTATTGGTCGCATATATAAAAATATTTTTACGTTTGATAGCCCAGTTCTTGAGGAAGGCTATGTTCTATTAAACTTGACGCTAGGACCCTTAGGAGTTTAGCAAAAAGAAAAAAAGTCTGAAGTTTTCGTCAAGCGAAAACGAAGTAATAGCGCAGGCCGGCGACACGTTGCGACGGGGTGGGTCGGGGAAACAAAAAAAATTTACGCGGACGAAGTCGCGGACAGAAGCTAGTTATTAATAATAGTTGTTTATTGTACTGTGTGTATGAATAATACTAGAAAAAATAAATTTGACCGTCTGTCTGTCACTAGATAGTTGAAATTTTCTCAGAATAAGTATTTCTGCTGCTGCTATAACAACAATTATACCACTAAAAACAGTTTTTTTTTTCTCGGTATTAATAACGACAACAACAGCTAGACTCATGAGATATTCACAGAATATTTAGATATTTGAGAGGGTTGTGATTTTAAAACATTCGTAGCCAGCTGTGCAGCTTGGCATTGGTGACCAAAGAATGTTTGTTTTGAGTTGTTGCGAGTTGTAGGTACCTAATTTATAGAGACGTTAATAAGCTGAGATAAAAAGTTATTAAAATTACTCGTCAGCTGTTTCTTGCATTGTAGTTGAGTAGGTAGGTGTTGAAGTTTGTAAAGATTGGAGTTCTCCTCCTTGTCCATGTTTCCCAAAACAATTTTTAATTAAGCTTTATATTAGAATGCGGATTTTTTATACTTTAAAATTTAATAATAAAGCGTTTCGTACGTCTCAGTCAAGGCGCAAATATTTTTCGGTCGCAAATTTATAAGACCGATTTGTTTTTCAAACATAAACATGGTTTTTTAATTAAATCTACCAATCAAAAAACAACATGCATTTTTATTGAACACTTCCTATTCAATTCACAAAGTACTTATTTTATTTTTTTATGTAAAATAAAGTATATTTACAGTCACAAAACTAAATGGAAACACAAAGTAGGCAAATGTAATTCAAATGCTGGAGGCGGGCAGCCCTATCGCATGTTTACGTACCGCGCGGCTGTAGGCATTTATGTCCAAGATACGGCCGAGTTACAATACTGTATATAATTATACTGTGATATTACATTATAAAAATTACTTACTTTACTACTTCCATGAGATGTTTTTGTTTATTATTATAGAAGCGCTTTTTTGCTGGCCTCCGGCATTTTTTTTGTTTCCCATTTTACATAGAAAATATTTACACAACTTAGAACTATATGTACCTGTATAACTTACTACGTGCTAATGCTAATATTTTTACAATTTATTGTAGCTAAAAGAACAAAATAAAATAAGTTCTCAAAAAACAAAATATTAAATGAAACATAAGAAAGAGAAGCGCGATGACGCGACGCTCGTAACTTTATACAAACCAAAAAATAATTAATTACTTAAAAATAGGTTGAGTAGTCAAAAATAAAAAACAACCAAGTTCTGTATTTAAATATGATACGTTATTGTTATAAATTTTACCAATGTACGTTGATAATTAATAGAGATATTTTTGTTAAAAGATCATTTTAAGAGGTTAGTTTACCATTTTATTGTATCGAGAAAACTTTTCAAAAACCTGTTTTGAATACAACAGGGTTCTCAGAAATATGTTCAAGATTAACATATATTTTTTTCGCCGTCACAAACTGTATAGATTTGGCTAAAAAATTGTTTGAGACAAGCCTATTTGGTTCTTGTCAGCGTCTAATTCAGTGTAAATAGTTAAAAAAAAATCACTGTAAATACTTAAAATAATTTTAAAAAGGGGTAAAAATATTCATTTGTTTTTTTAATCGCCTTGTCTAATTTGATTTTAGCACTTCATACAGAACAATAAATATATAAGAGCGCCCTCTATTGGTTCATTGGTAATTATTATTGACCGCGTCACTTTGTTTCATCCTTGGTAGTTCGCTGTATCACATCCTTTTAAGAATGGCGCTAGGATATCGGAGAAATAGTGGGCGTGGCTAAAAATACCTAAACATCGGAGCTCAATATTGGTTTTCAGCGTCTTAATGGGATGGGAATTGAAAACATATTAGGTGTAGCTTTAATCTTGCACATAAGCCCCTTTTTTCATAAACGTTGCAATGATAAGCGACTGTTTACCACATAATATATTTTTGACGTTTAAACGTCACTTAACTTTAATACTACTTACTACTTTTCTTTTTTTGACTATTCTATTCTATCATTATTTATAAATAAACTCCAAGGTATACCTAAGTAACAATTCAAAGTCTATATTTTTTACGTGTTTTTCTTCCTTCAGTCCGCTTTTATCATCAGAATGCCATTTCTCGTACTTAAAAAACGTTCAAATTCAAGTCGCAATCTCATCTCAGCGACAATCAATGTCACAAACTTGTCAGAAATGTGTGTAATTTGATTGTATTTTTGACAGATTGAGCCTGAGATTAGAATGCGAACGTTCTTAAAAATATGGGAATTGTCCTTCAAATAATCAATGATTGTATTATCATAAAAAAACACGCGAAAATCTATATGATGCCCAGAATTATAACTCTAATTTGATTTCAGGAATTGGTTAAAAATAATATCAATCAAAAGATACTATTTTGAAATACCTAATCGGAAAATGGGTGAAATATCAATCACAGGATTCGACTAAGCATTATAAATTACGCGCGAAGTCCGAAAATACACAAAAACATCCTTACTTTCGCAAATATCCATTGAATATATTGAAAGAAAGGGTAAGTATCCTTTCTCGGATCGTATTTTCGGCCGACTTGGGCCTTACAGTACGGAATACGCGAGTGGGGTAGGTCATGCCGACCGGTTTCCACCTCGTCGCCAAAACGGGATATCAAATTTCAGTGAAAGCCTTTTAAACAGGCGAAACCACGTTTTTCCACAGAAGTTTGACGTCATAACGGTTTAGGGTTAAATTCTCGTTTACATTTTTCCAATAGTTAAATCTATTTCATAAAATACCTACCTACGCAATAAGTTGTAATGTCTAACAAAAATTTAAAAAAAGTAATTCATAATTCTCAAACGCCATAGACAAAATAAAAAGGCAAAGGCAACAAACGAGTATGCCTTAGAACCGGGCAAGACCTTTTTGTATAAGTCTTGTTTCTCGTTTTAAACTGTAGACGGATGAGGTGCAACAGTTTTTACTGAGAATTTATTTTGTGCGATAGATATTACTTGATCCGCGCCCGCAGCCATTTTGATTTTAGTTCGCTACTTGAAATTACGCGGTCGTGGAGGATAATGTTTTTATTTTTTGTTTTTCGTATTTTAAATAGTTTTGAATGCTTGAAAGTTGATGTTGAAAGTGATTGTGGTTGATAATGAAACTATTATTATTGGATTTCAGAAAAGTTGGGCTATTAATTTATTTTTGTTTTGTACGTAAAGACCAAAACATTGTGCTTGGTTTCAGATTTTGAACTGAGTAGATTTGAAATGATTACCAGCGATCTACTATATTGAACTTTACGCCGTAGGTACACAGTTACTTAGTTTTGTATTTGAATATTTTATTATGGATGTTTCTGTCTCTTCATTTGTGTGTATACTCATTTCATTTCTTTTATATCTCTTTGAGATCAGCACATGATTCTTAAAATTAGTTCATCACAAAAATATTTCGTTATTCACTATAGTTTGTTTAAAAATTCGTTAACATTAGCGACAACATTGTACCGAAGAACAGTTTAGTCGATTATTTACAAACAATCATGCATAATATAGTAAATTGTTTACTATTTCACAGTGAGGACATAGGAAGTTAATTTTGATTAATGAAAATCACTTTAATTTGAAGAATGACGCTGATGTCAATGTATTTCGGATAAAAGACTATTTTTTAATAATCTCCCGAAGAGACAGGGAAACGTACACTCACATTTTGCCAGTTAATGATAAGTATCACGTAAAAAGGCGGCCAACCTAACCGGATCTAAATCCACACCGCTGCCTATACCTAATCATATCCTAGTGATTATAATAAATAGCAAACAAGACGAACTCATAAGGTGTCATGATTATTAAGTCACCCAATAAAATATGAGTACTTTAAAAACGTTTTTTTTTTTAGAGAGAGAAACAGTCATTCTTATATTTTCCATAATATATGAGAATGACCAACTCTGTCCTTTCTCTAAAAACGTCGTTTCAGAAGTCGATTAAATATCAAAAAAGTTATGGTTTAAATGGATCAACCAGTAGGTATCTATATTTTGAGATGAAAAGAACTACATCCTTTTAGAACAAATAAAAAGGAAGCCTAGTTGTTTAAGTAGTTATTATGTGTACCGGATGTCCTAACAAGCTACAAGAAAATATAATGAAACTATCATTCTTCATATTAACTGATTTTGTTTGCACTATAAGAACTTTCATTGGCTTTGAAAATGTCAATCTTTATGACATTGCTCGATACTTATATTTTCTGTTTACATAAAACACAATTTATTATGGTTATAATATGCCTCGCATAACAAGTTGTTACAAGTATATAGGTTTCATACATGAACCCTGCTAGGGCACACTCATTAGTTTAAAGTGCTACAGTGTCATAATAATAGACAAAACCACTGTGCTTAAACAAAAATATTAATTTTAACATATTTATCAGATGTTCATCATTTGTTATTTAAATAAGGAACTGTCATGATATAATATAGGATAGTGTAATAACAAATGATCAGTGATTCTGCTTTCAAATATCATGTTGGATTTTATTATTGGTTTACAGAAATAACAATTAAAGAAATCTTATGGCAAGAGGATTGAAGAAGCTTTCAAGTATAGGGAGTAGGTTTTTCAATTATTTGTTTCTTTTAGGTAGGTATGTAAATAGGTAGGTAGGTACTTTCTTTGTGTTCATAACGTTTGAACTTCCAAGGGTAATTAAATCCTTAATTTAAGATTATCTGAGAATGTGTTAGTTTCTCATCAAGATGATTTTTTTTTCAATTGTTTCAGGTTTTAGAGTTAACAGTACCGGTTCCATATTCCAGGTAGGTACTTAAGTAGGTCACATCTACTACATAATATGTACCTAATGGATTTGTAAATGGCCATTGAATACATTGAAGTTATTCATTATCTTGTTTCTAAACCAAGTTCAGTAATAGTCCTAGAATAAACATGGAGATCAGCCCTGGATTCCACTCATTAGCTGATAAATGGAAGATGAAGCCATGATGCCATGCATGTCATGTGGATGGGGTGCCATGTGGATGGGATGTCACGAATGGGTTTTTCGTGGATGTGACGCATACATTTTCTCCTAAGTTGTTATGTGGTTGTGTATTTGTGTTCCTTTTCTGCGTCATATGTACCGAAAATAAACGTATTTTCTTTCTTTATAGGATTAACTTATTCATTTTGACAACAATACGAAAACAAAATTTCACAACAATGTTTCAAACTTCAAAATAAACTCCAGACTCCAAATATTTACAATGCGAAACCCCCAAAAATATTGAAAGGGAAACCTCAAAACTGACCCGACGTAATTAAACAGGACAACCATCTGCTCGCAAGACGGGCGGAAAACAATACCTCCCGAGCTCCAGACAGTAATCGAATGAGCGACGAAAAAAAACGCACGACGCGGACGCTTTCGCCACCCGTCTCAATGACCTCATTTTTTGGCTTTTGCGTTTTTTTTTTTTCTTTTTCGAACTGTTATTATTGTCTGCAGAAATGAGTGTTTAGTTATTTGTGTTAAGCGTTGGTTGTTTGGGGTTACCTTGTGTTCTAAAAATTAAAGTCTTATGGCTGGTTTTGATATCGGTCTTAACAAATAGGTATGGAAGATAATTTGTTCTAACAGGAACTTTGCTAAACGTTAACTTTTGTATGATGTTATTAAGACGACAATAGATCTTTTTGTTTATATCTATCATTTTTACGTTCTTTATTATGATTTGTAACTTTTCAAGTATCAAAAAAGTATTTCCTGTCAACACAACTATAATTTCAAATCAAGAACACCGAAATCCCAGAACCATCATTGGCCTCGAACAATTCCATTTTCAAACCACAATATCGTCGTTCGAAATTCAAATAGTGAGATCCGTTAGCGGCCAGTATTTCGACTGGTTTGGTTGCAGTAGGGTAGCTGCACCTGTCTCGGCCTAGTGTCCACAACCTAGATTCACCGCACGACCGTAGAATGCAGGTAGATTTATTTTAATCGCTTAATATTTACTGTTACACCTTGTTTAGGCCGTGAAATGCCGTGCTCTAGAATAAAATAATGCCGTGACTGACTGACAGATATTTTTTAGACGAATCCCATGAATATATTAATATGAGATTTTTAACATTATGGTTCTTAAAGCTGAGACGTTACGGTACGGTTACGGTACCTGTTTCCTATAGTTTAAAAAGCTATTTTTTTTTTCTTTTCTTTATTATAAGGGCTTTATCGCCGAGAGATAACATCAGCGCAATCAAATAAATCTAAAAACAGATAACACTAAAAAGTTATTTGTTAATAAGTAATATGGTATCAAACAGTTAAAAAAACAAAGTAAGAATCAAAAGTTCATTCGTTGTAGCTTATTTTGTGACTTTCTTGTCAGAAAAAGTACTGCGAAACGTTTTTCAAGCAATGTTATCTCCATAGTTCAAACACGCAAACCGTCAATCATATTTTTAAAATAAAACTAGATGAGGTCGGCGTTTCCTTGACTACTCTGAGAAGAAAGGCCGAAACAAACTCCTGCAGTGCTATTCTGTAAAAATCTCACGGTGATAACTTAGGTGAAGTGAGCTGTCATTCCACCTGATGTTAGGGATCGCCACTATTGATAGCTCACTTCACGCTCACTTCACCTAAGTTATCACGGTGAGATTTTTACAGAATCGATCGGCTGATTCGATTAATGATATTTCCATAAGTGCATATTATTGACTTGGTACATAATAACTTAAAAATAAAAAAAAAGATTTACGTCAATGAGCTAAATATAAATAAGTAAGTACCATTCAATTTATTTATTAGCCATTCACTTTATCGCCATTTTCTTTTAAGTGTTGCTAGAGTTCATTTTGAAGGACAGGTTTTGAAGAGGAGGCATTTATTCTTCTTCTTAGCGCGTCGATGGCAAACATTCTTAAAATTACGTAGCTTTATTTATCTATTTAGAATCTTCAACAAAAGATCTTACAGGTACCTACACAATATATGACACACTAGCGGCCTGTCTCGGCTTCGCACGGGTGGACCTTTATTTTTTTAACATTTTATTTTTTTCTTGCAATTAAAAAAGCCTTTATTAATCAGTGATAATGTAGCATTCAAATGGTGAAAGAATTTTTAAAATCGGTCCAGTACTTTTTGAACCAATTCGTTACAAACATACATACAAATCTTTCCTCTTTATAATATTAGTATAGATGAATTAAATGCAATATTATGTATGTGTGTATGAATTCAAAAAGTGCTGATTCTCAGCCTAGTTTGATTATATGATTTTTTTGATGACTTTTTTGAGTTTTTTTTTTTATCGTTAATGTAGGAAAGCGGAGTGATTGTGTCTTTATTACCTAAAATGTGTATTAAAAACTTTTAAACACATTTAAATAAATAATGTTAAAACATACATTATAAGTAAGTAATATTTATTATAATAAACCCACAACAGTTATTTCGTGTCAATATCTAGACCGCTAGACTGCGCAGGCGTCTATTATAAATATCAGAGAGTTAGGCGGGAATAAATTCAATATGGCGGCTTATAGTGAGTCGGTTGTGACATTGAACGGTTTGTATACTGCTTATGTCGTAATAGTGTAGATACTTTAATAGTTTGAACTAGATTATAACGTTCAGATTCGTATTTAATGATTTTAGATTGGTTTCGCATGCCTGATGTGTGAGCATACATTATGCTCCTAATAAATAGTAAAAAAATCAATTAAAGTTTTTTTTTAAATAAAGAGATAGGTAATTAATTCAATCGTTAAAAGGGTTTCAAAATATAAACTCACGAAATGGTTATTCTTTACCTATTTTTTTAAAACAAAAATCTATTTAATTTGGATATTAATAGTGCCACTTACATTGGAAATGACGCAAATTGTGTAACGCGATAAGAATTCTAGCAATTTTATCGTTATCGGCATTCAATTTAATACCTTCACTGTTTCTAACTAGACAAAACCTATTGGTTTTTATAAAAAAAAAAATTTTTATACCTTCTAGCCATCAGGGATTGAATTTAAAAAAATAAAAAACCAGTCAAAGCCTATTGCAGACCAAACTAAAGTCTCGTTCACATTAAAGCGAAACCTAGCGCCATCTATCGACAAATTAAGCAGAGTCGACAGTAGATTGTGCAAGCGCGACTTTCGCCTTGGCCGTTGCGCGGGCGCACCTAAATACCCTAGCCACGTCCGCTAGTAACTTGCATAACATTCTAGCTTGTAAAAATCTTTATTAACCTCTTAAAAACATGTTAGGTGGTGCCTTGAGCAGGTAATTTTCAAAGTGTGTGGCCCAACCTAAAGATTTTTATGTCTTTAGATTAAAAAGTAAGGTTTAGGGTATAAAAAAGTAAAGAAAATTTCGAAAAACCAGTCTAAAAGATGCTGAAAAGCACTCAGTTTGCGAACTTCTAAAGGTAACTACAGTCAAAAGTGCGAAAATAAACCTAACAGCGAAATTATCACACACAACTCCACATAAAATACCCAATTGAGATGTTCACGCGTTCGCGTAGACATAAACCTAGCAGAAACATAGTTAAAACTAAGATATCAGCCATGCGTAGCCTTCAAACGAGTCTCAATGCAAGATGGCGGGCATAAGGCAATAGCGGTTGTAGGTTATGTAGTAACATTGACAGTCGCTGCGCCTGCGCTTGCCTTGGCCGCGCGCGCAAGGACCCGGCTGCAATTGAAGGGCGCGAACTTGAATTTCTTGATGTTCCTTTTATGAATTTTGGCGATTTTGACGTTTTGAATGACGGAGAGGAAGGAATTTCTTAATATTCCTTTTGTAAAAAATTTGCGTTTTGAATGACGGGGAAGAAATAAATTTCTTGATTCCTTTAATGAATTTTGGCAGATTGAATGTCAGAGAGAGGAAAATTTCTTTTTTTTTTGTTTTGTATACTTTATTAAATTTGTAATACATTGTAGGGTACCTACGCATTCTTGGTTTTCTAGTTATGTAATTAGTACCTAGATTATATAGAAGGTATAAAAGTCTTCTTTTATTGCATCAATTACAAGAAAATCAATAGATATTCAACTGCTGCATTACTTTTTAAGATATGTAGTCATATGCATGCAATTTTATTATTTCTCGAAATCCAATAGCTACTTTTTTATCACAAAATTATTCAAAGTTATTTAAACAATATGTGGGTACCTACTTGTTTATTTTTTTACAAATACAAGATCTTTAATTCAGTGACGATAATATGTAGGTCATATGAGTATGTCAATGCATACAAAAGTACATTACTTCCTGAATGCAAATGACCTTATTTTTGTTATTTATAAACCCATAAATGTTTATGTCAAACAGTGATAAATATCTAATTTGTTAACCAAAATATCTTTTGTTGTACATTTTATTTTATTTGAGTAAGAAAATCAAAGGTTTTTCCGAATAAAGGTTAAATATATTAGATTCATAGTTAGATATAAAAAATATGTCTCTTTCCTAGGTACCTATATTTTATTTTAAAACTTACACAGTGTTAATTTTTCAGAAATATAATACTTCTTATTATGTTACTACTCAATTAACATTAACCATAAATAGTTATTTTCAAATTAATATTACACTAAAAACCTTATAGATCCGTTGAAGACTACCTCCGCATAACCTAAGCAAAATCAAATTAATAATGTCACACTTCATCTATAAATTAATAGAACAATTAAAATTTTAGCAAAAAAAAATTATCGTGAAGCGCACGTCATAAGTTCCGACGGCTTTATTTTAGCCTACGATTCTGCGTAGAGCTTCGTAGCACCGATAATAACTCATTTATTACACTAATAAACAGATTTTTGGCTATCTATTAGGTTTTATTATTATATAAGGGTCATGAAAATTCATAATTTAAAATTATTTAACGTTTTTAGCAAACTTTTTTTCGTAAACCCCAAAAATTTGTTGCCAAAAAAGTTCTAGTTCCGAATTCCAAAAAGTATCAACTTCTTTTTCGGTTTGAACAGCTATATAATAGAAATCAAAAAGAAATTTGAAAATGGAATCGTTTTCTCTATGCCGTCATTGGCCTTCGATCAAAATATAGGTTGCAATTTATTAACGCACACACGTGCATGTCACGCACACCGACACAACGTTGCAATGTAAAACGACGTAGTCATAGAAAAAGAGTGGGACAGATAAACGATAACGAGTATAGGTGGGGAGAGTGGTAGGGGGCTCGTAAGAAAACACAAAAAAATGTGCGTGAACTCCACGCACACAGCGACCGTTACGCGTGCGTTTACATATGCATCGCACGCACACCAACACCACTTTAAGCCAAGGAGAACGCAAGATTAAGGGCACATTATTGACTTTGAAAATAGGTTTAAAAAAAGTTCTTTGTTTAACGCGCCAAAGCACCAAATTTTACTCACATGCGTCAGAGGTGGCCGGTTCCTCTTCCGTCCAGTTTGACACTTCGGTAGTAATTTTTGTAAAAAAAAGAAAAAAGTTGCAATAACAAATCGGCGTCACGTCGGCATGTAATCACAAATCCATTCAGCCGTACTTCACAGCAATCACACTGTCACAGCATAATATATTGTAACACATCACGACAGTCACTTTTCACAAAAATATTCCTTTTATTACTTATTTATTACTAAATAAAAATATAGTTCGGGTCCTAAGTTTCCATGTGATATGTGTCTTGCATCTCAGCGAATGAGCCGCACTTAAATACGAGGAGAAATTCGGAAAAAACTCACTAAATCCCAAAATATTTTTTTTTCTTAGATTTTGTTTTGTTTTTGTCGAAGCCACTACGCGATGATATGAATATTTTTTTTTATAAAATATAGTCTGTGGTCAGTTTTTTTTTAGATATTTTTGTTTATTTTTCGGAGGTTTTTAGCGGTTATGTCGCGTGTTGTGGTCCAGTTGTGTGCCGGGAACGGAAATGCGACGCTCCACCGATTGTGCATAGGCGGGACTGCACCGAGCGCGCACACCGTACTAGACGGCGTGCGTACTTAGCCATTACCTTGTATTTACTGCGACCGAGCTCCGGCGCTCGGCCAGTCTTGATACTTGCCGCTGACACTCGTAAGTGTAAAAAAAAAAATACGAAGAATTGGGGGCTTTTGGCTGAAATTACAGCTAATTTTAATGATTAACACTAACACTAGTCAGCAAACATTTTTACTTACCTTTTTACTAATAAGATTATTTTCTTTTCACAGTTTTACTGTATTAAAAGCATTTTCGCGATGATTTTAAATAGACAATAAATACTTATTATAGTTTTTGTTTCAGAAAATTATTAAGAACACAATCCTGTAGTTTATATCCACATTTAAACATAAATCACTTGTAAAACCACAAAAGTTTCTACAACGAGTCTTTCCTCTTTCTGAAACACAGTGCTCGACTCAAGATTGTTCGGTCGCACAATAGCACCACTACACAGACAGACTGCAGTGTCGTCGGCACACGTACATCTGTGTGAGTGTCCCGCGCTTGTATGAACCTTGTGCATTTCAGTTGTACTGACTTATCTTACACTTTGTATTAATCCAAATGACATCTAACTTACATAAAACAATGTATAAAAATCCACCAAAAATATTTTTGAGCTAAAATTCGATTTTTTTTTCTAAAGAATTGTCTATCCCTGTCTAGTGTGCGCACGAAACTTGTGTTTGTGAGCAGTTTTTTTATCGTTTTTTTCTTCGGCGTGTGGGTGCGTTCGATTGTATAGAAACGCGAGGGTGTGTGCCAAGTGCACACGAAATGCAGCGGTGTGTGTAGTTCTTATAAGAAAATGGTTCAGTGAAAAATTTTGTTGGAATTCGTAGAGATGGCGCTGTTACTATGATGAACGTAGCATCAAAAAATTAGTTACGGAGCCCGCGTGCGATTTAACTATCTAACTCTTCCACTTTAGGGTCTAAATTTGCGTGTATGAAATTTAATGCTTTGTAAATTTCGTTTGTGACTCTTCTGGCGGGCGTGAGGTAATCGTTGATAGTGATTAGAACTATTTTGATATGATAAAACACTTGAAGAACGTCTAATAGCGTTCCTTATAATTATTAAACCCTCTAATAAGGGTTTAATTAGTCAAATTAATTTTAATACTTATCAAACTTGTCTATATAGCTAGTTTTGCCTTTGTCAGGGGCAGCTAAAGTCGTCTACGGCCTGGAGTTAATCTTAGGGGGTGTATTTCAGCAAAAAAAGTGTAATTAAATATGCAAAAGGTGTAAGCCGTCGGGGTACGAATTTCTCAAGTCGTAAACCGACTTCCAGGGCTTATAAAGAATGAGAAACAGTTTTAAATCAGCGATAGTTTAAAGAAAGGAGTTTGCTACGAGATGTATATTGTATTTTAGGCTTTTTAGTGCTACGAAATTCCCTACGAGAAGTGATATAAATGTTTTTGGAGTTTTAGTACATTTTGTTAAGATGACTGTTCTTGATAATTTTCGTCGGTTACATTAGTCTTTTTTTAATAATGATTTGGTACAACATTCTATACTACGTAGTTTCATGCTTCTTAAGAGCTACGAAATATGCTACGAGATTTACAATACAACATATAATATTTGATACAATGCATTTGGAATCATTTTATTAAGACTGTTTTACTGTTTTTGATATTGTTTTTACTGCAATATTTTATTAGTGTTTTTAGTCTGACAACCAGTCTTACTAAGTGGTACCGTATTACCCAGTAACTGGGTTGTGGAGGTAAGATAGGTAGTCGCTTTATGTAAAATACTGATACTCAGATGCATCCGGTTGGACTGGAAGCTGACCCTAGCATAGTTGGCAAAAGGTTAGTGTTACGTGCTTTCTGAAGCACGGAAACCAACCGCGACAAGCGTAGCTTAACCTGATCGATCGAACCGTGCAGCTCTTATTACTTAGCCATAAGCCCCTCGAATGCAAGCGTGATGTTATGTAATACAGCTTGATGTATGGGGTGATGTTTGACTTTTGAATATTGTATGACTTTAAACCTATTGAGTGCCACGGTTGATCTAAAACAATCCCCAATCCAGACTCATGTGATCTTTCTTAAGTTTCTTTTCATAGAATACATACATAAACTCACGCCTTCTTACCATGGGGGTAGGTAGAAACTACAGAACCACCTGCTACGACCTTACATACTCGTCTTGCCTCGTTTAAGTTCCTACATCTATTCATACTAGCACGCCGGTTTTTTTTATTTTATGGATGCTAAATCAACAAACAGTGGTAACGGCCGTGACTTACGAGTTGTAGGTAGTAGGTTCGAACCCCGTCAGGCGCTTTACTTTGTGTAAATTATTTCATCACCATAGCTCTTATAACGGTGAAGGAAAACATCGTGAGGAAACCGGCATGTCCTAGAACCAAAGGCTGATTATGTTATGTATGTTATGTTATGTAAACCAACAAATGACCCCTCCCGCTCTTGGTGGAGCAGAAGGGAGTGTCAGACTCTTACTGACTAAAACCCACCCGTGTTCCTTCCTTAGCCCTTTATGTTCCGGGGCAGCGGTAACCCTTTCGGACAATCCCGCTTCAACTAACTACGCACCTAACCCATCAATAAGGTCACTATATGTCCTTAAAGCACGTTAAGTCGTTGGTCCTGCGCCTGATCTCTCTCCGGTCGTGTCGGATTGCCGTCCCATTGGGCTATAAGCAGTCGCTCCATGTAAAATACTGGTATTCAGCTGCATCCGGTTAGACTGGAAGCCCACCCCAACATAGTTGGGAAAAGGCTAGGCAGATGATGATGATGACGATGATGATTTAAATGGTGCCTATTTTGGTATCCCACAATAGGCCATGATATTTTTTGTGTTTATGAAGGAAATAGAAGTCTGCGATTTGTGTCGTCTTGTGTCTCTGGATGTTAGTTTAAGAAGAAAAGAGAATAATGAACGATTTTTGTAAAGTGAGTTTTTTAACTATGCTCTTGGTCACCTATCTGGCATATATATATGCCTTACTAGCTTCTGCCCGCGACTTCGTCCGCGTGAAATTTCTTGTTCCCCGACACACCTCGCATCGCATCGCCTGCCCGTGCTTTTACTTCGTTTTCGCTAGTTCTTTTTGACTTTTTTTTTCTTGCTCGGCTCTTAAGGGTTCTAGCGTGATGTTAAATAGACTTTCTCAAGAATTGGGCTATCAAATGCAAAAAGTATTTTTCAAATCCGACAGGTAGTCTCAGAGATTAACGCCTTCAAACATATAAACTCCTGAGCTTTATTAGGTATTTGTACCTATAATAATAGACAGATCATCATCTGTCAATCCTTTTCCCAACTATGTTGGGGTTGGCTTCCAGTCTAACCGGATGCAGCTGAATACCATTGTTTTACATGGAGCGACTGCCTATCCGACCTCCGCAACCGTTACTGGGTAATACGATACCCCTTGGTAAGACTGGTTTTCAGACTTTCGGGTTTCTGACTACCCGTAACGACTGTCAAAGATCCACGAATGCCAGCCGGCACCAACGGCTTAACGTGCTTTCCGAGGTACGGAGGGGTCTCGGTATGTAAAGATGGTCACCCATCCACAGACCAACCGCGGCAAGTGTAGCTTAACCTGATCGATCGACCTGTGCGGCTGTTATTACTTGGGCCACGGACCCCTCTGTAAGTAGATTATTATTAGTTAGATGACATCACTTCTATATTTGCGAAAACCCGAACTGTAAAATTTTCCCAATCAACTTTGAACCTAAGATGCTTTAGCGATAATTCGATGCATTCGACTGAAATAGGTGTATTCACGTGGTGAAAGATGATCTCTTTTCATCTGCCTCGTTGGTCTAGCGGTCGCAATAGCGACTGCTTAGCATCGGGTCCTTAGTTCAATGCCTGGGTTGAGCAAAACGTAATTTTTTTTTTTTTTAGTCCAAAAGAAATCAGTACTTACCAGCTCAAATTCTGGATTTGTGACGGGTTGATAGCAATAGCTGGCTTGTTATAATTTGGGACTTAAAAATAAGTGGCAAAATGTGGGTAGGTGGGCAGAAAAAAAATGTTTTGCAAATCTTTTTTATTTTTTTTTTGTATTTTTTTTTATTTTTACTCTTTAGTTGTACCTACCCCACTCTGTAGTTCTGTAGTTTCTGCGTACCCCCATGGTAAGAAAGCGTGTGTTTATTTATGTAAGTAATTCCTAGATTCCAGGAATCCACCTCGTTCCCTAGGTAACCAAATACCCTTGATCGGTTTCCTAGAATTATTAGCACGAAACTAAGTGTCGATTTCCGTAACAATTAATTTCTCTGATTGTAGGTACCTACCTAATTAAGACCAACGACTGACCTGGACGTGACTGTTCCTAATTTACCCTAGGCTGGTAAATTTTAATTTTTCCGAATTATGTTAATACAAGCTTCTGCCCGCGACTTCGTACGCGGATCCTGTTGCTTATGCGAGCGACAACGGGGTCGTGAAAATCGAAGATCTGAAACGTCTAATGTCGAATTTTAAGAGCCCGGGGACGGGAAAATAGCGTGATGCGCGAGACGATTTGAGACGTTTCAGATCTTTCATTTTTGTAAGTCAACAGGAAATGCCCATCAGACTAAACAACTTTTGCTAAGACGTCATTTCTATATAATTTATCTTATAGTATCGCTGGGCTTTGGAGTTCCAGAACAAGTGTTCCAGATCTTCAAATTTATTCTCACAGCATAAAATGCTCTTCACGTGGAATAGATTTCAATGAAAAAAACTTATCTTCTGAAGAACATACTTTTCTCAAAGCAGAAGTAAACAGAAAATTAAATCACCACGTTTCTCAGACAGATTAGCAACCATCTTCACGCTATCCTCAATAAAAGGCAAGCAGAAACATTTTCCACACAAAAAAACAACAATACAAACGCTAACGAAACCCAGAAGCGTGTATTCATCAGACTAATTGAAACAATAATGTTCCCGAGATAGCATCGCACACACACACACACTAACATTGTCGAAGGTCGCCCGTAACTCGCGATTGAGTTACAGACTTCGGGCTGAAAGGCTAAAAGTTTTAACTAATTGTGGGTAGTATAGACTAGACTACATAATATCAAGCTGGATTTCTCCGGGGTTAGGCACAACAGTTTCTCATCGTATTCGTCTTTATATTTTTGGAACGAAGTTCCTTATCGCGCGTTGTGAAAGGGGGCTAGACGGAAAAAATTCTTACGAAAAGTTGTCACGACACTTTTTGCTATAGTAAGCTATTGTACCTAAGCTGTGCGGCGTCGCATGTTTCTCTGTCTGTCTCTCTCTCTCTTATAGAAAGCAAGCCAGATATTTTCATTTCTATTTCGCATTGAATATAATTATTAATATAATTATTTTATACAAGATTCAATACATTACATTATTTATTATTATAACTTAAAAAAAATAAAATTTTATTACAATTCCTTCACTAATTAATCGAAAGGAACTTCGTTCCATCCGGGTGTCCCTTGACACCTCTCAAGTTTTTTATAAGACTTTTAATTTGATTGAATTGGTTATCGATGGTCATCATCATCTGCCTAGCCTTATCCCAACTGTGTTGGGGTCGGCTTCCAGTCTAACTGGATGCAGCTGAATACCAGTATTTTATATGGAGCGACTGCCTATCTGGCCTCCACAACCCAGTTACTGGGTAATACGATACCCCTTGGTAAGACTGGTTGTCAAACATTCGGGCATCTGACTACCCGTAACGACTGTCAAAGATTCACAAATGACAGCCGAGACCAACGGCTTAACGTGCTTTCCGAGGCACGGAGGGGTCTCGGTATGTAAAGATGGTCACCCATCCACAGACCAACCGCGGCAAGCGTAGCTTAACCTGATCGATCGACCTGTGCGGCTGTTATTATTTAGCCCCTCTTTTTATCTCCCTCTATTTGGTTATCGACGGTAAAAAGTAAAAAAAAACATCAGTTGAATTCAAATAACCAAGTTTCGACTAAAAATAAAAACAAGTAGATCTACTTGTTTTTCATATCTACCAAACCGCACTGGGCCCTCGTGGTGGATTACGGCCCACCCTCTCTCCGATAGGAGGCCTGTGTCCCAGCACTGGGAACATTATAGCCTGATTATGATTATGATTACTATTTTAGTCCTATAGACTCGTGGCTAAATAATAACAGCGCAGGGATCGAAGGTAGACTACGCAAGTTACGCTTGCCGCGGTCAATTCGTTGATGGGAAGAATCCCAAAAATCTGACAACCAGTCTTACCATGGGGTATCGTGTTACCCAGGACCTGGGTTGTGGAGGTCAGGACAGTCGCTCCATGTAAAATATTCGTATTCTGTTGCATCCGCATGGATTTTAAATTTTAAAATGTATTTTATATTTGTATGTATTTTTTTTTTGTAGCTCTCATCATCTGCCTAGCCTTTTCCCAACTATGTTGGGGTCGGCTTCCAGTCTAACCGGATGCAGCTGAATACCAGTATTTTACATGAAGCGACTGCCTATCTGACCTCCACAACCCAGTTACTGGGTAATACGATACGGCTTGGTAAGACTGGTTGTCAGACTTTCGGGCTTCTGACTACCCGTAACGACTGTCAAAGATCCACGAATGACAGCCGGGACCAACGGCTTAACGTGCAATGTATTTTATATTATATTTTTAAGAAATATTACAAAACGTATTTTATATGGGAAAAAATATATATATAAACGGAATAATAATATAATTTCATTTGAGAAAGTTGATACTCTATATTTTTCCCTACGTTATACATCTGTCGTCGTATTTATCAAAGCTTACCGACAGACATAAACCAGTCGACTTTAACCGTATAAAAGTTAAACCACGTTACATCTAAGACCTTTAAAGTGCTAATGAGGCGCATAATTGACTAATTACTGTCGTAATGTTTTAATAACAACAGCCTTTGCCGCTGACGAGCTCCTTTCCGCGTTTTTCTCGCTTTACGTGGCAACCAAGAGTTATATTTAATTGACGTGATGAGCGCAGTTGTACGATGGATTTGAGCGCTGAACGACAAGTAATGATTTAGTATTACATTTTTTTTTTACGCCCAATGTACTTAGTGTGCATCTTATTTTTACAATTGATGGTTCATAAAGATTTATTTTAAAAAAACATAGTCGATTGTAATGAGACTTTACTGGAATAACTGCATCCCAAGACGTATCGTTGTGTTATTTACTCGAGACGGACATTGCTAACTATAGTTGTTTTTCCAATTTTCACATCAAAATCGTCCTTAATCATACATCCAATGTAGGATTAAGGACGATTACTAATATTATAAATGCGAAAGTTTGTGAGGATGCATGGATGGATGTTTGTTACTCTTTCACGCAAAAACTAATGAACGGATTTGGATGAAATTTGACACATAGATACTTTATAACCAGGATTAACATATAAAATGCTTTTCATACCGATATTCCCATGGGATCGAAACTTACGCGGGTGAAACCGCGGGACGCAGCTAGTTATATAATAGTTGCTAGTTTGACTGTTTTTTTAAACATACCGACAGCCCTTTGCTTGATATCTAAACTATTTCTTCTGTTGTCAAAACCATAGTTTCACTCAGCGAAATTCCGTCGGAGATTTATTATAAGAGATTCGACTGTTTCAAAAGTATGTAATAAGCACAAAGGGTTCTAGGGAATATACTCTACTATGGGCGAATACTGTGGTACAAACATACATTCACTGCTTGTCCGATCCAGTTACATTCTTTCTTTGTACAAAAATCTGGGCGAAGCTATGAAAACGCAGGCATAACGTAATCGGTGGGCAGTCCGTGAACGGACTGCCCACCGATTACGTAATAATGCCTAGCTGTTTTCCTGTGAGCACACTATTATGCGCTAAACTAGTTTAAATAGGTATTTAAACAGTATAATGTCCTTAAATAATTGCTAACTTTGTTTGAAAACTACGGACTCCGAGTTAAAACTGTGAAAAGAGCATGATTTGGGCTTACGAACTTGTTGTGAACGTCTAAAATGAGCATGTTAATACTAGCTTTTAACTGTCCTCGTCCTTATGCGAAAAAAACCAATCACAATCTGAATCATTTTTAATGATATTGCTAATACATTGCTTCATAAGTTCGAATAATTTGTCTGCTCAACAACGTAAATAACGCGATGAATGTTGTTGGACTGTCAAAATTAAAACCATTGTTAGTTGACTACGCTATTAGCCCGCTAGAGTTACTGACATAGCTTGCAGGAAAAAAAGCTGAAGTGGCAGTAGGCTGGCCATGTTTATCGAAGGACTGATGGCCGGTGGAGCAGATGGGTCCTGGAGCGGAGACCACATATCGGTAAGCGTAGTGTAGCGCCCGGCCCTGGTTCAAGCCATGGGCCGGGGCGAGAGGGAGTGGGAGGCAGTTACCTCCTTCTGCGAAACAGTCATGCTAGCGAAGGAGGTGGCGGGACGGCTGAGGGAGAGAGCCTCACGTCCCAGCCGCCGCGGGACACGCTCCGGGCGTCGGAAGCCGCGTGACGACTCCCGACCACTGTAGGCGCGGGCCTGCGGGCGGAGAGTCATGGGTAACACCCCGTCCGATCAGGATCAGGCCCGTGCCGGACGGCGCAAATACGTTTTCCACGCGCGCCTCAAAGAGATGTCAGCATCAAGGAAGGGGCCCGTAAGGGCCTAAGTCTAAGCCTGCCGGGGCAGCGGGATTGTAAGAAAGGGTTAACGCTGCCCCGGAACATAAAGGGCTAAGGAAGGAACACGGGTGGGTTTTAGTCAGTAAGAGTCTGACACTCCCTTCTGCTCCACCCAGAGCGGGAGTGGTCATTTGATGATTTCCCATCCGCAAAAAAAAAAAGGCGCGCCCCAGCAAGATAGACAGACTGTCTTAAGAAGGTGTCTTGGACAGACTGGATGCGGAAGATGGAGGACAGGGCTTTGTGATGCAGCCTGGGAGAGCCTTATGTCCAGCAGTGGACTGCGATAGGCTGAGTTGATTGATGGCATCTGGGAGTGAATTTTGACGTAGCTATTTCGCTTCTCTGGCCAAATCAAAAATGTTACAATATGGAAGCTACCCCGTTTATTATTGGCTGTTACTGGGAAACTAAGTGATAAATGCGATTTCTTTGTATTATTGTGTAGCTTAAGACTTAAGGTATTATTTTTGCCATCTGAGGCTTTGTGGCGCCCACGGCGGTATCGTCAATACAGCCAATGGCCGTTTTACCTGTTTTTAGGTTATATTTATCTCAACTATGGTGAACTTGGCTTCTAGTCTATCCAGACACTTTCAAACATCACTCTCTTGACAATATCATCATCTGCCCAGCCATTTTTCAACTATATTGGGGTCGGCTTCAGGTCTAACCGGATGGAGCTGAATACCAATATGTTACATCTGACCTTCACAATCCAGTAACTAGATAACGCAGTACTCCTTGGTAAGACAAGTATTCAGGCTTTTGGGTTTCTTCTAAAAGTAAAGAATTAAGAGACTTGTCACACTATATAATATTATAAAGGCGAAAGTTTGTAAGTGTATATGTGTATGTTCATGCTTCACGCTCAAACGGCTAGACCAATTTTAGTAAAATTTTGTAAGGAGGTAGCTGACACCCTGGATTAACATATAGGTAGGCTACTTTTATCTCTATATTCCCACGGGATCGAAACTTATGCGGGTGAAACCGCGGGGCGCAGCTAATATAAAGTAAAAATGTGATTACAACTCGTCTATCCTGAACAAAAACTCAATTTAGGTACAAAACGCCTTTTCTCAAAGGCTTTTTCCAAACATGTTAGGTAACGGGGTCAGTGACCGCGGCTAAATAAAGTAATTTTCTTTCAGAATCTGAAACTTCGTCCGTAAAACAATTGTTTTTTTTTTTGCATAGTAGGTACATTTTATATGGCTTTGCTGTTCTAACCTTTTTGTTGTGAAATTTCGAGAGTTCAAAGAATCCGTAGTACCTATTACAGTTTCAGGATTTATTGTGAAATAACGTTATTTTATATGTTTGATTGGGTTACATTCCAATTTGTTGTGCGAAACTATGCGCTGAAATAGTGGTTTTTCAGAAAATTTTCAGGAATTAGAGCTGTAATTAGCGCTGAAAGTTGGAGCTCATGTGAAATATTTCGTAATAAAATAGAATATTCATTATTATGCTCACCATACAAATCACAGATTATATACTTAAACGAAGAAATTTTTCATAGGATGACACAATGGGCGATCTTATCGCTAAAAGCGATATTTTATAGGAACCATCAGTAAAATTCAATTGTTTCTAATAGATTTAGTCTTATTAGTTCCGAATATTTAAAAAAAAAATGTATTTAAATTTTGAAAAAATATCAATCGAACTGCCCACTTCCTTATCCATATTTACGCAACTAAAATCCCCGTCAACAATTTGCATGACAGCGAAACCAAAAAAAGATAAATGACAACATGCCAATCTTTTTACAAACGATCCTCATAATAAAATTTTATTTTTCCGCAACTCGAACCTACGTCTGTCGCACACAGAACCGAATCCCACGTATATTAACCACTGAACCGAGATGTTGTCAGTTACAAAACCGAATCTGTCGACGAAATATTCGAGTGAAAAATTTCGCGGCCGGAAAATAGCGAAATAAGATTTGCTTCGGTAATTTGTGAAACGGACAAGTTGGTTAGTGAAATCTGAGAATTATGTCATTATAACATCACGCCTGTATACCACAAAGGGTAGGGCAGAGGTTTACCTATAGTACACAACAGTGGCGAAGGGTGAATTTATGACAAAGGTAGGCCGGAGCAAAAAAAAAATGACAATAAACCGTTTCATTACATTTAAATGACGAATTGACTATAGAGTGGTTGTTCTGAATTTTCGAAGGAAAGCCGGCGGGAATCGTGTTGTATGGTACCTTTGCCACTGCAACCTACATTTCACCAGTTATATTTTAGTCGTATGTATAGGGGGCTAGCCTAATGGCATCAACTGGGCTTAAATCCAGCCTTCTTATTGCTACTGAGAATCTCCTGGTTGAAAAACCCAATAACACTTTCCTCGACCCGGGAATCAAATCCGGGACCTAACGTGTAATTTATATATTGGGTAGGTTATGCTTTTTTTTAAGTAGGTAAATATCTGTAAAGGGGGAATTTAGAGGGTAAATGCCGTCGGGTAATTTATACACGTTTTTAAATAAATAATATAATTTGTAATTAGATTTCTAATTTTAAGCAACAGTTCTAATTTATTTAGGCGTTAAGCATAGCTTCTATAAAAACGAACCAAAAATAATAAAAACGATACTTAATCTATTTTTTAATTGGCATTTAGAAGATTGTGACATCCTGACATTTAAACGAGAGGTTCTTTTTTCAATTGTCACCAAAATAGGCATCTAGAATTCCCGGATCTTGGAAAGTAGAACACAAAACTTAACTTCCGTTCGAGACGCCATGACACTTTTTTGTCGACCTAAGATGGCGAGTGACGATAGCCGTCTAAAACAAAAGAACGCCCCACCCTCTTACGCAAAAAAAAAAAATAAGACATCCATGCATGCGAAAAAAAAAAATAAAGCTACGAGATTTTATACTGCGGAAACTGCGAAAAAGCACGGACGTGTTAAATCAACACTGGCAGTAAATCAACAAATAGGAACAACGAAAATCCCGAATTCATGGGACTGGCGTTCGTAATCCCGGAGCAGCGGGCATGCAAACTCGTAACAGTGGCACATTTACCCGGGAAGGCATCAGACGAACACTTGTTGCTTGCGAATGCCAACTTCACGTTTCCAGACGCCGCTAAACTTCGCCAGCCGCCTGCAATTACTCGCACAACCGAATTAGAACTCCGAAACCGAAATTCGATTTACAAAATTGACTTTTACCAACTTTCGCGTCAACTTAGCAAACTTTTTTAAACTGTACACGTATAAATATTATGTTAAATATACCGTAACGAATAACTGGTTAAAAAATATTGATATTTAAAAAAGCACCTATTTACTTCTTCACTGTTCACTTCACTAGCGTCTTGATCTTAGGACGAGACTTCGCGACGCACTTACAAGACGTTCGTTCGAAATTTTGAATTTTGGTTCCGGCGGTTGGTATTATTGGTTGAAAAATTGTATGCACTTGTGTTGTAAAGTTAGAATTTTGAATTTAGTTTTTCCGAAACGTTAGCTTTAGTTGGAGACTAGGTATTGAATAATTTAGCTCCTGATTGCGGGGAGAGAAGTTGCATTAGTGCACGCCGTCCCGGTTGCAACAGGTTGTTTGGCAGAGAACAGAAGGGCGCATGCGCGCTGCCGAGACCGATGCACCGCTCTACAATGGTCGCATCTGCATTTCGATTAAGTGTGGGTTCCAGAATTTTGCTCTGGTTTTGGTAACATAAGATAACACTGTTGTATATTGCCAGCGGGGTAATTGCGTAACAACCTATCAGTAGCAATGGCTTTCATTTTGCTTTAACAAACATTCATTGCGTTATTTACGTTGTTGAGAAAACAATTAATTGAACACATGAAGCAATGGATTAGCAATATCCTTCAAATGATTCAGATTGAGATTGATAGTGTGTTACGCAATTAGAGGGCTGGTTTGTTGAATGAATAAATGCGAATAATAATCGCTAATAAGCTCGAGAGAGAGTTAGTTGTAAAACCTAACACTTGGCAAATGGATTGGTGATTTACAGATGGTTTTAGCGCTAAATAAAAGCTGAGGTAGCACTTACTTATAAGCCTATTCCTTCCCAAAATAATTCAATAGTTTAGTATAGTAAAATAATTAATTCTTAAATATTTTTTCCTGTAACTTGTAAATCATTACAAAAAAAATTACAATTATCTACTTACATTATTATTTCTAAGAGAGAGTTTGTTAGACCCAACAAAAAATTCAAACCTTTCTTAAAAAAAAAAAAACACTAAGAAAAGTCTTGCAACTAAAACTAAGTTGACGTTTGCGTTCCCCTAGCGACCGCAACCTGCTTTATGTGCGTACTTATAAAAACTTATTTATAAACACTGCTGCTGGCTACGTGCCGTTGTTCAATCAAATTTTTTTTTTATATTGCTTAACGGTCCTGCTCTTTAATTCGATCACGCCTGATGGAAAACGAGCATGTATGGATGGATTCCATCCATCCATGGATGATGGATAGATGCCTATAGGCATAGGTAGACCTGATCCAGGTAGGTATACCTACCTCGACAACGACAAAAGTAAAAAATGTGGTCTTAAAAAAATTGCAGCACTGATGGCTGATATTATCAACAGGCTTACTTATATGAGGGAAGAGATAGAAATAGATTATTTATAAAAACTCAGTAGATTATTTAGGTAATCCCTAATATCGGCACTATTTTTTTGTAGCTTTTGCCTGTGGTTTCAGTTTTCTCCACGTTTAACCCTTTTATGAATGTGGATCTATGCGAGACACAATGACTTTTTAATGTTTTAGTAATTACGGACCTCAACCAGTTAAGGGTTACCTTTCGTAATAAAGTTGTTTGAAGAGATTTAAGCTCTTGCGAAAGCTAACACCAGAAGGAAGATAACTATAGACCTTCCGCTCCGTAACCACAAATCGGAAACATAATTTTGGCTCCTAAAATACAGGTATCCTAACCGACCTCTTGAGCCAGTCTCACATTTTTCTTTAACCTGTTTTTATGGCAATAAAGAAATGTATTTATTATAACAGTTATTGAAGTCAAAGCGAAAAATTCCGTAACATGACGTCAAATCTGCGGTCATTGTGGATCGTTCACTGCAACGCTCTTGGCCTCCATAACCACGTGTAGAATTAGGTACAGCGATACGACTAGAGCCTTATCTCTTACGCGACGAATTCTAATCACCACTCAGGCTTCTTATCACCACGAAGAGTTTTAGACTCTCGGTGGTGATGAAATAATCACCATTTTAGTAATAAAGTCTTATGACGAGTCTAGACTTAGGTACAGCTATAGAATTAGCTATTAAAACATTGAAGGAAAACATCGTGAGGAAACTGGCATGTCCTAGAACCAAAAATTCGAAAACGTGCGGTATTTACCAACCCGCACTGGATCCGCGTGGTAGATTATAGCCCACTCCGTCTCGAAGATGGGAGTGGGAACATTACGGTTTGAATTCATTTATTTCTAAAGATTACAAATCACTTGTACAGAAATAAATACTAAATACTACTTAATTATACGTTTTTGTTGTCCAGGAGTAGGTAGTAAGAGTAGTGTTAACATTACGAATAAATATAAAAAGGAACTAGAGCTGAATTCGAATCACCTTTTAGATTTCTAATCACCATCTGTCCGAACACCATTTGGTAACTTTGCTATGTGTAAGTACTTGTTTCTTTACGATAGGTGATAGAACTAGTGTCTTATCGGGGTTTAAATCACCATTCAGATCACAGATGTTAACCACCACTTAGAGACTGAACACCTATTTTTTTTTTAATACTGAAAAAACATTGATAAATGAACTGTTTGTTTTCTGTTAATCAAATGAAATTTTATTCGAACACACCCACCGGTTTTTCCGCCCGGACGGAGAGGCCCGTAGCTAAATAAAAACAGCCGCACAGGTCGATCGATCAGGTTAAGCTACGCTTGCCGCGGTTGGTCTGTGGATGGGTGAGCACGTTTACATAACGAGACCCCTCCGTACCTCGGAAAGCACGTTAAGCCGTTGGTCGCGGTTGTCATTCGTGGGTCTTTGACAGTCGTTACGGGTAGTCAGAAGCCCGAAAATCTGACAACCAGTCTTACCAAGGGGTATCGTATTACCCAGTCACTGGGTTGTGGAGGTCAGATAGGCAGTCGCTCCATGTAAAATACTAGTATTCAGCTGCATCCAGATAGACTGGAAGTCGACCCCAACATGGTTGGAAAAAGGCTAGACAGTTGATGATCCACCGGTTTTTTTCGAATAAACATCAACTATATCCAAAGATCCTGGTTACTTATCTCCTTTGGTGACTGTACACCATCTATTGCTTTAAATGATCCCCATAAGATCTACTATAGAATCGTAAAATACTACCTAAAGGGAAAAAAGGTATTTGGAATCCCCTTCCTCGTGATAAAAAGTTACAGTAGCCATGTGATAACAGTACAAATAAAGGCAATTAAAATTGTACAATTGACCCAGATTCTAAAAAAATATATCAGTCGCCCACGGTCCGAAGTTGAGCTGTACTTTTATATTTTATTAGTTGATGTTAATGAGAGACAGATAGCTACAGGCTTTTCCCAGCTGTGGGATGATGTAGGCTAACAGTAAAAATAACAAGATCACATTACTTACTAGCTGACCCCGGCGAACTTCGTACCGCCACAGAATCAATAAGAATGAATGTAAGTACCAAGTAGTAAGTAGTAAGAGAAAATAAATTATCTTCATTATTTTTATTTTTTGTGAATTTTTCCCATAATTTTATAGTTATTTTGCTATTCGGGGCGGAGACAAATAAAAGAAATCAAAGATCATAAAAATCGGTCCAGCCGTTCTTGATTTATAAATGGTGTAACTAACCCAACTTTGTTTTATTTAATAATAGTATATATACAGAGTTTCGCGGTATATTAATATACATACTTTCATAGTAATATTTCAAATACTTACGAAAGTATCTCTGTCTGTCCGTATGTTACCTTTTTACGCCTAAACCACTAAACGGATTTTGATAAAATTTGGCAACAAGATAGATGGCATGATGGCATCCTGGGAAACGACATCGGCTACACTTTGTCCCGGTAGCACATTCCCGTTAGATAATTTCCCATATCCATGCGGGCAGAAGCAAGTAACCAGTTAATCCCTGATTGAGATAAGGAAGACTGCCAAAATTCTGTCAGTAAAACTCTTAGATACTACCCCACCTTAAATAATTAAGTATTAACGCACCTATGGCTACATAATTAGCCCCAACAAAAACAGAGAAGAGATGACCAATCCACTCAAAACCAGACCTGCCTCAAGGCACACAGAAGTGCGCAATAACCCTCCAAACTCCATTCAAAAGCTACTTCTATATAACCCTGAAACGAGAATCGCAATAAGGCCGTCAAACAAATAAACACACAAACAAAATTCATACAAGTTGGTGTACAAAATTTTCACGAACTAACATCATCGGAGAAGATATTGTACAGAGACTTAACTTCGACCGATCACGGAACGCAGTTAAGTACTGGAAGATATGGCTGTGTGTGTGAAGTCTCACCGACGCGATCATAGACAGACAACAGGTGGAGAATCTTGCCAATGACAAGCATTATTTTTTATTGGGTCTCCAACAAAGGCTACACAATTATGTTCAAGTTTACAAGATCAGGGACAAATACTAATCTGCGCTTCGGTTCAAATTATAGGAGACCACATCAATCACTTATTATCAAGGTAGATACAGTTGGTTCAACATTCACGCATACATAGACAAGCTATGTTGCTGTTATTAACACTGAGAAAGTTTGACTGAGTTATTAAGCCGTAGGAGTCTACTACACTCCCGCTGTTTTTGTTATCTGCTATGTTAGTTTGCCAACGACAATATCCCATGATTTAAGGTAAGTCCAATCCGTAAGTAATGCACTAGGTATTACTATTTAATGTGAACACATTTTTTGTCTGTCTGGCATCTTGCAGCTCAACCTAGGAGATTGTTGGCTTCTCAGCCGTGCTATCTTATGGTGCGTTCATAAATTAAGGGCTTCAGCCAACTACTCCTTGCATAAACATACATTTAGCTTATTTTTGTCATTGGGTCAATAGAAACCATACTTATATATAAACCTGAGTGGCTGGTAAGCTGTTATAGTACTGGAAATGTATAACTTGATATGTCGTCGTGTGTGTATTTTATAGTAGATTCGCAGCGTAATATTGTTGTACGAAGTTCGGTCTCTGCCGCATATTGACTCCTGCGCCAACACTGTTGCTTCTGTGAACGAGTATGTAACTGGTTTCACTGGATATTTTTAGTGTGGCTAGATAAGCACAGGTTTCGTGTAGTGTTGCTCTTTTATAAGCTTGTGACAAAATGGAGGGAATTTTTCGTTGGTTACTTATTTAAAATGGTTGAATGCTGTCTCTTATTTTAGGAGCTTTAAATGTAAGCGTATAAAGTAATTTTATTTCTCTACATCTTGTCTACTTACTCATAAAATATCATGTTGGTTAACGATGATTGATGTACTTTTAATCCTCAAATCAATAACTTATCTATGAATGCATTTTTATTTTTGGAAGACACGCTATTATGATTAATTAAAAAAATCTTATTTCAATTATAAAAAGAATGCATCCATGGGATTTTGATATAAATGCGAATTCCGATTTCAAATTCGATTTGATTATGTAGGAATACCTTCTCGCATTTCAAACCGTGAAATTTTTAAATATCGAAATTCTGTGTCTGTTTTAAATCTATAACCGTGAGCTGCAAACCCACGAGTAAACTAAGCATGCACTATTGTCGTATACATATGAAGCAGTGGATTAGCAATTTCGGTGCTAAAATGCACCGAAATTGCTAATCCACTGCTTCATATGTTCGAAAAAATTGTCTGCATAACATCGCAAATAACGGAATGAATGTTGTTGAACTGTCAGAATTGAAAGCCATTGCTTCTGATAGTGTGTTACGCAATCACCCCGCAGATGAGACAGCTGTGGCCAACATCAGCCGTTTTTTTGGGCCTTTAGTGACCTGGCTACTGAGGACCTGTAAGCCAAGTCTTTTAGATTTATCGATTATAAAGATTAATCGTTTTTTGGTACCTACATAGTCACTTTTTAACAGAATGCACTATTATTTAATGTTTTTCTAAAACCGATAGCTATAAATAAAATTAAGGTTATCAGTTTATCACTCACCCAAAATGTAGACCATGTTCTTGGTCCAGCGCTGCAGTTCCTTGCGTATCGCGCGACGTTCTTGCTGGCACCGTGCGAACGAGCACTCCGCCATGGCACTCGTGCGACAACCCTGGACAACAAAAGATGATTAGACTCCAATAAAAAGCTAGTTTGCAACATCAATAAATTGAAAATCTATTTAGTCCGTCAGTTAGAGTATTGGAAAATAATGAACACGTATTTTTTGTTTTTGTAAATCAATGAATATTGACAAAGATAAAACGCATCAAAACTCGGGAGTGGGGCTCGTGACGTCAGAACTCACTAAAAAATATACCAAGGTGTGACGTATTGAGAATTTTAAAAGCGTCGTATCTTCGTCAATTTTGGTTTACGTAACAAAAGAAAAAATACGTGTCAAATATTTTTTGATAATCTAACTGGCGGACTAATTAGATTTTTCCAGTTGACAAGCCTATTGGCTATTTTTCATAAGTCAGTATACTCGTACAAGGTGACAGCGACACACAGCCTGTTGACCACGGATTCAGTACACGATTATTAACACCCCTGCGTTGAAATTTTTCGTCGGTTATTAAAATAAATAGCTGGTCATGCTGAGAAGCTTTTTGGCCTCATACAGAACTTTCTGTTTCATTTTTCTTTTTGTTACTTTTTTATATATATAACTAACTGCGCCCCACGGTTTCACCCGCGTAAGTTTTGATCCCGTGGGAATATCGGGATAAAAAGTATCCTATGTGTTATTCTGATGTATAAACTATATTACTGTAAAGTTTCATCAAAATCCGTACAGTAGTTTTTGCGTGAAAGAGTAACAAACATCCATCCATCCATCCTCACAAACTTTCGCATTTATAATATTACTAGCTGCGCCCCGCGGTTTCACCCGCGTAAGTTTTGATCCCGTGGGAATATCGGGATAAAAAGTATCCTATGTGTTATTCTGATGTATAAGCTATATTACTGTAAAGTTTCATCAAAATCCGTTCAGTAGTTTTCGCGTGAAAGAGTAACAAACATCCATACATCCATACATACAAACTTTCGCATTTATAATATTAGTAGGATATTACTTAGTAGGGAGGAAGTAGGATTTGGTTTTTTATTTTTTACTGTTTTTAGTTTAGTTTGTGATCTTCCTGTACGAGTAGCAATAAATACTTTTTCTTTCATTTCTTTGTCAATAAATTTTGACCGCGTAGGTATTGCACTTTTGTATAAAACAGCATATTTTTCTTTGATAATCGACTAAAATTTCTATGCTACCCTTCTAGAATAATAGGCTGAATTCATGGTTACAGTTTGAGCGTCGATGTATGTAAAGACGAAGATAATGGACAGAAATTTCATCATTAGCATTATAATCATCACCTGGCGTATTAGTAGTTGAAATCTGTAAATCAAATAAGTTTGATGAGTGAAGAAAAAAAATCTTTCATTCAATTTCTTTTCTTTTTTTTTTTAGAATCATAAAATAAAATAATAATAATATAATACCGCTTTAATTCATCATCATCTGCCTAGCCTTTTCCTAACTATATTATGGTCGGCGTCCAGGTTAACTGGATGCAGCTGAATGATCTTACATGGAGCGATTGCCTATCTGACCTCCGCTATCCAGTTACTGGGTAATACGATACCCCTTGATAAGACTGGTAGTCAGACTTGCGGGCTTTTGAAGACGAAAAAGACGAAAGCGTGCTTTCCGAGGCACGGGGGAGTCTTGGTATGAGAAGATGGTCACCCATCCACGGACCAACTGCGGCAAGCGTAGCTTAACCTGATCGATCGACCCGTGCGGCTGTTATTATTTAGCCACAAGCCCCTCCTAACTACCGCTTTAATTAATGACTCATTATAACCACCATGCTTGTCAGATAAATTGGTTAGCATTATTTGATATCAATTGGAACCAAATAAACTCTTCAGCTTTATAATATTAGTATAGATTAGCAGATGTGAAGACGCTGCTACGCATATTTGTAAAAACGAATGATTTACTTTCGGGGTTATATTGCCGAAATCGCCACCAAACCAGGTCAGGACTTCAAGAAACAGGACTTACTCCAGGCAGATTAGAGACGTCTCATCTGGAATAACTGACCATAACGTAGATGAGACAAGAACAAGGAGGAGAAAGCAAAACAAAAAAAAAAACATTTAAACAAGCGTTGTATGTTCTTAATGCGAAGCCAAGAGCATACATCCAGAAACACACAAGACATCAAACATTATACCTACACAACAATAATAATCTCATATTACATTCAATGCATCCAAAAGCTCGCTAATGAATGAATGAGAGAATGAAAACATAACGTTCAAACAACGAATGAATGTCATCGTACATAGAATCGATTAATGACATCATAATAATTATCTAAGTATGAAATGTTCCGACATTTCTAGGAAACTCAAAATACGGTTTGAATAGTCTATGACTCTATGTTGTACCAATATGATTCAATAGAGATAGATTTCCAGATATTTGTAGGTAATTAGTGTATTACGAATAGTCTATAGGTAATGTCTTTGGTTGACGTTAAAGTTACCATGTTATTGAATATGATACCATATTCAATAACATGGTAACTATCTAATTTCTCTACCTCTGTTTTAGGAAATCTTACGTTGTCGAGTCCAGGAGTGGAGATCGCGTATCATAAATATTATATAATATACATATTAAATGACCTTATTAAATAACAAATTACTGTACAAAGTCCAGTTTTCCTTTCTTGATTTAAATTAATGCATTGCTATATTATTTCTGAAGATATAAATGAATATATTTTAATGTTAGCCTAAAGTTCAAGGGAACCTTCTGTCTCTGTATGAGAAGAGAGGCTTTTACCTTGCAGTGGGACAGTCAGACAATGGAAAATAATTTAATATTCTAATTGTCAGATTCTTAAAACGTTCATAATATTATGTTACAGGCTCACCTATACCTCGGACTTATGCTGATGTGTGGCTTTGTACTATTTGACACACAACTCATCATTGAGTAAGCGTACGAGTAGTATGGGACGTCCCCCAGCTAGATGGACGGACGACCTAAAGAAGGTGGCTGGGACGGACTGGACGCGGAAGGCGGAGGACAGGGTGTTGTGGTGCAGCCTGGGAGAGACCTATATCCAGCAGTGGACTGCGATAGACTGAGTTGATTAACATTGACAATAAAATCTCGAAAATACGTCTTTGTATGAAATCACACAAGGCTTCAGAACTGGCTATAGTCTCTTTATGTAATACATAGGACTTACACATGGGGAGCGGGTTTGTCCGATAGGGTTACCGCTGCCCTGGAACATAAAGGGCTAAGGAAGGAACACGGGTGGTTTTAGTCAGTAAGAGTCTGACACTCCCTCCTGCTCCACCCTGAGCGGGAGGGGTCATTTGATGATTTCCCATCCAAAAAAAAAAAAGGACTTACACATTAAACACATTAACTGGTGGGGACACCTCTGCCTAACCCTTTGGGAATTATAGGCGTGATAATATTTGGTCCCGCCAGTGCAGTACCACATCGAGAGGCTAATTACCTATGCTAAGTTGGTTTTCATAATTTTAAACTATAGCAACGTTAATCTTACTTTAAACCAAAGAAGAACGAAGAACCAAGAACCTACACTCCACTCGCTAGCCTTTAAAAACCTCCTCAAACATTCCACAACGGCTAACCTTCTACCCACCGACATCGTCAAATTTATAGACTCGCAAGTTATACCTACAACAATAATATTGGAATGTCACGTTCATTTTCATTTTCACAATGGAAATAAACTCAGTCTACAAAACCCCTGAGCCGTTACACGGAAATGTGTTTCCCGCGAAAATAAACCCCAATATTTTGGACGGGTTTTATTACTCACTGGATATTTTTGTCACTACACATTAAAATCGCAATCTGAATACACAAAATTATCTGGTTTATTTATTTATAGCATCTGCCCGCGAAGTCGTAAGATATACAATGCCTATACTAAAATAACAGCAACATTTTTATAAAACTCCCCGTCGCTATGACGCCGTTTTCGCTTAACGTTTTTTCTGACTTTTTTGTTTCTGCTCGGCTCCTAAGGGTCATAGCATGATTTTATACAGCTTATAGGCTTCCTCAAGAATTAGGCTATCAAATGCAAAAAGATTTTTTCAAATCAGACTTGCACATCCAGAGATTAGCGCGTTCGAACTTTACGCACAATGGTCCACTTGAAAGACTAATTAATTAATTAAGGCGCGCGCGCCTTCCCGCGTATCCTCGAGGACGCGCGAGCATTTTATGTCAGGTTCAAGCATATATGCACTTTATTTCAATAATTTTAAAGTTGATTTTCGAGTACCTTAATAAAGTCCTCTCCGCTGCGCTCCTTTCTGTCTGCGCTGACCCTAAGTGCGGCAACCAAAACCATAACATAGAACATAGATCTCTTCAATTTTATTATTAGTATAGATTAAGTAACACACACCAACGACGTATGTATTTACTGGTAAACGGATTTTACCTAACACTATAAATATAAACTTCGCTGTTCTCGAAACCTATTACCTCAAATTGCCAAACATTCTGGAAACCGAGGTCAAATTTAATTCAATTTCGTCCCACCAATCGAGTCGGCCCACCAACTAAAATTTCATTAACTCCTATTTCCTGAACGCGCCGGGCTATCTTCGCATATCGAAGTCGGCACCTCCAGCAAAATAAGAAGTGAACTCCATTCAATTATATATATAACATTCATCGAAGTATCGAACCCGACGGTCAATGAACCCGAAAGGAGCTAACGAAATTCTACGAAAAACCTCCGATCCTCATCAAGAACACCCGACACCCACCGAATATACCCGAACCACCCGAATCTGGCCCCCGAATTCTTATTTCAAACTCCAGACGAACGGGGGGCCGGGGGGTATCGCGAAACTATTCTTATTTTAAAATCTCTCTCCACGGAATATGCCACGAAAGAGGTTCTTATTTTAAAAATATCACGCTCCACCGAAATTTTCTTATTTTAAAAACTTGAGGGGGGTGCGAACGTTCTTCCGAAATCCACCGCCCCCGCCCCCCCCCCGGGGGCCTCTCGGTGGCCAGTTATGATATTCTTATTTTAAAAATCGCTCGAAGCGTTCCGATTCCGTTATTAAGATGTTGGTGTGTGCAAGCTTTTATGAGGCCGCTTCTATACGTGAGCCGGGATCATCTAAGACACAAAGGGGTATTTCGCTAAATCTATACATTGTTATGGACCGCATCGAGGTCGTTCGGTCTCGCGATAAAAATAATAATAAAGCATGAAAATAAATAGCAAATCTCCATTCGCCATCCCTTGACCTACATGACCCAGTTGCGAGTTATGTAGCCGATTCTCGATTCACATAAATTGTAATTCCTAATTTCGCATAACGAAGTGCGAGTAGACGATTGGAAATTCAAATTTTCGTATCTTAAATTTTGATTCGTGTATATCGCTCGCGGTTTTGAATTAGAGAGTAAGCACATCTCTACGTGTTAATGAGATCGCCTGTATTGGGGCATCGTCTGGAGACACGTGTAGCGTATTGATTTCGAGGATTACGTATACAAGGAACATGCCTTGCCTACATTTGCGTCTGTGTCAACCACATAGCTTGCATTCGACATCCACGTTCGAATCGAAAACAGAATAAGCTCATCTATCATTTCGAATTATTCAAACTGAAATCTCAATTCTAAAATCAAACACATAAAAAAGAGTTTTAAAAAATTCGAATCGGCGACCAATAACGCTTCCCGCCAATTTCCATGGCTGTCAAATTTGGGGCCGCCGCGCCCGCCACCCTTCCCAGATCAATTTACGATAACTTGGTTTGAGCTCCGTCCCGCTCAGCCTTAAGACGGAACCCTATCCCCGTCTCCCCGCGGATAAGTTCTAGAACTGGGCAACTGTTGAGCGGCAACACCCGATAGGTGGAATGTGCATTTTTATTTAAATTTAGTTTAGAATATGTCATTGTTTCGGATGACGTTGTCTTTTGTTGGGGTTTTAATTGAAATTCGACTGGCAGCTGTTTTGAACAGATTCGGGTGTGTTGTTTTCAATTTTGTTTTGTTACGAAATTACTTTAAGCAAACTGAAAATGAAAAATTTATTTCAATTGTCATTATTTTGTAATCAAGCCATAATTCTAGTATGTTCTCTAGTACTTCGAGTAGACTAAACGCACGAACTATTTCAAAAACAGAACCCCACCCACACATACAATCGATTCGTAGCCCCCTATCTATTCGGCAGAATATCATTATCAAACCCCTAGTAAATAATACTGACCCTATTTCTAACTAGATACCGTATTCTGTCGTACAGCAGTCTCGGGACCATTCTCTCACGCGGATATGGCCCGGGACTTATTTTTAACTGTTGTGTGCGTCTTGGGTGTGTATGTGTGCATGGGGGTGGGGTGTGCGTATGTGTGCGTGCGTTTGAAATATTCCCCCGTAGCGTGGCGCGGGGAATTGATGTTTTTAATTAGTTTCCAACGGTTTTCGTTGGTGGCCTGCACTGCTCGATTTTATTATTATTTATTAAATTAATTTATATTTACAGCAGCGTTCGATGTGCAATTAAGAAAAAGAATTTCCATACGAATTCGTGTCGAAATTTACATAACGGAACGCTGAATGGAAACTTTAATTGAAACACACTATCCGTTAAACAATTTCGTCAAAGTTAAACTAAAATATAAAACAGGGCGAGTGGAGTAACCCGGTACGTTTCCTGAAAACTTTCCTTTGTAGGCGAAATTTCAATAGGCGGGAAGTTCAGTCGCGCCTGTGCCAACCGACCTCCATTGTGCGGGGTAACGGACATTAAAAAGTATCTAATAAAAATTATGAGAGCAAGACGAAAATGCAGATAATGGAAATCGATGACACATAGATTTTCATGTATTTTTAACTTTTAAATTCCATCTCGAGAATTGTCTATGAATACCTTATAACAGTTATATTATAACAGATGTTTTATTTTTTTTGTGTCTCTGGTAAAAAGAACGGGAAAAAAAACTTTTTAAATCACACATGACGAATTCGAATTCAGATTTTAAATTCAAATCTCGCAACCAAATACACCTGTTTGAATTTAAATTTCGAGCATATGGAATGCATTCGTTGTCACAGAATAACTTTAAGCCACGTTTAAATATTTAACAACTGTTATTTCATGCATAGTTTTATATGTGGTTGTGTTCTCCTGTGTCATCTATGGAATTTGTCACAGCGTAACTTTAGTTGGGCGATGCAGATATTCAGGCTGGCGTTTCGTCGAGTATTTTGTGTTAAATTTTGTTAGGCTGTGCGAAGTTGGTTTACCTGTTGCTTTCTGCTTTTGTTTTTGTTGATCGCTAGTTTTGGCGCTGGCCGCCGTTTGATACGAGTTTATCATGAACCGAGTAAAGGCTTATGTTGTTCATATTTTTTTTATTCTTTTTTTCGAATTTCGAACGTCGGTTTTCGCACTTGGAAAATTTGTTTTATGAACAGGTTTAGCTGAACGGTTTTTTGTGCCAGTATTCTGTTCTGTATGGACGATATTGAGTAGAGTTTTTTTAAGCTGTAGCTTTTCGGATTTAGAATACTATTGCCGTTGGCCGTTGATATTGCTCTTTTAGCGAGTTATTATTCATATTGAACGCTATATTATCGACAGCAGTTTCATTCCTTCAGCACATTACTTATAGCTCTTCCTTATTAACTGCCAATCATTCTTCAAGCACATTAAGCATCACCCATACCTACTTTTCACACATAAAGTTAACCTTCAAAATGCACAAAAGTCTACAATAAGTAAATTTAAAGCCAAACTAAGTTTACTGTAGGCTGTGTTAAATTTGCATGGCCGCTTTCAGACCTGTTGCGTTGCTGCTGTTAGCACATAGATTTATTTGGTGACAGTGCTAGATTCTCTTCATCTTGTTTGCGGAGTGTAATTTCAGTTTGGATGACGTATAGTTTGCCGTCAAATTACTGATGTTGGACTCTTTACTGTTGCGTTTTTATTATGTTCTATAAAATTTGTACGTTGGTTTGTATTTCATTTAATTTTCACAGTTAAAATAAAAAAAAAAATCGGCTTAACATTTAATGCTATCATTTTTATTTTATTTGGATTGTAAAAAGCAATGACGTCTTTCAATTCTATAAATAAAAGACATTCAATTTTCAAACAAAATTTCTATAAAATGAAAAAAAAATTAAATCCCGAACACATTCTCGACTTCATTTCCTTTTTAAACCAACTCCCAATTTCGAACAACGAATCGAAAAAAAATAGAGATGACCATATCCCGAAAAAGTCTTATCCGAGTTTATCCCAAGTTCGTATAGGGTGACGGAAGTCGGGTGGCGGGTGGGGGTGGCTCCTCCGCGCCTGTGTGAAAGAATGCCGGAGAATCAATACAGCCGTGCACATTAAATTGGCCAGGGAGAGGGAACCACCCCTCGTCAATTTTTTTCGGTAATTTTAGATGTTTAGTTTTTTGTTCGAGGGTGGATTATGATTATGTAGTTTCGGATTAGGAGGAAGAATAGATAACTAGATACAAAGAATTAAATTTCGAATAAAAAAATGTGGTAATTTTTTCTCGAATAAAATTAGAACCAGTCTGTAAATTGCTTATTTATATAGAGAAGGGACGAGCATTGTTCTTGAAGATTTTTTTTTTACTTAATTCTAAGTAGGTAACTAAGTTCTGACTAAGATTCTAAGTAATTTTTCAATATTATGACATTTTCCCACTAAGCTAAAAAGCTCTTGCATGAATAGCTTCCACAATAATAACTTATAACTAAATGAAAACTCCATACGTACTTACTTATACGTGTATTATAACTTAGAATTCTGTGAAAATCTTCAAACTAAGTGTAAAGATGTTTACACAAGACAACTGTGTATAAAGGCTATTGAGTTTGAGTTTGATTTCGTCGGAAACGGAAGGCGTCTTCTGCGAAAGCCTGTTGCTTTTGTGACTAACTTGCGGTTCGCAACTTGTGTGGAAGAAAATACTTAAGTGTAACTTAGAAAAAGAAAGAGGTGTTATTTTACTTTTTACTTGGTTATAAGATAATAAGTAGGCTTACTTGAGTATGTTGTTTGAAATGTTTGATTTTAGAAAGAAAAAAAAAAGATTTTGGCACAAAAAAAAAAACTGGAAAAATACCTAATACCTACGTAGGTAAGTACAGGTAAAATAACTCTGGCTTAGAATAAGTTTCCAATAATTTAGTATTAGGTTTTTGTTTGGAAGAAAACAGTGACCATGTAAGTAGCTGAAGTAATGTAAAGACGTAGGGATTTACGCTTGGAGTAAACGTAACGAAATCATATCATTGTTTGATTTCATAAAATTGCTTAGAGTACCTACTTGTTTACATACGACAACGTCAGTAAAATAGAAACTAAACGTAAACAAGCTAACCGGTAATTTTATACTTCAAGAAGAAAAAATAATTTATGTTTTTCCGAAAATGGTACAATGTGTAACATAATTAACGCAAGACCTCATACACCCCAATTAGAGTATTGAGTTAAAAGCATAATACAATGACTAAAACTTATTTTTTTTAAAGCTTGCTATTTTTATTAAGAAAATCGTGTTGACACTAGCATTACTTTATGCATTTAAAATTGAGTCTTATGGCCTTGAAATAAGGTTTAATTTTATTTGGCTTAATCGGCGGTAAGTATGAAAAAATACATAATTTTTGAAAAAATACCTATATTAAAAGTTACTGAAATCGATTCAGTAGTCAATTATGAACAAACCACTTTCAGGACTTGCGTTTATTCTGTTACACATTGTATAAAACATTTTTTTTTGCAATTTCACATCACTACTAACCTACCTAGCTAATCCAAAAGAAAGTGTATGTTTCTATGTTAAAACAAATCTTATGATAGAATTCCTTAGTCATTTCACAATATTTTTTAAAATAAGAAGAGCGCTCGTAACGTAGGCGATATGGACATAGATAGTACGCATTTCTTTTTGCCCCTTCACTTCCATGCTCGCCTGGTATTTTTCATGCAAGCTAAGTTTAGAAGTATTTCTGGCTTAAGTTGACGTTAGAAGAATAAGCAATTTTGTTAATAAGTATAAAATACACAACATGTAATTTTATTATGACGTCCGAAAAGTGCTGATTCTCAGCCTAGTTTGAATAAATTACTTCAAATTTTTTTTTTAACTGCATGTTATATTTTCGAATAATAATTAGGTTAGACAGCCTCGTTGGTCAGGCAAACTGTTATTTGGTTGTTAATCGACATGACAAAATAAGGAGGAGGTTCTGAATTTGGTTACCTAATTATATACCTACTAGCTGTGCCCCGCAGTTTCACCCGCGTAAGTTTCGATCCCGTGGGAATATCTTGACAAAAAGTATCCTGTGTGTTAATCCTGGTTATAAAGTGTGTGTGTGTGCCAAACTTTATCTAAATCCGTTCAGTAGTTTTTGCGTGAAAGAGTAACAAACATCCATACATCCATCCTCACAAACTTTCGCATTTATAATATTAGTAGGAAGTAGGATATATATTTTTTATGTATGTTCGGGCATATATAACTCCGTCGATGGATTTGCAAAATTCTTTTTTTAATAGATAAGGCATGTCTCAGGGGTGGTTCCATATAAATTATAGTTACTTGTAAATTTTGAGTTAGGGGCTGTTCATTTATTAAGTAAGACGATTTGAGGGAGGAGGGGGGACAAGTAATTTTTTTTTTACATGTGCGAGGGGTCTAGATTATTCTTACGTAAGATCCCAAAAGTTAGCAAAATTTATAAGTTTAAAAAGAAATTGCTACTTTTTCTTTGCAATTTTGGTAGATAATATTTTTAACTTTACTGGTCTTACGTAAGATTCAAAGTGGTGGAGGGGGTTCATTCAAGTCTATTTTTTTCTAACGTTTAAATTGTCTTACGTAATAAATTAAGAGCTCCTTAGCTTCAATAATACGATTTTTTACCACTTAGTTTATATTGCTGATGTTTCAATAACTTCCTGTCACTGATATTTACATAGTGTATTTTGTGTGTGTATTTTTGTAGTGTTATATGAATCTGTGTGGGGTCGGTAAGTAGAAACAAAAAGTGAAAAATAAAAGTATTTTCCAAAAAAAAAACCCACTTCCAAAAAAAGACACTAAGTATAAACTTAAAAATTACTTTAATTTCGAAAGTCGGTGTCAAAAAACGAAAATGCAGAACCAACGACACGGACTTTCGAAACTAAAGTTTTTTTTTTTCAGTTTATATCGTTTTTTTGGAAGTCGGTTGGTTTTTTTTTTTGTAAAAAAGTATTTTCTATCTGGAGTGTCTCAGTATCAGCCCGGAGTCTGAAGGTCGATTACCGTTGTATGGTCTTAGAGGGCTCAAAGTGTAAAAAAATAGGATGTGTAAGGTAAATGAATAAACAAACTTTAATAACAGAAAGATACAGTACTATGGGTTTTCAATTCATCGACGATGACAGATAAGACAAAAAAGTGCACATCAATTTTGACGGCTAAAATAAAAAGTATAAATTGACATTCTCTAAAAAGTCTCTAACAAGCAGTGCTATTCTGTAAAAATCTCACCGTGAAAACTTAGGTGAAGTGAGCTGTCACTCCACCTGATGTTAGGGATTCCCACTATTGATAGCTCACTTCACCTAAGTTATCACGGTGAGATTTTTACAGAATCGACCTGAAGAAGCTAAGCTACTTGCGTCGCTTACACCACACCCGTAATTAAAAACGTTCAGAATCTAGTCGCAATCTTATCTCAGCGATAATCAATGTCAAAAAAAAATTTTGACAGATTGAGACTGAGATCAGACTGTGAACGTTCTTAAAATTACATACGAGAATTGCCCCTCAGGATTATTGCCCGGTTGATGGCAATAGTCTTACCCTCTATTACATGGGACTTTAAAATAACTGACGAAATCTTTCTGTAAGTAAACCTCTGCTTAACTCTTCAGGCATTACAAGCGTGATCTCATGTAACGAAGTTAATTAATTGCACCAGTTCGAATAAAAACACATTTTCGAATAACAATATAACAATATTAGCGGCTGCTAATTTTAGTCACAATCAAAATAACAAAATGGACAAAACGTTATAAAACACCGACCCATTTTCTTAGTGCTTAATTGTCACGGAGGGAGAACGGGGAAAAGTGAACAAAAATAGCCCAAGTTTTCTTTCCGCAGACTGGAGAATCTTAACAAAAAACTTGAAATAAAGGGTAGAAATGAGCCATCAGTACACTAACAATGGTAGGAAAAACAGTCGGGTGAAATTGGTCATAATGAGTGTCTTCTGGCCCACCTCCCCCTACCCCGTCTTCCCCTTTGGGTCAAGCGGGGAAATAAAATTTTAAATTGAAGCCGTGAAAAAGACAAAAATGTTGGGACCGGGAAGACTTAAGGTTGGGACACACAGAGCTTTGTCATTTTTTGTTACGATTTCTCGTGTTTGAACAGTTATGAGGATTCGTTATGTGTTTACTTAAGCAAATAAATAGAGGGGGTTTGTGTCGTGGATAAGGCATTTACTGTGAGTGTTAGTCTGGCAAACTATTTTCTTAGTAGGTAGATAAGCTTACTAAAAGAAGTTGTACAAATTCTGAGAAACAACTTTCTATAGTATCTACCGATAAGTTGTTTCAAGGTCGAATTTGTTAGGAGTCAAGGTAGTGCTGAAACGGATCTGGTATCCTGAAAGGTCAATGCTGACTATCAACTCCTCATCGTGCTCTACCAAATTTAAAATTCCCGAACTTCAATTACAATAGACTAGAGTAAAAAAAATTGAATTAGGTAGCTGAATAGCGTGGTGTAAACCAACCTTTATAAGAAATGAACTACGTCTAGGGAGAAAATGGAAATTATTCAACGAATTTAGTATAAATGTATATGTGGGAGTAATATACATAATCTTTTATACATTTTAAACGACTGTCGAAAAAACGTTACGTTTCATTCTTGAACGTTTGAAATTTTAATGTCAGCTAGGTATTCAAAATTCTGAATATGAAATAAAAGAAATTCGAATTGGATTCTCTTTGCTCTTGTTGTAATGATTCTTTATTCGAAATATTGGGCTTTGGGACGCGGTCGTATTTATTCCTTTTTCGTCTGTGTTGCATTTTGCTGTTGTTAACGAATTTGCATTGGCTACAGTTTTTAAATTATTGTAATTGTGAGACGCGGACGGATCATTAAATTTCTTACAGAGCTGTTACAAATAGCACCTAACTATTAGTAGTTACGTTAGGTAACTGAGAAAAGACTAAGGTTAAGATTTTTAAGTGTACAGTTAACAGCCTATCGATTCTATAAAAATCTCACCGTGATAACATAGGTGAAGTGAGCGTGAAGTGAACTATCAATGGAGGCAATCCCTAACATCAGGTGGAATGACAGCTTACTTCACCTTAGTTTTCACGGTGAGATTTTTACAGAATAGCACTGCAGTATAGTAACACACTGCTGCCTACTTACGCCTTTTAATCAGTTTTTGTTTTGCTATTAAATATCAAAGAACGTGTTCCCTATCTTCCATTACAAAAAAAAAATAATTAAAAAAAACCCACATTAAAAAAATACCGTGATAGAATTTTCTAGTGAACAGATTTAATAATCTAGACCATTGATATATATGTTACACTAGATTAGCAATTACCGCACCAAGGCGTTGCCACTAGGCTGATGGCTACAGCCATCAGCGTAGCTAACGTCAGTTCAGTGCTCTGTGTGACGCCAACCGAAGTCAACCGAGTGACATGAGACAAAAAATATCGCGAAAGAGTGCGATTCAAGATCACAAAAACATAATAAATTAACCGGAATTACTTTCCACACGTAAATTAATTGTCTCTGTGTTTATATCAACGTAAAAACGCAATAAAATGTTGAATTTTGTAAATTGGGTTCAGTGTTACCACTAAAAACTTAGTTTTAGTTTCCCACATTAGTGGGAGTTTTTAATTTATGAAATAAGTGATTTTAAATATTTTTTAATAATACCAACGTAGCCGGGTGCCTAAAGATGCAGCACGCCGTGAAAAATGGGTGGAAATAATCCGATTGCTGAGAAAAGAGACTGACTGGCTACCTACTAAATCATTCAATTTCATTATTAATAAAGAAAAAATATTCAAAAAGAAAATATCTTAGTTATTTTCATTCTTTATAAACTTCTATTACACATCCATTATGAAATACATAATTCAAATATTTTAAAAATAATCTAACTTAACCTAAAACGCTTTTTATGGCTTAAAATATTGGGTAAAATTTCGCATGGGTAGGCAACCCCATCCCGTCATTGTATGTTTATATTGTGGTCTTTGTCTAATCTAAGCGACGGTAGTATTCTTACGACGCGTGTAAGTGAGACAGATATATGTTTACTTTTAAATGTTTAGTGGTTTCAAAGCTACGTCGTCGCGTTTATAAAGTGGCTACACTTTTTTGACACATTTTATTGAGGTTTGCTTCTCTAGTTATATACCTCAATGATCTAGACTGAATCGACCTCGACGAACTAGGTAAGTAGGTACCTAGGTACGAACTGTGACTTCGTCCTTAGAGCAAGGTCACGATAAAATTTATGTTCGAACTAATGGTACTTACTTTCAGCCATGCACAAATTCGGGTCAATATTTTGATATAATGGAAGTTTGTCTACAGTTTATTTTTTTAAATTATTTGTTTTTGAATTTGGAATATGTTTAATTTCCGTTTTCATTTTGATTGCGTTTTTGTTCTTGTCTCTCGGGAACGTGCTACCGGGACAAAAATTAGCATAAGTCCTACCCGGATGCCATCCATCTCCTTATCAATTTTTTATCGAAATCCACATACCCCCTTACTAATAAACGTTGTAGAGCGTCTGTATAGTTACACAACGCTTCGTCTTCTTCTTTCGAAAGTCAAATTACTGACGAGTGAAAGAGAGAAATCTCTGAATCTGTGAATCTGTGAATCTCGGAATCTGTGTGTAACTATTCATCTGATATAATACGTTTATTAGTAAGAGGTTTAGTGTTTTGGCGTGAAAACGTACCATACGGACAGAGATACTTTCGAATTTATAATATGTATGGATATATAGGTACCTACTGAAAGTCTGACAACCAGTCTTCTTACCAAAGGGTATCGTAGCCAGTAACTGGGTTGTGGAGGTCAGATTGGCAGTCACTCCATGTAAAATACATTCAGCTGCAACCGGTTAGACTGGAAGCCAACCCCAACATAGTTGGGAAAATGCAGGCAGATGATGATAAAGTACGGATATACATACCTAATTGTTACATTGAATGAATGAATGAATGATATATTTGCCAGAATGAACGTAAGTTACTATACCTACTACAATTCCTTTGTCTATTAAATCCATTAAAATGAAACGTAAGTATCTTATAGAACATTCCACTTTGCATACGTGTTGGTTGTCAAAATTAATGCCTGGCTACATTTAATTAAAACCACTTAAATAGCGAGCTTTTTATTAAAGTAATAATGCACTTTCATTTGAGTAGCCGTAATGTTTTGGTATTCAATTTAATGTAATGGTTACATAATTGGAAACTGTCTTTTCAACACCATTATAATTAGCCATGTATTTTTGGGTGGAAAATAGTAGGACCCTAATTGCGTAACACATTCTGAATGATTGCTTCTTATGTTCGAAAAATGTGTCTACTCAACAACGTAAATAACGCAATGAATGTTGTTGAACTGTCCAAAACTATACTTAATATTATAAAGAGGAAAGATTTATATGGATGTTTGTAACGAATTGGCTCAAAAAGCACTGGACCGATTTTAAAAATTCTTTCACCATTTGAATGATACATTATCACTAAATAATATAGGTCTTTTTAATTGCAAGAAAAAAATAAAATGTTTAAAAAATAAATGTCCACCCGTGCGAAGCCGGGACGGGCCGCTAGTGACAGATATTTCTAAGTAGGTACTGTTAGTGTGTTACGCTGTTGACTTAAAATCTGTCTTAAAAAGATGGACAATTTTTTAATCCAAAATAATGAGTTGTAATCAATCATTTAACCATGCAGTTTTAAGAACTGTTACAAATTATGTTCACTAACTCAGTATAACCTTTACCGCTGTTCTACCATAAAACGTTGTCCTGAAACTGACATTTTCAGAAGGTGAAATAGTAAAAAAAACCGGCATTTTAGCCAAGTAAGTAGTAGAATCAAGAGAAGCATGAAATTGAAAGCTAAAGACTCGCTTTGGATGGTCGATGTTATCTTTAGAACGTCTATTTTTATCTCCCAAGACCTTTCAACGTATTTATAGTTGAGTAACTAACTGTACCATCTTATAAGTTTTCCATTAGGAACTTCTTAAAAGAAACTTATCAGAATTTGATATATCATTTCATAAAGAAAAGTATATTATATGAAATTAGGACATATTATGATCATTAGAACTTTTGTTATTACATCAAACGTTACACACCCGTTTCTCAAAAGGCTTCTAGAACATTCTAGAAGCTGTGCCCTTGTTGGATGAGCGGTTTCTGGCGGGAGCGGTTCGAAATAGGTTCGTGTTAGTTTCAATGTTTGAACATTCATGTACTCGTACTTATGGCTGCCTTAAATTACACTAGTTAGTATTACCGTGCTTTTCTATAAATAAGATACATGCGAGATCTAAGTATGTATAATAAAATTATGATAAAGATTGTGGGTTAATTTTGGGTGTGTATTTTTCCACGCCCCTATCGGGACCGATGGGGGATTAAACTTACAAGTGAAGGGGACCAATGGGGAATGATACTTACAAATGAAGGAGCCAACAAGAAATCTTAGACCTACAATATTAATCATATTCATTAGAACAAGTAATTAGATCAGAAAAACCAAACTATAACACACATAATGAATCAATGTAATTAATAAAAACATATCGCCCCCTTCGGGGCAGCTTCCCCCTTCGGACACACAAGCGCCCGATTCTCCCCTATCTTCGGACGTAACACACACAAACTAATAATTAATCATCCGGCGTCTTCCCACTTTTCTTGCCCCCTTTCCACCCGTATTTAATTCCTCGTACAAAACACCCCAACCTCCCCTTTTTTTTACTCTCCCGAAGTGTTTTCATTCTGCTCAGTCTGAGTAGAAGCGGGTTTTCTGACTACAAATTGAATTTTGTGGTTACTTGTGAATATTTCAACGTGTAGCAGGATATTAAGCGGTTTGTACACCTATTTGTATACATGTATTTAGTCTTGGATAGGTTGCTTTGGTTCTTGTAATATTTAAAAAGTATTTAAATAAGTAGTAGGTAGTAGTACCAGATCGTTCGTATCATCAAATATTTTATCCGTCTTCATTTTTAATTTCTTCTTATACCTTCAATTCTGTCTTTCAAAACATTTATGTACAGACGCCAGCACATCAAGCTACTATAATGTGTCAAATTTCTTTATTAGAGTTTCAACTTTATCGCTAAAACTTAAGGTTCAAAGTTGATTGGGAAAATTTGACAGTTTCGAGTAGCTTGATGTGCTGGCGTCTTTACCTTAGGATCGCAGCAGGTGGCGCTCTGTAGTTTCTGTTTCATGGAAAGAAGCTGTGAGTTTATGTAAAATAGCGAAATGTGGGGTAATCGGCATTCGCGATTTATTTGCCAAAAAATGTAAACAAAAATATGAGTTTATGGAAAAGTAACTTTAAATCCTACACAATAAAGTTCAGTTTACGCTACAACTTCAAACGTTTTTATAACTTTTTCAATAGTACTAGTCACTCTGAAATCAACTTAATTACCATTAAAATAAAGTTGATATTTGTTTAACTTGAAACAATATCAATTTGAAACATAAGTTTGAATAGACATTATCTATACAATTTACACCTTCGCCCAACCCTTCGGGCTTATAGGCGTGATGTTATGTGTGTTGTATAAATAAGTACATAATAGCTAACACTTCAAACGAAAAAAAAATGCTGTCAAACATATTCCATACTCCAACAATAGTATCAAATGCTCTTTGGTTTATGAAGACCTAAGAATTACATGAGCATCTACAAATCAGAACTGTAAAAGAAGAATAGAACACAGGATACAAGATATCGAATGATGTCACATATCAATCAACACCACACGATACTAACGCTACAGCCCTAAGTGAACCAATAGGTAACCATGACAATGCTCAAACGGCACCACATTATAGATTTTATTGAAAAAATAATAAAATAGAAAAAAAAAATTAAATTCAGGCAAAACCCATATTACATACAATAAAAATTAAAACAAACTTCAATGCCTACAAATAAAATAAATTAATTAATATAAATAAAAAATAAAGCCTAAACAATTTTGAGAAGCGGACGCTTCGCTGGAAGAATGGACCTCAGCAGTCAATATCGGCACAAAAATTCTGCTAATCTTTACATCGATTGCTATATAAACAAGGAAAAAAACACATATACCATACTAAGTACGAGGCTTTTCTCATCTAGATACAACAAATTACAAAGTCGGTCCCCCTAAATTACAAAACCCTTTAAGTATCTATATTATAGACCAGTGGTTCTTGGAATCATCCTAAGTGGTCCGCGAAGCCATCCCAATAAATTATGCGACATGCGTTTGGCTTTGAGTAGCACTGAACCAAGGATTCAAAAATTAGTAAAGAGTATGCAATCACAAAAATCCAATTAAAATTTTAAAAAGATGGAATAATTTTATGCATGTTTTTATAGATAGATATAACAACTATTTATTTATTTACACTTAGATAATGTATATTACCTCGAAACCAACTAGGTGGTCAATGACAAGACAAACATATTGACAAATGGTCCCTTATGTCTAAAAGGTTAAGAACCACTGTTATAGACAAACGAACTAGCAATCTATTGAGAAATAGACATTCTAAATTTCCTACTAATATTAGAATATACGCGAAAGTTTGTAAGGATGGATTTATGGATGTTTGTTACTCTTTCACGCAAAACTACTGAACGGATTTGGATGAAATTTGGCAAAGAGACAGTTTATAAATGGGATACTTTTTATCCCGATTTTCCCACAGGGTCGAAACTTATGCATGTGAAACCGAGGGGCGCAGCTAGCACCGTATAAACAGAGAGAAACGCAAACGATCAAAAGATTTCATTCAATTATAATCACACAAAATCATCTCTGAGTTTGTTTCAGTATTTTTACTCAGAGTAGTCAGTTAGGAAACACCGAACTCATCCAGTTTTAAAAATATAATTTAATTTTGACTTGTAAAAGTATCTTTTGAACCAATTTAAGGAAATAAGTACCTATCATTCATCATCGTTTTAGAACGACACGTGATCAAAATCATCATCATTTTCATAAGAACTTGGCAACTAGCCAAAAAAATAACAGACACCCAAAACGACCACTTCTCTCCACCCATTCTTTGTTTTGATACAAGACTATACCAACAAACTATGAAATATATACGCGCTCATACTCTTGACCCGCTTGGCAAGTTGCCTGAAACAGGAATCAAATCTGAGACTTATCTCAACAGGTACTAGGTACATTCATTGTAAGTTGTTATTCATGGTTCTGTGAACGTAGTATAACGATTGTTATGTTTATTGGGTAAGCAGTCTTGTGAATAAGTATTTGTTTCAATCAATATCTAGTGTGTTTAAACACTTAGGCAAGAATATGTAGCGTGGGTTCCAAGTTCGGACCTCGGATTTGTTCCCAGTTTATGGCAGACTTGCCCATTGATAGATGAAATTGAACTTAATTGGAGAAACCTGAGTAAGTACGTAAAGAAAGAAAGAAAAAGTATTTATTGAGACTCGCACAACAATATCACAAACTAAACTAAACACACTCATAAAAACATAATAAACAAAACAAAAGTAAAATATATAAATAAAAACAGAACGTTCTGTACGAGGCCAAAAGGCCCTCACCACGACGCTGCGATATTTAAAAATAAAATAAATATAATTTATTTAATAACTAGCTGACCCCGCAAACGTCATTTTGCAAAAAAAAATACGGGTATGAAAAAGAGATGTTGGCCGATTCTCAGACCTAGCCGATATACACACAAAATTTCATACAAATCGGTCCAGCCGTTTCGGAGGAGTTCATTTACGCACACCGTGACACGAGAATTGTATATACTAGATAATACATTTAATATACTCCCTGTCTTCCCTTTGGCAGAATACAGGCGTGGTTATCTTATAGATTAACCAGGCATCAAGAATTGTAACAGGAATGCCTGCCTCCATAACAGCCTGTTTTAACGTATCAAAATCGTTGCCCCGAAACCTGCCAAACTAATAATATTTACACCCCAAATACGTTTGGGGTGTAAAGTCCCCAAGTGAGGGTGTGTGTGTGTAAACATTTTGTTTTAGTGAAATATGTACGAGGAACAATAGGGATATTTTCCCGCGTATATATTAAGGGCTGCAGATTTTTCAATCTTTACGAAGAATAAAAATTACAATTTGACAGCTTTTTTAAAGCAAATAATGTCAAACCGCCATATTTATTCATTAGATAAAAATTATCGGACTATTGAAAAAATCAGCCATAAAACAAATATCACCTAGGTTTTATTTCTTTTTAACTAAACAGACAGCTTATTATTTATGAATCAATAAAATCAACCCATCCCACTTTCAACTTCCATCATACAGATTTATTCCAAACCGACGTTTCATATTTCGCGACAATACACATCCATGCCTACCCCAACAGAGTTGAATGCGACATGGTGTTTCACGTCGCGTCAGTTACAGGGCAGTGTGGTGGCCGATGTAGGTTACTGTAACATTCGCGTTGGTTACTGCAACACGCTGCTACATCAGGTTACGGGCGGTGTGAAATGTATTGTTGAATGGCGGTTTTGATGTGTGGGAGGTATGTCTGTAATATTATACCAAGTTTGAAAAGCTATACACGGTGGCCGGGATCGACGCGCGATCAGAAGGGCAATTCTCGTAATTTTTAAGAACGTTCACAGTCTCATCTCAGTCTCAATCTGTCAAAAGTAGTTTTTAACATTTGTTTGTCGCCGAGATGAGACTGCGATTAGATTTTGAACGATTTAAATTACGAGAATTGGCCTTCTGGTATCATGGATCAGATCAGATATGATTCTGAATCCAAGTTGAAATTTTTCGCCGTATATAAAAAGAAAATAGCTGTACCATACATTTTAACCGATTAGGTATTGTACTTTTCTATGAAACCGCTAATTTTTGCACGATTCATAATGTGAAGCATTAGAGTGTTTACGACCGAATATTTTGTTTTGCCTCCTCTCTGCAACTGTTTATACTATTATACTGCTGCTAGTACACAAAATGTACTTAATATATATACCACTGTATAGATAATTTAATGCAGATTATTATCGTACTTTAAAAAAAATGATTTAGTGTAGGTAGTAGAAACGTATAAAATAATTTAAAAAAAAACCCCGTCAATCAAGTGTGAAACCTGAAAACATTGTAGCTTGCCAAGAAATCAATTAATTGAGGCACTTTTTTTTAAATAGTTTTGTTTCACCCATAGGAAGAAAATGGCTCTTATTCAAAGTAGTTTACAGATATAAATACTGTTATTTTCTATTAGGTATAATGTATAATATGTATTCTATGCAAAAAATACTGAACGAATTCACGCTACATTCTCTCCCAATCTAACCCAGTGATACTCGACTGCCGTCAACAAGATACATGGCGAAAAGGTCAAATAATATCGCATATAAAATTATTATAGTCCTTGTGAAGGCTGCAGAAATCCGTCGGATGCGAGAAGCACTGAACCGGTCAAAATAGCGGTGCTTGGCTGAAATGATAATGATGATGACATTATTATAAGTAGTTATATTTTCAAAGCCACATATGCTTTCCAAGTCACTCTTAGACGGTCACAGTAAAGACAAAGATATTTAGGGTTTCTCAACGCACTAGTGTGGTGTTCAATGCCAGGTTATTATCTCAGATGAAGCTTTTGTTTAGCAGCTTTTTGTAAGTATACTGATACATACATACATCATCATCATTTGATCTGACTTGGTTTCCGTACGTCCTTTTCGGGTAACCACTGAAAATCAGCGCTGTGCTGTGGGTCCCTTATAGCACAGCATCATGCTGAGTGGAAGCCTTCTTGTCACAGTCATGACGTGCAGCCGTCGACTAAACGTCTACGTCCACGACTACGTCGTGCTTTGTGCTCATGTGTAAAGATATTTTTTTTTTAGTTTTTATTATATATGCTGTCATTAGAATTAATTATCTTTTTGTTTGCACGTGTTTCTGTGACAAATAAACCGATTTTTCTTTCTTTCTTTTCTTTACATAATCAGCCTATAATATTCCCACTGCTGGGACACAGGCCTCCTCTCTATGAGAGGGAGTGGGCCGTAATCCACCACGCGGGCCCAGTGCAGGTTGGTAGATGTCATTTGTCTTCGAATTTTTGGTTCTAGGACATGCCGGTTTCCTCACGATGTTTTCCTTCACCGTTTTAAGAGCAATGGTGATGAAATAATTTACACAAAGTAAAGCGCCTGACGGGGTTCGAACCTACGACCTACAACTCGTAAGTAGCGGCCGTTACCACTGGGCCACCACTGCTCTGCACTGTATACTGATATTATCTGCCACATTTATGTTTCTGCTCTGGAAAGCTAGATTGTTTTACTTTTAAAGTCTTGTTTTGTAAATGAATAACTGTAAACAAGAAGGATTGAATGACATTGCATTCCCTGAAAATTACTTGAACCCAGGATTAGTGTGTATTAGTGTTATGTGTAGTTAAACATTTTCTTCGTTCTTTAGCAGTAAAGAACAAAGAAAAAGTTTGCTACACATATTGATCTACAGTTAACGACATGGTGTTGACATTGATTGGTTCTCAAAAGGCAAGATTGAAAGTCTAATCCTCAAATCAATACTTTAATATAGGTGCATTGCATATACGTAGTATCATATAGTTGTGCAAAAAATACAAACTAACAGACGTAAAAATATCAGACACAAACTTTTCAGCGAACAGAAACACGAAGTAACCTCAAACAAAACGAACCAAACCAAAAATCATAATAACCACGCCAACCAAAAATGTAATTAACCCTGCCTAACAAAGAAAGCTTTGCAACATCTTACGGGTAGAAAGAGAGAGGAGACCAGGAGAAAAATGCATCCTCCACCCTAAGGGGGAAACCCACCCCAAAGGGGTGGCTGTATACATTTTTTCTTTTCCTTTTCTTAAGACGAAAATTTGTTACGCTTTTTATACTTATACACCCGGGGTGGCTCGCCCCCGATCGATAGTAGGGGGAGAATGCACCCGTTATCACTACCTCCCCTTATCAATTTTTCGTGCAGTTTTTTGCCTTATTATACTGGTACCTTTCCTTTAATTATTGGATATATTTTGATATTGTACTGAATTGTTTACGGTGTAAGGTTTAAAATCGTGTATGAGAGTTTTGAGACAAAGGAAAGATTAGTATGTTTGGATCTTGTTCTTTTATGAGCATGCAGATTCTTTCTTGTCCGTTTTATGTAAAGACGTTCTTGGGGTAATATTGAGAGGCTTTATACGATCGGTTAAGATTACACATGGAAGGTAGAGTTTTAGTTGGAAGACTCCTTGTGTGTATTTGCAGTACCAATGGGTAATATATTGAAATTAGGTCACGACTTAGGTACAAGACAGACGCCTGGTTTCTCAGTTTGATGGTTTAATTAACGTGTCTTAGCAACTGTATATGATTTCCTTGCAATCAAACATTAGAGTGCTCACACTACCTATGCACAGCTTACTTTAATAGTAAATAATAAGGAAATCCACTGTTGAATATAAGTAATCTTAAAGTTTTGAGTTCTTAATTGTCATTATCACTATGCTTGATAATCAAATAAGTAATTATCTTAGTACGAAATTATTATGGAACTCAAATGGAGCTGGACATTTGGCAAGGCGCAGTGATATCATGTGGAGTAAGTGAGTGAACAAGTGGCGTCCAAAGACTGGAAGAGTCAACCAGCAGCGAGATCAGCGGACGATATTGTTACTATCGCGGGCAAAACCTGGATGAGGCTGGCACAGGAGCTGGGGGATTGGCAAAAGAAAAGAGAGGCTTATGGCTGGGTGAAGTCGGGCTATGGATGATGATGACGAAATTATGCCTAGGATTATAAGACGTACCTCTTAACGAAAACCATAACCAACTTTCTACATTTCAATATACTTACAGATAGTTTATCTTAAACTCTTCAAAACCGACTGGAATTAAACCAACGAGGAAGACAGCAAAATAAAACAACCACATTTTTATCTTAGAGCAGCAAAAAATTATATTAAAATAAAATATTATTCGCTGGAGCAAGTTTAAAATAGCCTGGCGAAATTATGAGACGCCACTTTGGTGTCAAAGGGTGACTTAAGATAATTTCAGTCAAACGTGTCTCTTTGAGCTCTGAAATTAGTGGAAGGAATTATGAGTTTTTATGGCGATGTAATGTTTTAGAAGATAGTTGTAAATAGGCTGTTTTGGATACTTGATTGACATCCCAATTCTATAACAAGAAATTAGGGGATGGGATTAGGAAATTTTATAGAAATTTAATGTTTTAAAAGAGTTTTAGAAATAGCCTGTTTCGCCTGATGGCGATGTGTTTAGAAGATGGTGAACATATTTTGATATTTCTATAAGTTGTCTTTGCTACAAAAAATGGGGTTTGGTAGCAGCTGCACCTCGCTACCCTCTTACGAGACACACTAAAACCTATAAGTATTTAGTTGGATCTGTACTTAATAAGTTATTGCGATAATTCATGTCATTTATGATGCTTTTTTATCGGCTTTGCTGATGTGTAGTTTACAGAATAGATTATTCCATAAAAGTGATTTGATGCCCTGGTTATGTCCAGCGTCCAGCAGTAAGAAGGGTATATTTATCCAACCAATGTAACATATTGGTCTAAGCACGGCTCACAAAAGCGAAGATGAAAAAATATGTTCAGATTTTTTTTCAACTTCTAGTTTCAAATATAATAGGGGATATTTTTAATAACTTTTAGTTTTAGTAAAAATCTTAAGATAACATAAAATTCCACAGTTTTGTTTAAGACACACAACTTAAGAAAAATGGACAAAGATAACCATTAAAACAGTTTCTTTAATTGCAAAGTTGAGTACAACCTACCTAAGTATCCGCTCAAACTGGCAACTAACTAGTAATTATCTTGTAGAATACTATAAAAATAAACTCTGTCTAACCGCTGCTATGAATAATGAATTAGTTACCTATGCATGTAATCTTGTAATTATTATTTTTATTGTGTCTATGGATTTGCCTAAGACTGGAATTCACCTTTTCATACGAAGGTAGGTTGAGACTCCTCTAAGACTGAAAAAACATCAGTCAGTTAAAGGTAGAATGTAGACAGAAGAAGATCAACATAAGTAACAAGAATTTCTTAACAAACTAAACATGAACCTTTCATGGGACTGATGATTGAGGTCATGTGTTTTTATTTACGGTCAGTCCCCCACACAATGACCTATTGAATTCAATAGACTACAGCCTGAAACGGATTATAAACACATTTTCATAAAAAAAAAATCATCAAATATCGGAGGAGCATAGAAGAACAAAAACATTCGCATAACAAGTTTATAACAGCTATATTATAAAGACGTTATTTGAATGAAAATCAGAATAGCCAACACGAATTTGCATCGTTTGAAAAACGCACGAAACCGGTCATTTAATTAACAGAAACAATGACACTGGTTGCGCTAGCGCCGGACGCCATCTTGAATTTTCGTCCAATCGCTGCGCTCGGGGCAAGGTCACGCGCAATGTCAAAACTGGCGCGTTGCTTCCTAGTAAATCGTCTAGGCCAATGATTGTTACTATGATAGATAGTAGTTCGGCCATTTTGCATTTAGATATCTCGTTTTATCGCTACAGCGTGGGTGAGATAAGTTAAAATGATAAAAGGCTGCATTAAATGAGTTTTGAATATGAAATAGTGTGTTAGAATAACGTTAGATAGGTTTGCTTAGTGTAATTTTACGTATTAAGAGATTTTGAATTATGTAAAATGCATAAAATACAACTGAGAACCTATGTATCATTACATTACGTATCTATTGTAGTACCTACTTTAGGTATTTGCCAAGTCTTATAAGTACCTAATCAAGTAAGAAGTATATTTTACTATCAGTTCATTTAAACTAAACTGTATGCAATGTTTTAGTTAACGTCTCCCGAATCCATTCACAGACTCGGTTCTAACTTCTGTTGAATGTTTTCTTATCAGTTCTCAGAATATAAACCTTGCATTGTCTTACGAATCTAATGGAAACCTGATTTATGTTCGTCAATGTTAGAGTTTGTTTTTCACCAGCATATTATTATTACATTTGTATAAGTTCCCGAGCAAATTATGTAGGTAACAATCCTAGCACACACAATCCAAAAACATGGCATGCACTATTCTTTGTGCAATTTCATAACCACTGCTCTCAAAACGGTGAAGGAAACGGGCAAAATCTAGAACCAAAAAGTCGAAAACTTGTGACATATACCAACTCGCACTGGGCACGTGTAGTGGATAACGGCCCACTTATTCTTAGATACATACCATGTGTCCCAGTTATTGGACAAAAACACGTTTGTTCCCATCAAATACCTTCAAAGCAAAATTTTCCCAGGATGGCGAGTACTTGATTAGGTACCTAACAAAATATTGTATAACCATATTGGGTACACAAACAAACGGGCATACCGCCAGTGAAAGCATAACCTCTGCCCTTAGAAACTACGCGTCGCCTAGTGAATCTGTAATTTGTAAATCGTATAAGAGACTTTTTACTACTGTAGTATTGAAATTGGATAGAGAATTCATAAGGTTAATAGGCCAAAAATTCATGGATTTTCTTGTTAATCGTAGACCTTGTTAGCCACTTAGAATACACTAAACTTTTCAAAAGACAATTTTCGAATATGTAACCGTTTCCTTTATTAATTTAAACATTTAAAATGTACACACAAAACAGACAAGAAACAAGAACGAAAATTGGTACAAAGGTTATGCTTTTTATTTCATCTTCTGGTCAAGGAAGCAGGGAAGAATTGGATGAAGGGAGTGCAAAAGTGGAAAGAATGGCGTGCAACTGAGGAGGCTTACACTCAGAAATTGTAGGATATGAGTTGAAGAAAAGAGAGAAATGCTACTAAAGGGACATGGGGTATGAGATGTTTTTGGAATCGAAGGTTCCAGTTTAAGAGTGACGCCGGTGTCTGAGAAGGTGAGTGTAAAAATTGGTAGTGGTAGCTAAAGTATGGTCATCTTGATGCGGAGGAATAAGGGGCGTGACATGGGGACAGTTTTGAGAACGAATGTGGATGGGAGAACGGGAAGAGCAGAGAAACGATCGAGAGATTTTGCGCAAAATGATATGAAAAGAAAGAGGCTGAATACTGAGATGACGGCTGCTAGACTTGTATGGAAATAGAAGATACTTTGCACTAGCACTAAAGAAGTAAATTGGGACAAGGGCTGGGGAGTATGTTAAAGAAATATGATAATGATATCAAAGTTTTAGTCTTTCATTCCAGCGTGAGAACCATTACGAAAGTAATGCTTTTAATGTTAAATCAGTTTGCAAATTATACCACATTAATAATAAACTAGACAGGCAATTTAAACGTTTTGGTCAGCACCAGCTCTAAATACGAATTGGCACAAACTCGTTTAAAGATTAAGCTGGGACAACACCAGTTTACCCATGAAATACAACCCGGTTACCGAGCCAGTGAGGTGACACAGTCGATGTTATGATGGTAATTAATGTAATAAAGCCAAGGGATGTTTTTAACGCAAATACTGGAAGAGATTAATCGATTTATCGCCTTGGTATTCCTGGTTATTACGTTTGAGAGTTGGTTATCGAATGGTTGGTGATATGGTTCTAAATAGTTTTATGCTATATGGAGCAAGTTTTTAGATAGTACAAATATGTATTTATATTTTGTAGAAGATTTTGCTCTTCCTGGTATCGTGTTACCCAGTAACTGGGTTGTGCAGGTCAGACAGGCAGTCGCTCCATGTAAAAATACTGGTATTCAGCTGCATCCAGTTAGATTAGAAGCCGATCCCAACGTAGTCTCAAAAAGGCAGGCAGATCATGATGAGTCCAAATCTCCTGGTAGGCCAGAATGTTATTAGGTCTATCCCTTTACAAGCCCAGAGTTTGGATTTGTGCCTGGGTACTTAATCGAAAAGGCTCGACCTCTATTTACCTTTAAGGGACTTATATTTGCCTAAATGTATGTGTATAAATGTATACAATTCACTTCTGCCTTCTGCTCCTCAAATAATGACCTACCTTCCATCCTGTGCAATTGATGACCTGCGTCAGTAAGCGGAATTCGTATAGCTGAATTTTGGGCCAAAGATGTTTGAACTTTTTGCCATCCGCTAAGAAGAAGAAGTCTTCTACCTACTCCCTACTGCTTATATGCATTCTAATGCCTACAAGCGTGATGTTACATTTGTATCGCTTCATTAAATTTATACTACCTACCATTGAAGATGTGGTAGCTACGTTATTACAACTTGTACAAATATCATAAATAACGTTAAAAGTTACCGTTACAAGCCGAAGCGGCTATTTTCTAAATTTTAATGATGCTGGTATATTATCAAGTTATGATGGGTTAAAGGTCAAAGTAAAAATACTTTCTCTTTTATGCTGTTAGTTTTAGCAACGATGTGCCAATGTTTTCGAGTTTAGAGAATGTTTATATTTATGTAATAATATTACGTGCTCAGGTACGGGTGATTTCGTTACTTGAGTGTGTGTGACTATCTACAAGAGATATTTTTTTGAGGGATAGTTGAAAATAATTAAATATCCGTATCAATCTTCAAAAATTGTAGACTTCCAATTTTCAGTCATGTGCCATTTTAGGAAGGTCTACTGACACACTGATCCAGAAAAAAGTAATGAGAATAAATTGATGACAGCGACTTGAAGATCAAATGGGGAAGATTTTTGGGCCAAATTCACCCCAAAATGTGAAAGTTGATTTTATCGACTGTTACCCATCCCTATTTATTTTAAATTGCGTTATATTACAATCAGAGTATACAGCTCGGTGCATTTCCTACAGCGCTGAAACTTTCAGTACGCCTGACAAAGAATTTTCAGTCTACTCACATACACGCCATTTCACCCTTTCCATCTTAAAGAATAAAGACCAGTCTCCTTTGTACTATCTAAAGGTTTTCTATTTTGTTTTCGGATGCAACTTATTTGTGAAAACAGGAGTGAAAGAGATAGCTAGAGGGGTGTTTAGTGAGTGTGAGGAGGATAGAAATACTCTAAATTTACGAAGCCACAGGTGGTGTACCTCGGGTACAGGCACAGGAGGTCTTGGATCGAGAATATTTTAATCTTTGGAATAGATTCTATCTATACTGCCTTTATTGTAATTATTGCCGCTCGAAAGTGCCTTTTGTGAGCCTATTTGAAATAAATGCTTTGATTTAGAAGAGTGCTATCTGTCCAAAATATTTCAATAACAGTTACAGCGAAGATTTCTCCAAAACCATGGAAAAATCTCACTAGCCTCTTTGATCAGCAATCATCACCATCATCATTCATCATTCTCCTGCTCTTATTACAATTTATTTGGGGTCGGCAAAACCTTGTCCTTCTTCCAAACTTCTCTATTAGTCGCCACCTCGGTAGTTACCCTCTTCCTAGCCATATCGTCTTTCACACAGTTCAATTACTCATCATCATTTCACACAGTTATCACATTATAACAAAATTCTTCCTTCATTACTCGACTATCGCATTTTTCTCATCTCCAAACCCTCTTATGTCATTAATAAACAGGTATTAAACTTACTCAGCCCTTAGCCACCGTTACTTCACCTACTAAAAACGAAGAACTACATACAATATCGTCCACAGTGATGTTCAACAACATATAGCCTTATCATAAAAACCAACTTCAAAATAGAACAAAGCAAATACTTAAATATTTTTTTAAAAATTTATTTATCAACCAACTTATACTGACATACAACTTACAATTACAACAACACAACACAGCAAAACACACACTAAACCAACAAGAACAACAACAACTTATACTGAATATTCGAACATCGACAAACATTTCAACAATACTAACAACCCATTTTGCAACTTTATTCGTCTATTCTACCCCGTAATAACAGGGCCGCTAAAGCAATGAAAATTTCAAACGAATCTCAAAGACAGGCAAGTTTTGTTAATTAAAAACTTAAGTTGGACATGACAGTCGTTTACCAACATGACATATGCCAGTTCCCATGAAAACTTCACGCTATAAAAAGGGCTGTCGATGGCTGTTTGTTTTGTTTCTGGTAGAAATAACGTTGTCGTGGCTATTTCTATTTTCATTTTCCACGGCTTTAGTGAGTGAGTCTTTTTATTTTTTGGGAATTATTGTTAGTAGGAAGTTACCAATTATTTTTTTCAACGAAATTCATCAGAATAATGTACAGGGTGACAACGACACGCAAACTGAAACCATGAATTCAGCACATGATACTATGATGCAGAAATTTATCGATGGTTATCAAAATTCAATTTACTGTTTCATAGAAAAGTGTAATATCTACGCATTAAAAAAATATGGAAGTATGACGACAGGAGAATGATGATACTTGAGATGATGAAGATGATTATATAGAAATAATATCAATACTAATATTATAAAGAGGAAAGACTTGTATGTATGTTTGTAACGAATTGGCTCAAAAAGTACTGGACCGATTTTAAAAATTCTTTCACAATTTGAATGCTACATTATCACTGATTAATATAAGTTTTTTTTCTTTTCTTTCCCATCCGTGCGAAGCCAGGACGGGCCGCTAGTTTTTAATAAAACTCAAGGTCGAAGCAGTGGCAAATAAAACTGCTCTAAAACACGTTCTATGCACCACACAGTTACAAGAGACAGTTGTATTCCTAATAAATATTACAATAACATTTATGTATATTACTGCATGATATTTGCATCAGACCTACATATTTGTGACCTAGAATACGATATCCTATGTATCAGAAGTTTTGAATTTTATTGATCTAGATTTGAGCGTTGCTTGTCAATAAATTGCTGCCTGCAGAATTTTTAGTGCGAATTATTGTCTCATAATTTATTTTACTGCAAAATTCATACGCAAGTGTCTTTAAATGTTAGTATTCGTTTGGCCTTCGGTTTTTTTTTATTATATTTTTTCTTCAGTATTTTTTTTTCCTCTTAGCGTGTCGATGACAATTTAAGTGGTTTAGAATTCGGCTTCGTGTTTGGCGCCATCACTAGTGTCTATCAGTTCCTGTAACTTGCAGCTGACAGCACGCAAGACATGATATTAGTATTTTTTTTCTGGCTCTGGACTTTTCTTTTGTTTTTTTTTTTTGGCTGGCCTTTTCGGTAAATTACTTGGCATTGTATAGTTTATTAAGTGCCTTCAGCAATATACGAAAATAAAGCATTGCTTTTTGTTACTGGACTAATCTTATAGCCAATCAAAAGGCAAGTAGGATCTTACGTTTTTTGTAATTACCATTACATACTAAGTTTATGGTGTTGTTTTCATTCATCTGTCATACTTATTCTATATTAAAAACATATCCCTCTAATTTCACTCATACATAGATGAATATACAGAAGTAATCAAAACAAATCAGAAATTTTTCGCTATTATTTAAACATCAAACCCCATTTGCGAGTCCCCAGCCAAAGAAGTAATAACAAAAATATATAATAACAAACCACTAAACGATGAAATAAGTAGCATAAAAGTCGTACGGTATAAAATCGAACATAATTCGATAATCGATCGAGTATTCAGTTTTTGTGAGCCGACTATCATGGGAATAGGGACAAGTGCTGAATTCATCAAGCAATTTTTGCATGCCTTTAATGTTTCTAGATTTTTTGTTAAAGAAACTCGCATAATAAATGAGAATTTTCATAGAAATTTGTAGTTTACTATGGGAAATTTTAGACGTATTCTTGTTATGTATTTAATAATGTCGTAAATTGTTAGTTTCGTGGTCTCAAGCGCGACTGCTGAGCGTGGGGCAAAGTGCTATTTGGCTTTTTCATTAGCAATTTCTTAGCCCGGAGTTTGGAAGTTGGCGGTGTGATAACCCCGTGCACGAAAGCACGTTACGCCGTTGATCTTACGGGTGATCTTTCTCTGGTTGAGTCGGATTGCGTGCCGTCTCATGGGACTATGAGAGTGAGGGATAAGAGAGTGCACCTGTGTCTGCGCACACACTTGTGCTCTATAATATCTCCCGCGCCGAAGGCTAATCTCTGTTGAGATTGGCTGCCATGGCCGAAATACGGTCTTAGAGGACTACTATTATTGATGCAAGGATTATTAAAAAGTGACGGCGTTTTTTTTAGTATCATCGATAGTGAATTATGTACTTATTGTACTTGAAACTAATTGATTGCAACTAACAATAATTGAAGGCATATCAATCTGTCAACTGTTGTTAAGTTAATTAATTCCTGAAGATTGCTTCTTTGTTGGATTTTTATCGTTGTGCTCGCGTTTAAATACGTTAATCTATTTACCTTGTTGACTGGCTAATTTTCTTACCATGGCATCATTATAACTCATGCCAACATGAGAGAAGGTATTAATACGGATCCTGCATTAGTAAAAAGAAATAAGGTAGAACCCTAAGGCGCTGCGATCTTCGCAGGGAGGCTGGTAGCAATTGAATGAGAGTAGCCGAGGATCGAGTACAATGTAACGGCAGCAGGGTGTGGATGTCACAAACTTTGCTCCACCTTGTATCCTGTCCTCTATGTCCACAAAACTTGCAGTCACCTCCTTCTCAAAGTGACCTCTACGCTGCCATCGACGACGCCGTGGAAGTCGCCGTGGAAGTGGCAAAGTTTTGGGCAACAAGATCTGAGAATAGTCGTACCAGACACCAAAAAGAAAATGGGTATGAGAGAGTCTCTACAAGTTATGTCAAAGTAACTTATCATCATTCTCTTGCACTCATCCCAAATTATTTGGGATCGATGCAGCAATTATTTTTCTTCCATACTTCTACAACGTGTAACATTGAATGCGCAAATCCTAAATTTTTTTCATTATTGACTACTGAATCGATTTCAGTAATTTTTGAAATAGGTTTTGTTTTTTTCAAAAGTGATGTATTTTGCCATACTATCCGCCGATTGAGCCTAAGAAAATCAAGTCTTATTTTAAGGCAATAAGACTCAATTTTTAATACATAAACTAATGCTAGGACCAACACGATTTTCTTAATAAAAATAGCTTTTAAAAAAATAGTTTTGGTCATTGTATTATGCTTTTAACTCAATGCTGTAATTGGGGTGTATGAGGTTTTTTTTTTTCGTCGTCATACGGTAGTCACCCACTCTTAAGCCATATCATTTTTCACACAGTCCATCCATAGTTTCTTTGGCCTTTTCTTACTCTAACATCTATTTTCATTCATACTCAAAACTGACTAAATGTCTATCCCAATAGTTACTGCTATTAATGTATGAAGACTTAAGGAAAACCGTACAGATAGGCAACATAAGTATTGAAATAGATTGTAATTGTATGTGAAACAAACAGAGCAGCCTTAAGCAGAGCAGATTTTTATTTTAGTATTTTAATTTAGACTGTGTTTAATTAAGTTTGTGATCCTCCTGTACGAGTCGCAATAAATACTTTTTCTTTCTTTCTTTCTTTCTTTCCTTGACGCAAACATTGGAGAAATGGTAATGGGGTAGAACTAGGTCTACCTAATTAGATTTCAATGACGAGGCGTGAGCCCAGCGTTTTGAGCGTGAAACACGTTTAGTTGTTGTACCTATTTTGAACGCTGAGTTAGGTAAACGGTTGACAACTATGTGTTTCTGAAGCAATAACGACTTTTGAGACTGCATCTTGTCAAGCTAGAGCAGTCGAGAGATTTTGTAGATGAATATAGAATAGTTTTCATTGGTTTGATAAGGAGGCTGTCAAAACAGCTTCTGCACCTGAAATGGTTGTGTCGCCACCATAGATTTCAATTGATAGAAGATGATAGTTTTACCTTTTATATTATTTAGACACCGAAATTGACAAAATATAGGATTCGAGTTTTTATGGATAAATAAATGATTGTGTCGAGCTCGATTTCCAAAATCGAGCTCATCTTGAGCAGTTTGAGACTAATCTAGTTCAGATGGATACTATGGTTATTACACTCAAACAAACATACAAAAAATCAAATGATTTCTCTTTATAATATTAGTTTAGACTAGCATTCAAACAAAACATCTATCTCTAAGCCAACATCCACAATACCCTTCAGGTGTACACTAACTGTTGCTCCTCGCTTCCGTAGCTACATCTACACATAGAGATGGAAGTACACGTTAAAAACAGTCGTATTGTATTGATTTTGTTCGATCCGGAGCAGCCAGGCTCGCCTAAAGACCGCCGACTGTGCTAAGATCCCGTGTTTGTAGACTTGTAGAGGTAAATGCACTCTGCATTGTTTTCGTGGTAGTTTTGTGGGAGTGAAGTTTTGTTAAATGGTTTGCTGTTATACTGCAGGTTAAGTTGACCTGTAAAATTTTTATAAGTAGGTAATTATTTGGTGGCTGAGGCGGATGACTATTTTTGAGTGTTAAAGTATCTCTGCGTAGGTTGATCGCAAGTTAAGTATGAGGTTGCCAACATGTATAACGTATAACGTAATAATACTGTACCTACACATACCGTTCCGATACTCGTTCCAAGGAAAGGAATCTTTGCAACCAGTGTTTCTCGTTCTAAGTGAATAATGGTATTCTGTTTTTGAGAAATAAGTGTCTTATACCATAAGTTAAGCTGAGCTGTAAAACTTTTAAGTAAATTTAAAGTAGATCAGATTAATGTTGTCTATCATTGAAGTTAATGTATAAAGCAGTAGGAATACCAATATTAAATCAAAGGTCAAGTTTGAGTCAGGAAAATTCGGTCTCGGAAGTCTTTTAGAGTTTATAGAGAAAAAAATAGCAGAATAAACTTGATTTCTGCGATTCATTCTCAGTTTGGAGGGGTAGAACTTTAATAATAATAATAATAATAATAATAGTTTATTTATATCTCCTAAAATTACAATTTTCTCTTAATCTAAGCACAGAATCATGGCAAAGAATACATATATAAAAGAGATTACGTTGACGACTATACTAGTATAAACTGTGTCACAGTCGTCAGCGTCTTCCACACTTATTTATTAAACCACAATTCATAGTGTTAAGCACAATATCTATAATAATAATGAAAAGGAACGACTGGAAAAAAAAAAAAAGAATAATAATAATAATAACAAAATTAAATTAAATTTACAGTGAAAACAAACTATTTAGAATAAGTACGTTACCACAATGATGAATGAAGAATGTGTGTGTGTAGTGTGATAAGGAGTGAGGGTGTGTAATGAGTGTGAGGGTGAGTGAGGTTGTGCATGTAAAGTAGTGTAGAGGAATTGGTGTCTGTCTTTCTTTAAACATGTTTAACTTTTAATAATTTCTTCAGTTTCATTATAGTTTAATCGTAGGAGCCAGTCTCGTATTACAACCTTACATTTATTAATCGGAAGTGCATAAATGTTGTTAAAACGGTTTGCTACGTTGTATACAATATTACTTGCAACATAATACTGTTGTCTAGCAAGTACGGTTCTGTGAGGTGTCCCTGAGCAAACTCTTGTCTTGTCTCGTTTTGTAATCGGGATATATTCAATGTTTTTATGCTTACGGAGTATTGTAGATAATATAAAAAGCTGTCTAACAGCTAAAACAGAGCTCTCACTATACAAAAGATCAGTGCTGTACCTTCGTGGTCGTCCAAGCATGACCTTCAATACAGCTCTTTGTGCACGCTCTAGGGGAAGTAGGATAGTCCTGCCAACTCCTCCCCATACAACGACACAGTATTGCAGTAAACTTTGAGCAAGGGCATAATACACACATAATAAAGTTTCGCGATCAGCTGAGCTCCTGAGTTTTTTAAAGACTGGCATCAACTTTCTTACTCGCCCAATTAACTGAGCTATATGTGCAGTCCATTTTAGGGAGTTGTCTATAATGAGACCAAGATATTTTATACTAGTAGTACGAGTCAGTTTAGGGCAATCACAATTTTCCTTTGAGTCACAAGAATGTATCCTAACTTCGAATTCTGGTGTAGGCTGGGTATTGGCACGATGAGTAAAAGTGATATATCTGGTCTTGTCAACATTCAGTGTCAAAAGGTTATCATTAAGCCAGGTCATAGTTTCCCTAATCGCATGCTCTGTGCAATGCTGAGCCTCTTTCCAGTCATTCCCTTGCACAATCAAAGCAGTGTCATCGGCATACGTAATAATATTACAGTTTGGAAGAACTTTTAAACACAAACTGTTAATATACAAAAGAAAGAGGGTGGGTCCAAGAACACTCCCTTGTGGAACGCCGAAGGAGAGAGACGCTTCTGAACTTGTGTAGCTCCCTATTCTAACGTACTGGGTCCGGTTGGAGACGTAAGATCGAAAAATCTCTAGTGCAATCCCACGAATGCCAATCGATTCCATCTTTGAAAGTAACAAGGGAATAGAGACAGTGTCAAAAGCCTTTGACATATCCAGAAACACACCTATAACTTTCTTATTTGCATCAAGGTTTTGAGCTATGATCTCGGACAGAAGTAGAGTTGCGTCTTCCGTAGACCGACCCTTCATGAAGCCAAATTGGTTATCAGCAATAACATTATTGTGTCGAAGGAAGTTTGTTAATCTAGAATTTAAGAGTTTCTCCAAGATTTTAGAAATAGCTGTCAGCACAGATATGGGTCGGTAATTTCCGACAATGTCTCTGTCACCACTCTTATAGATAGGATGCACTAACGCCCTCTTTAAAATGTTCGGGAAAACACCAGTGGTCATGCATAGGTTACACATGTGTGCAAGGGGAGAAATAAGACTGCACTTTGCACTTTTAATCACTAGTGTAGGAATGTTGTCAATACCAGTTGCTGAGTCACTTTTTAAGTTAAGGATAATGGACTCCATCTCTACACAGTCAGTGTCAAGTAGCACCATAGAATCTCTAGATGACTGCGATAAATTACATTTATTTAACTTATGTATCGATCGATTGGCACTCAGATTATTTAATATTGCATTTGCAAGTGTTTCCCCGATTCCTGCAAAATAATCATTAACTACATTAACTGACTCACATGGGTCTTGAGCGAGAGTAAGTAACTCACTGGGAGGAGGTGAAACTTTCTTAAGACTAGCAATTTTATTGATGGAATTCCACATACCCTTAGGATTATTTTTATTCTTCTGAAGCTCGTTTTTTTCGTATGTAATTCTAAGTTTTTTTAAAAGGTTGTTGCAAAAATTCCGGTACCTTGTATAAGTGACTCGAGCAATGGCATTGTCTGGATCAAGCGTTGCTTTTTTGTGCAATTCGTCTCTATGCCTAATACATCTTACTAAACCCGGAGTTGACCATGGTTTAATGGTTCGCCTACGATGAGGGATAGTTACGGATATTGAGTGCGCAGTAATTGCCTGCGAAATTAAGTTAGTTAAGTTGACAGCAGAGACATTCGCATCAACAGCATCATAAACAGGACTAAAATCTGTACCCGAAAGTTCTTGTACTAAAGATGGATAATCAATTTTAAGAAAAGTGGTCTTAGAAATGTGTCTTTTTATTTTACAATCAAGACAAAATACTAGGGCGCATGGTCAGTTATAAACGAGTCAAGTACATATGTAGCTGAGTATTTATCAGATCTTAACATAACGTGGTCTAAACAACTGGTTTTACGAGTAGGGAAAACATGAGCAGGCAGAAGACCATGATAAGCCATTTGATCCAAGTAAATACTAGAATTTGGATCGTTACCACTTGGGGATATATTTATATTAATGTCACCTATGAGGACCACCGACTTCACTGACTCCAATGATGAAATACACAAATCAAGGCTATCACAAAAATTATTAATATTTCGGTTAGATGGTGAGCGGTAGACAGCCACGACAGCATAGTCGTTTTCTGACTGCAAAACAAGACAGTTGGCTTCTAACACGGATGGTGTTGTTACGCGGTGTTTTATTTCTGATTTAATATATACAATTACGCCGTCATTCTGATTGAGGTAGTCTGAAGTGTATGACGTGTAGCCGACAATTTCAGGCGCAGTTGTACATTTACTCAGCCAACATTCTGTGAGTACAAGAATATCACATTGTATGCAAATTCTTTCCAGTAGAATGATAAGGTTATCATAGTTACAAGCTACGCTACGGATGTTAGTGTGCATTATAGTTAAGGCTGTCCGAGACAAATCAATATTGTTTACTAGGCTTTCAGGGGAGCAGATCCTAGACTCAGATACCTGAGCTGAATCAATGTCGCTTGAAATATTATCCAAAAATAGCATTTTTACGTGAGGATTCTAAAACGCGTATCTGAAATTTATGCAAGGGATTATTTTTAATAATTAGACTAATTTTAATAACACTTTTGACACGTTCTGAAATTATTGTATTAAGATAATAGGTGTTTTTGTGTGTCAGTTTTTTAATACCAGTTATTATCTACAGGGTAATTGCGTAACACACTATTACTAGCAATTGGTTTAATTTTGACAGTCCAATAACATTCATTGCTTTATTTACGGTGTTGAGTTGACACATTTTTCGAACATATGAAGTAATGGATTAGCAATAATATCTTTCAAAATTATTCAGATTGAGATTGGTAGTGTGCTCCTCGCAGGAATAGGTACCATTAATCTCTTACCTCAGTTAGTTATAACAAAACAGCATCCTCCTGGCTGATAAATAGTATTATAAACTAAAAAAACTAAACTTGTACGCAAAATTCGCGCATTGACGTGGATTTGCGGACACCAGCCCTTATTACCTATTATAGTATAAATTAAAACTTTTGATCACCAATCCATTCACCAAATGCAATGATAATGTCAAGATAGAACCAGGTCCACTTCCGAACTTGTTATTAAACTGACCCGAAGGGTAATTGCGTAACACACTATTGGTAGCAATGGGTTTCATTTTGACAAATCAACAACGTTCGTTGCGTTTTTTGCATTGTTGAGCAGACACATTTTTCGAACATATGAAGCAATGGACTAGCAATATGCTTCAAAATTAATCAAATTGAGAGCGATAGTGTGTTTCACAATTAGGGTGCCGATCGTGACCGAAAGCCGCGGAATCGGAAATATTTGAACGATATGGAATGCATAATACTTGACGTCATCCATTCATACTCCCACGCGTTCAGGCGATCTATTTCTGGACACAAACTATGTGTTCTAATCGATGGGCTATTAAACGGCCGTACGGGCTATTTTTGGTACCCAATAGGTCAAATATTTCTGTTACTGGGCTATTTAATTGACTGTATTGACAACTTTAAAATTAGATATTAAGGTGGCAATAGTCGATATTTTTTCGATATAAATTTCGGGAGGGTATTACTCCAGTTTGACATTGTGCATCCAAAGTTAAACATGATATAGTTTTGTCTTATTATTAACTAGCGGCCCGTCCCGGCTTCGCACGGGTGGAAAAAAAAGAAAAAAAAAAGCATATATTAATCAGTGATAATGTAGCATTCAAATGGTGAAAGAATTTTTAAAATCGGTCCTGTTCTTTTTGAGCCAATTCGTTACAAACATACTTACATACAAATCTTTCCTCTTTATAATATTAGTATAGATATAGACAGTATAGATTTTGTCTGTATGGAAACAAATTAGTAAAATAAAAAGCCGTTAAAAAGTCATGAGCCAACAAAGATTCGTTTTTCTTGCTATTTTTAACGTAAATTTGTGTGTTGTTAACACTAATAAAAGAACTGTGAAATCTTCAAAACAAAGTCGGTACCAACAAAGCTATCGAAGAGTTCAATAAACTTTATGTGTAATTGATTTATGGAGGAGTTTTTTCATAAAACTCGATTTTCCAAAGGACTTTTCAATTTTTTTTTACGTGCCTTTCAGTTCGGGACGGTGTTTCTAAGTGTGAGAACTAGACGTTGTTCGTGTAGACTAGCGTCTGACTGCTCATCACTGATACTTCCTCTGTCGGACACGATGCCAGGTGAGGCAGCATATTTTTTGGCCATGCCCACCAATGAGTTCTAGCTCGCGACTAGTTCCACCTTAAATCTGCCTGGTACGATCCTACTGGATGTACAGGCCTCTTCTCATACAGAGAAGGAATGAGTACTTATTGATCACCTTGTTTAGCATAATAAACCTATAATTTTCCTACTGCTGAGACACAGGCCTCCACGATTTGAAAAGGAGTGGGCTATAACCTACCATGCGGACCCAGTGTGGGTTGGTAGATGTCCCATGTAGAGCATGGACTATCGGAACCTTTTTCCAATACCGGTTTTGTTTCGATATTACATTTTTGAATACCGATATCCCGGTATTTCGATATTTTTCCGATATTATGGCCAAAAAATGATCAAAATCGTTTTAACGTTGTTAGGATCCAAATTTAGAAATAAGAGACTATTACAAATAAATCAACGACATTTATTATTAAAAATCTTTTTCATTGCATTCTTTAAAAATAAATAAATAATTAATTAAACCCCCGCCAGTGCTGCCGACCCTAAAAGTGTTGTACACTTTTATACGGAAATAGTAATTTTATTTATTTATTAAAACCTAATGCACAAGTAAAAACTGTACAAAGGCGGACTTAATGCCTTGGGCATTTTCTACCAGTCTACCTAGGGTGATGCAGAGACAATACATAGTAGGTGCAATAACAGAAAACAAATTAGAAAATATTTATAACTAAAATTATATGAATAAATACATACACACAACAAAATATAAAACAAAAAAAAATTATGAAAGATAAACAAGAAAATCTACAACTTAATTCTGAGACGAATCTGCCAACTTCTTGTGTATGTGTTCTCGAGCTTTCACTTTAAATGTGAACCGATTGGTTACCGTCCTGATATTCTGAGGGAGCGCATTCCAAAGGAAAACCGCATGGACAAAGAAAGAAGACTTAATAAAGCCAGAGCGATGAGAAGGACAACGAAGAAGACGATTATTCTCGGACCCAAGATTCTTGCTGTGTGCATAGGATAAACATTGACAAAGAGAAGTCAGAGATATGAAGGAGAAGTGGGTTTGTGAAGAAGAGAAAACAGGGTTGTCAAAGCCCTCAACGCTCTGCGCTGCCGGATAGGCAACCATTTTAGAAGCGATCGATGTGCAGATACCTGATCATACTTGCGGAGATTGAAAACTAATCGAATGCAGCTATTAAGAAGTCGGTCAAGTTTATTGAGGAGATCTGCATTCAGGTCATAGTAGCACACATCACCATAGTCAATTATGGGGAAGATAAGGGACTGTACAAGCATTGCCTTAGTGATGGGAGAATATTTTTCAACCGATAGAGCGACCGCAACATACCAGTGAACTTCTTGCTCATAATCGCGACATGCTTACGCCATTCAAGGCAAGTGTCAACATGGAAACTCAGATCCTTGACGTCAGAGCTAAACGGAATCACTGTGCCATCATAGGTAACCGGTGGAACCGTTAAACGATTCAGCTTCTTCAAGCTATGGGGGCTTCCTACAATGATAGCCTGACACTTGGTTGGGTTCATCGCCACCCCAAAACGATCAGACCAGTGTTTGACAGCTCGTAAATCCCGATTTAGCTCCTCGACAGCACCGGATAAGCTGTCAACACCTGCCTGACAATAAAGCTACAAGTCCTCAGCAAAAGATGATACGCACACTGAAGCTCGGAAGTTATGAGATCTATAAATATAGAGAACAAAAGTGCAGATGAAATGCCGCCTGGAGGGACACCAGTTTCAACATCACACCAGCTGGAGTTAGAGTCACCAGCAAGAACTGATTGCTGACGCCCTCGAAGATAGGAAGAAAACCATTCAGAACCTCGTGAGAGACAATGAGATAGGAGAGGATGGATAAAATGACTTCGTGACTGACGGTATTGAAAGCATTTGAAAAATTGATCAACACTAAAACCGTAAATTTAGTGTCTTCCATTCCTCACCTTATTATATCGTCAGTCAGTCACTGAAAGGAGAGCAGAAACGGTAATGTGCCCGGGCCCGAACCCGGATTGGAATGGATGGATGAGGAAGTTTTTGTGAATGAAGTTGGAGAATTGTTTATGTACACAGGCCTCGATTACTTAGGATAAAAAGGGAAGGATGGAAATTGGGCGAAAATGACTGAGAAGACTGGGATTAGGGATCTTAGGTAGTTGTCGAACATGGGCTTTTCGACACAGGGAAGGGAAAACACCGGAGTAAAGGGAGAAGTTAACTATATGGGAAATGGCAGGAAGGAGCCGATCAACCGCTGACACGATCATGTGTCGACTGATTTTATCACAACCAACGGCTTTGGATTTTATAGATAGGATAATCTTTTTGATCTCTCCCGGGTCGACTGGGGTGAAGGCAAAGGGGGCAATATTGGGTCGCGTCAGACCAGCAAGGTAGTCAAGGGTTTGACATTTGGTTGGATTATCAAGGGTCGGAACAATGGAGAAATGACGATTTAAATCGTCCAAGCCAAATGTGTTAGGAAGGTCTGAATGCCGCGATTTGCCGATACCTAGAGTTCCAGGAAACGCGCGGTCCCTTCATCGCAGCACCATCCGAACTCCCACATTCTTCTCCATAGGTACTACCTACTACGCTTTGGAATGGACAACTAGCTTAATTTTTTCTGACTGACCGACTTCTTGACAATTCAAAAGTGCCTGTAAATGGTTTAATTGAAATAAATGCTTTGAGTTGAGTTGAGTAGAGATTCATCCATAATTTTATAAATGACACTGCAACATACTTATTATTAACCGATAGGTATGCTTTACATTAATTAAATTTAATGAAATAAGTAAAAAAGATTCTATTGCGTCTGGTTTTTATATCAAAAACCGATATCAGTGAAATCCAATATCGGTATTTCAATATCGGTTTTTTGGTCCGATATTCCGGTTTTTCGATATTATCGAAAACCGATATCCATGCTCTAGTCCCATGTCTTCGAATTTCTGGTTCTAGGACAAGACGGTTTCCTCACGGTATTTTCCTAGATCACCGGACCTGCTTACCGTGTTTTGAGGATTTCACATTCTAGATATTCGTTACGATGTTTCCCTACACCCTAATTCTATGATCTGAAAAATTACCGTGAGTTTGAAAGTTGTACGAAATGGGTGTCGAGATTTGACACCCATTTCGTACAACTTTCAAGGAATGCCAGTTGTGATTTGACAATTTAAGTGGGTAGATTACCCACTTAAATTGTCAAATCACAACTGAAATTACCTAATTGTTTATGAAATCGGCACATACGTCAATTGGTCGTACTATAGCTATTTTATACAACTGACTGTCAAAGAATGACAGAACTTGTGATTTGATTACACGAAAAATTTAACTTGGTAATCAGTTTGATAAATAATTAACTTCCCCGACTTTACATTAGGGTGTTACAAGAGCATGGCTTATTACTTAAACCTCCCTGAAGTAATTATTTTTAATAGCAAAACACAACAAAAAACATGAAAAGATTGAGAAGAAAATTTAAAATTTTCGTTCTATTGTCTAGCAGCCAACGTTTAAAAAGGGTGGGGTGTGTGTCGTCGAAAGTGGGGCGAATAAAATCAATAGGGGGTGCAGGGGTGTACTAAGTGAGTGAAACAGATCGGCCGGACGAATAACGGACGGACGGTTGAAAATCGGACACTCGGGCGCGGACCGTTGGTTTTCTTTGTTAGATTGAGTTTGTTTTTAAGAATGAGGACTTGTGGGGTGTGGGTTTTTGGCGTAGAAAAGATCCTGACGCTAACTAATCAGTTGAAATTGAGTTCGGGCAATGCTAATTTATAATTGCGCGTAGTGCTTATGAGTTTCGTAGCCTTTCTCGGAACAAAGAATGATTAATTGTTGTTTTGTATTTTTAAGTTAAGACTGATTCGTTATTTTGGGCACCAATTTAGATACCTACAGGAAGTTTTCAAGCATAGGGGTTTCCATAAACTAACGTTAGTAAAAATGTGTACTCAGTGGTTTTGTCCGATAAAATTTTTTCACCCTAAAATTATTGTGGTTTGGATATAATGCATAAACCCAAATATTAATGTGTTTAGACCCTAAGGGCTGATTTTCAAATGATTTGACCAAAAACAGATAACTTTTAACTTAAAAATAAATACCTATGGCAGTTTTTGTACCTATAGAAAATATGTCAAACTGTCATAATTATTCTCCAAATAAATGTTATATGACTATTGAAAAATGAGCCCTTAGGGCGAATTCTCAATTCTCAATTCTTTATTGCGTACCATAATGTGTATAGTTGGTAGAGAAATAATTATATTAGTCACAATTATGGACCCTGTCGGGCACAGCATAGATAGTGGATAGGAGAGAGGAGACCAAATACCAAATAGATTAGAATAAGTCTTATCCTGAAAATAAAATTTTGAATTTTTGACAGTCCTTCCATACTAGAATTGTCAGACGTCAATTGTATTCCACGGATAAAATTTATCTGACTATTCATTTAAACACGACTCGATATCTACAGCATTACACAGCATTACAAACAAAAGAGAGAATAACTCCATCATTGAATATTCACCATAACAAGAGTTATCGGAAGTACAGTACATCTAAACTACACACGATTTAAGCCAAACTAAGTTCCCAGCTTCGTCCTTGACAGTAACAACTCACATGGTGTTATGTAAGCATACAATGGCGTCCATGATCCAATCCATTATGAACATGAATCTTTCTAAATATCTTGACAATTCAGCCTGCTCTTTACGAAGATGCAGGTAGAAGTGTTCCCCACATTTCACTGGTTATTGATAAGCTAAAGGATAAGAAGTTAATACGTCATCATCATCATTTCAGCTTGAAAGACATCCACTGTTGGACATAGGCCTCCCCCAAGCTCCTCCACTTGGAACGATTCCGTGCTTCTCGCATCCAACTGGTTCCTGCGGCCTTCACAAAGTCGTCGGTTCACCTTGTGGGAGGCCTTCCAACGCTACGTCTTCCAGTATGCGGTCGCCACTCCAGAACCGGCCCCATCGGCTATTTTTAATGCGAGGAAAGTGCCCTACCCACTGCCACTTAAGTTTGGCAATTCTTTGGGCTATGTCGGTTACCTTGGTTCTCCTACGGATCTCTTCATTTCTGATTCGATCACGTATGGGAACTCCCCCTCCCTCCCTCTACATTGTCTTATGGGTGACTTTCAGCCTTCTAATGAAGCCTATTGTGAGCGACCACGTTTCAGTGCCATAAGCCATCACTGAAAACATGTACTAATATTGCAATAGTTACATAGCAAAGTTGTGTTTAGAGAAAATTCGGTGTCACCCCTTGAAAATCTTACAACAGAATGTATTTATTTTGAATCACATCTACCAACCCGCACTGGGCCTGCGTGTTAGATATACGGTCCACTCCCTCTCGGGAAGAGGAGGCTTGTTTCGCAGCAGTGGGAACATTATAGAATTCTTCTTCTTAGTGTGTCGATGGCTATCTAAATGGATTCGGCCCAGAATTCGGCCACGTGTTTTGGCGCAATCAGTAGTCTCCACCAGTTCCTGTAACGTGCAGCTGACGAGACAGGCAGGATATTATAGACTGATTATGTAGTATGTGCAATAGGCTAGTTTCCACCATCTTTAAACTGAAAATCTAATTAGTCCGTCAGTTAGATTATCAAAAAATATTTGACCCGTATTTTTTCTTTTGTTACGTAAACCAAAATTGACGAGGATACGACGCTTTTAAAATTCTCAATACGTCACACCTTGGTATAATTTTTAGTGCGTTCTGACGTCACGAGCCTCCACTCCCAAGTTTTGATGCGTTTTATCTTTGTCAATATTCATTGATTTACAAAAACAAAAAATACGTGTCCATTATTTTCCAATACTAGAGTATTGGAAAATAATGGACACGTATTTTTTTTTTACTGACGGACTAAATAGATTTTAAATTTATTGATGGTGAAAACTAGCCTATTGTCATTTTACCTACCTACTAATACTGTGTAGGTAATTAGGTAGGTATAGTTCATGTCCTCTAAGATAGAAGAAGACCTTTAACATCAAAAATCTTCACAACTTCAGATAAGATTGATCCAAATGTTTTCTCAAAACAGTTTCCACGTGGCGAAGAATATAATAGTGCTATGTGTGAGCAAACGGCAATATGTGTTACATTACATGTGCGGCGTTTGCGAAGCCCGTCGGAATCAACAAGTATGAATCTACTGCCGGGCGTTAGCTATAGTCCGGGCGGTAAGGAAGTTTTGATTGAGTTTGTCGAGTTTCGAGAAATTATGTTGGGAAAATTTAAGTTTTTTTTTTCTTAATATGTATGACTGAGTAAGTATAAATAAATGTAGCCGTATTCTCTTACGTGTTGTCGGTCTATTTACATTTTGTGCATGTTATTATCTTATTATCTTCAAGGTAAAATTATCTGGAAGATGTTTGATTGATACCCTGGAAAATACTAATGCGATTTTTCCAATTTCACATAACGTACTTTAAGTTAAACTTCACGATTGACGTAACAAAAACCAACCCTCTAGAACAAACGTGTGAAAACCTAGAGTTTAAGAACCTGAAATTTTGAACTCACCAACACAGTGAGCAAGTGTTGTGTTCAATGCTAGTTAGTTGTTTGATTTTCTGTATCAGAAAGAGGCCTTTGCCTTACGTTGGGTCACATCAAAACTAATACAATACCTATAAAAAACAAAATTGTGAACTTCTCCGACTTTCCGACTAACGCACAACAAACACAAACATCTTCAACTGAAAACTTCCGACATCCCAGACTATGAATACAGCCCATCACCCTTGGTTGGCGCTTCTCGCACACATACTCATACACACTCACACATACATCACAATATTGGATTTTGTTTATGCAAAATGGCTTCACGTCCTATAACCCTTTAACTGCTAATCAAATTATGAATACTAATTAGTTTCAGGATTAGGTTTAAAGTGGATTTAGTTTGTAGCTTCTGAAGTGTTGATTAGAAAGGATTTGTAATCAGGCACTAATAGCTTATTGCATTAAAAGATACACGTGTGTAACAGACACAGTCTGTCCCACCACCGGCTTTGTTCACTGACTAACCTTCGGTTAACCGATGGCTGAACTATGAGAATAATATGGCTAGAAAAGGGTGTGGCTACTGAGATGGCAACTAATATACAAATATGGAAGACCAGTTGCGCCCCACGGTTTCACCCGCGTAACTTTTGATCCCATGAGCATATCTGGATAAAAAGTATCCTATGTGTTATTCTGATGTATAAACTACATTACTGTAAAGTTTCATCAAAATCCGTTGAGTAGTTTTTGCGTGAAAGAGTAACAAACATCCATCCATCCTCACAAACTTTCGCATTTATAATATTAGTAGGAAGGATAGTAGGAAGTAGGAAGAAGACCTACTAATGACCGATTCGTATAACTCACGGATCGTTTTTGGCTAAAACTAAGACTCTTGTATCTTTACCAATAATGACGCAAAGATCTCATAGTTTTGCATAGTAGTTAAGAAAGTAGTTATCAAAGGTAAAATTAGCTTACGAATCTATTTATATGCCCAGCTTGGCAAAAAACATGCTACCATTGGCAAACAAAACGATTCGTTTTTGTTTATAGTATTATATTTCTTGCTGGTTCTTCCCCATAGAACATACTACGCTTTGAAATGGGCACCTAGCTTCATCTTTTCAACTTGTACAGTCCAGGACTGTACCACACCTTTAAATATGTGGACTTTGAAAATAAACCCTGTATTAAGAGCATGTCTTGGACTGTTTGAGTGCGGTTACCAACCATAGTTAGGTATTCATAGATAACCCCAACGTATGTTAGTGTATAATATATATGGATCATAGGATACGCCCTACAAGTTTACAGAAGGATGTCCTACAGGAAGTTAGTTTCAGAGATAAAAACGGTTCTGAATGTGCTTGTGATAAGTTAATACCGATTTCAGTTTCAAAAGGAAACAGGGGGAAATATTATTTGATAAGAGGATAATAAATTAAGAAATTACCATGGTCAGCTGTGACAAACCACGTTGAAGAACCATTAAAGGTGTTAAGCGCCGAATACACTAGGGACCATTTTGTCCCGCAACATGACGCGCGACTCTCAATATACGTGACGCTGCAACGTTGCATAGTGTCCCACAACATGCCTCGCAACACTGTTCGTGACGCGGGGTATGTTGCTTGCCGCCTCGAGAGCGAGCGCACGTGTCCCGCGCCAGTGTCGCGCCATTTGTCACCGAGTGTAGTCGCGTACGCAATGTGCCCCTTATTATGTCTGTAGTGTGGGGAAATTATACCATGCTGTCACTTCTGGAGCTACTAGCACTAATAGCCACAACCTCCTCGGGCGACATTTCTATGAGCACCGACTAGTGTGGCCGGCAAAATGTTCCGCGACAATTGTCTCGGGACACTTCACGTAGTTGTTGAGGGATATGTTCCGCCACATGTTTCTTCATTTGCCCCCTAGTGTATCCCAGGCTTTAGTATAACGTGAAATGATAGCACATGGCATTTGGTTGCGTTTGTCCATCCTGATGGAAAAGAGCATTACGACGAAAAACCGAAAAGAGGCGTGAGTTTATACACATACTTATATAAACTCACACCTCTTGTCTTCATATTGTGAGAACTACTATCGGTGGAATGGAACTCCATAAGTACCTACACAAAAATCTACTTAATAGATATATGGCTATCTGGATTCGGATTTCTTAGGTAGAATTTTCGGTAGGGCACTGTTGAAAATGGTAGCACAGTTCTATCTTTCTGTTGCTACGTCATCATTATTTGGCCTTTTCTCAACTACTTTGGGGTCGGCTTCCAGTCTAACTGATTGCAGATGAATATCAGTATTTTAAATGGAGTGACTGCCTATCTGTCTCCACAATTTCGCCACTGAATAACACGATACCTGAAGGTTAATTCTCGTAATCTAAAATGTTCAAAATCTAGACGCAGTCTCATCTCGGCAACAAATAAATGTCAAAAACTTGTCAAAATGAATTACGAGAATTGCCCTTTGTACGTACACAAAATGTATGTACACTCAATCATACAATCAGTATGTGCCTCGTGCATATGTGTATTTTGAATAGCAATGTGTTGGGACCAATAGATAATATTTAATTTAGCACTTACTCATGCGAATTCCAATTTAATTAAACCACTTTTTTCCAGTTACTTTCTCAAAACTATTTGAACAAAACGGTGCAAAAGATGAACAATTAGAATGACATCAGCACACGAATGTATCACAGGATGTGGATTCATAACACCTATTATTATAAATCATTTTGCTTCTAATAGCCCTATAGGCTTCTCAAGCAGCCTAGACTTTAAAAACAAACGCTTTTGTCTTATTGACCTTGGAATAATAGAGAATAGTTCATGTTTTCATAGCTATGAAACCTAGCTAAAGAAATGGGTACCCAAAGAGATTTTGATTGAAAACTTGATATAAATAACGTAACTCATAACATCACGCCTGTATATCCCAAAAGACGCCAGCTCATCAAGCTACCCAAAACTGTCAAATTTTCCCAATCAAGATTTAACGTTATGTTTTACCGATAAAGTAGAGAATCTATTAAATAAAGGGGAATGGGCAAAAATATATGGAGCTTGGTCCAAATTTCCACCACCAATAAGAACTATGGCATATGATGGAACACTGCGTACTGAATCATTATAAGAAGACCGCAACCAAAAATATTTACTCAGTAAAAAGTTATGACCCCATGAAAACTTGCAATTTAAAAACCTTTTTACGCTTCTTTATTTCACTATATCTTTTAAACTACTCAATTGATTTAGGTGTATGACATTTCGTTGTAATTCATACGTTATTCTGGTTGATATAAGCTATATGACGTCAAAATAAAAACAATATGGCGGCCGCGGTAGGTACCTCGCTACGTCAAAAAATCAAACCCTTTCATATGGGGTATCAAATGAAAGGTCTTATACTTATCTTTACAATGCTTATATTTATTTTTAAATATTTTTAATACTGGGAAGAATGTAAACACAAAAACATTTCACAATAGTTTTTTTTATTCCTGTCTCACAGTGTGGGGTCTGCCCTTAAAAGAGTACATCTCATATATCTTCATCCACAATAACATTATCCAGATTCGCAGCTGGAAGTAGAATTGTGGGTTGGTGTCTCGCCCATCCAAAATACCAAATAATTACCATGACGTGAGCACAGCAACCCACAGTTCGCATTCCAGAAAGACAAGAACAGTAGTAGTTTGAAATGGTTTCTCGATTATGGATCATTACATACGTGTAGTATTGTCTTGCACGTGCGTGTCGGGATTGTATTCTTGCGCGTAGCAACATAGCGTTTTCAGGTTGAATGCCAAAATCAACTATTTCACTAAATGCTCCATCTCTTGCTACTTCAATCTGATACACGCCATTGCGTACGTGTTCGCTATAGTAGCTACGCGCAAGTTTTATGTGATATGAACCAAGTGCAAACAATGTCAAGTCTTCTTGAGTCAGAACAGGAAATTCATCTGCTCCTATGGCGTCGGCTTCAATATTCCGAAAACTTGCCCGCCGTCTATTTATATTTCTATCTGTAACATATGCTCCCAATTGATTTGGTACATTCAATCTCTCTCTAATGATTCTTAAATATTCCTCTGCATGCGCGTTATCTTCGATTAAAAGATGAAAAGCATTAATAAGCGCAGCGGCCACCCGGAAATCATCCATCATGTGGCACATAGCACGATTAAAAAATTCTTGCCTGAACAGGCGAAAATCGCGTTTAAAACGTCCGTTTACGACCTCGACGACCCAGCGGCATATCGTCACTTCCCTATTTTTATTGGCTTCTAACGTGGTTAACTGGTCTTCGCCACGCCGTTTGCTAATTGGCATACGTGCCACATAACCACACGATTCCATGTCTCCTATAACGTCTCTAAAGCCGCGGTCGCAGATAAAAACATCGTTCGCTTCAAAAAAGTAATGGAATGGATTGTCTTCTCTTTCGTTAATAAGACCTTTCATTATAACGGCATCCGATGTTGATGCTGCGTGAGGCCCAGTAACATCTATTATGTAGCCATCACAACACACAATGAGAAATGGTTTTAACAGGTTCGTGTATTTGTGCAAACTGTATGTTTTTCGCTGGAAAAGGAAGTTGGAAGACTTCTGAATATAGACGTAAGTTCCATCTATCACCAGGATAGCTTTCCTTTCTTGTAAGGGTGCATCTGGGTTTCCAAATAGACCATTTGCCACAGTCAGATTTTTTGCAACTACTTCATTTCTTGAAATATGATCCAGGCCCAGGTGCCTTGGTACGAAATCTTGAACCAAACATTTGCGCACAGTATTAATTTTCCTTTCGAGCGTACGGCGACTCATTCTGAAAAGTACGCTGAGTCTTTCGTTAGACTCACCCGTCCGGAGCTTCATCAAAAAAATAGCAATTGCAGTATTGGGGTCGGTTACTTCTTGCTGCAATGAAGGGGTTTCTCGTATCACTTGCTCAAATGCGTTATGAGTGATGCCCACACGATGATGCAATATTTTTGGATCCATAGTATGAATATTTTCAAAGTCCATTGTGTTGGAACTATTAAGAACGGCTGTTTGTAAGATTTTCGTAATGTCTACGAACATTTCTCCGGTAAAATCGTGGGATGAGTTTGGAGCATCAATTAAGTGACCCCATTGATTTTCATCCAAATGTTCTTGACACACTCTTGCGTTTGGAGGTATGTAAAAATTCGAGTGTACCAACAGTTCTAGTTTGATAGACGCCGGAATACGGCATCTACTTGCATTGCCACATTCATGATAAATGCATGTGTTAGATGTATTTGGTGCTCTTTTGAATTCATCGGTTTCGAAGATTCCTCCAGATGGTCTTCCGACACGAGGAGGCGGCTGGTCAGCTTGGTTTTGACTGCGGTCAACTGCATACCTTACCCGCAACCAACAATTGCGGCAGATATATTGCTCGCCATCCAGTATTAACTGCAACAAATACAACACCTTAATTCATGACGCTCCGTCTAACTGCGTGTGTTAGCTAATATGTCTACTCGCTAAGAGAGGTCCTAGGTTCGATTCCTTCCGCATACAGGCTCTCCGGCAATAAGCTAGAGCGATGATTCTGTGCGTCTGGGTATATTATGTATATAAGTATGTATTCAAAACAAAACAAAAAACGATAAGAATGATTAAAACATGACGTTATTATCGTTAGTAAAATATTGATTAATTAACTTAACATAGTGTTACAAGTATATGTTCCCGCCTTCCCACGTCTGGGCATATCTACATTGTATAAAACAAAGTCGCTTTCTCTGTCCCTTTGAACGCTTAGATATTTAAAACTACGCAACGGATTTTGATGCGGTTTTTTTTAATAGATAGAGTGATTCAAGAGGAAGGTTTATATATATAATACATGCATGCATATGATGTCGTAAATAAACGCATTTTTTTGCGCTTACTTTTCAAACGCTGGCTGAACCCTACGAGATAGGTCAAAATAATGTACTACAGTATTGTACACCTTAAAAAGGTCTACAAAAAAGTCCGCAATAGTATATGTCTATCTCTTAGGAATAACCCACAATAATCATTTTTTATACTTTTTACGAGAAATAATGGCTCCTTTACGAAGCGATTTTAAGCAATACAGCATTAATCCTTATCCAATTAAGTACCTTAAATACATTGTGCATTTAATATAGATAAATATGGCCCTTTACAGCATATAATTTAAATGAATATTTTCGAAGATATTACAGATTTAAAATGCAGGGACATAGCGGTTGCTGCGGTACCGGCCGCGGCGGCGCGTGCTGGCATTCTTGAAATACCTGTACTTAGTATCAGTATTGCACCTGTGCGAAGCCGAGGCGGGTCGCTAGTTATCTATATTATGTACAGAGGCTAGCACATCAAGCTACCCCAATCTGTCAGATTTTCCCAATTGATTATGAACCTTATTCCTTTGCGCTAAAGTTGAAAATCTATCAAAGAAATCTGACAGATTGGGGTAGGTTGACCTGCTGGCGTCTCTACTTATGTATTCAAAACAAAAAACGGTAATGATGATTAAAACATGACGTTACTACCGATAGTAAAATATCGATTAACTGACAAACAATAGTAACAAAAAAGGATCAAGACTGAAGACGTCCGAAATATTTCGCTTCAAAGAGGTTTTTCTAGGGATCTTTCGTTACAAGTAATCTTGTTGTTCACGCCTTCCGACAATCTCAAATAGAATCGGGGCACGGCATTTGAAATAAAATACACATATGCATGTACTAACCTGTCGAGGTGCTAAAAGTCCTTGAATATGCTCTGCAGTTCCTGGGTGATTATCCAGAAACGGTTGAAGCAACTGATAGTTTCTTCTTTGAAACAATGAATAATTGCAACATATGCAGTTTCTTCTTTCCGCTTCCATTGTCACAGATACACAAAGCAATAACAAAAAGTCCGATGAGATATAGCCGTGGTCGAAAGTAGAGAATCAGAAGAAATCAAGTACACAAAAGTCGCAGGGAAAATATAACCAGAAAACGCACAGTACGCACCGAAAGCAAGCAAACGAACGACTGCGTGGGACACATGTGTTGATTGGGTCAGGTAGCTAGGTCAAAACCAGTTTTCTTTCAACGTCGTCGGCGCAGCGTATACCGTATTGCTTCCTAAGTGCGAAAGGGACAAAACTAATGCTATCTCCATCTACGAGTCGACGCTAGCAATCCCCGGGTTCCGAAATGCAAAAATATTTAAAAAATACTTTTAGCTTTTAGCACGATTGCGAACCGTTCCGTATTACATTTTTATATGGGTAGGTGCGCTAACGTTATCATTGTATACTTTGCAGACGATTTGAGTGCATTGCAGAACAGGGGGGATGTGTCATCATTGCTACCATGTTTTTACTGCTTGAAATGTGGCTATGTGCGAAAAAAAAAATAAACGGTTAAATAATTAAAAATACGTATTTTTAAAACAGTCATAACTTTTTTCTGAGTGAATATATTTTTTTCGCCTAGTAGTCAAAATTGTATGGTATTTAGTCGACTTTAAGCTTACATAGCCCCCAATAGTGGTGGAAATTTGGACCACTTCTGCTCATTGTCCTTTGACAGATTGTAGTCAGTGCTGGCGTCTAGCACACGCACATTTCGTCAGGGCGAGTCTATGGCCATTAAACGAGCACAAATCTATACTTCGGGATCCTATTGAGAAAAAATAATACCAAATGCAAATGCTTTACTTAAATGTTTCTATTTGCTTGTATTGTTTTGTTTTAGGTCGTCATTTGTTTTTAAGTGGACGTGAAACAACCCGACCTTAAAGTGTTTGTTTTAAACAATTCACAGAAATATATATCTTGTATCATCATCATTTCCATCTATGGAATGTGAGGCCAGCTTATTCTGTTTTTTTACCACTGAAGTACAGCCTAAAATACATGCATTGTATAATGCGTGCTAAATGACCGAAATATCTGTATTACGGAAAGCAAATATTCAACATAAGGATAAATATAACCAAAACAACACTTAAACAATATCCTAAAATATAACCCCACGCAAATACAACATGTGTAGGTACCCAGAACAATAATATTTTCAACTTCATAGGAAAAATGTCATCTCTATATCGAAATATTTCGACGTATTTTTCCCCCTAATATGGACATGGCAACCGAATGAATAACGTCATGAACAAAAACTAGACAATACAAATAAGTTACGTAGGCTTTTCGTCTCTTCACGTGACTGAGTGTTTTTCGTCTCTTCACGTGACTGAGTGTTTTTCGTCTCTTCACGTGACTGAGTGTTTTTCGTCTCTTCACGTGACTGCGTGTTTTTTGTCTCTTCACGTGACTGCGTGTTTTTCGTCTCTTCACATGATTGCGTGTTTTTCGCGCTGGCCTATTATTTGGCCAAAGAATCAGCATTGCCATCCACATAATCAGCCTATAACGTTCCAACTGCTGGGACACAGGCCTCCTCTCTAAGAGAGGGAATGGGCTGTAATTCTCCACGCAGGCCCAATGCGGGTTGGTAGATGTCACATGCCTTCTAATCTTTGGTTCTATTACATGCCGGTTTCCTTAAAATGTTTTCCTTCACCGTTTTGAGAGCAGTGGTGATGAAATAATTTACTCAAATTAAAGCGCCTGTCTAGGTTCGAACCTACGACCTACAACTCGTAAGTCACGGCTGTTACCACTGGACCACCACTGCTTATACCGCGTGGCAAGGCTGGCAGCCTTTTAGGCACTTTTTAGGAATTTTTTGATGCCTTATGATTCTTAGCCCTCCTTTTTTATACAGGTTGAAATCCTAAACACCGTTATGCTCTTAAGTGGTCATTGTACTCATCATTATGAAAAACTTTTACTACGGGACCAAACATGAAATCGCGAAAAAAAATCAGCTGTTCCCTACATTTTGACGACTATGTGAACATAAATGTAGGGAACAGCTGATTTTTTTTTCACGATTTCAGGTTTGTTCCCATAGTAAAATTTGTTCATAATGATGAGTACAATGACCCCTTAAGAAGAAAATGGTGATTAAAATGTCACCCTGTATACATGTGCATAATTATTATTATTACTTACTATTGTAAGACTGTTATGTAAATATTATCTTACTTGGTAGGACTCGAATAGATAATGCAGGTAAGTCGTAATGCATTGTATTTGCAATTCGTCTAGACTGCATTTTGACCAGGTCGAGGTTTTGTCTAGGTCGTTGCAATGCTACTGGAATTCAAATATAATTTAAAACTTGATGTAATTTCAGGAAAATGTGAAACCACCAGACCACATCACCATCATCATTTCAGACGTAAAATGTCCACTGCTGGACATAGGACTCCTCAAGCACCGCTACTTCGAGCGGTTATGTGCTTGTCGCATCCAGAGGATTCTTGCGATCTTCAGGTCATCGGTCCACTTTATGGGACGCCTTCCAACGCTACGCCTTCCAGTATACGGTCGCCACTCCAGACCCTTTCGGCGCCATCGGCCATCAGTTCTGCGAGCAATGTGACCTGCCCACCGCCACTTAAGCTTGGAAATTCTTTGGGCTATGTCGGTTACCTTGGTTCTCTTAATTTCTGGGCCCTAATTCACTATGACCTCTTAACGATTCCTTACTTCGAACCCACGTCAATTCCTTAGCTAATCCCGCCAATCTCGCGTTGATTTCGCGAGGTTTCGTTCACTGTGTCATAGAGAATTACGGCCCTGATTCGATCACGTATGGACAACTTAAGCATTATTTTTTAACTGTTTAGTTTTCATTTTGTTTGAGGAAAAGGTATTTCTGTAAATACGCATTATTTTACTTACTGTCAAGGGAAAATCATGACAAAAAAATATGAAGGACCTTATCTACGACTAATGAAAAAACAAAAATGGAATATAACTGTCTCACAAAGTCACAATTTAGCAATTCTATGAATACCTGAGCGTGCAACTATAGGAAAAATATTGTAAAATATCGTTGATTCACTATAACCGAATATTTAACACTTAGGCATTGTCTGGCATAGTGACACACTTTATTATTTGTGATTATAGCCAAATTGTTGGACTTTAGACAGTTAGATGGACAATATAGCTTTATTTTTAATTTTTGTTCTCACATGTAGAAGCAACAAGAATATTGTACCCAGGATTTTGTAATATCTTGATATAAAAGAGTGTCCTTGGAGTTTCTTGCCCGCTCTTCTCCTTAAAGATCTACGTTTTGGAATGGGCAACTAGCTTCAACTTTCTGACTAACTGACCGACTATTTAATTTTGACAATTCAAAAGTGCCTGTAAATGGTTTAATTGAAATGAATGCTTTGAGTTTGAGTTTGAATTTTGTGTTTAAAAGAAAATGAATGACGTACTTACTGATTAAAATGATCGCAACAGTCATCATGATCATCTGCCTAGCCTTTTCCCAACTATGTTGGAGTCGGCTTCCAGTCAAACCGGATGCAGCTGAGTACTAGTATGTTATATGGTAAGACTGGTTGTCAGATTTTTGGGCTTCTGACTACCCGTAACGACTGTCAAAGATCTACGAATGACAGCCGGGACCAATGGCTTAACGTGCTTTCCGAGGCACGGAGGAGTCTCGGAATATAAAGATGGTCACCCATCCACAGACTAACCGCGACAAGCGTAGCTTAACCTGATGGATCGACCTGTGCGGCTGTTATTATTTAGCCAAGGGCCTCTCAAATTGTTTATTTCATAAATACATAAAAAATAAGCTAAGTAGATGGAGTCGACATTTTCTATCTGAGTACGCACCCCTGAAAAGAATTGACGACACAAACTCAAAATCTCTCTTAAAGTCAAGACATCATCTTGGTCAGATCATGTGAGGTCAATATAGATTAATGTCTGAAATGGTCTTTTCAGGAAAGTACCACACCGATTTGAGTGGACGAACCCAGTAATGCAAGCATTTCATCAGTTATTGTGTAGCCAACTAAGAACTTGAGGAGTGGCTAAAGAAACGACAATTGGGTAAGGATGGCAAGAGATGGCAAGAAGATGGTCATGCTTAACCAGGCACAACAGTACCTATTTTATAGAAGGAATGTGTTTCTTTACGGAAAATTCGAGTCAAAGGAATTTCTACCTACTAACATTTTCACACGCTATGATCTTACGAAAATATTTGAGCAACTAAATATAGAACTAAGTATCTACTATGTAACAAAAAGTGAGTGTTGTATTGCGCATGATCATCAGCTAATTGTTATACAGGTTGTAGACTGCGCTGACGCCTATAATGTAGTTAAACTTTAGACTAATATTGTCATACTAGCGGCCTGTCCCGGCTTCGCACGGGTGGACATTTATTTTTTAAACATTTTATTTTTTCTTGCAATTAAAATGCCTATATTAATCAGTGATAATGTAGCATTCAAGTGGTGAAAGAATTTTTAAAATCGGTCCAGTACTTTTGAGCCAATTCGTTACAAATATACATACAAACCTTTCCTCTTTATAATATTAGTATAAATGGGTTTGTCTTTAATAAAAATATAATATGAACTAAAAATAATGCTGCTTATCTATGTATCTTTTTACTAAAAAGCTAATAAAGAGACGAATGGAGTTTAGAGTTAATAATTCGGATAAATTTAAGAGCGTTTACGACGTACGGCATTTTATACAAACTTTCAAGCCCTTGTTTTTTTAAATAAATGAATCGATTTTAATGAAACTTCATACGCATAAGCAGAATACAAAGGTCTAAAAAATTAGTTAAGAACATTTTTGGAAAAATAGTGTTACAGCCAAATTAGACCGATTTTAAATTTTCCATATAAACAGAGTTTTCCAGTTATCTTTTTTTTAATAAGACATTTCGAAAATGACATTTCCGTGCCTCGGGAAGCACGTTAAGCCGTTAGTCCCGGCTGTCATTCATGGATCTTTGACAGTCGTTACGGGTCGTCAGAAGCCCGAAAATCTGACAATCAGTCTTACCAAGTTGTATCGTAATACCCAATAACTTGGATGTGGAGGTCAGATAGATAGTCGCTCCATGTAAAATACTGGTATTCAGCTGCATCCGATTAGATTGGAAACCGAACCCAATATAGTTGGGAATAGGCTAGGCAGATGATGATGATGACTAAATAAAAAAATAAATTACGATAATAACCTAATATACAAGGTGTAATTTTAATGAATGGAATGGATTTACTATGGGACAATAATCGCGAAAAAAAAATCTACTGTTCCCTACATATATGTTCGCATAACTCGTCAAAATGCACAACAACAAAACAGCAAATGAACAGCTGATTTTTTTTTCGCGATTTCAGGTTTGGTCCCATAGTAAAAGTTGTTCTCAATGATGAGTATAATGGCCTCTTTTCAGGTCCGACACCATTTATATTACACCTTGTGGAATGGGACAAAAAAGTTTTAATTAATTTCCATGATATATCCTCGCAAACTTTCGCGTTTATAATATTAATAGGAAGTAGGATTTTCTATAGGTAGACATTAGAAGTTCATCATTCTAGCAACGCAAACTGCCGTTTTAGCCATAATATCTAATTGCATGCGAAATATTTTAGTATTGTTTTCACACGCTGGTTTGTGCCTCGTGGCGTTATTTGATATTTAGGACGAGACGAGATTTTTGTTTATATTTTTACTAAAAGCGACCCGCGGTTTCAGCCGCATAAGAGCCGATCCCGTGGGAACATCAGAATAAAAAGTATCCTGTATGTTATTCCTTATTATAAAGTAGGTATCTGTGCCAAATTTCATTTAAATCTGTTCAGCCGTTTGTGCGTGAAGAAGTAACAAACATTCTAGCAGCGCCCCGCGGTTTCACCCGCATAAGTGACGGTCCCGAGGGAATATATCGGGATAAAAAGTATCCTATGTGTAATTCTGATGTATAAGTATGTTACTGTAAAGTTTCATCAAAATCCATTCAGTAGATTTTGCGTGAAAGGGTAACAAACATCCATAAACTTATGGCCTTTATAATATTAGTGTGCATGCAGTGTGATGTGATAGGTTTATTATATTAGTTCGTTTAGGTGTAAATTGCTAGTAGTTACACTGTTCTTGTGAGTTGTGTGAATTTAATTAAAGTTAGGGCAATTTTGGGTTGTGCTATTGGCATTGTTTATAATTTAATTTTTCTTAAATAATTATGTTATTGAATAAATAATACCTAATTCTCAAAAACAGGTAATATAGATGATACTTATATATTGATTGGTACTTACTTTAATTTTTTTTTTTTTATAACATTTAACATAACATGGAGAAGTGGTAGCCCAGTTGTTATGGCCGCGACTTACGTATTGTATGGTCGTAGGTTCAAACCGAGATGAGAGCTTTACTTTGTGTAAATTATTTCATCACCACTGTTCTCAAAACGGCGAAGGAAAACATCGTGAGGAAATCGGCATATACTAGAACCAAAAATTCGAAGACGTGAGACTTCTACCAATACGCATTGGGCCCGCGTGGTACATTACAGCCCTCTCGCTCTCTCTCTTCTGTCGAAGGGTGGAGGGTTGTGTTCCAGCAGCGGAAACATTATAAGGCTGACTAGCTGCGCCCCGCGGTTCAACCCGCATAAGTGTCGACCCCTTAGGAATATCGGTATAAAAAGTATCGTACGTGTTAATCCTAATTATGAACTATCGGTGAGCTAAATTTCATCCAAATCCATTTAGCTGTTTGTACGTGATTGTGTAACAAACATCCAAACACACTAACAAACTTTCGCCTTTATAATATTACTGTGAAGTGAAGTATGATTAGGATGACATGACAAAAGATAAAATAACATTCAACATTAGATACCTAAAATTTTATTAACGAAGCACAAATATTTTCAATTTACGCTCTAAAAGGAACTGCCCCAAATCAGTCATGTCAGACCAACATTACATCAAACACTAATAGTTACCAAATACTATTAATACATGGCCATGATTCAGACACGTGTCCTTTCAATCTAGGCACGAAATATAATAGCCTATCGGGCTCGGCCTAGGAATGGACACAAGGTCTAGGATCTAGGTCGACTTGTTTCGGCACCAACTTAGTCTTTGACAATGTGACAGACTGGACCAGTTATTGTCTAGCCAGGGAGAGCTTGACTGTGGGTCCAGTTAACCAATAAAAATAGAGAAAATAAATGATGTGGTCAACTGGACCCGCGGTTCCAGAAGCGACCGGGTCCAGCTGAGCGGTAACTCAGTGATGGCCCAGTGATACCGGACCCGACTTACGAGTTGTAAGGTCGTAAGTTCGAACCGAACCAGGTGCTTCATCATCATTTCAGCCGAAAGACGTCCACTGCTGGACATAGGCGTCCCCCAAGCACCTTCACTTCGACCGGTTCTGTGCTTCACGTATCCAAATAGCTCCTGCGACCTTCACAAGGTCGTTGGTCCACCTTGTGGGAGGCCTTCGAACGCTACGTCTTCCGGTACGCGGTCGCCACTCCAGAACCTTTCGGCCCCATCGACCATCTGTTCTACGAGCAGTGTGCCCTGCCCACTGCCACTTAAGTTTGGAAATTCTTCGGGCAACGTCGGTTACCTTGGTTCTCCTGCGGATCTCTTCATTTCTGATTCGATCACGCAGAGAAACTCCGAGCATAGCCCTCTCCATTTTCACATCTCTTTGGGTGACTTTCAGCCTTCTAAAAAGGCCCATTGTGAGCGACCACGTTTCAGCCAGGTGCTTTACTTTTTATAAATAATTTCATCACCACTGCTCTCAAAACGGTGAAGGGAAACATCGTGTGGAAACCGGTATGTCCTAGAACCAAAAATTCGAAGACATGTGACATCTACCAACCCGCACTGGGCCCGCGTGGTGGATTATAGCCCACTCCTTCTCACAAAGAAGAGGCATGTGTCCCAGCAGCGGGAACATTATAGACTGCTTGTGCATAAGTTTCCTTGCGATGTTTTCCGTCACCATTTTGACAGCATTATTGCCATGCAACAGGGAGCCAGCCAATTATTGCCATGCAACAGGGAGCCAGCCAATTATTGCCATGCAACAGGGAGCCAGCCAATTATTGCCATGCAACAGGGAGCCAGCCAATTATTGCCATGCAACAGGGAGCCAGCCAATTATTGTCATGCAACAGGGAGCCAGCCAATTATTGTCATGCAACAGGGAGCCAGCCAATTATTGCCATGCAACAGGGAGCCAGCCAATTATTGCCATGCAACAGGGAGCCAGCCAATTATTGCCATGCAACAGGGAGCCAGCCAATTATTGCCATGCAACAGGGAGCTAGCCAATTCCCATGAAAAACCGTGCACAATTCCAATCTATGTAGATTGTTACTGAGGATTTTCGAAGAGAATGTCCAAAAATCACTTTTCCTGATCCGGGAATCGAATCCATGACCCCACCACCACCAACAACCAGATTAAGTCAGATAAAAATTCATGACGACGTTTCATAAAGATCGTAATCACAATAATATCTAGTTATTATTTAATTTTATTCTCTGAATCAAGACACAAATTATATTAGCCTATCGCTTAGTCTAGAATGGACACAAGGTCTAGAATCTAGGTCAACCAGTTTCGGTGTTGAGCTGAGTAAGTACTGACGAGCGGTCAGCGTGTTTTTGGTTCGGTTTTTGTTTTCGTTAGCTAATTAATTAATTTAAATTATTCAAATACTAGCTACGCCCCGCGGTTTCACCCGCATAAGTGTCGGGCCCGCGGGAATATCGGGATAAAAAGTATCCTATATATTAATCCAGGGTGTCAGCTATCTCCATACAAAATTTTGCGCGTGAGTTTTGAGCGTGAAAAAGCTTAGCTTAAGTTATTCTGCTAAAAGTCTAGCCTTACTGTGTACCCTCATGTTCATGATAATGAACAAGGATACCTTTCCTTTCTTGTTCTGGTAAGTACGAATAGGTATACAACGTGTAACGTTAAATGCCCAAAATCTCATACACCCCAATTAGAGCATTGAGTTAAAAGCATAATACAATGACCAAAACTATTTTTTTAAAGCTAACTATTAATAAGAAAATCGTGTTGATCCTAGCATATTACTTTATGCATTCAAAATTGAGTCTTATTGCCTTAAAATAACACTTAATTTTCTTTGGCTCAATCGGCGGATAGTATGGCAAACACATAATTTAAAAAAAAAAACCTATATTAAAAGTTACTGAAATCGATTCAGTAGTCAATTATGAACAAACTATTTTCAACCAGCAGTTATGTGCCAGAAAAACTACAAAAATGTGGAGCAACCTCTTTAAAAGAAAATAAATACAAACGCAAGCTAATAGGTAATTTTCTATTTAGTAAACCAGCGACATTGTCAACAAGCCTCCTTCCAGAACTTGAGTCAGTAATCAATATTCCCAATCATATATAATTTACCAAGGGAAAGTAAGCAGCTGAAACTAATCCATTATACGCTAACCCTGTAATAACTTCATTGTATTTATTTACTTTGAATATTTCTTGGTAGGACAGACAAAGAGACAAGCGTATTTGAAATAAGCATAAAGAAAGAAAAGAAAGAAAGAAAAAGTATTTATTGCGACTCGTACAGGAGGATCACAAACTAACTAAACAGAATCTAAATTAAAATACTAAATTATATAAAAAATAAAAAGTAACAGAAAGAAAAATGAAACAGAAAGTCCTATACGAGGCCAAAAGGCTCCTATCTCAGCATGATGCTGCGATATCCTACTATCCTACTTCCTACTATCCTTCCTACTAATATTATAAATGCGAAAGTTTGTGAGGATGGATGTTTGTTAGTCTTTCACGCAAAATCTATTGAACGGATTTTGATGAAACTGTACAGTAATATAGCTTATACATCAGAATAACACGTAGGATACTTTTTATCCCGATATGCCCACGGGATCGAAACTTACGCGGGTGAAACCGCGGGGCGCAGCTAGTTTAAAAATAAATTTCGCAGCGCTGGTATTCAGATAGGGCTCGCATAACATAGCGTATAATGTTCCCACTGCTGGACCCAGGCCTCCTCTCCGTGAGTGGGAGTGGGCTGTAATCTATCACACTGACCCAATAAAGATTGGCAGATGTCACATGTCTTCAAATTTCTGGTTCTAGGACAAGCATTTGTGATTATTGGTAAACAATAAGCAAAATCATCATCATCATCTACCTAGCCTTTACCCAACTATATTGTGGTCGGCTTCCAGTCTAACCAGATGCAGCTGAGTACCAATATTTTACACGAAGCGTCTGCCTATCTGTCCTCCACAACCCAATTACTTACTGGGTAATACGAAACCCCTTGGTAAGACTGGTTGTCAGACTTTCGGGCTTCTGACGACCCGTAACGACTGTTAAAGATCCACGAATGACAGTCGGGACAAGCAACATATACCATTCATTATTGGTAAGCAATTATATCACAGTGAAAAAACACAGATTCTTTCTTGAGATTGCGAAAATCCAAAAGGATCATCTGTGGGTGCACGAACCGGCATAAACATCACGCCTGTAATCCTGTCCTCATTTTATTGAACAGAAAAATTTTGTATCTTTAATAAAATGTAGTGTATATTGATGAATGCCCAAGATGTCAGGACCGACATAGGAATATCGAATTTCAGTCAAACATACCAAGGCTATGTAAGCTTTAAAATAACTTCAAAATTATGATTATGTGCACAAGTAACATTTTGTTGCAGCCAAAATCACGAAAGCACACAAAAATACAACGTAAACTAGGTAAACGCTTACTTTTCTTTAGCACGCCACACCGCGATTACTTGCTAAAATGGTATCGCTGAAAGTACTGGGTTCCGCGGTTTTGGTAACAACTTTAGGAACCACGAAACTAGGTACTGAAACTTCTTTCTTAATGATCACTTCTGAAAAAAATATTAGTTTTGTCATGATTTCGCAGCGGTCATCTTGTTGCTTGTAAGATAAAACGGAATTTGAGTAAAAGCTAAGTTTGGTAAGTCCCTCTCACCCAGAGGAGGCCTGAGTCCCACCAGTGGAATAATGAAGGTTGATAATGGATCTAGTTTGTGTCAGTCTTAGTTCTTATACGTTATTTTCGCCACCACCTTTCATCAGCTTCACCTTAGCCAATCAGCTTTATTTTAGCAGTCTATATAAGGAGTTCTCATAATCATCTTCATCACAGCCGAAAGACGTCCACTGCCAGACATACAGGTTCACTTTTCGATGACCAGCCAAATTTAAGGATGTGGTACAGACCATCAAACCAAACAACTTTCTCCATGGGACCAACATCGTAATCGCGAAACATTTATCAACTGTCCCATAGAAAACTTCAATACCTACTGGACCTAAACGTATGGGACGGCTGAATTTATATTCGCGATTACGATGTTGGTCCCATGGAGAAAGTTGTTTAGTTTGATGGTCTGTACCACATCCTTAAATTTGGCTGGTCATTGAAAAGTAACCCTGTATAAGTCTCCTCCAGACATCGCCACAACTGATTTCGCATTCAGCCGATTCCCATGACATTCATTAGGCCGTCGGTCCGCTTGGTGGGGGGCCTACTAAAAAAAAAGATTCTTAAGTTCAGCACTGAACGACTTGCCGCTAATATCAGCTTTACTTGTCAAATTAAAACGTTCATCCCTCATTCTTTTCTTAACTATGTTGGGGTCGGCATCTAGTCCAACCGGATGCAGCTAAATACCAGTATTTTATATTATACCACTGATTATCTGAACTCTACAACTTGTTTTTAATATTTCTGTGTCGACAACCCAGTTACTGGGTAACCCGTAAAGACTGTCGAAGATCCGCGAATGACAACTGGACCAACTGCTTAACGTGTTTTTCAATGCACGGTGACATCTCGGCACCCATTGTAGCGAAAAAAAAAAATAAAAGGAAACATTTCTTCGCTACAGAAATACGTATAATTTTTACGCAGCATTTATTAATGCTGCACTATGTAATGGATGGTCGACCCATCCACGGGATGTCCTCGACAAGATTTACTTAACGTTAAAGATCACAGTCCTGCGGCTGTTATTAGTTAGCTACAAGCCCCAAATGAAAACGTTCAATCGACCTAAATAGAAGCGTCATCAAAACGGATCCCTAACCTCCAAAATGGAGCAAAAATCCGGGTTTCAATAGCATTCCCACTTACGGAGGCCACGACACAACATCGCTTCTCGTTTTTCGTCAATACCTCGTTGTTTTTCACCGTTGACTTACTCGTTTTTCTCGTTTTAGCCCGTCGGTGGCTACCGGGCGCCCGGCCGGCGCGGCTTTCAGTTTTTTCCACGAATTTTACTCGCTCAAAGTGGGTAGGTAGCGATTTACGAAAAATTTTCGTGTTTGAAGTGGAATGGAGCAGTTGACACAATTTTTCTTTTTATTTTGGGGACTGTTGCTTATTTCACCATGATATTTAAGACGAGAGTGTTTATTAAATAATAACTTATTATTTACTGAGACCATATCGACGTCGCGGCAGGTTCAGACGGAGATGGCGCCATTAGCTGGACTCCAGATTGACAGCTTTGGACAGAGAGCGGTAGAAAGAGAGTAGGGAAGCCTTTGCCCAGTATATTAATGGCTATTAATAATAGTAAAATAATTTACTAAGAACAGCCCATGCCATGGTAAGATTTTGATCATTCAGCAAGGCGATGGAGGTGAAGTGCATCGCACTGTATACACGGTGGGAGGGGAAATTGACGCGCAAACTGTAAGCATAACTTCAATATATGATTCCAGAGATTTTTACATTCAAAAGATTTCTTTTTACCGACAAAAGATTACTGCACTATAATCAGTGCAGTAATCTTTTTTCGGTAAAAAAAAATTGCTGTTCCAGACATTCTGACCGCATAGATATTGCACTTTTCTATGATACAGCAGATTTATTAATGGCAACCGACCAAAACTTTCTACGCTAAAGGATCTAGAATTATGTGCTGGTTTCATGGTTACAGTTTCAAATCAAAAGTATTTATTTGCTAGAATATTATGGTACATAAGGTGTAAATAGTAAGTACAACGTATCAAAGTCATTTTCAAAAATTTTGCTAAGCCACTTCAATTCTAAAGGTGCGATTTGTTTAGTTTTCTGACATCTAGTAGAATTCAGAAAAAAAAAATACAATTCCACTCAATAGTTTTTAGTCGCGATCCATTTCGGCTAACTAGTTACTACGGCGACTAGATATAGTCAAGTGTTTTGCGACAGTTTCGTGTCTACTCGGAACTATTCGGAACGACTCGTGACGCGACGCGACATTCGGGGAAATTGCATTTTTTTTTTGTTTTCCCTAAACGACAAAGGAAATTAGGCTGCATGAAACGGACAGCGCTTTTTAAGTGATTCAGCGAACTAGGGTATTTTGGTAATGTTACTGAACATTACACCACTGGTGTGATTAAGTTTTTGGTGGTTTAAAGAACATGTAATCAGAAAAAAGGGCTGAAGAAATGAAGAAGCAGTGATGGTCCAGTGGTTAAAGACTTCGACTCACGAGTTGTAGGTCGTGGGTTCGAACCCAGTCAAGCTTTATTTTGTGTAAGTAATTTCATCCCCACTGCTCTTAAAAAGGTGAAGGAAAACATCGTCAGGAAACTGACATGTCCTAGAACCAGAAATTCATGTGGCATCTACCAACTCGAACTGGGCCCGTGTGGTGGAATACAGCCCACTCCGCGGAGAGAGAAGGCTCGTGTCCCAGCAGTGAGAACATTATAGGCTGGTTAATATCTGAAGAAATATGTATAGACCACCAGTCCCACCAACCAGTCTTACCAAGGGGTATCGTATTACCCAGTAACTGGGTTGTGGAGGTCAGATGGGCAGTCGCTCCATGTAAAATACTGGTATTCAGCTGCATCCGGTTAGACTGGAAGCCGACCCCAACATAGTTGGGATAAGGCTAGGCAGATGATGAAATATGTGTAGAGCACAGATATACATAGACCTAGATAATGCAAGTATCACGATCTGTATGAAAACCAAGCGTGTCATTTTTTTGACTACCTACTATGACGTCACAAGCGCTCTTTCTCACTCACGTTCACCCAGCCAGCAATACAGAGGACTGAGCGCGAAAGTGGCGGCTTACGATTTTGGAACGTAAGTTGGTGCGATTTTTGGCACGCGAAGTAGTTGCTCTTGCGTTATCTAGGTGTATCTGTGGGGTACAGATTTTTCATGTTTGGATAAGAAAATGTTAGACGTTTTAAATTGTTGGCCAGTAATAGTTTCAAAAGCTTTTAAGTATTGTTTTTTTTTCTATTTCAAACTGATATTTCTTCGTTCAGTAGATAAAGTATATCTTCACAAAAATCCTTAATCACGTCTCAATTACGGGGCTAGGCCTTTTAACTACTGCTTCCTACCCTCAAATTACACCAGATCTGCCTAACCGTTTAACATCATACCTATTCTTCACCCTACCCTCGTTTTTAAACTTTTTTCCTTCCATTTTGGCAAAATAGAGTATTTAAGTTCGCAAACCGCCTGTAAAATTGCACTATCCGTAATTATCCTGAAATTTTCAGCTGAAACCCGCTTGAAACAGTCTGTTGTGTGGGTAGTTGCATGTTTTCGTGGTTACTATTATGTTATAACGTGTTACGGGTTTGGTACAATGCCCTGTTAAGTAGATATTCAAGTGTCACCGTTTTAGAGAAATACTTTTTGTTTGGTTATATTTTCAATGGATGTACTTATACCCAACTTAACATAACTTTGTTATTATATATTATGTAGTATTCTCCTTTTTTATTTTATTTTGTTTTTTTATATATACGAGTAAGTAAGTTAGTTATTAGGTAATGTAAATCTGCGATGTTCGGTAAACGCAGTATGATAAGTCCAAAATTGACCATTTTCTATTTATACATCAACCATACAATTTTTTTTATTATTAGGGGGTACGTTTTGTAAAAATGTATCAAAAAAGACCTAGTTATTCAACTTTCAGTTCAGAAATAGAAAAAATGTAATTGAAAACCCTGTGTGTGTATTTTTTACTAAAAGCTGTTGTTCGACCAAAAATCATCGCCTTAATATTAGTGTGATTCAGCTAATTCAAAAGTACCTGGAATTGGTTTATTTGAAACCAATTACAGACACTTTTGAATCGTTAAGGGGTTGGTCAGTCAGAAAGATGAAGCCAGTAGCTAACTCAAAACCAACCTCCCCACTAACCAATTCCTCCAAGAAAATGTTACCCAAACTATTTTATCTAAGTAAACACGTGTCTAAATCAAATAACATAAGCACAGTAAACTAGCTCTGTACAGTCGCGTCGTACGTTCGCTGGAGCCAGTCAACAGGTGCAACAGATCGGTACAGTTTCGGCTGTAATCTCGACAGATTCCGCTGACGACGCGGCTAGCGGCCGCCGAGAGGACTGGCGGGGAGAGAAGTGTTAGGGAATAGGCTAGTTTCCACCATCAATAAATTGAAAATCTATTTAGTCCGTCAAAAGATAAAGATATAAAGTAGACGTTTCTAAATTATATTAAACGTTACTTATAGATTTTGAATATTATAGTAACTGAATATTATAGGTACTAAATTAATATTAGTTCAATTGTGCATTATAGAAAATGTCCATTATACCTCACAAAATTAGGTAAAACAAAGTTATATCAATAATTCATTACATAATTTCATCGTTATATTAAACAAAAGTATATTAATAGTAGATTATACAACAAGTGAAAAAAAAGGGAATTTAATTCGAGGGACTACGTTGGATCCCGAGAGCAGCGAAGGATTCTAGAATAGAATCCCGAGCGTAGCGAGGTATTCTAGATTTGAATCCTGAGCGGAGCGAGGGATACAAGGACCGAGATGAATTATTTTTTTCACGAGTTGTGTACTCTACTTTTTACCATTGACTGCGAGAAAATAAATAGTAGTATAGTATTTATCACATTTTACTATAATTGCTGCTTTATTTCGAAATGATTCCGGAGTTAGTGTCTCATTTTCGTCACTGGAAGAACTCATTTTATTATAATTTATGTTATTAGATTTTCCAATGACTTAAAACAACGATAACAGATAGAAAATAACCTAAAATGGCGGGTTTTTTTTTATTATGGAATAGCTCCGTATAGCCAGCCAGTACGTACTTTCAGCACGTTTTATTTATTTTTGTATATAATTCGTATATTCGTGCTTGTTCCAAATTCAAAATGTTTTTATTCACTCAGTGACTAAAAGAGAGTTTTATTCACTGTTTTCGATGAATAAAATGCCCTTTTTCGAGTGGCAATGGTAAAAATGAAATTAGGTCATATGATCATTAGAGCTTTTGTTATTATATCAAACATTACACACCCCAGTTAGAGTATAAGAAAATAATGGACACGTATTTTTTGTTTTTGTAAATCAATGAATATTGACAAAGATAAAACGCATCAAAACTCGTCGGGAGTGGTGGCTCGTGACGTCAGAACGAACTAAAAATTATACCAAGGTGTGGCGTATTGAGAATTTTAAAAGCGTCGTATCTTCGTCAATTTTGGTTTACGTAACAAAAGAAAAAATACGGGTCAAATATTTTTTGATAATCTAACTGATGGGCTGATTAGATTTTTTCAGTTGACAAGCCTATTTGTATTGTTTAAATACTTAGCTGTTTATTTAAATACTAGCGGCCTGTCCTGGCTTCGCACGGGTGGACATTTATTTTTTAAACATTTTATTTTTCCTTGCAATAAAAATAGCTTATATTAATCACTGATAATGTAGCATTCAAATGGTGAAAGAATTTTTAAAATCGGTCCAGTACTTTTTGAGCCAATTCGTTACAAACATACATACAAACCTTTCCTTTTTATAATATTAGTAGTATAGTAGTACAGATTGAAATGTAAACTCTGTGGGTAACTGTAATTCAACTATTTGTAAGCAAATACGGAAAAAGCGGAAGTTTTACGAGGTAATAACTTTAGCAATAGTAACTTAATAGAATTTTCTTTTTGAGTTTCTTCTAGTGTTTTCTCATAGGAGAAAACAATTAAAAACGTTCAAAATCTAATCACAATCTTATCTTAACGACAATTATTAATGTCAGAAAATTGTCAAAAATGTAGGGATATTAGAGGTATTTTTGACAGATTGAGACTGAGATCATACTGTGAAGGTTCTTTAAATTACGAGAATAACCACTCTGGTCATTTTTGTTTTCTCCTCCAAGTAGGACCCCTGTAAGACCAAAATTCTAAACGAAAGATGAAAAACCTATCAATATTCTTAAACACAACTCCCTAACGCTTCTGCTCACAACAGTCTCAAGTTCCGGTATCAGTGTTGTGTCTGCGATTCGGTACCGACTGCGAGTCTCAACACAGTACACACAGATTTTAGCTTAACACGGTTTTACACGCCGAATGCCGAAAGCCGAGAGCCGAACGTGTGGGAGAATGGGTGTTGCTCTATTTAAATAGGATAAATAGGGATGTTCTGCTGTTTGTGGTTGAGTAAAATGAAGTTTATTTGGATCAAGAATTGGATGATAATTTAAGTAACTATGGTTTGTAGAATCTTTGGATGGTAAATAAAACGGTGTTGGTATTGTGGAAATAGGAGGATATTTTCACGTATAACTTGAGGTATTTGTGAGTCTGTACCTATGTGGGGTAATCTTTGGGACTTTTGATCCGATTTCGAAAATTCTTTCATTAATGTGAAATCACAGTATTGCCGAGTAGGTATCATAGGATATATTTTTATGTTAAAACAAGAAAAATGACGTGGATAAAGAAGTGGGCAGAAGCTAGTAGATGCTTATAAAGTAATCTTGGACATAGTATAGAACACTAGCAGTGCCCCGCGGTTTCACCCGCATAAGTTTCGATCCCGTGGGAATATCGGGATAAAAAGTATCCTATGTGTTAAACTTAGTTATAAACTGTCTGTGTGCCACATTTCATCCAAATACATCCATCCATACATCCTCACAAACTTTCACAATACTAAAAGGATGTAAGAATACGTAGGGCGTGTCACGTGGTGTTCTGTAGTTTTAGCCAACCATCATGAAAATAACGTAAGGAATATGTATACGGATGGTGGGACATCGACGCGCAAACTGAAACCATAAATCCAGCACATGATTCTAGACCCCTAGCGGAGAAATTATACGTCAGTTATAAAAAAAAAATCTGCCGTTAAGTGCTTTATACAGGGTTATTTGTAAAACACCAGCAACCTCTTAAGAGGTCTTTGTACTCATCATTATGAACAACTTTTACTATGGGACCAAACCTGAAATCGCGAAAAAAAAATCAGCTGTTCCCTACATTTATGTTCGTGTAACTCCTCAAAATGTAGGGAAGAGCTGATTTTTTTTTCGCGATTTCAGGTTTGGTCCCAGAGTAAAAGTTGTTCATAATGATGAGTACAATGACCTCTTAAGAGGTTGCTGGTGTTTTACAAATAACCCTGTATACGCGGTCAAAATGTATGGAACAGCGATTTTTTTTTTAATAACCGACTAAAAACTTCAACGCAACTTCAACTTCAGCTTCAACGCCGTAACGGCCCATAGCCTAACTTTAAGCCGTAACGCCCCGTAGCCTGCCGGGGCGGCGGGATTGTCCGAAAGGGCTACCGCTACCCTGGAACATCTTTGTGTTCCAGGGACTAAGGAAGGAACACGGGTGGGTTTTAGTCAGTAAGAGTCTGACACTCCCTTCTGCTCCACCCAGAGCGCGAGGGGTCATTTGATGATTTCCCATCCTCAAAAAAAAAAGAGGGTTCAGAATCATGTACCCAAAATTGCCGCTGTCAACAGAGGCCTAGTGTACAAATTCAACAACTATTAATGAAAAAATAAAAAGATAGGGACACAGTATTTAACCTTGTTATTCAGTTTATGAAATATCTTTTAAATTGGTCCAATATTGAAGGAGGAAATAGGCTAGAGTAAATCCTCGAATTATGACTTTTTACTTAGGCTTTTTCAAAAGTCTCTCCGACCGCGTTTCCTCTTAATAACCTAAAATTGCGATTTTTCTTAAATGGATGTCCACGTGAGAGGCTGCTTGTCTTAATATTATTTTGTATACTTCAATACCGTTTCCTCTACTCAACAACCTACAGGCAGAAACAAAAGCGTCTCTCATTTAAATTAAACAATACTTACATATTTACGGTAGCCGTGAGCCGAGTTGGTATCGAAACAAGTCGGAACTTTAATTTCCTAACGCGAGCTAAAGCCGACGCCGCTCTCAAAGCGGCATTTATTTAATAATTCTCTTAACAATTGTGGATTTGTCTGTACTAGGGATGTGACAGCTCATTTATTTTATAACTGTGTCCGTGCTTTGTGTTAAAGGTTGTTATTTTGTTTGGACACTATGTTTTAAGAGGAAATGCAAGTGGTTGTTTTTCCATAGAAACGCCCGTTTTCTTTCTAGTTAATGACCATAAAGCAATGATTTTTTTTACAGAATAATAAATATTAACTACTTGTATGTCCCCATGTTTTTCTTTTTTATGATACATAATTTTTATAAGCACTAGAACTCTCAAAAAATGCTCAAAAGTGCCGATTTAGACCGCTGACTTTTTACTTAGGCTTTTTCAATAGTCTCTCCGACCGCATTTCCTCTTAATTCTAGAGTAAATCCTCGTCTCCAATGGAATCTGAAATTTCTATGTATACGTTTTACATTTATTTAGATCAGTAAGTTAGATTATCAGTTCTGCCTCATTGGACTAGTGGTCGCAAGCGGTACTGCAGGACGTGATCTCCTAAGTCCGATTTCCAGGTCCGGTAAAGTGTTATTCTCTCGCTACTGAGAAAATCCAAATGGAAACCAATTCTGAAAAATTCGGAGTCTGAATTCGTGCCCGTTTGATGGCAATGGCTCATCCTTTATTACATGCCTTCATCATCATCATTTCAGCCGAAAGACGTCCACTGCTGGACATAGGCCTCCCCTAAGCACCTCCACTTTGACCAGTTCCGTGCTTCCCGCATCCAACGGGTTCCTGCGGCCTTCACAAGGTCGTCGGTCCACCTTGTGGGAGGCCTTCCAACGCTACGTCGTCCGGTACGCGGTCGCCACTCCAGAACCTTTGGGCCCCATCGATATCCATATATTACATGGTACCTACTTAAATGAAACTGGCGAATTGTAGGTGTAATCAAGGTAAACCTCCGCCGAACTGTTCGGGGATTACAGGCGCCATGTTATTTTATTATATCTATACTAATATACTAATCTATACTAATATTATAAAGAGGAAAGATTTGTATGTATGTTTGTAACGAATTGGCTCATGCAAAAAGTACTGGACCGATTTTACAAATTCTTTCACCATTTGAATGCTACATTTATAGGCTTTTTTATATTTTTTTACCACCCGTGCGAAGCCGGGACCGGCCGCTAGTTACAAATACACACATCAAAAGTGTCTAGGGATCAACATATATTTTTGCAATAACTTTTCTCCTGATTGATATTAATTAAAATTTTCTTTAAGGATTCATCAAATAAAGTGTTTTCGTTTGTCACAGTAACGATAAACCAAGTCACCTTTGCATTAATAAAGAAATTTGCCATTTTCCTAATAAAGAGATTTTTGACATTTGAACCACTAACACAAAAGTTCGAAAAAAAGACTGAAATAACAGTTTTCTCTAAAATTTTATTGGGTAACTTAAACAATTAATAATCCGTGTTTCTACCGCGAACACTAACAACACAAGAACATCGGTTTGGCATACTCAAAATGAATTCATCCAAATCACGTTGTGGAATGGCCGCCCATGTTCGTTGCAACAACAAAAAAAGGTCTTCTTGCGACTGGATACCCTCCATATTCGGCAGAGCTCTTCTCTGTAGCATATCCCATGCATGCTCAATCGGGTTCAAGTCTGGCGACTGAGCAGGCCAGGGCAGGACATTGATGTTAGCTGCGGCGAGAGTCTGTCTTACAACTCTTGCGGTGTGCGGTCGTGCATTATCATGCATTAACTGAAATAAGGGACCGATTTGCACTTGTAGAGGAACGATAACGTCTGATACAATCGTCTCAGCATAAATTTGAGCGTTGAGGTGAGGCCTCTGATCCAAATCAACTCAGTTCTTCCGCCGATCCAAATACCCACCCATACCATGATGGTTCCACCACTATAAGGATGGACTTCCTGGCAGGATTTTAATCGCTGTTGGCGTCCAGGGGTTCTCCAGTGTCGTATACGTCTTGTATCCGGTCTCATACCAAAACGAGACTCATCAGAAAAGCACACGAAACGCCATTGTTCTTCTGCCCAATTTCTGTGTTCAAGAGCCCATTGATATCGAATCCTACGATTGTGCATTGCTATAGGTGGTACCCGTAGCGGTCTTCGGGAATGAAGGTTCACTTCATGCAAGCGGTTTCTGACTGTTTGGTCGCTAATTAAGTTCCCTGAAGAGTGATGAAGCCTCACGGCTAACATCATGGCGGTTATTGTTGGAGCTCTTCGAGTTAAGATTTGAATGTATCGGTCTTGTCTCCGTGTGGTGCAGCGATACCGTCCTCCATGGCGCTCAGCCACGGTACCAGTGCTTCGGTAACGTGTCCAAAGTCGACTGATAACACTCTGACTTGTATTCAGAGCTAAAGCCACAGTACGTTGCCGGGAACCAGCTTCTATCATTCCCACGGCTCTGAGCATTTCTTCCCTGCTTAAATGACGTCGCCGCTCCATAATAACGTTGGTTTTAATCAGTAGTAGGGAAACAGTAGCACTAATAATGTCTTCAATGCGTTGTATGTTTTTATAGGGAAAATATTGACAGCTGATTTTCATCTTTTACTCGAATTTGATTCACAGTTCCTGATTCAAATTATGAAATGCACCAAAAAGGATCCATATAAATTTATAAAATCATAAATTTATTACAAAGCCACATCTCAATCTCAAGAAATCCGCATAAAAATGCTTGATCCCTAGACACTTTTGATGTGTGTATAAAGCTCCTCGTGAATGAGTTAAGGAGAAGTGCTACTATCATTCATGTGCTTGCTGCCATAATGTACCTACAGGTTTTGGTGTGAAAAGAAGATAATAATATATTCTTATGGTGTCAGTAAAGTCACAAGCACATTTTCGGCTATTATCTTTAAAAGATGGCGACTCATTCGAATTCCCCGCTGCCGCAACCCGCAACCGAGCAGCTGATTAATAGGGGTCCGACCTAAAATAGAAAACTAAACCTTTATAAGGTAACTTTTTATCCGTCTGTCGAGGTCTCTTCATGTGATAGTTCGAAAAGTGCTGACACTGCCTAGTCTCCTGCAAGACTAAGGGATAATGCATTCCCACCTAACCAAAGAAACGTCTCCTACCCCGCCACCTACAAGTTCAAATTCGTTTGCAAATTTCACACCAATACTATACCTTTATTAGGTCAATTCAAGGTCATCCACACATCATAGCCATGTACCTACTATTACAAACGTGATCACATTGGAGCCAATCGTGCCATCGCTCACGAAGTTATGGAGGCAAAACCAGAAATACACCTTAACTTGTACGTGAGTAATCCTTGACTGCCCCGTTGTCTCGTGGTTGCAAGCGCGACTGCTAAACGTGGGGTCCTAGGTTCGATTCCAAGGTCGGATAAACTGTTATTAGGTTTTCCATTAGGAATTTCTCAGAAGCAGCCCGGAGTTCAGCAGTTGGTGGTGCAATACCCCCCCGTGCCTCGGAAAGCACGTAAAGCCGTTGGCCCTGCGCCTGATCTCTCCCCGGTTGTTCCGGCTTGCCGTCCCATCGGACTATGACAGTAAAGGAACAGAGAGTGCACCTGTGTTTGCGCACAAACTTGTGCAATATAATACTCAACAGCGTCTCTATGCGATTGGATATCTTTACTTGCTCTTTGGCGGAACTCCGGATGGTGACACTTAACTTATTGTCCTCCGTATGAATTGTGCCGATGCGAAAATCGACTGGTATAAATTTGAACACTGTCAGTCAAAATAAACCTAAAAACATTTCATTTCATTTTTGTTGGTGGTGGTATCAAATTGGTTTTGGGTGCTACACGAGTGTGGAAATTGTGACTAGATTATATTGGGTTCCTACCTGTAAAACAAATGTAAGTGGTAATAATAAATCACTACATAGTATAAAACAAAGTCCCTTTCTCTGTCCCTTTGAATGCTTAAATCTTTAAAACTACGCAACGGATTTGGGATGCGGTTTTTTATTATAGACTAGCTGCGCCCCGCAGTTTCACCCGCGTAAGTTTTGATCCCGTGGGAATATCGGGATAAAAAGTATCCTATGTGTTATTCTGATGTATAAACTATATTACTGTAAAGTTTCATCAAAATCCGTTCAGTAGTTTTCGCGTGAAAGAGTAACAAACATCCATACATCCATACATACAAACTTTCGCATTTATAATATTAGTAGGAAGTAGGATAGAGTGATTGAAGAGGAAGGTTTAAATGAAGTGTATCTAATATCAGCATTGCACCCGTGCGAAGCCGGGGCGGGTCGCTAGTAAATAAATAAATAATAGTAGGTATCTCCTGCGTACCTGGCTAATCTCCGTTGAGATTGGCTACCAAAATCGGTTGATAGGCTATTATGTAATACTACAAATAATTTTCTTACTGACATCTGCTCGCGGTTTCACTTGTATCCTAAGAAAACTACTCCATGTATCTGGGTAAAAAGTGAAAGATGATATGACAGAAAGAGAGTGACTCTCTTTACTTCTGTAAAACACATGTTTCACCACAAATAAATTGGAATAAGGACTACTACTATATCCTACTATTATTATAAATGGGAAAGTTTGTGAGGATGGATGGATGTTTGTTACTCTTTCACGCAAAAACCACTAAACGGATTTAGATGAAATTTGGCACACAGATACTTTATAACCAGGATTAACACATAGGATGTTTTTCATGCCGATATTCCGACGGGATCGAAACTTACGCGGGTGAAACCGCGGGGCGCAGCTAGTCAATCATAAATTCATAATCTGTATCATATCATCTTGAATCATATTGGCAATCCTTTAGCCTTATCAGCCTATAATGTTCCCGCTGCTGAGACACAGGCCTCCTCTCAAATAGAGGAAGCAGGCCGTAATCCACCACGCAGGCCCAGTGCGGGTTGGTAGACGTCACAAGTCTTAGATTTCTTCTTGCTCTAGGACATGCCGGTTACGGGTAGTCAGAAGCCCGAAAGTCTGACAACCAGTCTTACCAAGGGGTATCATATTACCCAGTAACTGGGTTGTGGAGGTCAGATAGGCAGTCGCTCCATGTAAAACACTGGTATTCAGCTGCATCCGGTTAGACTGGAAGCCGACCCCAACATAGTTGGGAAAAGGCTAGGCAGATGATGATGATGATGGTGATGAAATAATTTACACAAAGTATAGCGCCTGAATGGGTTCAAATCTACGACTTACAACTCGTAAGTCGCGGCGATTACCACTGGGCCAACACTGCTCTAGAAAAAAACGATGCAATACGAATTGCGATTAACTCTTCAATGAGCTCAGAATTCAAATGGAATGTGATTAGAAATTATTTCGTGAAACAGTAAATACCAGCAGCAAAATCAATGAATTCACAAACGAGTAGGCCACGGCAACCAGTCGCGAAGTCCGTCAGTTTTCTAATAAGTTAGTAGAAATGCTAATTTCACAACAACTTTATATTTTGATGAGGTTTATTGCATTTCACTTGTCAAATCAAGTTTTATTATAATTTATATTCAGAAAACGACCTTTAGGAAAATACAGGATGCAATTTAATAGGTGCGACGAATCAAAATATTTAATTCAGCGTGTTATAATGGGCAGCGGGATTGTCCGAAAGGGTTACCGCTGCCCCGGAACATAAAGGGCTAAGGAAGGAACACGGGTGGGTTTTAGTCAGTAAGAGTCTGACACTCCCTTCTGCTCCACCCAGAGCGGGAGGGCGAGCGATTCGCAACGTCGTCACGTGCTCTTGTTTTGGTAGGAACGGTCAAAACTATGTAAATATCACTAGTTCAACAAGTTGCCAACTTGGTTCATGGTTTGAGCTCAACGATGAATGGATTGCTTATCTTTAATTTTCTTATTTGTATTGAAAATTATGAAAAAATCTCTTTTACTCAAAGGACGACGATTCGTGTCTACTTGAAGGCAATAACTTAATTTGTACAAGACGATTATAATATTAATTTATTCAAGAATTTAAATTTGGGAAATGACAATTTAATATGATTATGTAAGAGTTGTGAGGGACTTGTGGCTAAAAATAACAGCCGCACGGTTCGATCAATCAGGTTAAGCTACGCTTGCCGCGGTTGGTCCGTGCATGGGTGACCATCTTTACATACCAACACCCCTCCGCGCCTCGGAAAGCACGTCAAGCCGTTGGTCCCGTCTGTCATTCGTGGATCTTTGACAGTCGTTACTGGTCGTCAGAAGCCAGATAGTCTGACAACCAGTCTTACCAAGAGGTATCGTATTACCCAGTAAGGTCAGATAGGCAGTCGCTCTATGTAAAATACTGGTATTCAGCTGCATCCGGTTAGACTGGAAGCCGACCCCAACATAGTTGGGAAAAAGGCTAGGCAGATGATGACTTAGGCACTTTTACCTCACGATGTTTTCCTTCACCAGATGTCAATGAAAGTAGAATATCAACCTAATTTCGTCGTATGATTTGAAACGGTTAGGTACACAGTCCGAAATACAGTCATCGAATTCGAAAGATATTTAATTTCAATTGTTACTTGTAGTGTAATGAATATTGGTAGACATTTCAGTGCCAAAGTAATAGCCAAATAAATTATCGGTAACAGAATGGCAGCTGAATTCGCAATTTGCTCCTGACTTGACCATTCATTCAATCATTCAGCCAATTAGTTCATGTCCAAATATTCTACAGCGGAAACAATAAAACTGAATTCAATCTGTAGATCATTACAATAATCGGCAATCAACCGAATACAGAGTTACAAATACATTCAATGGTGAAATTGTACAACCTTATTGTGTAAACAATAAGCATCAAACAAGAGTAAATAAAATTTTACAAACAGCAAACTAAACGTTGTGGTTCGCCGAAACCGTTCTGAATTCAAACATCGTGTCGCGTGTCCTTCCGCGGAATTGGCGCGGAAATTTTTGTTATCTTTTCGTGTTCCCCGAACGGATTTTAAATTGAGAACACAAATGTGAGAACGATAAAATGTCGCTGTGTTTATGGTTTGTTCCAAATACAAACAAGTACTCGAAACCACGCATCATGGAGCATGTATGAAAAGATTCCAGAATGTCGAAGAAGCAAGGAGTTGGCCAATGAAATCTGAAGCACGGGACTCTGTAGTCTTTTTTTTTCCTTGGATAACCAAGCCTGTAACTTTTTCACAGCAGAGCAAACGACCATTTTCGAATAAAGAAGCATCAAGTACCTATTGTTCACCATGACGGAGATGTTTCCACCACCAAGATAATAAATTCCTTTATCTTTAGTATTAACCCCTTTTTTTATAAACGTTGCTTCGAGTTCGGTAGTGATTAGCGACTATTTAGCCATACATTTATGACGTTTGAATGTCACTTAACCTTAATCATCGTTTATAATTAAACCCTTATGACACTAAAGTTTCTCATTTATACATAAAGGTGCCTTTGTAGGAAGGAACCTATCAACAAAATAGTGGAGCTACGTGTGGCGAATGGCGAAAGGCTAGGGATGTTTGTATCTAGGACGCGTTTCGAGGGCACCATAACTCAATTTTGGAGGGCGGAAATTTTCCTAAACTAGATTTGCTTTCAACTTTTGAAGTGAGTAGCGCTAATAAAGGTTCGTGGATGCTCGTCAAAGGATGCAAAGATAACTACTTTAATCATGTAACATTGGAATATGCAGCGTGTATCAGAAAAGTGTGGTCTTATTTTGAGGGAAAAAATTGGATGCGATAATATCCTATTATCCAGTGGGTTGTGAAGGTCAGATAGGCAGTCGCTTTATGTAAAATACTGGTATTCAGCTGCATCCGGTTTGACTGGAAGCCAACCCCAATAAAGTTGGGAAAAGCCTAGGCAGATGATGATGGTCTGTTGCACACCCTTCAAATATAACCACACATTTCTGATTTCGCGTGTGTATCCTTTGGATGTATACCGTTATGTGGTATTTTTAATGGTACAACATTATTACATCAACTGCTATTACCTCTTCGCACGTCGAGTGTACACCATCTGTACCGATACCAATTAAATTTCTATTGTTTCTGGTAATTAGACGCACGACGGGATAACTACCTAGAACATCAGCGGGTAAGACTAATATATGTCCCATTCCAAGAGTTAGCAAAGATTTTTATATTTGGGGCCTTCCCCGTTTCTTAAAAACAGTTGATAGTTAGTTGTTATATCGTTTATGTTTTATCTACGGTAGTTCTCTTGATAATCTGTAATCTTTACTTGTAAAATAAACGTCAGTATGCTACTAGCTAGCCATCGATTCATTTCTGCTTGTCCTACGCCTTCGCCCCCCGCAATATGTATACCGCATACGTATCATTGGCAACGAGGATGGGATTAATAATAATAATAATATTCCACAACTATCACACAACGCCATCTAGTCCCAAGCTAAGCAGAGCTTGTGTTATGGGTACTAGACAACTGATAAACATACTTATATATTTCTAAATACATAAATATTATAGATAAATTACACCCAGACACAGAACAAATGATCGTGCTCATTACACAAACATTTGTCCTGGGTGGGAATCGAACCCACGACCTCCGGCATAGCAGTCAGGGTCACTAACCACTAGACCAACAGGCCTGATTAATTCTGTATGGCTGAGATATCTCCGCTAAAAAGTCTTTAACATTTTATTAAAGAAGTTTTTTTAAACCATTTGTGGCGACCAGACTATTACAGACTGATAAGCAGTACCGTCTTCTACACTGTCTGCTAATGAATATTTTGCTGCAAATAGGTACTTACGGCTGTCGTGGAGTTAATTATAGCAATATATCTCCTGAATCGGTTAATCCATCGATCGATTTGTAGCTTGATACAGTAATTTGATGACGCCTCCAAGACTTGGAGACTAAAAGTGATGAAACTGAACGAGTTTCTAAAACGCGCTCAAGAGCTGTCAGTGTCATAATGACAGCGCCATGGCAGCGCTCTTGAACGCGGTTTAGATGTGCTAAACACGTTCATGTTCATCGGTGAAATTGCTCCTTAGCTTGATCGTTAGATTTTGGTTTGAATGTTAGTGTTTTCAAGCCACAGAAGCCCAAAAAACCTGATTACTGGCCTACCTAGGCAAAAAATGTCAATAGTCTCAGGTTGTTGGAGAAACGTTTAATAACTTACTTGATTTACCTTCAAGGGGTCTGCGAACCACATGGCAAGTAGGCTTCACCCTGGGGTCTCTGGCCGGGGAGAGTGTCTTGTTGGGGATAGTCTTAGATTGTTGGAGGAACATTTAATAACTTACCTCATTAACCTTCAAGGGATCTGCGAACCACTTGGCAGTGGGTTTTTCCCTGAGGTCTCTGACCGGGGAGAATATCTTGTTGGGGATAGTCTTAGATTGTTGGAGGAACATTTAATAACTTACCTCATTAACCTTCAAGGGGTCTACGAACCACTTGGCAGTGGACTTAACCCTAAGGTCTCTGACCGGGGAGAATATCTTGTTTATCTATTAATGAAAGTGGAAGTAAGAAAAGCGCGAATTGTGAGCCAATGCTAGTGTGGGCAAGGAAATGTCTCAAATTTTCCAGAAATTTCTTCGGTTAATGACGTATTGTTATTTCATCCTCTCCATGCACTTTTTTTACAGTGAGAATAGGGAGGATGAAAACCTGCATGAATGCAAAGGATCCCGAATCGAGATGTAATAAGATATCTACCCAAGAACACAATTGCCAATGATAGAACTATTTTATCGAAAGGCAAGTAGGGTAAAGTGATGAGAGACTAAGACGACCCAAATTATATTTTTTTCCAAAAGTAGTCGACAGTTTGGCGCCTACATAATATGGCTTCAAGATAATATCCAAAAATTCTGAATCAGATGATGAATATTAAATTTTTTTCCCAATTTTTCTAGCCTAGTTTTCGTTAGTCAAAAGCAACATCTTAGGGCCCCAGCGTCGTGTTGCCAGTATAACCAGCCAGTGATAAGAGCGCATTGTTTTAAAATACGTATCGATTTACTACGTGACCGATCGATTTTCTTACAATCGATAGTTTACAATCGATTCCATTCGCTACATAATGGTGTTATGTAAGATAAGACAGTAAATTTTTGGCAACTTTTTTTTTCTTTTAGATGCTGTAACAAGTAAATAAACCCTTGGTATGACCACTAGAGCAGTGGTAACCCAGTGGTAACGGCAACGGTTTACGATTTTTAGGTCATAGGTTCGAACTCAGACAGGCAATTTACTTTGTGTTACGTATCATCACCACTGCCGTCAAAACGGTGAAGGAAAACATCGTGAGGAAACCTACCCTACCTAGAACCAAAAAATCGTAGGCATGTGACATCTACCAACCCGCAATGGGCCCGATTACAGCCCGCTCTCCTTCATAGAGAGGAGGCATGTGTTCTACCAATGGAAACGTAATAAGCTGATTATGATGAACATTAGATTTGTAGGAACGACCTCACATAATAATAATTTGTAATTCACCTAGGTAGATATCAATGATATCCTTTCACCTAACCGTCTTTTCTATTTTTTAAGTCTTTGACCAAAGTTAGCAGTTTATACTTAGTACTTAGACCTAAGTGCAATGTTAACATTAGCATAGCACACACATACTTAGTTTGTGTTAGGATTTTAATCGCCCTACAAGTACAATTTTTTTTTTATTATTATTATTATTTCCTTTATTTCACTATGTACATATAAATTATATTTTTAAATATTAGGATATAAAAAAATATATAAAAACATTTAAAAATATAAAAAAATTAAAAAATATTTAAAAAATTAAAATATTTAATTAATTTTTATTTTTTTATTTTTTTTATATTTTCATTTATTATTATTATTTTTTATTATTATTATTACATTAATCTAGACTGATTGAGAAAACTACAGATTACATTCAAACGTGGCGCACGTGGCGTGAGAAACAAATGAGAATCCCCTCATTATAAAAACATGTCTCGGCACACTCAAACAAAGTTAAGTATCCTTTCCACTTCGAAGAAAGTACTAATTCATGAACCCATGGGTCTCTAATTGAATTTCCGTCGAACAAAAGACATACGAAGACCTCGGACATAAAAAAACGAGGTTTAATAGCCGACTAAGCAAAACTATAGCCCTTTATTAACCAACTATAATGAACCAATGTATCCGTGAGAACTACGCACGCGCGAAACCAAAGCTAAATAACGCGGTAGCAGCAAATTCAATGTAAAGATCAAGACCTTTATTACGACCAGCTTAAGAAAATGACAGCGGCTGCGCGCCATTTGCGACCTTATCCATTCATAATCAACACGCAAATGAACGAAAATTAACTCTAAAACGATGTGTTACAGTGCAAATTACATGTTTGCTAAACTAGTTTTTGTTTAGAACGGTTGGAAATGTCAAACCTTAACCTCAAAACCGTGACGCAGGCCGCCATGTTAGATCCATTCGGCTGCGTTCGGAGTTACTCGGGTAACGTCGAGAGCGGTTGTTCGACTAATTTAAATTGACCTGTTGCGCGGACGGCTGTTTGAGCTGCTCTGATGTAATAGATGAATGTTAATGGTTGGCGGGAGGTCAAGTTAAGCTGGTTTTCGTGTGGGAAGGGTGCTATTGAATTAGATAAAGACACCTTGTCTCTTGAACTATTTGATAGCGCGCAAGATAGTTGTATCCTTGATGGGCGCTACTATTAATGGATTTTTTAAATGCCATTCTGTTATTTATTTTTATAGGCAATGACATCATCTTTTAATGGGGTTTTATTCGTTTTAGCAAGGCTTGTTAGCTAATTAATTGTACTCATTATTAAAGCTACTTATTTTACGTAAGTGATTAGCATAATAAACAGGTGTTAAGATTTATAGTTACCTATAATAAATATGAAATAATAATAGGAATAGTTCCTTCTTTGGTATAGTTTAAAACTTTATCTAGATAAAAAATTACTCTAATTTAGTTTGAACATCTGCAGTACGATCCGGCTACTACTCATAAAACGGACATCATAATAATATTTTAATACTACTTTTATGCGCACATATCTACAGTACCTACCTATAATAAAATTTCTAATGGACAGCTAGTCAAAAAAAAAATTTAAAAAATATCTCCATCATGTAGAGCAATTTACCGTGCGTTGCCACTGCGCATGGAGGGGATACGTAGTGCCGTGTGACGAAAATCTAACATCACTCATTCCAAAACGTCATACGTTACCCTCCGTGACAAACAAAACGCAACTTTATCTTGTTGGACATAAAATTAAGAATAGACTGTTAGAAAAATTGCAGATGGCGGTTGTAGTCTATGTTCAAAAATGACTTGGCGCGCCTAATGACAAGGTTAAGTCTATGAAACGCAAGAAACTGGTTCTAATACACGCCTGGCCGTTAGTGAATAGACAAAAAATAGTCGGCCATCTTGAATTGTGGCCTGATGAGGCTTCTTGTTTGATGGTCGGACAGGAAAGCTAATTTAATTTTCGAATAGTTGTTCTTTTTTTAAATGTGCGTCTGTTTTTTATAGTGTCCGTTTTAAAAATAAAAAAATTAACAACAAGTCACACACAGTTATTTAACAAAAAGTTGGTTTGACCAAAAAAAAAAATGCATTTTGGTAGGTAGGTATGTGACAGGCCGAGTAAAATGTAGATAGGTAGGTATATAAATATTATTTTTATGAACATTGAGATTATACTCAAGATAACCAATACCGACATTTTTTTAAAATTATTTTTATCCTTATCTACCCAACAAAAACAAAACAATTAAAATCTTTACATTTTTAACCATGTTGTTTAATTTATTTTTTCGTAGAGTAACAACCAATTTTATTTTAAGATTCGTTTCATTACAAACGCAAAAAAGGAAGATGGCTACTTCGAATCCTGCGCACGTCTTTATTGCTTCGATACACAATTCATCGTTCATTGGTCGATTACTAAACACGTTGTACGTAATACGTATGTATTTTTGTACTTACACAAACATTAAGGTTTGTTTAAAAGATACTAAAGGAACATCTTTGATAAATAGGTAATCAGAAAAAAAAAGGAAAAATACAAACTTTTACGGTACCTATCTCATGAAAAAGGTTTCGATAAAACCAACAGGCAAAACCCAGAAAAAAAAAATTAAGAAAATCTACTTTCAAAATACCTTTCAACCTATCTGCAGGGTAAGTATAAGTGAAAACATCGTATTTGTAAGTGGTACTTAAGGCTGCGCGCACGCATCGCGGCCGTCTGATCGTTACTTAGAACTGCTCGTGGCGCCACCTGCCGTTCTTACACTGAGTTACTGTCACGACTGCTCCAACCACGCTTCAACACTGTTAACTGTGCTTAGAACCTGAATAAGTAGGTGCAACGTTCAACATTCACACCTTAGAGTTTCTTTTATAGGAGGAACTTGGCACAACTAGGAAAAATTATGGATGAGAAAAAAAAAAATTGAAAAATTGAAAATTGTGGTCTCGCAAAGACCAGGGAAGCATGGCGTAAAAGGAAGGAGACCTACTCAGCAGGTATAGAAAGATTGTCTTCCTTTTAAGTAATCAAATCGTAAGTACGACGCATTCTTCAGCATCATGGGTAACATACCAGCCTGTAATGTTCCCACTCCCGGGACACAGGCCTGCCCTTCCTGGGAAGAGGGCCATAGTCCACCAAGCTGGCCCAGTGCGGGTTGGTGCCCTCATGAGCAAGTCACCAGATTCTCATTCACTAGATTCTCAACTAACCAGATTTGCAACTCACCAGATTCGCAAAAAAATTCGTGAAACGGGAAAGGAGTAATACACTTTATACTTGACGAATAATCACAATTATTTATTGGTAATGATGTATTTTTACACAGTTGGACAGAGTTTCGACTTATCTCATGTACGGCAGCACAATATGTCGCAAAAATGGACGATCAGAGTCTTAAGTCTTAATATTTTTGTTCTAGGACATGCCGATTTCATCACGATGTTTTCGTTCACCGTTTTGAGAGCAGTGGTGATGAAATAATTTACACCAAAGTAAAGTAAGTCTGCCTGGCTAGCCGACTAGCCTGGCTAGCCAAGTGGTTTCCAACTGGGCACTAGATAATGAGCTAATTAATCTATTCTGTCAATGGGGTCGCTAAATAATGCAAATATTGACGGTGGTATAGCTTCATGGTACCGCTGCTTGCAAAGGCCACTGACCATTCAGTAACGGGACCTCGTTTTTTGCTTCGATCATGGTTTGATTTTGATGTAGACAGGCTGATGGTTGGATGTCCAAGTTTTTCCAAAGCTTTTGCTAATAGAAACCACACATATACTGTCGAAAGATGAAGAGGTTGAAAGCAAAGAATTTAAGCTTTTGAAAGGTGTTTTTTTTTATTGGCTTCCTGGACGAGGGTATCATTGAGGCTTATTATTTCTGTACTTAGTCTAATTTCCCATTTACTATAACTTATAGATCGTTATTGGCTAAAATGAAGACTCGTATCTTTACCAATAATAAAGCAAAGACAAGTTTTTGCATTGTAGAGCCTCCCCATATAGAAGTAGCACTATCACAGACAAAATTAGCTTACGAATCTATTTATATGCCCAGTTTGGTAATAAAAAATTCTACCATTGGTAAGTAAAATGACCCGTTTATGTTTATAGGAACAGAGCATTAATCCTTTTTACCGGTACTTGATGGCAATACTATGTAAAACCATTCAGAAAACTAGTTTTTATGCATCAATGCACTAACAAAGTATGATGATTAAATATTCATAGAATATATAGGTATACATACATATAGTATGTAAAACGTATCCTGTATAAATGCAAGCGCATAGCAGTCGATGTTTATGAGGAAAGAATAATTTTAAATGCTTGAGAAGTATCGTCAACAGACTGCAATTAAATAATTAGATGCTGTAAGTAAATAACTATTAACTAGCTCCTCTATTATTGAATTATGAAGTAAAACATTACAACAGTTACTAGAAGGTCAATTCCTGTAATTAAAAACGTTTAAAATCGTAATCTCATCTCAGCGACAATCAATGTCAAAAACTTGTCATAAATGTAGGGAAATTCGAGGAATTTTTGTCAGATTGAGACTGAGATCAGGCTGTGAACGTTCTTAAAATTACGAGATTGCCCCTCAGGTTTTCAAATAATTGGCTTTAAAATAACTCTTACATGAGAAGAAAGTAGATAAGTACATCCGGCGATTGAGCAGTCAGACCTGCTAGCAATCGTGCTGATAAGCTAATCCTTTGTATAGGACATAATACAGACAGAGCTATTATAATGCGAGCAGCTTGTCCCTGAGAAAAAAAAAAACAAAAACATAAATTCATGCTATGGATATACACATAGGTAGCATCTTACTGAGAATCCACAAGCACCTAACAAAAATAATGAGACAACGAACCGTACAGATCAGAAGGCCAATTCTCGTCATTTAAAACGTTAAAAATCTAGTCGCAGTCTCTTCTCAGCGACAAAAAAATGTCAAAAACTTGCCAAAACTTAGGGAAATTGGAGGTATTTTCGTCAGATTGAGACTGAGATCAGACTGTGAACGTTTTTAAAATTACGAGAATGGCCCCTCTGAAATCAAAGAAACACCCAAATTCGTTATGAACAAATGTGATACTCAGAATCAAAATAACTAACCAACCTGTAACCTAGGAAATAAACATGCAATGGGAATTAATCAAAAATTTCTAACCAAGAACTAACCTAAACCTAACGAGACAAAGACCAATGCAGTGCAGAAACAAACACATCAAATCTTGAAAAAAGAAAACATTATAATAAAACATACCATGGCGTTTTTGGCTACGACTATGACTGTTTCTCAGGTCGAGACTATGGATAACGAGTGTGAGCTCTGATGAGGCTGATGTAACCTATCTTGGCTGTGAAGTCATTTATTGATACTAGACTGCAACTCAGCACTCTTTGAATGTCAAAATGACATAACGCCCGCCCCCCAAAACGCCCGCTTCCCAGTGTTTAACTCGAAAGAAGTGACCCACCAAACTCCCCGACTACAAAGCTACTCCTATCTGTTCAGTTAGAAGAACTTGATTCTATACAATAGTACGACAAATATATATGGATAAAATATCAATGTCCCAGCAATTTTCTAAATTGCACTAAATAGTCCTTCACCGTCGACTCCCGTTCGATGAACCACTGCAAAGCATGACAGTTTACCTGTATCGATTGTCCTGCCCGAATTGACCGGCACGAATATTAAATGCACCTTTGGACATATTTCTAAGCGATCGATATTTCCTTTCGTGCAGCTAACAGATTTAGCTTGACATGTTTTTTTAAAGAGTCGTTGTTTTAGCCAGTTAGGGGTTGTAAATCGATGTATATTTCATGGATGTGTAATTTCTGGTTAGACTAAAAAAGTGGACACGATTAGAAAGATTATTGCGATGAAGACTGATCGGAATATGTGTGGCAGAAGATATGCTGCGCCAAACCCAACTAAATGGGGGTCTACTGTACCTTGATGTCGTTGATGTTATATAGATTTATTGTGGTGTGAGATATGTAAGTTCGGGATTACTTATACCTACATATAATGGAGAAGGAAGGTGCCTGTTTACGGAATAAGTATTAGACCCATAGATACTACCAGGATATTAAACAGTAGCATCACAACAGTCTTTGAAAGAAAGAAAGAAAAATAGGTTTATTTGTCACAGAAACACGTGCAAACAAAAAGATAATTAATACTAATGACAGCATAAATACAATAAAAACAAAAAATATCTTTATACATGACCACAAAGCAGAGATAGTCGACGGCTGCACGTCTTGACTGTGACAAGAAGGCTTCCACTTTGATATATATATAGGTAACTTGTGTGCTCAATTCCCCGGTTTAGTCTGGGTAAACTTCAAAATAAGTAGGTACAACAGACTTACGTGGCAGTGGCATTTTGTACTTCACCCAAACTCGTATCAATCAATTAGAAACACCAAATGTTAGACGAGTTATTTAATTTTTTTAAATATAGTATTACAGTCACCAATTAGAAATGTATTTGTTATAATAAGTACATTTTTTAAAAATGCCAAATGGTTGAATGTACAGACGCCAGCACATCAAGCTACTAGAATCTTGCAAATTTCTTTAATAGATATTCAACTTTATCGCTAAAGTATAAGGTTCAAAGTTGATCGGGAATATTTTACAGTTTCGGGTAGCTTGATGTGCTGTCTGTACCTTGAACCAAACATTTTTGTAACAACTCACCCGATTACCTATATTCTATGTAAAAATAATAATATTATATTCTGTTATATTTATCCAAAAAGCTGATCCGGCGAACTTTGTACCGCCTCAGATTCAATAAAAACGAATGTATGAGAAAATGAATTATCTTTATTATATTTTTTTCCATGTTTTAATAGTTATTCTGCTATTCGGGGCGGAGAAAAATCCAAAAAATCAAATATCATCGAAATTGATCTAGCCATTCTATATTTATACATTGTGTAACTAACCCGACTTTGTTTTATTTATATAGAAACGCTGTCAAATAGTAATTATAGCTAGGTAAATTGTGACAATGGAAGATTTTACATCAACATTAATTCTTAACGTCACACAACCTGTAATTAATACTTTATTTAAATGTAGGTACCTACTTAAAATATCGGTTATCAAATCACTAAAAATAGGCTTTCATTAAAATTTTAAGTGCGACACTTCAAATGAACGGGTATATGGCGTCACTGACCGCGTCATATCGCAGCAACGTATACATTTTGGTGTTATACACTTCACAGGGACAACGGCGGTAACTGTAACCATTAATTCAGCACATAATTCTCGCGAAGAAATGTTTCGTTGGTTATCAAAAAAAATTGGCTGTTTCATTGAAAAGTTCACAAAGAAAATAACCAACGAAAAACTCCGCTTCAGAATCATATACTGAACTTAACAGGGGCCCAACTCTACTATGTTTATAAATTCGTCATTCAACACGATCCCATTGTCATTTTGCTAAAAGTTCGTAATCTGCTAAATTCATAATGGTCGATCATTGGTCGGACAATGGTATGAGAAAAACTACTACTAAATTTCATTAAGTAGTTCGTAAATAGCAATAAACATTACATTTATTCATTTGTCATTATGTACGAGATTACCATTTTATGCCATTTCTTTCAATGGAGTATCAGTGGTTGACCATTGGAAAGTCATAATGAGGCCATTATATTAGTAGATTACCAAACTTATCAAAATCAACAATTATGAAATCAATGATAGACCATTCTGATACTATTGTAATAGCAGACTTGAGGCTCTGGTTGCACGTCGATCTACAGACGCCAGCACATCAAATTACCAGAAACTGTAAAATTTTCCCAATAAACTTTGAACTTTATACTTTAGCGATAAAGTTGAAAATCTATTAAATACATTTGACAGATTGTAGTAGCATGATGTGCTAGGGTCTGTACCTGTCAACCTGTACACTTACCTACCGAAGTTATTTCATTTAATGAATACAATTTGATTGCTGCGCGTAGCAACAAAGCTGACCATGTTCATGAAGCCTAATTTTCACAATTCGAGATACTTTCCAGTGACTGTGGCATACAATAAAATTGAAGCAACAAATGACTTGCATTGTCTAAACAATGTTTAGACTGCAATTTTTATTATTCCGATCAATTAAATTTATCAATGATGCTCTTTAGCAAGACATAAAAGCGCCAAAAAGACACAAATTTACAGCAACTTTTAAAAACATTGTCCCCAATCTATGATAAATCTCATGCAATGATGATCGGCGTACCGCAAGGAGCTTTCTTTGGTCTATTCAAAAACTAACTTTTCCAAAGTGAAATAAAATTACTAATACTGAGGATAAAATTAATTCCCTATTGTTAAAACATTGCGATGTGACCAAATATCAAAAGAAATTTTAACGAAAGTATAATCACTATCATTCAAATACCGATTAAGCCTTAAATCTAACTAATAATAGGTAATACGGGCTGGTGTCCGCAACTCCACGTGAATGCGTGTATTTTGCGTACGTAATTTTTATAAATTTACCTTAGCTAAAATAGTCAAATAGATGTGGTTTTTTAAACGATTTAAACTGGTTAGTTTAAATGCATGCTTCACAAACTACAAAATTTACAAGTAAGCAGACAAAACAACATAATTACATTTTGTTCTATCAAAATGGACTTAGTAGTTTCCTTATTTCATTATTTGTTATTCAATTTTGTGGGAATATTGCCGGTGATGAGTTATTCTAGAACATGTTTACCCATAAATGGGAATTCCCTAATTTACGATACTTTAATATAAAGTTGATATTTTAGGAATTTCGAGGTAAATATTTTAAGGTAAACAGCTACACTGATAATGAGTGCTACATTCGGGTTTGAAAAATATAATAATATTATTGTATAATATCAGAATCTAACACATAATGTAGCGTAATAGAATAAGCAGGAGTATAGCCAATACATTAAACCTATATAACGACGTTGAAGACGAGAGAGTCCTTTCACTGTACGTAGTTCAACATACGCAAGAAGATATAGCACAGAAAAACGAACAAAAAGTTCTGCCTTATGATGTAGAGCCCAAAATGCACTCGGAAGTAAATCAATATGAAGTAAGTATTGAAGTTGACGACGATACGTATACTGTATGTTTGATAGTAGATAATACAGCACAAAACCATTGCGAAAAGAACAAGAATTCCGACTGGCAGTTCTCATAATTTTAAGAACGTTCACAGTCTGATCTATCTATTTTTTTTTTTTCTCAGATAGTTTTAGTCATAGTCTGGCAGTTTGAGTAATTTATGCGACCCACCCAAATGTCCTTTCTTTGGTATTGTTCGTCGAATCGTTGAGCTCCTTAAGTTTGAGTTGAGCTGCATGATTACTGACAAATGCGTGCACTGACTGGACAGGTCCACTCAATCGGTGTGGTTCTTTCCTCAAAAGACCATTTCAGACACTAATCTACATGGTCTCCACATGATCTGACCAAGATTATGTCTGGACTTTAAAAGAGACTGTGACCTCTGAGTTTGTTTCGGCCTTTCTTCTCAGAGTAGTCAGTTAGGAAACGCCGACCTCATCTCGTTTTAAAAAATATGATTGACATGTAAAAGTGTTTGTACAAACCTACTTACAAAAATAAAATCATTTATCATTTATCATTTATCTCAATCTGTCAAAAATACTTCTAATTTCTCTACACTTTGACAAGTTTTTGACATTTGTTTGTCTTTGTCGCTGATGTGAGACTGCGACTGGATTTTGAACGTTTTAAATTACGAGAATTGGCCTTCTGGTCACAAAGAAGATACTATACAGAAGAAGAAGTTACTAATGAGTACTAGATAAGAGAAGCTGAAAACCAAGTTAATTGCGTGCGATTAGAAACGTCCGTTTCACAGTGAACTGCTAAAGGCTGTCTAAGATACTGCAGGTAAGGAAGAGAAGGATATTACGGCGTATTTTCTTGACATTCTTATTTGACTTAACAGGAGTTCGTTAGAGTTACAGATGTTTGTTGTCTGTAATTACAAGAAAATATATTATGAATAGTTACCTACTCCCCGTCGTTCTGGGAAAGACACATGACTAAAATGTAATTTGGACATTCCCATAGGTTAAAAGTTTTAAGGTTTACAGTTTCAATATTATATTTTGACAAGACTATATTTTGTCAACGTTGCCTTGGACCTTTTTGTCTGATCTGAAGATTATTATCTTCTTCTGCCTGCTCTTGTCTCTTGTTATTTAGGGTCAGAACCTCAGAGCACAAACTCTTCTATTCTTCCCTCGAAGTATCAGGAGTTACGTTATCAGTCACCCTATTTCTCTTACAATTCACAATTCTTTTATTTTTGGCTTAATCTTCGCTTCCAGCCATCATGTGTCCGTGGATGTTCTTACCCGCTCTTCTTCATAGTTGCCTTTTGCACTTTGGAATGGGCAACTAGCTTCATCTTTCTGACTGACCGACAATTCAAAAGTGCCTATAAATTGGTTTATTTGAAACTAGCTTCTGCCCGCGACTTCGTACGCGGATCCTGTTGCTTATGCCAGCGACAACGGGGTCGTCAAAATCGAAGATCTGAAACGTCTGATGTCGAATTCTAAGAGCCCGGGGACCGGAAAACAACGGGATGCGCGAGACGATTCGAGACGTTCCAGATCTTTCATTTTTGTAAGTCAACAGAAAATTCCCATCAGACTAAACAACTTTTGCTAAGACGTCGTTCCTATATATGTTATAGTGTCGCTGGGCTTTGGAGTTCCACAACAGGTGTTCCAGATCTTCAAATTTATTCTCACAGCAGAAAATAATTTTTATATATATTTTTATAGATTCTAAGGCAGATTTAAAACTGTGTACGTAGGGATTTACTTCATGCAACATATTTCGAAGCAGTGAAATCAGACTATTTGTTCAATTGCGGAAAGTTTTGGTTTCTAATATTTGCCTGATCTTGATAATTGGATACGAAATATATTTGTAGAAACTTGGGGTCATTTTCAGGCAATAATGAACCAATAAGGTGGTAAACTTGGCCTTGCACTTTTAATGTTGGCATAAATGGGCCTTTTGAAATCTGTTTCGCACTAAAAGATGTCATTTGAAAGGCATTATTGTACGAACGGATGTTGTCCAAGAAATGTTTTGACTGTGGATGGTCACCAATTAGCAGTGATCTTAATATTTCTGGAGGATTTTCTAATATTTCAATATGTACTTTTCCACCTGAGCAACACATACCGTTTATTTCTTTTTGCCATTTATCAGCTTCACAAAAAGTACAATTTTGAACCATACCTCCGATGGCGGAATATGTGGCGTAGTCAATCATAGGAGTATACGTAAATGCACTCCGTTCCTTATCAACCCAAGGAAGGTCGTCACGCCCTACGGCTATGTCTTGAGACATATCCGATTCTTCAGATGATGTCGACATTCTGTTCAGAGAATGTCGAAGTCGATCAGAATTCAAACGTTTGTTAAAAAAAATAAAATAAAAATAAAAATTGTTTATTGTGTCTCAAACGGTTACATTTACAAATGTGAATGAAACAGCCCCAGTAAGTAATTAATAATACTTGTGTTGGGGTTGTCTCGCTCCTTCCCTTAATTGATAGTTAACAATATTGAGACTTTATAAAAATTTCAATTGTGTTTGTGGCGCTCTTCTTCTGTCTCTTCATGCCGTACTTCAGCAATTCTTTCTCTCTCACTTTCTAACTGATTATGAATATTTTGTTGTGTGCGTGTTCGGGACAATGTATGATAATCTCGATCACCAGTTAGTCGAGCATCACGTTCATCACTCGTTTCAATAGACGAAGAAGGGTGATTCTGTATCGGTAAACGTTTCCGATTCGCGAGACAACGCATGTCGCTCACGATCAGCGGACAGTTGCGCATCACGTTCCGCACTTGTCTGTAGAGACCACGAAGCAGATGCGTAGATACGCTGAGAATTCAAGCGCAATTCTCTATCCGTGAACCTCTCCGACTCGCGAGACAATGCGTGACGTTCACGATCAGCGGTCAGTCGCGCATCACGCAAGTGGGTAACGTCCCCACTTGTCTCTCGAGACCTAGAAGTCGATGCGTAGATACGCTGAGAACGCAGGCGTGCTTCGCGATCCGAAGAGGTTTCCACGGAGCGAGCCTGATGTTCTCGAACAGCATCAAGTCTCTCCTGACGCTCTTCGGTAGATTCTTGGGATCTTAGGATCCTCAATCTTTTAGCTCCTTTGGAACATTGCGAAAGATTTGACCTCTTTCTAGGCATGGTTATAGTTTTATTGTGAACATACCTGATCAATTAAAATCTAACTGACTGCTCCCCTGCGTTACCAGGTAGGCTACCGTGTCACGAAGATAAATGGCAAAGGAAATTAAACACTCAAATAATATAAGCCCGAAGGCATATTTATTCGATAAAATAAAAAAATAAATGGGAGTTTTGGCCAGTAGAGTCAACTTTTCAATGATATACCATCGTCACCGAAAATCAGTCCTAAACTGTTACCACCTTCACCGCGTGGTGGTACTCCCAGCTTATGTTATTTTATAATTATACAATGAAATTAGTGATAGCTTTGATTTCCACATCAGATGTTTCTGATCTTCGATTTTTATAAGTCTACAGGAAATGCCCATCAGATCGAACAACTTTTGCTAAGACGTCATTCCTATATGTGTTTTGGTGTAACTGGGCTCTTGGAGTTCCACAACAGGTGTTCCAGAGCTTCGATTTTTATAAGTCAACAGAGAGTTCTCATCAGATTGAACAACTTTTGCTAAAACTTCATTCCTATATGTGTTATGGTGTAGCTGGGCTCTTGGAGTTCCACAACAGGTGCTCCAGATCTTCGATTTTTATAAGTCAACAGAGAGTGCTCATCAGATCGAACAACTTTTGCTAAATCATCATTACTATATATATGTTATAGTGTAGCTGGGCTCTTGGAGTTCCACATCAGGTGTTCCAGATCTTCAAATTTATTCTCTTAGCAGAAAATGCTCATCACGTGGAACAATTTTTGCTACGGTACCATTTTTTTATCTCTTATACTTTAGCTGGTCTGTTGCGGTTCTGCATCAGGTGTTCCATTTTCCAAAATAAATTATAGCCTATATGTTGCCTAGACTTAATATCTATACAACAAAAAAAAAATCATTCAAATCCGTCCAGTAGTTCCGAAGATTAGCGTGTACAAACAAACAGACAAACAGACAAACAGACACATTTTTTTTTTTGGATTCGTGCACTATTACTGTTTCTAAACCCCCCTCAAGTATTTTTTTTTTAATATATTCAATGTACAGACACAGTTTTTTTACTGTTTTATTATATGTATAGATAAATGCTTTGAATTTGAGTCCAATATTTCTAAGAATCATAAGGAGACAGCTGCCAGTCTTGTCATCATCTCCTATTCACATTTGACTTCTCACTGGACGCAAAGGGCGAGTGTATTCTCTGCCGGAAATCAAATCGTCATCAGTAGCTAGACTAGAGTTGTTTATATTACAAAAGTCACGTGCATTAACACTATCTTTTGTTTTAAAGACAATCGGACTTCCTTGAACCAGTGACTATATTGAATTTAATTAGAGGTGAGTCTAGTGATTCATTATGATTTATTTCGGTGTTTTCTTTATGATTTTCATATACAAGGGTTTCAGGAAATTGTTTTTCTTATTCTTTAGTATTGTCATTTCGTTTAATCGTTTCAATTGTTTTTTTGTTGGTCTTATTAAATGATTGTTCTTATTCGTTTATTACATTTTAAATACTGGTAAACATCTGCATCCTATTATAATGGAAGCCTAATCGGATATTAGACTGTAAGCAGGCCCCATCATAGTTGGGGAAAGGCAAGGACGATGATGAGGTACCCAAATGGGGCAAAGTAGGTAATGGTAGCAAATTTAGGGCTGTCCATTCATCCATCTTCCACAAAATTATGTCTTTAGGTATATAAACTCTATTGCTCGACTAAAATGATTGCTGCGATCGACCTTTTTTTGTCAACATGACATTATTTCGCTGTAATTATGGTCTATCAAAAAAGTCTGAGTTTTAGAATATTTGTTTATCATTTCAAAATATAAATTTAATATTCATAGGTACTTAATAAAAAATATTAAAAAAAAAAACAAACATTAAATATCATAAAGTTGTATGTTTTCCGAAACTTCAAGTCTTAAAACTCGTAATAAGATCTGCCCCAGATTCTTTTACATAATTTTTTTTACCAAGATATAGTATTATTGGTAGTTAGGTACCCAGTAGCTACTAGAAATAATAGTATCACTACACTAGTTCATGATCAGCCTGATCTATGGTCATAATAAATTAAGCCGGTTTCCCGCCATTCACTAACTACCTAGGTACCTAGGTAGGTACTTGCTGACGGTAAAAAGTTGTTGCGACAACTCGATATTTTTCTTTGTTCTTATTTAATTAAATAACCGTTTATGAACTCCTTTTTGGTGAGGTTCTATTTACAAAATTTAAAAAATAAAGAGGTTGTTATAGACATGGCTGGAAAGAATTTGGAAGGAAGGAAATATATGAAGAACTATTCGAAAAGTTTTAATGCCAAAAGAGTAGGTAGGAATTCGTCATTGAAACTCCATCGAGTCGAACTTATTATCGCTACAAACCTAGGCAAACTAATAGGTTAGCGTTCCTATACCTACGCTGATAGCATGAAGGCCAATCGTGAGCACGCAAGGCGACGCACTACAAAAATACTCATGTGTCCTACCAAACAAAAATATCTTTCACCAAGTTCGTCAACCCAAAAATAAAACACGCAAACAAAAGAGAACCATATTATCTTAAAAATTGTGTCAATAAGCACCCTTTTCCCTCGCACTGTCCAGCAAGAACGAAGTTAGCGATAGTCACATGGGTGAGTTTGCAGGCGCAATCTAGCAATGCAACTCACACGCAGACAACTTCATTCCGCTCCAATCATCAAGTTCATAGATTAAGATTGGCGTTCATAGAACTGACTTAATAAATTACAAAGCACTTGTTCGAACGACGTGATTAATTTATAAAACGCACTCACCTAAAGTCCATGCAGTATCTGTCCATAAGCACTTAAAATGTTCCTTCTCGTTTGTTTCTCCATTAATTAATAATAGTTCACTAACACTCTATATCCTAGTTTTATCTAAGTTTGCACTTTGACATCACAATATTCCATAAGTTTTGTACAACAAGGCACTATGGCTACATCACAAAATTGAGCAAAGTGAAAGAAAAAAATAGTTTCACTTTATGAGGTCATCGAACGCGCGGTCGCGACTATTCCGCTGCATTCGAAAATGGAACGTTTTGAACACACTCATGGAGTTCGGAAAGTGAATTCGGCGGGGTTCGCCACCGGCTCGGGGTCCATTCGGTGGATTTTCGTATATTTTCGTGTCAGATGATACGCGAGGCGCGTGCGGGGACAGCTCGCGCGCAACTGAAGATTGTCGTAGGTTAAGTTAGGAAAAAAACACCGCTAGCTCAATTTTCCGCGTTACGCCCGCTACAGTTTCTCCGCGCCAAAAACTAGTTGCACTGTCACACATCACGCCGACCCCGAAGGGGTTGTCCCATAAAAAAATCACAGTCCACGAGGTCGCTATTGTTTTGACAGCTCCATGAAATACAACCATGTGTATCTATGGAGCGAGAATGGGACGAAGAGGGCGCCACTAGTCCAAACGCAGCCGATTAGAAAAACAAACCGCTATTAACCAAATAAACTAGCACAGCGCGTAAACACAACGAAATTACTGCCACTTTTCATTATATTTCGCTATGCACCGGGCCGACGTCACCTAAATAGCAGACGCTCAAAGTTATGTTCGTCTCTTTCCCGCGCGTGTTGAGCGGACATTTCTAAATTCGAACATTCTGAATTTGAATTTGAACTGTCATCTTTTGATGTGTTTTTAAGAGCAGTTTCAATTTTTTTTTCTGTGTCTTGTGTGCGCGGCGTAAAGGTGCAGCCATGCGAGTTAGCGCACTTGTACTGAGCCAATGAGCCTAGATGACATTCGCAGAGGCTTAAACTCGCAAGTTCAGACGGATGAGGCGTCAATAAACTTCGATGCGATGCATTACAAACGCACTGTAATGTGCGAACGATGTAACTTTATATCTGTTACACTCGACGTAGGCTGGACCTCAACTGTTACGTCATATGGTTTCGTCGCTTCAAATTGTCGAGGAAATTCTCATTGTTCATTTATTCTCATAATTATCTTCATTATCATTGCTTCAATGTCAGCTTGTACTTATAGCTAACCAGTTGCATTTCTGTTCACTTCTCGCTTCTTTAGCCTCTCCAAATAATTTCTCAGCTATTTCTACAACTGAATCAGCAATATAATGTAGGCCATAGAAATGTGGTACTAGCAGAATTTTAGATTTTTTTCCGTTGCTTTCCGAAAAACTGCAGTTTTAGCACCAAACCACTGACCCACTTGAGAATTGTTGTCACTATGCGCATGCACTTGTTCTTCGACAATTATTATTGTTTATTGATAAAGTAATAAATGAAGACTTATTCGATATACTTTCTCTTTAGATAAGACTGTTATATTAATAATACTCAACGGTCAAGTATTAACGTGTAGGTAGGTATGCGCAGTTTTAAACAAAATATGTGTATAATTAAAAATAAAGTGTCTGCCCTCTTAGGCCCGTATTACAGAACGTCACTCAATACTCAAGCATTACTTAAAACTAGATTCAAGCCATTTGATTGGTTGAAACTAGTTTTAAGCAATGCTTGAGTATTGAGTGGCGTTCTGTAATACGGGACTTAGAATCCGCATCAAAATCTTCCACAGACTCAAACTCACTATTTTTTTACCCTAGGACCCGATCTCTACTTTACACACGTCTTCCAAAAGATTGTAACAAAAAAAAAATTTGGAAATTCACCGTTACACCAGCCAGTTCCGTGAAAATCTTACCGTGATAACTAAGGTGAAATGAGCCGTCATTTCACCGTGATGCTGGGGATTGACAAACTTTTGTCAGCTCACTTCGCCTTAGTTTTCACGGAGAGAATTTTACAGAATATATCCGACAGCTTACTATTAGCAATATTGATTCCAACCAAGGAGTCGGAGTAGTCTAATGTTTGGGGAATCACTCGCCAATATTAGCCTTAAATACCCCAGCCACTTGAGCATAAACGTCTACTTATTTAAAAATCTTAATCATAGAACCATTGCCATATCAACCAAAATTAAGACCGTCACCTCAGTCGAGAATCTGCAAAGTCATCATCATCATCATCAGCTTATAGCAGTCCACTGCTGGACTTAAGCCTCTCCAATTGCACACCTTTCAGCTCGATTCTCAGCAACTCTCATCCACCTGCTACCAGCACTCTGCGAAGATCGTCGCTCCACCTAGCCTGAAGACGTCCTAACTAAATAATTATAATTACAATAAGTAATCAATAATATTTGTCCATTGTCTCATTACTAAGCAAAATCATTCCTACTTCAATGTAAGCCCTTTTGAAAACTGGTTTTATTATCACAAGGTAAAGACAAAGTAACTGACTTTTATTATAATAACACATATTGTTTAAAATTACATACATGTGTCTTGCATCAATTGGATCTATCATTAATTTTCTTTCAATATGTTACAATGAATTGAGAAGTAATGGACAATCCTATTAAAAATATATCAGTCAATCGGTTCAACATAATTCTCCTACCCTTATCCAAATTTATTTTGGGTCGGCGCAACATGGATTCTTCTTCCATACTTCTCTATTCGTCGTCATCTCGGTAGTAACCTTCCTTAACCTACTTTCTAACCATATTTTCTTTCACATAGTCCAACTTTGGGCATCTGCTACTCTTATTCTGCTAAGTACTCAATTAATCGACTCAATCGAGCTATATTAAAATTTAGTCTATCTCCGACTACTGCTTATATTGGGCTGAATTTGCTCAATTTTGGACCAAACTTTAAAAAACTATATATAATTTTTCGTATTATTTTTGCCATTTTGACATTACATTTTTGACAAGTTTTCGCCGAGATGAGATTGCGACTAGATTTTGAACGTTTTTAATTACGAGAATTGTCCTTAAAGTATCCTCTTCCTCATCATTTTCCTGCCCTTATCCTAATTTATTTGGTTTCAGTACGACATCGTCTTGTTCTTCTATACATTTCTAGATAATATATAGTTTGTGCAGTAGTCAATCGACACGAAAAAACCGGTCAAGTGCAAGTCGGACTTGCGCACCGAGGGTTCCGTACAAAGTAGGTATGTAACTACAAATTTACGGTTTTCGGATTTTTCCTTTATTTGTGCTAAATGACCTTGCTTCTTGCCAAATTTCATGATTCTAGTCAACGGGAAGTACCCTTTACATTTTGATTCCCTTGAGAGTGTCGAAATATATGTTTTTTGCGGCATAAACGCCCGTATCTTTGTTTTAAGTTAACTTAGAAGTTTGATTTTTTCAGCGCTTCAAAGGACCGCAGACTTGAACAATATGGTTTTAATTTCAGCTCGATAACTTCACGCGTTTCCGAGATAAAGGGTTATAGCAGACAGACGGACGTACGGACGGACTACAAAAGTGATCCTATACTTAAGGCTACCGTTTTTTCCTTTTGAGGTACGGAACCCTAAAAGCAACACCTTTACTCATAATCGTGTTTCATGTTTTTCACATTATTGTTTCATATTATCAGCTGAAACACCAAGGAATGTAGCGAATTGTTTTCCAAATCAAATCAAATCAAATCATTTATTGGTTTGCAAACATGGGTATTTAGTAATAGATGTTTTATTATAAGATCTAAGATCTATCCAAGATCTTACCATATCTTCAAATCCTCTGAATGTTTTTAATCACATCTTACGACTAATCACTGTCAAGTTTATCCGCCTTCTCTCAAAATAAAACGTAACGTGCAAGATACGTCAACTCTTTCAGTGTTCAGGTTAACGTAATATATTACAGTAATATACTCCCACCCGTTTCTTAACCTTGGCACAGCTGTTCAAATTCTTGGAAGACCTGCAAATCATATAACTTATTATAATGACTAACTAGCCAAATTATCTTGAAGAACCCATTAAATGACCATTTATGACATGATCCTACTAAGGTAGAATCGAAAAACGTAGATTTTAGATGTGTTTGCATTACTTACCTATTTTAAAAATTGTCTTCTTCTTACCGTGTTGATGGCAATATAATAATAATAATAATAATAATAATAATAATAATAATAATAATAATAATAATAATAATACTTTATTGATACAAATCCTTACAATATGCTTAATAACTAATTAAAGTTCACAAATTAAAGGCGCTCAAAGGTTGAAACCCTGACTCCTAAACTAGGAATACCTGTGACTTAGGAGTCAGTGTTCTACTGTCACTCGGACACTATAGACCCTTACGTAAATTAAGAGCTGGTAAGGTGATATTATACAATAATAGTTTATCATTATGTAGGATTTAAAGAAAAATTAAAAAAAAAAAAAAGAAAGCTAAAAGTAAAAAAAATATTGAAAAGTTAATTTTAAAAGAAAAAAAAAAAAAATAATTAAAAAGTAAAATGACTGTTGGTTGATTCTATGTGTGTGACTGGGAGTCGTGTGTTTTGTTTGCGTTGTGTGAGTAGGTGTGTGTGACTGGGAAATGTGTGTATTTGTGTAGTGTATGTGTGATATGAGGAGCCTATGTATGTGAATGTAGTGGTGTCGATTGTAAGACTGTGTTTAAGTTAGTACGAGCTTGGCGTCTTTTGTTGTATTAAAGATGTCGGTGATTGTATTACATATTTTGTATGGAATGTCGTGAGTTATGTCAGAGTGGTTAGTAGTTCCTCAGTTTGAGCATAGTCTAGTAGGTACAACGTGTTCTTCAGCTTAGCCTTTACTTCTTGTTTACTTAACCTTGCTATTTGTGTAGTCTTATTAATATTTTTGTAAACAAGAGAGCTCAACACATACAGCTGTCTTCTGGCGAAGGAAGTTCTATGAGTAGGGGTTGGGCATACTATTCTTTGACCACGCTTATGTGAGTCTGGGGGTGGTACTTTATTGTGTTTCCAGAGAGTGCTTCTTAGTACAAATAGCTGTCTCACGGTTAAAAGTTTGAGCTCGGTGTAAAGCTGATAAGTCGGATAGCGAAAGGGCTTTTGAGACATAACCTTAAGTACTGCCCTTTGCGCACGCTCCAACTCGAGGAATTTAGTTTTGGCCGATCCACCCCAAGCCAGAATACAATAGCCGATGATGGACTGGCAAAGTGCAGAGTAAACCATTTTTAGGGTCTCTAAGTCTGCAGAATGCCGTAATGACTTGAAGAGATGAATTGTTTTCCTAACTTTACTGGCAGTAGACTCTATATGCTTGTTCCATTTCAGACCATCGTCAATCATCACCCCCAGATATTTGACAGATGTTACTGAGGGGAGCGCTAGGCAAGAGCAGGTCGAGTTGTCCAGACAGGTGTGGGCTCTAATTGAGTATATGTTTGGGGGTTTCGTTCTAGCATGAATAGAAAACGGGATGTAGTTAGTTTTTTGTAGGTTCAGGGTAAGTAGATTTTTGTGAAGCCACTCCATGACAATTTGCAGGGATATCTCAGCATTATTTAAAATATAAATGGAGTTACCCTAGAAGTCGCTATGAGTTTGGTGCCATTTGGATATTATATTATCAATGGCCCCGATTCTGTTGTTCACAAACTTAGTTAAATTTAAGTTCAGTGCATCTTTTTCTTTCTATTTCATTATGAAAAGGACAGAAGATAAATATTAGTTTAGTCCTGTCAAATTAGATAATCCATAGACAAGTTTAGACGTGATTAAAAAATTGGCTACTAAAAATACGTCAATTTACCTCAGGCGCTGACTAATTTGACAGGACTAAACTAATATTTATCTTCTGCCCTTTTCATAATGAAACAGAAAGAAAAAGATGCAGTGAACTTAAATTTAGTTTAGTTTGTGAACAACAGAATCGGGGCCAATGATAATATAATATTCATTATAAGTATTATATTATCAATGATAATATAATATTCATTTTTGTGGATACCTAGTTCCCGAATAAATGTTATTATTTGAAGTCGCAGCAAAATTTTTAGGACGTTTCCTAAAAATTTAACTGGGACTTCAACACTTTACCTGATAAAATTATTCCAGCATTTATACAATTACTACTACGAAGATCCAACTCGGTATAAAAGCACGCGCAAGTACCAATAAAATTGTAGTCCGAAATTGCTTCACTGAGTCATCGCATCAGGAAATGAGTCTTACGAACTCCTTAAATTAGTTTCATTAAATATTTTTGTTATGTTCCACCAGTAGAATATTCAGATTTTTAAGTTTTCGTGAAGTCTACACTCGTTTTATTTTATTCTTGTTAACAAACTCCTAATTATCGTGATAAAGACATGCGAGAGATTCGGGGGTCAAGGCAGATTGGCAACGTGACGATATATTTGTCTTAAAATTTGTAGGTAGCTGATGAGATACCTATTTTTTCTAACCTACCTAGTCATTAAAATTTTTTATTCGTTTTAATTCTCCGTCCATAGAAATAACAATAAATCTAAAAGCACGCATAACCGTACGAAACCAAACCTCAGCATCCAAAAATGAAATCAGATCAAGCGAAAACGAAAATCGAACTGCAATTTCCATAGCCAGTGAAAGTGACGTTTAATTTTTTTTTGAACTCCGCGTCCTGCCGAATGCATCGCACATTCAGCCTCGTGGTGTCATCGACCCCTGTATTCGGCGACTGCCATTACGTTGGGTAAGGTCAGTCACACATACGTTGATAAAATGTTTGTGTGTGTCTGCTTTTACTTTCAATTTATTGTGCATTTAAATTTTGCGAATTTAATATTTTGGTTGGGTTGGGTGGCATTTCGGTTTCGTTTTTGTTTTGATGTAAGAGTTTAAAGTGTTGGAGGGTAGTTTCTTATTGATTTTTTTTTTTGGTAATCGTTTTTTTAACTGTAGGATGTTTATTAATCTCTTTTGAGTAGGTCTTGTGATATTCAGCATTCTGTTTCTTTTATTTTATTATCCTATTTTTAATTATAATTTCTAAAAATAAGAACAGAGGGGCAATTACCTACCGTAATTTTAAGAACGTTCCCAGTCTGATCTCAGACTCAATCTGTCAAAAATAGGTACCTTTAATTTCCCTACATTTTTACAAGTTTTTGATATTCATTGTCGCTAACATTAGATTGCGACTAGATTTTGAACGTTTTTAATTACGGAAATTAGCCTTCTGGTATGTAAGATAAACGCAAAAAAAAGAATCACCCACACCTTAGTTTCTCCGCTTCAAAATTCCAATCAGTTTATCATTCACTACAAGTAGGTACCAACATACTTATCTTTAATTTAAACCTATAGGTACCTAAGTATGTACCTACATATCTATCTACACAGCCATCACCTTGGTACCTATCACGTTACGTCACACTCGGTCAAACAAGTCAAACACCACATTAAAAAAAAACTGCCAAAATTAAGTTCAACGACGAAATTCTTGATAACCCTTATCTTATCGGTACTGACCATGCCAATTCGAACAGTGTTGTGTGGGGTCAGGGTTTTTCCCCAACTCTTTCACTCTTGGCTTTCGGTATATTGCTCTCTCTCTGTCACACGTAGAATAATGCACATAATTTATGTTTGTTCAGTTGTTTTCGTGTTCGTAATTTAAAATTTTAAGGGGATTTTTCATAATGTCGTTTTTGCATGTTGGAATGAGCAGTTTGTAATGTATAGAGGTTAGGTTAATATAAGAACGGGGTGAGCAGCAGTATTAGTGCTATTCATACACATCAGCGGGGTAATTGCGTAACACACTATCAGTAGCAATGGGTATAATTTTGACAGTTCAACAACATCCATTGCGTTATTTACGTTATTGAGCAAACACACTTTTCGAACATATGGAGCAATGGATTAGCAATATGCTTCAAAATGATTCAAACTGAGAATAATAGTGTGTTCAATTAGGGTGCAGGTTTTTTCTATAGTACTACAGAAATACAGATAGTGCAATCCACGAAGACGCGCCCCACTCTTCTTGCGAATCGTTAATGGTTATCGCTAGTTAAATTCCACTAGTGTTTTAGTGTTTTCGATACACACTAATTAGTCACTAATAATAATTTGTATGTACCGACAAAACTAAAACACTAGCAGAATGTTGCACACTCGTGCTATAAGCATTGGGAAAAAAGAGAGGGACGCGTCTTCGTGGACTGCACTAACTCCTCAACCGGCTTGTGGCTAAATTATAACAGCCGCACAGATCTTTTGATCAGGTTAAGCTACGCCTGCCGCGGGTGGTCCGTGAATGGGCGACCATCTTTACAAACCAAAACCCCTCCGTGCCTAGGAAAGCACGTTAAGCCGTTGGTCCCGGCTGTAATTCGTGGATCTTTGACGGTCGTTACGGGTCGTCCGAAGCCCGAAAATCTAACCAAGGGGTTTCGTATTACCCAGTTACTGGGTTGTGGAGGTCAGATAGGCAGTCGCTCCATGTAAACCGCGCGGCGCTGCTAGCAATATTATAAACGCGAAAGTTTGTGAGGATCGATGAATTGATGTTTGTTACTTAGATCACGCAAAAATTACCGAACGGGTTTTGATGAAACTTTACATAAATATAGGTAGCTTAAACATCAGAATAACACGTAGGATTAGGACTCCCGATATTCCCACGGGATTGAAAATGCGGGTGTAACCGCGGGGCACTGCTAGTGCACAATAAATTGCTGTTATTTTGCCTATTCTACAAGAAAACTATCTCTAATCCTATTTTATCCTGAATAAACCTAACCTACTTACCTAACCTAACAGCCGATCGATTCTGTAAAAATCTCACCGTGATAACTTAGGTGAAGTGAGCGTGAAGTGAGCTATCAATAGGGGCAATCCCTAACATCAGGTGGAATGACAGCTCACTTCACCTTAGTTTTCACGGTGAGATTTTTACAGAATAGCACTGCTGTTCATGACATCACAGCTGTCCCATTTGAAAACCTAGTAAGGGACACTTTTTTAAAAAATCGTTTTATTGCATAATCTTGCTAACATAATCTAGGTTAGCAAGATTATGCATTAGAATGATTTTTGTAAAAAGTGTTTCTTACTAGGTTTTGAAATGGGACAGTCGATCAGTCCAAATATGTTACCAATTATACCGTAATTTTTAATTTATCAAAAACATCATCTAAAAAAAAAAACTAAAATAAAGAACTCCAAACTCAAAATACATAAACAAAAGTACTTTACGATATTACTATAAGAACGACACAACTGAACGTAGTGGGTATACCTACGAAAAGTTCACTTAAAAAAATATATTTAATGAAGTAAAATCAAAACAGTCTGTTGTTTTTATTCTGAAAGGTCAAGGTGTCCACTCGCTTCCTCCTCCGAGTAATACTTTTGTTCATGACAATTCGGCGGTAATTTTGGTCGTATTTTTATTAAAATGTCGTTGATTTTATGGAAACGGGCTAAAAACGTGAGTTTTTTACATAAACAAGATCACGCCTTTTTTCCATTGTGGTGGGCAGAAGCGACAGAACATACTTCTTTTGCCTCGTTTATACATTCATAGATCTGAAGACCAATTCTCGTAATTAAAAACGTTCAAAATGTAGTCGCAATGTCATCTCAGCGACGATCAATGTCAAAAACATGTCAATTTTTTTGGGAAATGTATTTTTTAATTAGAGGTATATTTGACAGATTGAGATTGTGCACGTTCCTAAAATTATGGGAATTGCCCCCGGTCATCAACCAGACCAAGAGACGTAATCAAATTCTAGAGGTACGCTAGTTGGAATAACCACCGACGACCGCCACGGGCCACGCACATTGGTCCACCCAATAGAATAGGTATACACCTGATGTACCTATATTCTATTGGGTGGACCAAGTCTGCTATATTTATAAATTCGTCATTTCGATCATACGATCCCACTGTGATTTTGCTAAAAGTTCGTAATCTGCTAAATTCATAATGGTCGATCATACGATCCCATTGTGATTTTGCTAAAAGTTCGTAATCTGCTAAATTCATAATAGTCGATCATTGGTCGGTCAATGCTCTCGTAATAGAATTGTGTTATAATGACATTGTCGTATTGCCATTATTATAAAACCCGTTAGTAGAGAGTCACAGTCATTCTTTTGGCATTATGTACGAGATTACCATTTTATGCCATTTCTTTCAATGAAGTGTCAGTGGCTGACCATTGGAAAGTCATAATGACGCCATTGTATTAGTAGAATACCAAACTTGTCAAAATCAACAATTATGAAATCAATGATAGGTCATTCGGACACTACTGTGATAGCAGACTTGAGGCCCTGGTCATTCAGGGCACGCCACGATAGTGGCGGTAAGACCCCTCTTTGAGGAGTGGCTAGAGAGGCGCCACGGCGCCCTCACCTACCGCCTGACGCAGGTCCTCACCGGACACGGGTGTTTCGGGAGGTACCTGCACATCATCGGGCGGGAGGAAACGCCCGGGTGTCACCACTGCGAGGGTCGCCCGGAGGACACGGTGGAGCATACGGTGGCGGTATGCCCCAATTGGGCGGAGCACCGCCGTGTTCCCGCAGAGGCGATCGGCGGCGGCGGCGACCTCTCGCGTCCGGCCCTGGTTCAGGCCATGGTCCGGGGCGAGAGGGAGTGGGAGGCAGTCACCTCCTTCTGCGAAGCAGTCATGCTAGCGAAGGAGGTGGCGGGACGGTTGAGGGAAAGGGCCTCACGTCCCAGCCGCCGCGGGAGACGCTCCGGGCGTCGGGAGCCGCGAGACGACTCCCGGCCACCGTAGGCGCGGGCCTGCGGGCGGAGAGTAATGGGTAACTCTCCGTCCGATCAGGACCAGGCCCGTGCCGGACGGCGCGTACGTGTTCCACGCGCGCCTCAAAGAGATGTCAGCATAAAGGAAGGGGCCCGAAAGGGCCGAAGCCTGCCGGGGCAGCGGGATTGTCCGAAAGGGTTACCGCTACCCCGGAACACAAAGGGCTAAGGAAGGAACACGGGTGGGTTTTAGTCAGTAAGAGTCTGACACTCCCTTCTGCTCCACCCAGAGCGGGAGGGGTCATTCGATGATTTCCCATCCTGAAAAAAAAAAAAAAAAAAAAAAGGCCCTGGTCATTCACGTATGCTGAGTTGCGAGTAGGTACCAACTACGCACCGTAGGCCCCTACCGGGGTGTCACATATCTACAATTTTTTCAATGACAAGACACTTGCATTTTGTGTAGTTCACTTCGAACCTCACTCAATAATGATCGCGTGGAAACTCATTACTTATTTTGTTTTCAAACTACATAAATTGTTTATGTTTTTACCACCAATTAACTTAAGTTGAGGAAAACATCGTAAGGAAACCTTGACTTAATTGTCTAAAATCGTCAGCGTTCATGAAAATTACCAACGTAATTATTATTTTTTTTTTATTATCAGCCGTTTCTGTCCCACTGCAGGGCAAAGGCCTCCCTTCCCTCCTTCCACTTATCCCTATCCAGTGCTGTTATGCGCCAATCCCTGTGGAAAGAGTCGAGTTCATCCCGCCATCTCATTCTGGGCCTGCCGCGTTGCCGTTTACTACTGTTTGGGACCCATTGTGTAGTTACTTTAGCCCATCCAATCCCAAGCTCCTCCGGCATGCGACAGATGTGACCAGCCCAGTTCCATTTTAGGTTGGCAGCCGTGTGACCTACATCGGCAATTTGAGTTTTAGAACGCAGTATCGAGTTCTTTATACGATCAGTAAGTTTAACTCCAAGTATACTGCGCTCCATTGCTCGCTGACAGACCCTGAGTGCGGACTTTTGACGATTGGTTAGTGACCAACGTAATAAATAATTATAATAATAATTTATCTTGAGTAGGTTACTCGGCGTCTTCGAGGTCAATGATGCGTCTGTAAGGGCTTACGCAACATTTAAGCTCTGTCGTCCGTTCGTCTACTCAGTCTCGGCTGCGTCTACGCTAAACGATTACCTACGCTCAACGACCGACTAGTGCTAATCACTCTGATAATCCTGTTGTTTTCATCACCATCATCATCTCTCTTATTATTATTTATGTATTTATTATTTTACCATTTACGTACACACATATATAAACTGACAAGAAAAAAAAACAGAATAGAAAAATAGGTACAAAGGTGATGCTTATTCCATAAGAAATCTCTTCCAGCATACCTGCGATTGGACAATAAATATAGAGATGTAGACAGCGTGTCAAAGAATAAAGGAGACAAAAAATCATAAGTAATCAATTCACTCAACATAACTAAACAAATATTATGAGAATATACTTACATAAATAAACATAAATATTTCTAAAATAAATATCACTACAATCTCAATAATGATATAATCAAAATAATAAATACATAGGTAAAAAAATAAATAAATAAAATTAAAAAATAATAATATATAAATAATAATAATTAATATTATTATTATATACAACTATGATGAAGTGGAAATATAGTTTTCTTTTCTTTTCTTCTCTTGTTCTTATCCCAAAATTATTTGTGGTCTGCGCCACATATCTTTTTCTTCCATACTTCTCTATTAGTTGTCATCTCGGTAGTCAGCTTTCGAGCCATATTATCTTTCACACAGTCCATTCTGCGGCGCAATTCGGCTGTCCCATTTCAAAACCTAGTAAGGGACATTTTTTTTTTAAATCGTTTTATTGCATAATCTTGCTAACCTAGACTAAGTTACCAAGATTATGCAATAAAACGATTTTTTTTTTAAATGTCCCTTACTAGGTTTTGAAATGGGACAGCCGAATTGCGTAACAAACTATCAGTAGCAATAGTTTTCATTTTGACAGTTTAATAACATACATTGCGTTATTTACGTTGTTGAGCAAACAATTTTTTCGAACATACGAAGCAATGGCTTAGCAATATCCTTCAAAATTATTCAGATTGAGATTGTTAATGTGTTACGCAATTAGGGTGTTATAAATGCGAAAGTTTGTGAGGATGGATGGATGGATGTTTGTTACTCTTTCACGCAAAAACTACTGAACGGATTTTGATGAAACTTTACAGTAATATAGTTTATACATCAGAATAACACATAGGATACTTTTTATCCCGATATTCCTACGGAATCGACACTTATGCGGGTGAAACCGCGGGGCGCTGCTAGTCCACCTTAAATGCATTTATTTTATGTCAGATGCCTCGCCTTAAGTAAGATCCTGGCTTACCATTAGAACCTAAGGTAAGTTCTAATGGTAAGCCAGCTTCATAATTGGTGATAGTATGATCTGTGTGCCGGTTTTAAACAGTCGGAAGTCTGCAAGTTGTCAACTAGTCTAGAAATCTAGATACCGATATCCTTCAGTAGGTAATTGGGAGGTGGAGGTCAGGAGCCAGCTCCTGTCAGTTGCTTTGGCACATTCAAGTGGCCCAGACATAGTTAAATGTAGAGACAGCTCAGTTTGACATAGCCTTGTGTTCACCAACATTTAATCAACTGATTAAATAGTTAATCATTTCTATATTTAAAATTTCCTTAGTAAATTTGACATAAACGAAGTGTTTAAATACCTAACCGGTGATTTGAATGTTGGTGAACTCAAGCCATAGTATCAAATTAAATCTTTTGAAATTTTTCGAAACATAAAAAAATACAATAGATAAATAATATTTTCCCAATTGATTATGAACCTTATTCCTTTGTGGTAAAGTTGAAAATCTATCAAAGAAATTTTACAGATTGGGGTAGCTTGATGTGCTGGCCTCTGTACAATCGACAGATAATTTTTATTCGTGGAATAAAAATGGACGGCTAACAGTTTCTGTATGGAAGAATTGCCAAAAATTCAAAACTATTACTCCAATAAAATTTTCTGGCGTTAGAAAAATCACCCTCTAGACAGCTAGCTATGAATCAATTGTTAAGAAAGATGGTAGCACAATTATTGGCCTATATTGTTCCAACTGCTGGGACTCAGGCCTCCTCTCGATGAGAGGGAGTGGGCCATAATCCACCACGCGGGCCCCAGTGCGGGTTGGTAGATTTACCTATTTTATTTTATTTATCTATTTATTTCAGGCATCAGGGCCCATATAAACGCATACAATAATCTATATATATAAAAATGAATTGCTGTTCGTTAGTCTCGCTAAAACTCGAGAACGGCTGAACGGATTTATTTTATCTTGGTCTTGAAATGTTTGTGGAGGTCTAGGGAAGGTTTAAAAGGTGAGAAAAATCGAATAATTCCCGGGAAAACCCTAAAAACAGCCCTTTTCTATTTCCCATACAAACGTTTACTAAATAAAATGTAGAGTCAATTATTGTCTTTTATTTATCGATTGAGGCAATACGAAGTCTGCCGGGTCAGCTAGTATGACTTAAAAATACTATAAGTACATATTACACCTTTATAATTGCACTAAAAAACTAACACACACGATCTGCGTCGTGTTTCGCTGACTGGTGTCATGTAGCCGGCCACGAAACCGGCGGTACACAACACCCTGCGGCCAGAACTCTTCCTTGAGGAACTTCTCGAGATGATGTGTCGGAACACGCACCACGAACGACTTGAAGTTCGTGTTGTGACGCGACTCCAACTTCTCGACTTTCAGATACCTATCACATGTCTTCAAATTTTTGGTTCTAGGACATGTTGGTTTCCTCACGATGTTTTCCTTCACCGTTTTGAGAGCAGTGGTGATGAAATAATTTACACAAAGTAAAGCGCCTATCTAGATTCGAACCTACGACCGTAAGTCGCGGCCGTTACAACTGGGCCACCACTGTTCTCTAAAGACCTCTCTCTGCAATGATGTTTGAATAAATTTACACAAAAATAAAAGTACCTAATAGTATAAAATAAAGATATAGAAATATACCATACAGGGCTTTACCAGATATTGGCCCCGATTCTGTTATTCACAAACTAAATTAAATTTAAGTTCAGTGTATCTTTTTCTTTCTATTTCAATATGAAAAGGACAGAAGATAAATATTAGTTTAGCCCCGTCAAATTAGATAATCCATAGACAAGTTTAGACGTGATTAAAAACTTGGCTACTAAAAATACGTCAATTTACGTCAGCCGCTGACTAATTTGACAGGACTAAACTAATATTTATTCTCCTGTCCTTTTCATAATGAAATAGAAATAAAAAGATGCACTGAACGTAAATTTAGTTTAGTTTCTGAACAACAGAATCGGGGCCATTAAATCATAATTATTCCTTAAATAAGAATCATTCTCCGCGGGAGACTTAAGCACAAAGCTTCTAAATCCATCACAAATTACTTCCAAAAAACCCGAAATTAATTAGGTACCATTTTAATTAGGAGCTACCAACACAATGTTATAACGACATTCCATAACCTTTCCTTTGTGCTCATTATTTCAATTCTTAATTGCTTCAAAATGATAAAAACAGTAGTCCTTCGGTCTGTCAATTATTACGTTAATTTTTCCTTATTTTGAACATACTGTACTTATTTGTTACCGAATTCTGACACATTGACCACATTTATAAGTTCGTAACTGAATTTTGGGAGCCAAGAAACCAATATTATAGTTGTTTTTACCACGCCGACTAACTAATAATTATCCTCGTCAGTGCAATTAAACGAGTATAATTTATAAGAACACCAACGTATTTAGGTAATTAAATACAATAAAATTAAATAATATTTTAAATATTGGCAAACAAATAATTTGTGGTTTCCATTTATTAAGTAATATAATAACAATAATAATAATAATGATTTATTTCTCTCAAAAAGGTACATATTACATTGGTTCGTGACATATTATTTCAATCAAATTTGTAACCTTTGTGAGAGTTGGAGTCTGTAGTGGGTTCGGGACCTGTATGACAGATCTCCAGGCTCTCACGCTCATAAAACAATACTATTAATAAGCACTAATTTGTAAACATCAAAAGCCTTCACGTACAGAGAGGAATATTTAGAACTATAATAGGAAAATGTTAAAACTAAAGATGGTCTGTCTGTAGATGTGTATGGTGCGTGTTGCGTGTGTGTTGCGTGTTGTGTGTGTGTATGAAAATATATTTGTTAGGGTGTGTGTAGGTGTGTGTATTAAAATGTAGTCTACACTATCTAATTTATTTTAAAACAGCTAAAATATTTTCTGTCTCAGAATAATCTAAATCAAGAAGCCAATTTATTATTTTTGCTTTACATTTGGATTTGCACAGGGGGTATATGTTTAAAATTTTGTTAGTGTTATTGTACACATGACTGCTAAGGAAGCGGGAGAAGCGTTGGGTCGAAGCACAATTTGTACGAATCGAGGGACAGACCGAATGCTTACGTCGTTGGGAGATCAAAGAAGGATCGTAGGGAGTGTGGCCGTGAGTTGTCATTAAAAGATTGAGTATATATAATTGACGAACAGTTAGAACCTTACAAGTTTTGTAAAGGTCTGTGGTCGGAAAGCGATAGGGTAACTGCCAACCAACTTTCAGCAGTGCCCTTTGGGCGCGTTCTACTTTCAACATGTGGGAGCTTCCTGAACCACCCCAAGTAACAATACAATATTGGATAAGGGATTGGCAGAGTGCTAGTGCTATACACAAGTTTAATCACCTTTGAGTCAGCAACGTAGCGGAGGTTCTTAAAAACATAGATTAACCTGCGCAACCGTGAGGTAAGTGTTTCAATGTGAGTACTAAAGGTTAAACAGTAATTGTATTCTTTGATTTTCAACCTTAAAAAAATAATTTAATTATTTCTATTAGGAATCAATCAATCTACCTAGCCTTTTCCCAACTATGTTGGGGTCAGCTTCCAAAGAGGCCCGTGGCTAAATAATAACAGCCGCACGGGTCAATCGATCAGGTTAAGCTACGCTTGCCGCGGTTGGTCTGTGGATGGGTGACCATCTTTACAATAAGAGATCCCTCCGTGCCTCGGAAAGCACGTTAAGCCGTTGGTCCCGGCTGTCATTCGTTGATCTTTGACAGTCGTTACGAGTAGTCAGAAGCCCGAAAGTCTGACAACCTGTCTTACCAAGCGGTATCGTATTACTCGGTTACTGGGTTGTGGAGGTCAGATAGGCAGTCGCTCCATGTAAGACACTGATATTCAGCTGCATCCGGTTAGACTGGAAGCCGACCCCAACATAGTTGGGAAAAGGCTAGGCAGATGATGATGTTGGGGTCGGCTTCCAGTCTAACAGTATTTTACATGGAGCAACTGCGTAGCTAACCTCCACAACCCAGTTACTGGGTCACACGATACCACTTGCCTCTTTGTAAGACTGCTTATCAGCCTTTCGGGCTTCTGACTACCCGTAACGACTGTCAAAGATCTACAAATCACCTCATCATAATATGCTTAATGTTGCCACTGCGGAGACACAGGCCTCCTTTCTTCTAGAGGGAGTGAGCTGTAAGTCCACGTCAGCCCAGGAGGAAAAGAGCCTCACGTCCCTGCCGCCGCGGGAGACGCTCCGGGCGTCGGGAGCCGCGTGACGACTCCCGGCCACCGTAGGCGCGGGCCTGCGGGCGGAGAGTAATGTGTAACTCTCCGTCCGATCAGGACCAGGCCCGTGCTGGACGGCGCGTACGTGTTCCACGCGCGCTTCAAAGAGATGTCAGCATCACAAGGAAAGGGCCCGGGATTGTCCGAAAGGGTTACCGCTGCCCCGGAACATAAAGGGCTAAGGAAGGAACACGGGTGGGTTTTAGTCAATAAGAGTCTGACACTCCCTTCTGCTCCACCCCGAGCGGGAGGGGTCATTTGATGAATTCCCATCCACAAAAAAAGCCCAGTGGGGGTTGGTAGATGTCACATGTCATCGAATTTTTAGTACTTACTAGGAAATGCCGATTTTCTCACTATGTTTTCCTTCACGGTTTTGAGAATAGTGGTGATGGCCTGCCTGGGTTCAAACCTACGACCTACAACTCGTAAGCCGGGACCAAATTCTACTCTGATTCGTGTCTGAATAAGTATATAAATTATGTATTTATTTTTAATTTTAGATATTATGTAATCTAGAGTTGCCGCGAATAGTGTTTATAGCGAATAATCGAATACCGATTAATCGCCATTCACTTTGGCGAATAGTCGAATAACTCGACATTACTATTCGACATAAAAAAAAACATTAAACACATTAAAAATATTTCTAATTTCTTCTAAGGTTGTGAGAAAAGAAAACAATAAAGTTAAAGAAATCTGTTTCATGTTATACATACCTACATATGTGTAGTAAATTTAATTTTCCATTTTAAATATTAATTAAAAAGCCTTACTAATTTAATTTCATGAATATGATAGGCACAGGCACATATTACAGATAATAATTGATATTGTGTATTGTTTTATTAAGGAAAATAATTTAAAAAATGATTATTTTTCACTCATTAGTTCTTTTGTTCGTTAAAAGTTTATTTTCGACGACTATTCGCCGAATGCCGAATAATATTAGCTATTATTCGGTATTCGACGAATATCAAAAAAATGACGAGTAATGCCGAATACCGAATAATAGCGAGTATTCGCGGCAACTCTAATGTAATCATTTATTGTTTTGGACAATGGCCCCGATTCTATTGTTCACAAACTAAATTAAATTTAAGTTCAGTGCATCTTTTTCTTTCTATTTCAATATGAAAAGGACAGAAGATAAATATTAGTTTAGTCCTGTCAAATTAGTCAGCGCCTGACGTAAATATTGACGTATTTTTAATAGCCAATTTTTTAATCATGTCTAAACTTGCCTATGGTTTATCTAATTTGACAGGATTAAACTAATATTTATCTTCTGTCTGTTTGATATTGAAATAGAAAGAAAAAGATGCACTGAACTTAAATTTAGTTTAGTTTGTGAACAACAGAATCGGGGCCAATATCGACTAAAATGCGCGTAGCATTGATGTGGACACAAGCCCATATTACCTATTACCTAGGGACTTGCCCCTTGTGTTTGCGACGCAATGCATAGTCCAGATAAATTAAGCATTGTTTGAATAAAAGGAACCTCAGAAATATAGGTACCTAACCTCGTGTACATAGGCTTGAAAACAATTAAAATTAAATAATAATCATTTTAAACGAAATTAGTCATCATTATAGTAGTAGGTACTCCTATTGTTTGTCAAGATGAATAATCCAATTTAAAATGTCTAAAATAAATTTGTTCATAGGTATTTGTGTGTCAAAAAAACACCCAACTTAACTTACTGTAAACACTGAAACTGTCATAACTTTTAAGGAGATTAAGTTAGGGCTCTGCTACGGAGATATTTTTTACTGCAAATAACCCCAACGATCGCCCTGTTTCGTTTGATCCACGATTTTTTGCCCACCCTTTATATCAATGAAGCGATATCCTGTCTATTACGAGCTTACGACCATCGTGCACTACCTCCAGATAAGTTACTTCTAGAAAAATTATCAATTCCATAAGCTCAAACTCATTTCAATTGAACCATTTACAGGCACTTTTGAATTGCCAAAGAGTCGGTCAGTCAGAAAGATGAAGCTAGTTGCCCATTCCAAAGCGTATTAGGTCCCTATGGAGAAGAACGGGTACGTAATCCCGTTCAATCACATTCTCAGGTTAATCTTTTTTATCTTATCTAAGGATGGGACAGATACACATCACCCTTGGGTGACGAAACATGTCCAGAAACGGACTATGGTCAAGGTTTCTGACGCCAAATAAAATGGTACAAAAAACAATTTTACAAAAAAAAAAAAAAACAACATAAAAAAAAAACCACAAAGTGAAAAATAACTTTGATTTCGGAAGTCGGTGTCGTTGGTTCCGCATTCCGCATTTTAACAGATAAACCTTTATCAATAAAAACTAAGTGGAAAAAAATCGTATTATTGAAGCTAACTCAAAAACTACCCAAGCAAAGTTAATCAAATTTTTATGCGACCCACCCCTAAGGCATATCTTATCCATTAAAAACAATACATAGATATACTATTGCAGCCAAGCGGTGCCAAGCAAGAAGAATCATCAAAATTCGCGTAGAAATGTCAAAGATGCAGTACATTTATGCATATAACTTCGTACATAAGAGTAATTACCTAATGTATTATATACTAAAACCTTTCTGAAAGTATGTGAATCACGTTTGTGAAAAAAACATCAAAATTGATTCATTAGTTTTTGAGAAAATCGCGGACATACAAACATACATACATACGGGTCAAATACAGAACCTCCTTTTTTGAATTCGGTTAAAAATACTACTGCAGCCAGACACAATTTGATTACATTTTCGCTTTATCAGAAGTTCTACGAACGATTAGCGACTGCACAGATATGGGGCAAGCAGACGATGCTTCACGGGCGGTGGACTGACGAAATTTGTGTTCAAGGATGGACAATGGCCCCGATCCTGTTGTTCACAAACTAAACTAAATTTAAGTTCAGTATCAACATCATTATTGAATTCGATACATAGTAGGTATATACATGTATATACTTGAACTATGTATAGTTCAGTGCATCTTTTTCTTTCTATTTAATTACGGACAGAAGATAAAACATTAGTTTAGTCCTGTCAAATTAGATAATCCATAGACAAGATTAAAAAATTGGCTACTAAAAATACGTCAATCTACGTCAGGCGCGGACTAATTTGACAGGACTCAACCAAGATGAGGGAATTACAAGGTACAGACGCCAGCACATCGAGCTACCCGAAACTGTCAAATTTTCACTCTCTGCCTGTCAAATTTTGCCTCTAAAACATAATGAACATACCTACATGAATTTGTAAGACACCGAGCTTCAAAAATTTATTTTATTATGTACAGACGCCAGCACATTTAGCTACTACAATCTGTCAAATTTCTTTAATAGATTTTCAATTTTATCGCTAAAGTATAAGATTCAAAGCTGATTAGAAAAATTTGACAGTTACAGGTAGCTTGATGTGCTGGCGTCTGTACGTAAAACAATCTGTAAGTAACTTTTAGGCCCCGAACCAATACTTAAGGGCCTATAGTACCTCAAATGGCTTAGCATGATCCTCCGTTATGTCGAAAATACTGCAGCATTAATTTTAAAATAAATATATGGTAAAGTTTTGGATTAATGTTAGGTCTTATGTTAGACGAAAACACGATTCCATAAAATTTTCTCGATAGAAAAAAATCCAAAGTTACCTCCAAACCGAACAATAAACCGCTGTTATTAAAAAAATACTGCAAATTAGATCATGAAACTTTGTATACTAACCGAACTAACTATAAAGCAGGTCTTATGTTATTTATTTTTTTTAAATTACCATTATTTTCACCGTAAAAAGCAAATACCTAAACTATTGGCGCTGCCTGCCGCCTAGCACCGCACTCTGTCTCGCTCTCACTCAGTCCGCGAGCAGTATCGTGCGAGCGAGATAAAGAGTGAATTTTAGCTGAGGTAGTGTAGCCTCTTAAGTATTAGTTTGACTTATAAATTAAAACAGTAAGTATCGTATCTAAAAACGGAATGTCATCCGAATATTATTAAAAGTCAACGGTTTAATAGCCGCCGAGCATCTGGGTCAATAGCGACTGTTTATTGATTTCGTTCAATAACAACAACCAATATACCTAATGTTACCACTTTTATAGATCAGACGCACGCGTCGAGAACAGACACGACACTACGAAAAAAAAAATGGACTGGTGGGATCATCCCCCACAGCCCGACCTCACCAACTGCTAAGCACAAGCTTTTATTTTGCCAATCCTCACGTTTCTGTGTCAGCTTCAATCAGATTCTACCAAGTCCACCTTTTCGTGCATAAACTTTCATAAATAAATAGATAAGTAGACAAGTAACAGCCATGGATTCAAGGTAAGTTCCTCAAGGAAGAGTTCTGGCCGAAGGGTGTTATCTACCGCCGGTTTCGTAATGACACCAGTCAGCGAAACACGTGTGCGTTAGTTTTTTCGTGTAATTATAATGTTGTATGTATTTATAGTTTTTTAAGTTATATTAATATTGTATTGTATGTATTTATATGGGTCTTGATGCCTGAAATAAATGGATGAATAAATAAATAAAACTACGTTTACCGAAGATGGGTAACCATTAATTTTATATCTAGACTTCTCCGTGCCTCGAAAACCATGTTAAGCCGTTGGTCCCGACTGTCATTTGTAGATCTTTGAGAGTCCAGAGATCCAAAAGTCAGATATAGGTAATAAGCAGTCTTACCAAGACGTACCGTTTTCCCCAGTAACTGGGTTGTAGGAGTCAAATAGGCAGTAACTATTCAACTGCCTGTTGTTCTCGTGGTCGCAAGCGCGAGTGACGCGCGTGGGGCGCGGGTTTCGATTCCCGAGTCGGGTAGAGTGTTATTGGGTTTTCTTATTATCAACGTTTTTGTAACAGCCCGGAGTTCGGAAGTTGCTAGTGTATACCCCCATGCCCCGGAAAGCATGTTAACGTCTCCGATCGTGTCGGATTGCCGTAGGATGAGAGCAAGGGAAGAGAGAGTGCACCTGTGTCTGCGCACACACTTGTGCACTATAATATCACCCGCGCCGAAGAGATTTGTTGCCATGGCTGAAATCTGACCTGGACTTTAGCTCAACTCAACAAGGAACCCGGCGGGGTAATTGCGTAACACACTATTTTTGGTTCAGCAATATTCATTGCGTTATTTACGTTGTTGAGCAGACAATTTTTTTGAACATATGAAGCAATGGATTAGCAATTACCTTCAAAATGATTCAAATTGAGATTGATTGTGTTTTACGCAATTAAGGTGCTGGATAAGGAGAGCGATCTCAGCAGCTGGGTAAAGGCAAAGGCTAGGCAGGTGATGACGTCACTGAAGTGATTAAAAGTGTTTTTCCGTTATGAATAAATATAAGTAAACATCAATTTGCTTCTAAATTTGCTGGCACGTGTATAGGGAAAACTATTTGTTGTATTAACTATTTCCTAAAAAGGACACCTAATTGGTTTGCTGAGCTGCTGTAAAAAACAGATTGGAAGAATTCATACAAGAATTAGACAAAATATACAGTAATTTCCTCATATATGGCACGTGTTAGGACCCAGAAAAACCCGCGGAAAACACACATGAAATGACAATAATTGATCTCATTTTCTTTCATTTTGACAGTTCAGCCACTTTTATTGCGTTATTGACGCCGTTGAGCAGAAGAATCTATTAAACCTATTAAGCAATGGATTAGAAATACCTTTCCTTCAAAACTCTAGGATTGTGACTGAAACTGTGTTACGTATGTAGGGAAGCTTTAAGGAAAACCAATTCATTATCATCTGCCTAGTCATATCGCAGCTATTTCAGGGTCGACTTCTAATTTAACCGAATGCAATAAAATACCAGAATTTCACATTGAGCAACAGCCTGTGTGGCCATTCTGACCTCCTGCAACTACAACCCTGTTACTGACTCAATAAATACACACATCAAAAGTGTCTAGGGATCAACATATATTTTTGCAATAACTTTTCTCCTGATTGATATTAATTAAAATTTTCTTTAAGGATTCATCAAATAAAGTGTTTTCGTTTGTCACAGTAACGATAAACCAAGTCACCTTTGCATTAATAAAGAAATTTGCCATTTTCCTAATAAAGGGATTTTTGACATTTGAACCACTAACACAAAAGTTCGAAAAAAAGACTGAAATAACAGTTTTCTCTAAAATTTTATTGGGTAACTTAAACAATTAATAATCCGTGTTTCTACCGCGAACACTAACAACACAAGAACATCGGTTTGGCATACTCAAAATGAGTTCATCCAAATCACGCTGTGGAATGGCCGCCCATGTTCGTTGCAACAACAAAAAAAGGTCTTCTTGCTACTGGATACCCTCCATATTCGGCAGAGCTCTTCTCTGTAGCATATCCCATGCATGCTCAATCGGGTTCAAGTCTGGCGACTGAGCAGGCCAGGGCAGGACATTGATGTTAGCTGCGGCGAGAGTCTGTCTTACAACTCTTGCGGTGTGCGGTCGTGCATTATCATGCATTAACTGAAATAAGGGACCGATTTGCACTTGTAGAGGAACGATGACGTCTGATACAATCGTCTCAGCATAAATTTGAGCGTTGAGGTTGCCTCTGATCCAAATCAACTCAGTTCTTCCGCCGATCCAAATACCCGCCCATACCATGATGGTTCCACCACTATAAGGATGGACTTCCTGGCAGGATTTTAATCGCTGTTGGCGTCCAGGGGTTCTCCAGTGTCGTATACGTCTTGTATCCGGTCTCATACCAAAACGAGACTCATCAGAAAAGCACACGAAACGCCATTGTTCTTCTGCCCAATTTCTGTGTTCAAGAGCCCATTGATATCGAATCCTTCGATTGTGCATTGCTATAGGTGGTACCCGTAGCGGTCTTCGGGAATGAAGGTTCACTTCATGCAAGCGGTTTCTGACTGTTTGGTCGCTAATTAAGTTCCCTGAAGAGTGATGAAGCCTCACGGCTAACATCATGGCGGTTATTGTTGGAGCTCTTCGAGTTAAGATTTGAATGTATCGGTCTTGTCTCCGTGTGGTGCAGCGATACCGTCCTCCATGGCGCTCAGCCACGGTACCAGTGCTTCGGTAACGTGTCTAAAGTCGACTGATAACACTCTGACTTGTATTCAGAGCTAAAGCCACAGTACGTTGCCGGGAACCAGCTTCTATCATTCCCACGGCTCTGAGCATTTCTTCCCTGCTTAAATGACGTCGCCGCTCCATAATAACGTTGGTTTTAATCAGTAGTAGGGAAACAGTAGCACTAATAATGTCTTCAATGCGTTGTATGTTTTTATAGGGAAAATATTGACAGCTGATTTTCATCTTTTACTCGAATTTGATTCACAGTTCCTGATTCAAATTATGAAATGCACCAAAAAGGATCCATATAAATTTATAAAATCATAAATTTATTACAAAGCCACATCTCAATCTCAAGAAATCCGCATAAAAATGCTTGATCTCTAGACACTTTTGATGTGTGTAAATAGATTGGATTAGCAATTACCTTCAAAATGATTCAAATTGAGATTGATTGTGTTTTACGCAATTAAGGTGCTGGATTAGGAGAGATAATAATAAGATACTCCTTGGTAAAGCTGCGAAGTGTTGCGTTTAGACCAGACTGGTTGTAGGACTTTCGGGCTTCTGCCTCCCCGTAACGACTGGAACGGCAGCCGCGACAAACGGCTTGACGTACTAAGGATAACCAACTACTAAAGTAATAAACTGTAAACAAAATTTGGAAGCCAATTAACTTCGTATGCGGTGATACTTAACCGCATCGTATTTGGAACGAATTTTGAGGAAGGAAGTTTTAGTAAAATTTTCCTCTTATTTTGTATTAATTCTACATCTGACGCGAACAATGCGCACACAAAATTTGGTTGCCGACAGAATAGATTTTTTTTCATGTTCACTGAGCGAGTTCGCAAACTAACCGTTACACGTGTTGTTTATAATTTGTAAATCTTATGGTGTAAATTATTTCATGAACTGAAAAAAAAATCTACACACTACCGAATTGGAACACTGTACTGGTAGTGTATGTATGTAATAAATAAATAAAATACGTGATAAAGGGTTCCAAGTAAATAATAATTTTATCAAAATATTTTCGCCTCGTCAACAAAGTCATTACTAGTGTCGTGGCTAAATAATAACAGCCGCACAGTCGATCGATCAGGTTAAGCTACGCTTACCGCGTCTGTGGATGGGTGACCATCTTTACATTTCGTGACCCCTCCGTGCCTCGGAAAGCACGTTAAGCCGTTGGTCCCGGCTGTCATTCGTAGATCTTTGACAGTCGTTACGGGTAGTCAGAAGCCCGAAACTCTGACAACCAGTCTTACAAAGAAGTATCGTATTAAGCAGTAACTGGGTTGTGGAGGTCAGATGGAGGTCAGTCGTGGAGGTCAGTCACTCTATGTAAAATACTGGTATTCAGCTGCATCCGGTTACACTGGAAGCCGACTCCAACATAGTTGGGAAAAGGCTAGGCAGATGATGATCAAAGTCATTCCTGTTTCAGTAAAATAGTACCTAATAACTAAGAAAGTAGTAGAGAGCAGTGGTGGACCCGTGGTAAAGGCCACGACTAACGAGTTGTAGGTCGTAGGTTCGAACCTAGACAGGCATTTTACTTTATGTAAATTCTTTAATCACCGCAGCTCTCAAAACGTTGAAGGAAAACATCGTGAGGAAACCGGCATGTCCTAGAACCAAAAATTCGAAGGCATGTGACATCTACCAACCCGCACTGGCCCCTCTCATAGAGAGGAGGCCTGTGTCCTAACAAGGGAACATTATAGGCTGATTATGAAGGAAGAAGGTAGATATAGTATCAGATGAATCATGGCCGATCCCAACATTAGCTCTCCAAACTTACACGCATATTCTCTCACTCACATTCGCCTTTTGACACTATTTGGTTCCTAAAAATGTTAAGTGTTGCTTCGTTGACCGTATTATTCATAAAGTCCCCCATTGGTCTCGTGGTTGCAAGCGCGACTGCTGAGCGTGGGTTCGATTCCCGGGTAAGATAAAGTGTTATTAAGTTTTCCATTAGGAATTTCATAACAGTCCGGAGTTTGGAAGTTGGTGGTTTAATACCCCCGTGCCTCGGAAAGCACGTAAAGTCGTTGGTCCTGAATGTGATCTCTCTCCGGTCGTGTCGGATTGCCGTCCCATCGGACTATGAGAGTAAAGGAACAGAGAGTGCACTTGTACACACACACACTTGTGCACTGTAATATCTCCTGCATACCTGGCTAATCTCCGTTGAGATTAGCCACCGTGACCGAAATCGGTCAGGGAGGCTATTATATATATAAAGTTTGTCGTCCCACTCACTGAAGAACCCTCACAGAAAGACTGAAGTTGTGGCGAGACAGTGCTTCCTTACCCAAACCAAACCGTTCGTTCCACCCGCTGAAGACCTCCCACCTGGACATGAGTTACCTTGGGTAACCTGGAAGTCTTTAAACCGACTCCGGACCCAGGTTGGCTGAAGCAAGGAAAACCTGTTCAGGTGGAGATTCATAGATGACTCCGCCTTGGAGTGTAAATGTGGTGCTGTTCCAGAAACGATAGGACACTTAATATGTGTCCTGCGTGTCCTGTCAGCTGCACGTTACAGGAACTGGTGGACGCTAGTGATAGCGCCAAACAAGTAGCCGAATTCTGGGCCGAGTCCATTTAGATTGCTATGGACAAGCTAAGAAGAAGATCGACCGTATTGTAATTTATAGTTACCTGAAGTAAGCAGATCAAGTCATGATCACCATCCAAAGCCATTTTCGCCCCTTTACAGAGCTTAAAGTCTTCTCCTTCGATTTTGTGGCAATCTTCTCCTATACCTAGGTTGTGCTGCATCCTAATTGCGTAACACACTATAAATCTCAATCTGAATCATTTTCAAGGATATTAGAAAAGGGAGGATCCTCCAACCAAACGGGTGTTGTGTCTGTCGGGCAACTGCCCGATGATTCATGTCGGGCCTAGTTGCGTGGTAAACTCTGCTTGCGAGATGCAGGATTTTGCGTGATGGCAGTATGACGCGTTTTTCGCATTTGGCGTTACAACGCCAATTAATTAACGTTAATTAGCGCTATCTACAGATAGCGCTAAAATATTTTGGAAACGTTCCTGCTTATATATTATTTACAATTATGTGCTTAGCCAATTCAAATTGCTACATAAATATTTACAAAATATCGGAACAATTATCGTGCTGTGAAGAGTGGTGGCTACAGAGGTATCAATAATGAATTAGTAAAACGTTGGCATTCCGATGACGGTTAAAATTATGTAATGGTCACAGGAGATACCGCTGGAAACACTTTTTAGAAGGACCGCAAAATGATTTTGTGATAAACAGAACGTTCTGAAAATAGCAGAACCCTTTTGGATTTGTGGGCGGCTAGGGTAACAGAGGAACTACATAACATAACATCACAAAAATAGGGCAAATGCTAGGCAGATAATTAATAAATTAGGCATAAAAACATGCTTCTACGTATCTTTCAAAGAACTGCTGCCGCATCTGTTTTCGCAAACGAAGCATTCCCAAACATTATCTTTAACAAATAACATGTATGATTATGAATTGCATACAAAAACGTGTTTTTTGACATTGGCGACGAACGTGGAGCTACTAACACTGATAATCGGATATCAGTCGCGATAAAAATATAAATTGGAGTAAAATGATAAGAAGAGGTCGTCGACTTTGTGGGCAAGCCTTTGTTTTGATAACAGAGGGTTTTAGTCTGGGAGGTAAGAGACGTATTATGGCTGTATGTTTGATAGTAATAGTGCTGCATAGTTTCGCCAGATCTGTCAGTAGATTGGCCTTTCAGTTTCAGCTATACAGTTCAACAACATTCATTGCGTTATTTACGTAGTTGGCCAGACAAATTTTTCGAACATATGAAGCAAAGGATTCTTGAGAGTATACAATACCTACTTGTAGGATAATAACACTTTTTACCACTAGACTTTCGTTAAACAACTCGCCGTTCTCGTTGTCTAAACTGAGTAACATATAGTGACTAACCAAAACCTTCTAAGAATTATTTCGAAACGAATTTGGCAAGCACTCCGTTAAGGAAACATGCTAAAAACTTTTAGACGAGGAATGACGCAAGAGTATCATGTGACCCTGGAGTGATTTAAGTTTCCATTTTATTTTTGTGTCCCTTTTCCGTATTGTTAATTAAATTATTTAATTGGAAAACACGGGTTCAAGGTTAGGAGCTGCCTACGTCATGCTAGATGAATTTTATTGGATAAAACATTAGGGTACTAACGAAAAGTATTTACAGGGCAGATGTGAGTGAAGACCGGAGGAGGCGCCCTAGGAGAACATCTTTAAAGTGACCTTACTGGAGATGTTCTTAACAAAGGTCAGATGCGTAATACTCACAACTGACGTGCGTATATAAACTGAGGGGAAATTTAGTTGTCATTTATTCAAACTAGATTGAAATACAGCACTTTTTGAACGTCAAAATTATATAAGACAATCCCCCAAAACGCCTGTTCTGCCCTTCCTTCACCACTTCCTAGTGCTTTAGCTGGGAAGAAGAAGTGACGCAACAAACACCCCAACAGCACAGCTGTCTGCTAAGTCCGAAAAACTTGATTCTTTCTCTTCTATTCGTTGCATACATGTAAGAATACTGCAGCCTATTCTTTTGGCATGCATCATCATTTCAGCCGATAGACGTGCACCGCTGGACATAGTCCTCCTCCAAGCACCTCCACTTCGACCAGTTCTGTGCTTCCCATATCCAACGGATTCCTGCGACCTTCACAAAATCATCGGTCCACCTTGTGGGAGGCCTTCCAACGCTACGTCTTCCGATACGCGTGTGCATATTATTTCGCAAAATACGCGCATTGACGTGGAGTTGCGGACACCAGCCAGTATTAAGTACCTATTAACTATAATAATAGCCTCCCCGACCGATTTCGGTCACGGTGGCCAATCTCAACGGAGATTAGCCAGGTACGCAGGAGATATTATAGTGCACAAGTGTGCGCGCAGACATAGGTGCACTCCCTCTTCCCTCACTCTTATATTCCGATGGGACGGCAATCCGACACGACCGGCGAGAGATCAGGCGCAGGACCAACGGCTTTACGTACTTTCCGAGGCACGGGGGTATTAACCCCCAACTTCCAAACTCCGGACTGTTACTAAGAAATTCCTAATAGAAAAACTCAATAACACTTTGTCCGACCCGGGAATCGAACCCAGGACCCCACGCTCAGCAGCCCGAGACCTATTAACTATACTTAGCAAATAAACCAACATTGGGTAAAACCGGGCTGTGAATGAATATGAGGTAGGCTCAACACTCTACAGCCCCCACGAAAAGGCATAGCCCTAAACATTATTTTCAGAGATATATAAACAGGTGTGATAAATTATTGATAAGCCGAAACTGTATTTGTATCTACTCAACTCAGCCTATCGCAGTCCACTGCTGGACATAGGCCTCTCCCAGGCTGCGCCACAACACCCTGTCCTCCGCCTTCCGCATTCAGTCCGTCCCAGCCACCTTCTTCAGGTCGTCGGTCCATCTAGCCGAGGGGCGTCCCACACTACGTTTACCGATACGCGGTCTCCTCTCTAGGACTCGTCTGCTCCACTAGCCATCGGTCTTTCGACAAACATGGCCAGCCCACTGCCCCTTCAGTTTGATAACTCTGCAAGCCATATCGGATACTCCGGATCTTTTTCGGTTAACTCCATTCCTGATTTTATCCATCAATGAAAGCGTGAGCATACCCCTCTCCATAGTGCGCTGAACGATCTGTAAGGATCTGTCCTGTCCTGTTGCTATTACGCATGTTTTTAATAGAAAATGTCTATGGAAACAGAAAATCTGCTAAGTTCCATCAACTTATCATCAGCACAAGTCAGCACAACTAAATGCTTTTAATTAAGTGCCTTTAACGGCCACAAGAGATCAAGGAACTCATTTATTTTGTTATCATATAGGTACTAATTAAGTACATTGGGGTAATCAGCAAATAACAATGTTTAAAAATAAAAACTAAGCCTGTTTGATAAAGCTCGTACCAGACACAACAAGTGTGTTAACTCTAAATAGCATGTCTCAACATGTCTGGTGTTGCGTTGGTTAGTTGCGCGATAGTGGCGCAACTCAAGGGCAGGCTTAATGCTTCCGGTTAATTCCAAAATGGCGAGAAAACTGAGTTACCATATTATATGTCTCCTAAGCCAGGGCTGTTGAAGTAGAATAAAATAGAATACTCTTTAGGTATTATGTAGAGGGGCCCGTGGCTAAATAATAACAGCTGTACAGGTCGATCGATCAGGTTAAGCTACGCTTGCTGCGGTTAGTCTGTAGATGGGTGACCATCTTTACATAACGAGACACCTCCGTGCCTCGGAAAGCATGTTATGCCGTTGGTCCCGGCTGTCAGTCGCGGATCTTTGTCAGTCCTTACGGGTAGTAGAAGTCCGAAAATCTGACAACCAGTCTTACCAAGGGGTATCGTATTACCCGGCAACTGGGCTCTAGAGGTCAGGTAGCCAGTAGCTCCATGTAAAATACTGGTATTCAGCTGCATTCAGTTAGAGTGGAAGCCGACCCCAAGATAGTTGGGAAAAGGCTAGGCAGATGACGACTCTTTTTTATGTAGCATAATCAGCCTTAACGTTCCCACTGCTCAGGCTTCCTTTCTGTGAGAGGGAGTGCTGAGTCCACCACGCGAGCCCAGTGCAGGTTGGTAGATGTCACTTGTCTTCGACTATTTGGTTCTAGGACATGCCGGTTTCCTCACGATGTTTTCCTTCACATTCCTGAAATGATTTACACAAAGTAACACTGGCGAAGGTACCATACAACTCGATTCCCGCCGGCTTCCCTTCGAAAATTCAGCACACAACCACTATAGTCAATTCATGATTGAAATACATTTAATAAAACATTTTATTGACTTTTTTTTGCTCCGGCTTACCTCTGTCATAAATTCACCCTTCGGCACTGCAAAATAAAGCACGTGCCTTGAGTCCCTGGGTTGCCGAACTCACGACCTACAACTCTTAAGTCGCAGCCGATGCCACCAGTACACCCAGTGCTCCAAAAAGGACCAGTTAACGAAACCAATTCTATCATGAGACATGACGTAATCTTGAACATTCCTCGGCCAAAATGCGTGATGATAACATTGTTTTAGTCGGTATGATACTTAGGTATAAAAGCCTTGAAACAGTATCACGTGTGGCCCGATGTGGCGCAACGTTGACGCGACATTGCGCAGGTCAGTAACGTGGCGGCATGATAGTGGCTAAATATGTAGTGGCAGCATAAAAATGTCTGGCAATCTGGCATTAATAAGTCGATTTATTCCGGTCGGATGGATAATCTAAGGGGCAATTCTCGTAATTTTAAGAACGTTTCACAGTCTGACCTCAGTCTCAATCTGTCAAAAATACCTGTAATTTCCCTACATTTCAAGTTTTTGACATTTGTTTGTCGCCGAGATGAGACTGCTACTAGATTTTGAACGATTTAAATTACGAGAGTTGGCCTTCTGATCCCCTGCTAGATAGTCTTCTGTTTTAATATCTGTCTTATCCACTATAAGTAGGTCTGATCCCCTTACTCTTTTTGACAGGTAAGTACAGTCAAGAGAAAAACAGTTGTCATTAGTAATTTATTTATTTAACATAGGTACAATAATAATTTACTTACTAATATTGTACCGCGAGGGCTGGTCCGAGGTGGCACGGGAAAAGAGTTTCTGGAAGTATCCGGGGGAGGCCTTTGCAGAGCAGATGGCTAAAATTTTTTTTTAAAGTCATGAAAATAAAGTAGGTCTATAAGGGAATTCGGTTATCGAGAACCAGTTTGTCCGCTTCCTAAAACGTACCGTTAAAAGAATGAACCTTGACGTGCCTTGTTTCGAGAAAAGAAATATTTAGCTCGGAAACGTTTTAGGAAAGGTTTTCAGAGGTTACTTGAAAATGCGTTTTGAGAACATAGAAGAAGATTTGGTACCTATGCTTATCAATGGTAGGTTCAAAAGCTTTCTTTGGAACTTAAGATGAACCTGAGGTCATAGACACTTTGTTTGAACTAAGGTAACTCATGACGTACCTAGGTATAACCACTGCGAGTGATTGTCGTGTAATAAGTCCAAAATGACATTTTCATTTACAGTTTTTGTAAATAAAAACACCCAAAATAATAAACAAAAACAATAACCTCATATAATTGCAAACCATACATCTATAAATAAATGTATGTCGATGTCTGTATGTATGTGTCGCGATGCATCATCAAATCCAAGTTCAATGCACTCGGCTGATTCACGACTCTTTTTGTATGCATCTGTCTCTCTCACACCCATCTTATCACACATAACGCTGTCTCCGTCTGGCGTATGACAAATTAGTGTAGACTGCGGAGATTTTGTGATAAAAACAGTTTGCATTTTAATTTAATTTTTCGTTTGTTTTTACTTTTACAGATGGCCATGTTTGTCTGAGATTAACATACCTAGTGAGTTGCCAACGCAGCAAAGTTGTAAATAAATTAATAAACTGTAAGGAAAAATGGTTTATTATTAAGTATTATTTTGTATTTCAGGGGCTTGTGGCAGTGGCGAAGGTACTATACAAAACGATTCCCGCCGGCTTCCCTTCGAAAATTCAGAACACAACCACTCTATAGTCAATTCATCATTGAAATATAGGTAATGAAACGTTTTATTGACTTTTTTTTGCTCCGGCTTACCTCTGTCATAAATTCACCCTTCGCCACTGGCTTGTGGTCAAGTAATAACAGTCGCACGGATCGATCGATCAGGTTAAGCTACGCTTGCCGCGGTTGGTCCGTGGATGGGTGACTATCTTTACATACCAAGACCTCTCCGTGCTTCGGAAAGCACGTTAATCCGTTGGTCCTGGCTATCATTCGTGGATATTTGACAGTCGTTACGGGTTGTCAAAAGCCCGAAACTCTGACAACCAGTCTTACAAAGGGGTCCTATCGTATTACCTAGTAACTGGGTTGTGGAGATTTGATAGGCAGTCGCTCGATGTAAAATACTGGTATTCAGCTGCATCCGATTAAACTGGAAGCTGATCCCAACAAAGTTGGGAAAAGGCTAGACCACAGGAATATAAAAAACAGGGCTAGGCAGATAATGTTGAAGTGTTAAACTATCTATCAATATCGCTTCGTCTTGTGTAGAAGATTATCATTAATAACTGCGTCGATTTTGGAGATTAAGAATAAAGCTAGCCTCCCAAAGATGTCATAGATATAGACAGTCTGCAAAGATTAGTCGAAAAAGTAATCTTAGCGTACTACTTACAAAATTACCAGTATGTTATTTTAAGTACCTACAGACAATTATTTTATGTAAGTAAGTACATAACAGACTGATCTTGCAAATCCTCAAATTCTATATTTAAATCTAATACTTATATAAAATTCTCGTGTCACAGTGTTAGTTACCATACTCCTCCGAAACGGCTGGACCAATTTGTATGAAATTTTGTGTGCATATTCAGTAGGTCTGAGAATCGGCTACTATCTATTTTTTTTTTTTTTTGCAAAACGACGTTTGCGGGGTCAGCTAGTATAATAGAAATAAAACCAATACATCTAATCAATTCACGTCATATGTCAAGTTAGAAAGCTGTTCTATGAATTTGACACAGAATTTGAATTCAGAAAAGCTATCAGAAAACTACTAATCCTCTCACCTTGACACAGTTTTACCATAAACAAAAAATCGAAAATGGCGTCGATACGAAAATACCGCGTTCATATACACACATCAAAAGTGTCTAGGGATCAACATATATTTTTGCAATAACTTTTCTCCTGATTGATATTAATTAAAAATTTCTTTAAGGATTCATCAAATAAAGTGTTTTCGTTTGTCACAGTAACGATAAACCAAGTCACCTTTGCATTAATAAAGAAATTTGCCATTTTCCTAATAAAGGGATTTTTGACATTTGAACCACTAACACAAAAGTTCGAAAAAAAGACTGAAATAACAGTTTTCTCTAAAATTTTATTGGGTAACTTAAACAATTAATAATCCGTGTTTCTACCGCGAACACTAACAACACAAGAACATCGGTTTGGCATACTCAAAATGAGTTCATCCAAATCACGCTGTGGAATGGCCGCCCATGTTCGTTGCAACAACAAAAAAAGGTCTTCTTGCGACTGGATACCCTCCATATTCGGCAGAGCTCTTCTCTGTAGCATATCCCATGCATGCTCAATCGGGTTCAAGTCTGGCGACTGAGCAGGCCAGGGCAGGACATTGATGTTAGCTGCGGCGAGAGTCTGTCTTACAACTCTTGCGGTGTGCGGTCGTGCATTATCATGCATTAACTGAAATAAGGGACCGATTTGCACTTGTAGAGGAACGATGACGTCTGATACAATCGTCTCAGCATAAATTTGAGCGTTGAGGTTGCCTCTGATCCAAATCAACTCAGTTCTTCCGCCGATCCAAATACCCGCCCATACCATGATGGTTCCACCACTATAAGGATGGACTTCCTGGCAGGATTTTAATCGCTGTTGGCGTCCAGGGGTTCTCCAGTGTCGTATACGTCTTGTATCCGGTCTCATACCAAAACGAGACTCATCAGAAAAGCACACGAAACGCCATTGTTCTTCTGCCCAATTTCTGTGTTCAAGAGCCCATTGATATCGAATCCTACGATTGTGCATTGCTATAGGTGGTACCCGTAGCGGTCTTCGGGAATGAAGGTTCACTTCATGCAAGCGGTTTCTGACTGTTTGGTCGCTAATTAAGTTCCCTGAAGAGTGATGAAGCCTCACGGCTAACATCATGGCGGTTATTGTTGGAGCTCTTCGAGTTAAGATTTGAATGTATCGGTCTTGTCTCCGTGTGGTGCAGCGATACCGTCCTCCATGGCGCTCAGCCACGGTACCAGTGCTTCGGTAACGTGTCCAAAGTCGACTGATAACACTCTGACTTGTATTCAGAGCTAAAGCCACAGTACGTTGCCGGGAACCAGCTTCTATCATTCCCACGGCTCTGAGCATTTCTTCCCTGCTTAAATGACGTCGCCGCTCCATAATAACGTTGGTTTTAATCAGTAGTAGGGAAACAGTAGCACTAATAATGTCTTCAATGCGTTGTATGTTTTTATAGGGAAAATATTGACTGCTGATTTTCATCTTTTACTCGAATTTGATTCACAGTTCCTGATTCAAATTATGAAATGCACCAAAAAGGATCCATATAAATTTATAAAATCATAAATTTATTACAAAGCCACATCTCAATCTCAAGAAATCCGCATAAAAATGCTTGATCCCTAGACACTTTTGATGTGTGTAGTAATTTATTCAAACTTCTAAATTCAAAAGTCATGCATTGCAAAAATGCATCGATATTTTCCGTGGAACTGCTTTTAACTTAAAAATATTTAGTTATTGTTGCACAAATATTGCACGTTATCGCAAAGTCACTGACCCTTTCCGATAAATGTTTCAGGTATTCCTGTAACTGTAAATAACGGTTTGTTTTCAAGGCGTTGGCTCGGTTTGATTATGATATACTATGTTAGGTACTTGCAGTTATTGAACTTAAATAACTTTGATAGATTGACTGAAAATCTAGTAAGTACATACGTACCTACCTACTTACCTACTTAATTATAGTTCTGTGCCCATTGCGCCTGGACCTGAAGTCTTGACAATAACAAAATCCCAGTGCAACAAGTCGTTAATAGAAGTCCCTGAACCGTTTCGGGACGACACAAGTGGGAAGATGTAACTCCAAACTGTTAAAGTGAGGCTACCTCGACGTGGCTGCAGTAGGGTGTAGATGTGGAGCTATGATCCTATCCTGCCCTCTGTGTCCCAAAACATGCAGTCAAAGTGAAGTTTTGAGCCAACAATATCTGAAATATAGTCGCGCCAGCGACAAGAAGAAAATGAGAAATATTTTATGTAAATTACTGAATATTTCTAAGCATGTTACAAAAATAATATTATAGTTTTAAAATTGCCCCATTTTTTATGATCTAGATCACATTTTTTTTATTGTTTTGTTAGCTCCTAAGTAATTTCTAGTACCTATATTTTACCTATTGGTATGTACCTACCTACTATGTGATTTAAAAGTACAGTGAGGAATGTTGCGAAACATTTAAAAAAGGCGCTCCTAACACGAATATCTACTCTACTCTTAATAAAAAAGTTTCAACATCAAAGTCTTCGAATTTAAAACAAAAACCAAACACAAAAATAAAAAAACAAAATCAACTCAACAAGCTCTGAACGCAGCAGAATCAAAATTCAAATTACTTTCACCGCCGAAATGCGTATTCCATTTACGAATTCGCCACATCCGTCACAATTTCACAGAACGGGGACAACCGAATTCGATTCAAGGTCGTTGTGGCAGGTCAGTGTTGTGACGTCAGAGGCGCCCTCCAAAACGCAGGGTCATTGCCCTCGCCACCACGGAAACTGTGTTGTGCGCGGACCGAATACGAATTGGGGGCTCTCTGTGTGCGTGTGGCGGGTACACACGACGGGGGTTCCGAGAATTATTCGGATGTTGGTTTTCATTTAGGAATTATGTGAAAATAATTTGTTCTAAATTACCTGCGATTTGTATAGCTAGGTAGACATGAGAAATTATTTTGCATGTAGGTAATTACTGTTTTGTTGAGCACAGATGTTAAATTAGGACTGCTAATCTAAAAAAGCTAAAAGGCATTGCTTACGCCTACCCACCTAATCACGGCAATATCGTAAAAAAAAAACACTGCATTAAAAGTATCAGTCAAGTAAATCGTTTCGTGTTAATGACGCTAGGCGCAAAAGCCTAAGATGAATTTGACAAAAGATACTGAACGCGATCAGCACATAAAAATTCAACGCACATAAAAGCTGTCAGTGTTAATATTTCACACAACAATGATAACATTTCTATGATGACACTGACAGCTCCCAAATCGCGTTCATTTTCATCAATGAAATTCGCCATTACACGTGATGGAAGTAAAAACTACATAAAAAAATAAAGTCATTATTTTTACTCTGTCTTCTCTCTCATGTAACGAAACGTGCCTAAACGTAACACGTCCTTGAAATTTCACTCTCAATTCTTGTCCAATTTTATCCAGTCGAATCACTTCAAAAAGTTCTGTTACAGCATCTGTTTTGCGACCGAAATTCACGTTCGCCGAACAATAACCCCAATTTGTGACCTCCCCATTACTTCGTGTACAGACACGATAAAAGTGTGTGCGTAAACTCGTCTGGGTGGGTAAGTGTGCGTTCAATTCGGCTAAACAGTCAACAGCACACTTGAGTAATTTCTTTGTTATGACAACATTTTGGGGTTAATTTTATTATGTCCGTCTTTACCTTCCTCAATAATTTTGACATTATGTTATGCTTGGTATCGGTACACATCATCACGCCTGCACCACGAATGCGTAGGCAAAACTGTAAGGACAGTCATATTTACTAATCTTATGTTATTTAAGTAGAAAAGTAGATAGGAACTTATACATTTTATAAATTATTAAAGTCGATTTTCGTGTCCGTCTGGTCAACGCGTTGTTCTTCTAAATTACGCAATAGATTTTGTTGTGACCATCATTTAGAGAATTTATTCCAGAGAGTTATGCTTAGGGGAAGTCAGCTCAAAGTGGCCATAGAAGGCAAAGCGGCCACGATTAATTTTTCGGATATTTGAAGAGATAGCGCGACGTTGCCATTCTGCACGCGTAATAAACCTCCCGCCCCGTACCGATCAGTCATTCGGTAGCGGTGGGATCGAGCGGGTGGCTCATATGACGAAAAATACGTTTTCGCGCCCTTTGTTAAAATGATACAAGGTAAGTTTAACTTGTTTTGGTCAAACCTGTTTGAGTTTAAATGCTTTCATTACACGTGTATTTTTATTGTTTATTTGGCTTTGTGTCTTTAGTATTAGCTCCAAAATTTGATAAATAATGTGGGAGTAGTGAATTTTTATAACAAAATGGGCGATAAAGGCAAAGCGGCTCGGGCAAAGTGGCCAGGTGACCGCTTTGCCCTTATTGAAATATTATGATTCGATTGATAATTCTCAGTTATTTTGTTTAGATGGTCAACAATTACAAACGTAAAACTACCCAGACGTCTTGGGACGAAGTTACGATGTGATGACTGCCAGTTATGGGCTCATGAATCGTGTATGACATATTCCGGAACTGGAGCTTACTACTGTGAGAGATCAGATTTCTTGACAGTTAGGTAGTCAAGAAATCTGATCTGATCTCTGTTGTTATAATTTAATTTTAATTGTTTTATTTAAAAAAGAGGATTAATTTTTATAAAAGATAAAGACTGTTGAAAGAAGTAACTGTGATTAATAAAAATGTCAAGTATCAACCTAATACTTAATAGTTCCTAAAATTTTAATTAAAGTTTTAAACTAAATATTACAAAGTTAAATTAAATTACTTTTAAGACTGATTGTGATTATTAATTAGGATAAAGCAGAAAATATTGATGATTTATACAAAAAGTTTTATTTTATTTTAATGTTTTTTTTATGAAATATTTTTAAGTTTTAGAGGATTAATTATTTCAATATTTTAAGACCGTTGGAAGACTTAAAGTAAGATTACTGACTGTTGATTAATAAAATTAATAAATATTAACAAAAACTAAATCTGATTCAAAATTCCTATTAGTTCAGAAGTTTTCAAACTAAATACCTAATTATAATATTAAATTTAAGTCAAATTACTTTTAAGACTGATTGTGATTAAAACGGGTAGAAAATGTTGATTATTTAAAAAAAAAAATATGTTTAATAATAATAAATAATGTTTTTAATATATTTTTTTGATTTTTATTTTGTCTAGCACGATATATTTCAACAAAAAATAAACATTCCCGAAGAATTTTTGGGGTGGCCTCTATGCCCTTACCACCATGGCCGCTTTGGGCGACCCGTCGGGCTAAGCGGTTTTTTGACAAGTTTTTGTAATCTACAAATCTAAGGCTTATATTTAAATTTGCGCGAAATTTAAATTGCAAATTACAAAAATTAAATAAATTATCTACCTATTAGTATAAAATTATTTTCAAAAATGAATCGTTTTATAGGTTTTTTCTTAATTTAAAGTTAGGTGGCCGCTTTGAGCTGACCTCCCCTAAGAGTTACCTACATATTTTAATATACATATATTTACCTACATATTAATAACCTATACCTTATTGTGGTTAAAATTTACGTGGCATGTTAATACGGGGTTTTATTTTTATTCTGTTTAAATAAATAACCCAACCTAATCCCCTATGTAGGCCTCTTATTGTTATTATACATTATTTCCCTAAGTGTAGGTAATTGGGTTTATTTAGCTGGACAGAAATTTACTTACCTAATAAAAAAATTAATAAATGAGCAAGAAAATGAAATAAGTAGGCAAACCCAGTAGCCTTAACTTTGTAATTGCGTTATTACCAGTTTTGACAACAAATCCTAGTGTCTGTACTCCATTTGTTTAGGTAATTAAATTAATTAAAGGTAAACAAAAAAACCACGTGACTTAGTTAACTGACTAAACGTAATACCACTCACTTCAATTGTCATGCTACATCACAGTTGTACTCTTCAATTTTGCAAAGTTATTAAGGAATTATAACGTTGCTAAATTGAAGAGTACAACTGTGACGTAGCATGACAATTGAATAGACTGGTGTTACGTTTAGTCGGTTAACCACGTCACTTGTTTTTTTTTTTGTTTACCTTCATTTAATTACCTAACTAAACAAATGGAGTACCTAGGTATAGGTAAATTAAAAGTTCAAAAAGGTTGAAAATAACGAACTGTCACAAATTTCCTTCTTAGAACTTGTCGTATTAGGTACCTATGACGTGTCAAATTCCACATCAATTAGGGCGGTCGCGGTAAAGTAATTACGAGTTTCACTTTATGGACCAAATAAAAGTCCTCCAGACCATATTTCGGCCACCGCGGCCAATCTCAACGGAGACTAGCCTTCGGCGTGAGAGATTAAGTATATAGTGCACAAGTGTGTGCGCAGACACAGGTGCACTCCCTCTTCCCTCACTCTCATAGTCCGATGGGACGGCAATCCGACACGACCGGAGAGAGATCAGGTGCAGGACCAACGGCTTAACGCGCTTTCTGAGGCACGGGGGTATCATACCGCCAACTTCCAAACTCCGGGCTGTTACTAAGAAATTCCTAATGGAAAAACTCAATAACACTTTGCCCGACCCGGGAATTGAACCCAGGACCCCACACTCAGCAGTCGCGCTTGCGACCACGAGACCAACGGGGCAGTTACCTACCTAATAAGCAGGTAGGTAGGTAAGTGTAGAATGCACACTTTCAACTTTTTAGAACATTTTAATTTTTTTTACCATTCAAAATATTAGTTTCAAAAACCCAACCCAAAAACCAGTTTCAAAATAATAGACACATGAATCGGTAATTCAGAAACCACCCATAAAACTCAATTTAATTTTTAATAAACCGTCTAAATAATTCATTCCCATAGAAATATGAAGCATCGTCGAGCAAACTAATCTTTAAGGCAGCCATCTTCTTATAATAAAAGGCATAAAAATAAAGAATGTAACGAGTCCGGTTCGTCTAGCAGGTTACAATAAAAAAAATCCAAGATGGCGTCCCACCAATCGTCTAACGCGGTTCAAATTTCGGATGCGCCGGAGTGGGGAGTATGTTAGACGCACAATAGAAACGTGTGTGTGATTTATGTGTTTTTGTAAATTGGGGTCCAGATTAGATGGAGGTCTGTGATTGGATAAAGGCATCCATTTTGGTAGTTTTAAATGGTTTTTAGGATTGAGTCGTTGTTTGAATGTTTTTTTTTTTTTGTATGATATTGATTAGAGAAGGTCTTGCAGTTTTTTTTTATCTTTTAGTACTTGCCATAGGTAAGTAAGTAGATTATTATATAGAATTAGCAGTTGTTTAGAATTTATGATTTTTTAAACTTGAGATACATTTTTTACGATTAAAATATTAAGGGGTATATTTATAAACGTTGATTAAAGTTAAGTGACGTTTAAACGTCAAAAAAGTAGTTATGGTTAAACAGTCGCTAATCACTACTTTAAGCAAAGTTTATGAATAAACCGGTTTAATTTAAAAAAAAAATTGGCTAAGCTACTTATTTCACTTCAAAAACAGATTTTCAAAAAAAATACTAAAATACCTATTCCTCTTCGTAATTATTACAAACATTGGGCACACACAGATGCATACAGTAAATAAAACTACCAATAGTACACACCACTATCTAAAAATAGACCCAACCAACGAAATCAATTTATCACTTTATCAGCGACAGCCAAAAAAAACGACCACTCACAGAGCGTCACACTAACCTTCTAATTTTTTCTAACACAACAACAGCCAATAGGAAACGCCCAAATTTCGAAGATGCGCTTGAGTGGACGAAATTTTTAAACGAGTTGGCGCACCCGTATCTAAAGGTTACTTTATACTGTCGTGCGTATAAAGAGAGTGAGTGAGTGTGTGCGTAGGGGTTGTGTTGTCTGTGTGAACGTGTGCTATTAGCATTTAGTGAATAAGTGTCAAGTGTGAATGGTGGTGAATAATTTATTCTGTTTGGTTTTCGGTAATTAAATATGTATGCGTTTATTCAAATATATTTATGTAAATTGCTTTGTGTACTGTGATTATGTTTAAGTATCTACGTTATTAAGTTGCAAGGTTATTTTAATTTAGTTTTAATTGATGATTTTTATTCACGTTTTGATGTCAGTAAGAAGCTGTTTTATAATAACGGTCAAGGAAAGGATAATGTGAGGAAATGGAAGCGTTACCTAACAATAAAATTGATAATCAATAAAATCCATTGGGACAAAGAAATTGCAGGGTAGATAAGTAATTACCTAGGCTACTTATTTTCAAGAAAGTTAGATTGATTTTTGTAACAGTCTTTAGACTAGAGCATTACCTACCTATTGGGATACCTACCAACATAATAAGGCCGCCCATTGTTGGTATGTTTCGTAGTGTTAAATGTATTTTTTTTATTATGTTATATCTGATGTGCGCACGAAAAATATACAAATAAAAAATACAAATGTACCTATAGCTTGATATGTAAGTGTATGAAGTTAGCTTAGGTATAGGTAGGTACTACCTGGAAATCCAGTAAGTACATCTCAGCTGACTTCTCATTGTTCTATAAGTATAATATTAGTAGGATAGGTATTTAATTAGTCCCATAAATATAAAAGAATTATGATTGGTACTTACTTACTTATCAAATAAACAATTAGTGAAATGGCCTCACACCAGAGCGACATAGCTTCAAGAACGGACACACTGCAGACCCTACACAACGGGCGTACAATTTAGTGCACCGAAGTGTACAGTTGAGGACAAACTTAAGGGAACACATTTTTTTCTAGTATAGGTACTTACCTAGATACAGAGGGATGATCAACCAATGTAACCATACGGTTTTGAATAGATTCAGAAATATTTTTTGTGACAAGAATGATGTAATAATAGGCAATCTCTTTCTCTGTAGTCGGTTCCTCATGTCTGAGGATCGTGGTCAGCTTCGGAGTTGCATCTGGAGAGGATGATCCGCCTCCACTCAACCTTACCACCGTGTAAAATTTGGAGGACATTGATTCCTTCACCTGATCGGTCCATCGTATTGGTGAACGACCGCGTGATCCACGCGATTTATCTTCGGTGTTTCCAACCACAATCAGTTTTTCCAAACTTTCATCGCCTCTGCGTACCTACTATGTGGCCGAAATAAGAGAGACAAAGACAAAGACAAAGACAAAGACATTTATTCGTAGGATATGGTAGGTACAAAGTTGGTTGGTATAAATAGATAAGTTCGACACATCCGCCGCTAAAAGCGGCATACGAATATTTACAATGCACAATGTGAACCTAATGTGCACGTGGGTAGGTATAAAACCTAACTTGTGTACTACTTAAACTCTAATAAACAATAGGTACAAAACACTTATACGAAACACTTATTTTATACTCTAATATATAATAACAAATAAAAATACAGCAATAACATTTCTATTATACAACTAAATAAATCTATCTACCTATCTCATTACATAAAAAAAAAAATATATATATATCTATATATATGTATTATTTACCCTTATAATCAAAAAATTCTTTTAAAAATGCGTTGTTGACATGAATTGTTGACAAGCGGGTTTTTAGGCAATACCAGCCTATTTAATCCACTGCAGGGCAAACGTCTCTTCGCATACAGAGAACGCTCGAGGAAACCTGAAATAAATTCGAAAAACGGAAATCAAAAATTGGCATTGAATAATAAGAGGGCTATAACTATTACCAAAACTATCGACACAATGCCTATGCAAGCTGTTGTAAGTACCTAGGTGGGTACTAATTATTATTCTGTACCCAAACACAGACGTCTAGGTAAATGAGCTGCCGATTGAAAATTAACTGTTTTGTCCAACAATCGATGCAATCTGATTTTCAAAATTTGTATGCAAACGCGTCTTACACATCAACAGATCAAGTATCTTTAGAATACAAACAGAACTTTAGCAATTCTCAGAATTCTATTCAATATATGCTTTAATAGATCCTATGTTTAACTGAACTAAACTGAACTAGGTATTCCTTCTAACAAAAAAACAATGCCGTCCCTTCACCGTGTCCGCCAGTGTACCGTACAAGTAGGTACAGTGGGCGCGCAATTTTTAAGACTAATTATCGCCGTACATCAGTGTCGCACGGAGACACCACGCATTTTTCGTTGCTGACTGTACATGCGGAACTAGTTTTCTAACTTATTTCTCTTTCGAGATAATATTTCGTGTGTTTTTGACAAAAAGTTTTGTTTCAGCTTAAATTAGACAAGAGGGAGACACACAGCACTTAGGTACATAATTGTATTTTTCTGCAGCCTCTACTTTAATTGAATATTGGTATTTTGAAATTAACTTTAATTCATAATACCATGTGGTTTCACCAGCGAACATTATGTAAGTAGACCGTATACTCATTCGATTAAAAAAAATTAAAAAATCAAAGAAAAGTAGACAGACAGTTATAACTTGAAGAAACTGTTTATAGCGCCATCTATCGCCACACGGTCGAAACACCTTGTGCGGACAAACTAGTCAATAGATAAAATTAATTCCGACCAGCACCCTGATTGCGTAACACAAAATCAATCTCAATCTAAATCATTTTGAAGGTTATTGCTAATACATTGCTTCAGTTCGAAAAATGTGTCTGCTCAACAACGTACCTACTACCTAAATAACGCAATGAATGTGATTGAATTGTCAAAATAAAATCCATTGCTACTTATAGTGTGTTACGCAATTACCTACCCCGCCGGTTAACACTTACCCTAACACCGCTCAGAGCTGCAAAAAAAAAAGCTACCCTCAAATCCAGCGAAAAATCACTAATTAGCGCTGACTGTACAGCACAGAATTATAGCGACCCATTCTCACAATAAAGTCGTTCGTACACTTAAAGCACAATAAATTCCGTTATTCTTATTATTAATAGTGTGTCAACTTATAGCTGTGTGCGGAATGTCCAGGGGTCACGATTATTGTGTCACCGGGGAGTAGTGACTCCATGTTTTTCGTATTATTGGAGACTGTCTCAAAACTGAACTGTCATATTTCAATTTTTAAACTAGATGGGATACTTTTATTGGAGGTACTTTTATTGTAAAGATGGCGAGATTAAATTGTTAAGCAGATTGACTGTCTACTTAAATTGTAATTGTATTTAAATCAAAACTGTCATTCTTGCAAATTAACGTATCTACTAGTCCTTTCACAGCTACTAATTTTATCGCTATTTTTTCATTAGATACCTACTGTCAAAATCATAGTGATCTTTATCATGGTCACAATTGGGTATTACCATTGAAAAGTCCGTCAAAGTCTTAGTGATCTTTGTTTGCGTTGCAATAAGGTTGGTTGCTGCTGTCAGAAGTAAAATAATTGTGAAAGGACTGTAGGGTGTCATTTTGCCCGACAGTAAATTTCCCAGCCTGGATGATGTACAGACGCCAGCACATCAAGCTACCCGAAACTGTCAAAATTTCCCAATGAACTTTGAACCTTATGCTTTAGCGATAAAGTAAAAAAAAAACTATTAAAGATATTTGACAGATTGTGGCTTGAAGTATTGGCGTCTGTACATTCGCTGCAGATTCGTCTCAGAATTAAGTTGTTGTAGATTCTCTTGTTTATCTCTCATAACTTTTTTATTTTATATTTTGTTGTATGTACTTATGTATTTATTCTTATCTTATATTTTTTAGTTATAATTTTTTTCTAGTTTGTTTTCTGTTATTGCACCTACTGTGTATTGTCTCTGCATCACACTAAGGTAGACTGGTGTAAAATGCCCAAGGCATTAATGACTTAAGTCCGCCTTTGTACAGTTTTTACTTGTGCATAAAGTTTTAATAAAATAAATAAATAAATAAAATACATATAACTGGAGACCAAGTTTCGATTTCGGGATCAATTGCTATAGTGGTTTGTGCAGGCGCATGAAAGTCACATCTTTGATTAACGTGTAGCGGTATCTACAACGCTACATACCAACTATGCGTCATACTGACGTCACGCAAAATCCTGCATCTCGCAAGCAGAGATTACCGCGCAACTAGCAACTATATACAACGTCCCGAAATGAATCATCGGGCAGTTGCCCGCCAGACACGACACCCTTCTGGTCGGTGGATCCTCCCTTTTCTATGGAGTATGAATGAACTTTACACCCTGTTCCGCATACCACCTAGCTGTTTAAAATTTTGACCATGCTTTATTTCGAGAGTAAGTATTTTATTTTTATTTTTACTTATAGTATGTGTAAATACCTAAGGACAATATTTCAGCACTATTTAAACATTCATCACAGATCAGCAGACAAATAACTAATTATTTAAATGGCTTTGGCACAATGATGCTATTGTCTAACCATTTTCCTCAAGCTAAAGGTTTTCGCCTAATTTGTAACCGCTTTTAAACATAACATCACGCCTGTAATCCCCAAAGGGTTAGGCAGAGGTGCACCTACAGTACACCCACATTGTAGGTGCCATGTAACAGGGGACGAGGCTATCAACTGGGCAAAAATCCAGAATCCGGACTGCTGATGAGAAATTCCAGATGAAAAACCCAATAACTCTTTGCACGACACAGGGATCGAACCTAGGACCTAATGCTCAGCAGAAGCACTTGCACTAGACCAATGAGTATATCACTAGTAGTAAACCAGTTTTAAAATAAATAATATTACTAGAATGTGCTAGATAGATTATTTGTCATCATCATCTGCCTAGCCTTTTCCCAACTATGTTGGGGTCGGCTTCCAGTCTAACCAGATGCAGCTGAATTTCAGTATTTTACATGGAGCGACTGCCTATCGGACCTCCACAACCCAGTTACTGGGTAAATACGATACCCCTTGGTAAGACTGGTTGTCAGACTTTCGGGCTTCTGAATACCCGTAACGACTGTCGAAAATCCACGAATGACAGCCGGAACCAACGGCTTAACGTGCTTTCCGAGGTACGGAGGAGTCTCGGTATGTAAAGATGGTCACCCATTCACAGACCAACCGCGGCAAGCGTAGCTTAACCTGATCGATCGACCTGTGCGGCTGTTATTATTTGGCCACGGGCCCCTCCTTTAGATTATTTCTATTGTTTAAATATATTAGTTAGATAAGTCATATAAAACTAGGTATATTACTGGGTACCTACCTAAGTAGATACTACAATTATTCATATGTTTAAACTTGTAGACTAAACCATCATGCAGGTGTTGTTTTTAATTTCGTTTTCCTTAATTCCAAATGTAGGTAGTAGGTAAAACAATGGTAGTCCATTTTAACAAGGAAATTCCCCTAAAGAGATATTCAGCCACTGAAGCCTTTTTCAGACAATTTCTCAGAACAACATATCGCCAACTACTTAGGTTCTTATTTCATTTAGTTACCTAATTCATTCCAAAGAGTAAAACAACTAATCATGGAATATGTTCACTTGCTGTAATAGTCAGGCACTGTCCAAGCAATTGTCGCGATCATTAATCATCCGGCGAAAACAAAAGACGTGTAAAAGTGTTTGCACAAGCCTTCTTACAAATAGATACAAATACATATCATTCATCATTCATTCGTTCATGTTCACCGAACAAAATGAACACGACAAAATGATTGCGCGTTCACGGGACAATCACCTTAGGACAGCGGGTCAAGGTACAATTTTTTTTTATAATTCATGGCTCGAGCGAATGTTTGTTTGCTCAGAAAGTCATAGATAATGCCACTGAAAACGCATCATTTAGAATTCCTTTTTATTTGGGTATTATTCCGTTTAATCATTTTCTTATATACCTAATAATATCTAGATACATTTTAAAATATTTCTTGAAATAATAAGATATATAAAAACTTTTAATAATTTAATAAATGTGGTCCGCCGGTGTCGGGAGCAGGATTGTTATTATTATTTTAAAACAAGACAGTCTCCCAGCCTCCGCCAACATGTTCACCTGACAGGAGAAATCGCGACACTAGCGCCCAATTGATCGCGCGACCGACGCTTCCCGCCGTTTGGGTTGCCTACATACTTACTTGCGATTAATTATTTTGATAGTGTGTGGAATGCCTTTTACTAACTACTTATTTGATTAAGTATTGACCTTAATGATAATCCAGTGTTCACTCTGGCCTAGAAAGTCTACCTTCATTTTTATACTAGCTGCGCCCCGTGGTGTCACCCGCATAAGTGTCGATTCCGTGGGAATATCGGGATTAAAAATAGTCTATATGTTAATCCAGGGTGTCAGCTACCTCCTTACAAAATTTTATCAAAATTGGTTCAGCCGTTTGAGCGTGAAGAAGTAACAAACATATAAACACACAAACTTTCGCCTTTATAATATTAGTGTGATCAATGTGAGCTAGAGCAGTGGTGTTCGAGTGGCAACGGCGGTGACTTTAGTAGTGCAGGTTCGAATCTAGACAGGCGCTTTACTTTGTGTTAATATTTTCATCACCACTGCTCTCTAAACGGTGAAGGAAAACATCGTGAGGAAACCGGCATGTCTTAGAACCAAAAATTCGAAGACATGTGACATCTACCAACACGAACTGGGCCAGCGTGGTGGATGAAGGCCCACTCCCTCTCACAGAGCTTGTGTCCCAGCTGTGGGAACAGTATATGATGATTATGCTAGTGGTCGCAAACGCTACAGATGAGCATGAGGTCCTGGTTCGATTTCAGGGTCGGGTACAGTGTCACAGGGTTTTTCCATCTGGATTTTTTTTTTAACAGAACAGGCTTATTTCCTTTAAGAGCGCTCCGTCGCAACAGTTGGGATGGTCAATAGTAAAAGTACTTAATCTGCGTTCGCATTTTAATTGCCAAAATTGTAAACAAATATGAGTTTATGGAAGAATAACTTTAAATCCTACATGATAAAGTTCAATTTACGCTACAATTTCAAATATTTTTATGACTCTTTCAATAGGAAATCAAATTAATTACCACTAAAGTTGCTATATGTTTAAGTTAAAATAACATCAATTGAAAACATAAATTTTAATAGACCTAAGGTACCCTTGATTTTCTAATGTTGTCAAGTTTCTCTAAGACAATGGAATAAAATATTCAACCAAAAGAATTTACAGTTTTATTCTGTCGTGACTAACTTGTGATTCAATAACAAATAAGTTTACTTTCGTATTTGCGTCGGTTCCAATTGGGATAGTGAGTGGATTGCTGGCTGTATGACTGGCGCTTTTGTAAGCGGCGAAATCTGATGGAGCCATGGAAAAGTAAGAAATGGATAGTCCCCTGCCTTCGATCGATGGTAAAACATGACACAATGGCACAAACATACATATGTGTTTACTGTTTATACTCGTCTTTTGGACAAATAAATGATCTTGTATCTTGATGGAGAAACTTTTGTCACATAAGTAAAGAAAACATTTTGATATCATGGGTATTGTGCGTAAATACTTCTTAGGAGTCGAAATTTTTGCCAAAGTTTGCATGTTTTTCCCGATATCCATGTTTCCGTCTCTTTCTTGCACTTGTAGTTTGACATTTGTGCGACGGTTACAGGAATAACGCTTAGGCAAAGTACGTGCCAAGTAATACTAAGAGATTTCGGAGTTAATAAGTTACTTAGTTCTAGGCAAGCGTTCATCTTCTGCGACCACACAAACTATTGAGTTCAAAATCATGGGAAGTGTGAATAAAATGTCTTTGATTTGCTATTTGGTCATTCACTTTCGTCGCATAGACTATCAGTGTCAATGACACTGCGATTTTACTACACAATTTAAACAACATAATACTACCTACACACTACATAACTTGTATGTCATAGGTAATTGTTCATAAATTAACACTCCATTCTATACCTTCTCCTTGGCTAGATCTTAATTCTGTGTGGGTTGTCTGTCAGAGGAGAAAGTTGTGACTCCAACTATTTTTATATAACACCATTCACCATCTAAGATTTGCTAAAAGTAGTTCTGAGAGTTTTTAGAGGAACGGAAACATCTAGATGCTTATAAGATTTTACCTTGTTGGTGGTTTATGCAGTCATAACAATAATAATTTCTTACTCGAATGGAGTGTTTATAGGACCACTTGTCGTGACTACGATAGTGGTAACAACAGTAGGTGACATTTGAGTTTGACCATGAGCTGAAGGCTAATTTCTGTAATTCAAAACGTTCAAAATCTGGTCGCAATTTCATCTCAGCTCAGCAAATCTAGAGAAAACAAAGGTATTTTTAACAGTTTGAGACACGGATCAGACTATTGTTTATATAGGTACACACATAAGTATAAACAGTTACTTAAGACGAAAGGAACAAAAAAATAAGTAAGTACAGACGCCAGCACATCAAGCTACCCGAAACTGTCAAATCTTCCCAATCAACGTTGAACCTTATGCCTTAGCAATAAAGTTGTAAATCTATTAAAGAAATTTGACAGATTGTAGTAGCTTGATGTGCTGGGGTCTGTACAAAGGCGAGATCATACAAATGACATACGATATCATGGCTGGAGAGAGGGTGATGACGACTGAGGCAGGGAAGAAGAAGGCATAGTGGATGACCCAAATAAATTGAGATAAGGGATCAAGGACCCTGATGAAAAAGATAGTGAAGTCGCTGAGAACAGCACCCTAATTGCGTAACACTATACTGAATCATTTTGAATATTTCTACGACTTCGTCGGTGATTCATGGACCAATTGAAATTTGACCAATTGGTCTGTGGGGTGTTACCTATATATATATTGTTCAATTGGTATATAAAATTACGTTGCCATCGTCCAAATACCAACTGGGCTATGGAAAACTAAAACTATGTTCCATTATAGGTAACCCCGAGTTCACATCAGTTTCATATACTTTTGGTTCAAAAGAGTTTTTGTTATATTTTTGGTTATCAAACTGAATGACATGGCTAAGCTTTTCGATCTTCATCATCATCCACAGCCCAAATTCACCCACTGCTGAGCTTAATCCTCTTTTTTTTTCCTATCACCACGCTTCTGTGCCAGCCTCATCCAGGTTCTACCCGCGATGGCAGCAATGTCGTCCGCCCATCTCGCCGCCGGACGACCAAAACTTGGTCTTCCAGTCCTTGGACGCCACTAACTCACTTCCTTACTCCAACTGTATGCCCTTCACCAGCTTTTCGATAGCTTATGTCAATCCAATACATTTTTTAACCGACTTCCAAAAAGGAGGAGGTTATATGTTCGACTTTATGAATGTTTTTTTTTATGTATGTTCACCGATTTCTCCGTCAATCGTGGACCGATTTTCAAAACTCTTTTTTTATTTGAAAGGGTATGCTCTCGAGGTGATCCTATTGACACCAAATCGGAATCTGATGAGGGAATTCCATGGAAATCGAAGGAAACCCTCGAATTTTGTAGGCACACTATAGCGATTTGGATATTTTTTATAGTAACTCATGCATTTGCTCTCAGAAAGCACCATCCGGTGAAGTGGAACTGATGATGAAGACCACAGATGGCCATCGGAACTACTCAATAATAAATATTTCACGGGTTGCGATTCGATTAGGTACTTTAATCTGGTTGCTAAGCACAATGCGTATCGTGAAGTGGAGCTGATAGTGACTTCTCAATCAGCTCCAGTTCTCCTGGTTCTTACAAGGAGAACTCCTCAACCTTTAACGTCCCTGCATCGGGAAAAGCAGTATATTTTTTTACAGGTGATGATGGATGGGTTACAAACTGGCCCACTAAAAAGTGAAAATTAAAAAAACTTTTTTACAAAAAAAAACAACCGAAATCCAAAAAAATCACTACAAAGTGAAAAATAACTTTAATTTCAGAAGTCGGTGATTAAACGAAAATGCGGAACCAACGACACCGACTTTCGAAATTGAAATTATTTTTCACTTTGTAATTAGTGTTTTTATTGGAAGTCGGTTGTTTTTTTTTTTGTAAAAAAGTTTTTTTTAATATTAAAGTTTGTCCATCTACGACTATCGTTGATAGAATGTCGCTTTATCAAGGCCTTCAGAATATCTTAGGACAGATGGTCTAATTATAAATGAGCGATTTATCGGAACGAATTTTACTACAGCAAGATCAGTCAGTTTTGGTTGACAATATACCAATAATATCAGCTTATAATAGCATCATAGCATAATCAACCTATAATGTTCTCGCTGCTGGAACACTGGCCTCCTAATGGTGAGAGGGAGTGGGCCATAATCCACCATGCTGACCCAGTACGAGTTGGTAGATGTCACATGTCTTCGAATTTTTAGTTCTAGGACATGCCGGTTTCCGCACGATGTTTTCCTTCAACGTTTTGAGTTTTGTATGACAATAATGCGCAATATATGAGCAATGAAGTAGCTTCCATTAATATGAAATAAGCAATTTACAAGAAACCAAATCTATGCCGTCAAGGTAGGAAGCTCCTTGAGAACTAATATCGCACAATTTATATTGCCCGACTAAAAATAGTGTTGTGACGACTCGCCAATTTGGCTGGAATGTTGCGATCGTCTGGCGCCCACATTGCCCTAACAAATAGGGATGGGACGTGGAGAACGACTCTCTGCACTATACCTACTTAATTGTAATCAGTGTTATCACTGACAATTTTGCGTTGTTTTTTTTTTAATTTTCACCCTTCAAATCATAATACAAGAGGGTTTAAGTAAGTACCTACTTTACGGTCATCAGTAAGTATTTACACTACTAAGATACGGTAGACATTCTTAGCACCTGCTAATTTATATTTAAGTACTAAGTTTGTTCTTTAACCCTTCGTATCCACACACGGACCGTGGATCCACGCGAGACAATGACTTTTTAATCATTTCTGCCGGTTCAACTGGTTAAAAGTACTAATTTAAAGGAAATAAGTGCTAAACCAGTCTCTATTTTCTTTAAATTGACAATCTTTCTGATTTTGCATTACAGATCCTCGTTGTCAGCACAAAACTAAGAGAAAGAGACAGTTTCTATGAAGTTAAAAATATTTAAACTCTTTCGTTCAGGTCATTACGACGCATTTTGACTACACATGCATTATGGCCAATGATGGTTACGGTAGTGACCCCCTTTCTAGTCTGGCCTTACTACTTTGGCCTTCACCTACTCGCCCCCACATCTGTATGAATTAGGCTTCAAAGTGCAAGTCGAATCACTCAACACAGAAGATTACGACCGCCGCCGCCGCCGTCGGCTACTTCTGCTTTGTGCTCGGGAATGTAGTATATTTTGTTTTTAATAACTTATCTTGTCATTAGAATTAATGATCTTTTTGTTTGCACGTCTTTCTGTGACAAATAAACCTATTTTTCTTTCTTTTCTTTAGATACGCTGTAGGCAGGTATCCAAAAACATGTGAATAAATCCAGACTTGTGTTTGGGAGGCAGTCAACTTCTTCTGCGAAGCAGTCATGCTAGCGAAGGAGGTGGCGAGACGGCTGAGGGAAAGAGCCTCACGTCCCAGCCGCCGCGGGAGACGCACCGGGCGTTGGGAGCCGCGTGACGACTCCCGGCCACCAGCGCGTACGTGTTCCACGCGCGCCTCAAAGAGATGTCAGCAACAAGGAAGGGGCCCGTCAGGGCCGTAGCCTGACGGGGCAGCGGGATTGTCTAAAAGGGTTGCCGCTACCCCGGAACATAAAAGGGCTAAGGAAGGAACACGGGTGGGTTTTAGTCAGTAAGAGTCTGACACTCCCTTCTGCTCCACCCAGAGCGGGAGGGGTCATTTGATGATTTCCCATCCTCAAAAAAAAAAGTCTCGTGTTTCCATCTGAGGGTAGATCTTTGAGACAAACCATGCTCGGTACTTTCAGTGAGTTTAGAATCTGAATCCAAAACACCTAGTTCAAAAAAGCCAGACAGAGTTTATTAGCAAATAAGCTGTGAGCACATCACTACTAATAAACCCGTCTGGTCACATGTGATGTGACTATTGAGACAGGATGCCGCGATTTATACACCAAATAGATTTACTAGATGCTTCTGCCACAAATTTTAATGCTTTCATACATGGGAGGCCCCCCAGCTAGTTGGACGGACGACCTAAAGAAAGTGGCTGGAATGGACTGGATGAGGAAGGCGGAGGGCAGGGTGTTGTGGTGCAGCCTGGGAGAGGTATATGTGCAGCAGTGGACTGCGATAGACTGAGTTGATTGATTGATAGATACATTTGACGCCATCTTCTAGTCCTCTTCTAGTGCTGTGTTGGCATGAGCTGTAGATCTCATAGCATAGCATAATCAGCCTATAATGTTCCCCCTGCTGGGACACAGGCCTCCTCTCTGTGATAGGCAGTGGGCCATAATCCACCACGCGGGCCCACTGCGGGTTGGCGGATGTCACATATTGTTTTCATGTAGATCTCATACTGACAAGCCTATCAGCAAGTTAGTCTGGTTGCTGGTACGCTAGTCTTTTCTTTGAATCTAAATGTTCAGGAGCAGTGATGGCTCAGTGGTAGCAGCCGCGACTTACGAGTTGTAGGTCGTAGGTTAGAACCCAGACAGGCGCTTTACTTTGTGTAAATTATTTCATCACCACTGCTCTCAAAACGGTGAAGGAAAACATCGTGAGGAAACCGGCATGTCCTAGAACCAAAAATTCGAAGACATGTGACATCTACCAACCCGCACTGGGCCCGCGTGGTGGATTACGGCCCACTCCCTCTCATAGAGTGGGAACATTATAGGCTGATTATGTTATGTTAAATGTTCATCTAAGGAGGATCTGTTAATCCTCTTTTCAGAGCCTATATTGAGGGTCAGAAGGGTTTTGAAATCTTCATTTAATTAACTCAGGTAGATAATAAATACTACTGCATTTCCGGCGAAGATTGTCGCCCAAAGATTGCTACCCGGAAGAGTGTCTGCAACAGGCTCATCTCCTCACCAGGGAATTTGATTTTTCATTTAATTTCCCTTTATTATATTTAAAATATTTAATCCTCAATTTTCATTATTGCACCTGCCGCTGTTTGTCTCTGCATCACCCAAAGGTTGACTGGTAGAAAATGCCTATGGCATTAAGTCCGCCTCTGTACATGTATGTGCTTGAAGTATTAAATAAATAAATAAATTATAACAAAATTACTGTGGCAGACAAGAGGATGCTGCAGTTACCAATCCTCTTACTATGTAAGTTACTACGGTAAGTTATCAAGCGTCTACAATCTGATAAATTTCTTTAATAGATTTTCAACTTCATCACTGAAGCACACGGTTCAAAGTTAATTGGGAAAATTTTACAGTTTCGGGTAATGTGTTGGCGTCTGTACATAGATAGAATACTCCTTATCAGGGACCGAAAACCTGTATAAATTACGGTACCGGTATCGAAGAATTTCGGTTACCTCTACGATTAAGGTAACCGCTATCTGGGTAACCCCAAGAAGAAAAAATATGTTACCTTTATTTAGGTTACCGTTTTAATACCGGTTACCTAAAAATGACCTTGACTACGAGAAAGAAACAGAATATCGCAATGCCGACAATTTGTTGGCGTTAGAAAATACATTACTAGGGAGATCGTCGTGCGTGCTGTACCTGTACTGTTTATATTTATTTAGTTCGCCTTTTTGAGGAGTATTTGATTAAAAGTAAAAAAAGGAAATGAACAAACGTAATTAAGATAATATTACATTGTAAATTGGTAAAATACCATTTGTTTATCTTTTTTTCTCATCATTATAGATGGGCAATCCACCGTGTTTAAACCAAGGTAAACACCCAGAAAATTGGGTGCTTAGGTACTTGATTTGACGAAATTGCATTAGTGATGTTAAAAAATATATGTGATTTTGATTCATCTTACATTATTTTAGACAATATTAGTGGAATCAGGGAGGGTAAAATTAATTGGTATGAGATAAAAACGAAGTTTGAAAAATCACATTTTCTATTATTGAATAGCTTGTGTGGTCACAAGTCTGCAAAGGGATTACTTAGCATTGAAGACTCGAGCATTAGCGTGTTAGTTGTCATTTTCTTCATTTGTAAGTTGATTTAATTGATACCCCTTCATCATAATCATCATCATTTCAGCCGAAAGACGTCCACTGCTGGACATAGGCCTTCCTCAAGCACCTCCACTTCGACTGGTTCTGTGCTTCTCGCATTCAACGTGTTTCTGCGGCCTTCACAAAGTCGCCAGTATACCTTGTGGGAGGCCTTCCAACGCTACTTCTTCCGGTACGCGGTCGCCACTCCCGAACCTTTAGGCCCCATCGGCCATCTGTTCTGCGAGCGATTTGTCCTGCCCACTGCCACTTAAGTTTGGCAATTCTTCGGGCTATGTCGGTTACTTTGGTGCTCCTGCGGATCTCTTCATTTCTAATTAGATCACGCAGGGAAACTCCAAGCATAGCCCTCTCCATTTCCCTTTGGGTGACATTTAGCCTTTTACGTTTCCGTCTCATAGGCCATTACTGGCAAGTTGCCAGTAGCAACACGCACTGGTCAAAGACTTTCGTCTTGAGACACAGCCGTATGTGGGACGAGAAGATATTGCGTAGCTTCCCGAACGCTGCCCAGCCGAGTCGGATTCGACGATTGACCTCTTTTTCGAAGTTCGACCTACCCAACAGGACAGTTGGTCCTAGGTAAACATATTCCTTCACGATTTCGAGTGTAGCGTCTCCGATCTTCATGACAGTGGGCGTTACATGGGCATTTGACATGTCCTTCGTTTTGTCCATGTTCATTTTAAAACCCACTCTTTCAGAGGCTCTACTGAGGTCATCGATCATTGTACTGAGGTCCTCCATAGTCTCAGCCATGACTACGATATGGTCGGCAAACCGAAGGTGAGTTATTTACTCGCCATTGATGTTAATGCCAGCCCCTTTCTAGTCCAGAACCTTGAAGGCATCCTCCAGTACAGCGCTGAACAGTTTCGGAGAGATAACATCTCCCTGTCTCTCTCAAGGATAGATTTCGAGGTCTGGTCCTGGAGTCGGACTGACATAGTGGCATTTTCGTACAGACACTTCAGCACCTCGATGTACTGATAGTCGATCTGGGTCCGTTGAAGAGACTGCAGTACAGCCCATGTCTCGATCGAATCAAAGGCTGTCTCGTAGTCCACAAACGCTAAGCAGAGAAGCAGGTTATACTCTTCGTTCTTCCGTATAACCAGTCGTTGCGTATGTATGTGGTCTACGGTGCTAAACATTTTACGGAATCCGGCTTATTCGGGACACTGGAAGTCGTGAAACCTGCGCGCGAGACGGTTCGTGATGACCCTTGAAAACAGCTTGTAGATATGGCTCGGAAGTAAGATGGGCCTATAATTCTTAAGAAGGGCATTGTCGTCTTTCTTAAAGAAAAGTATCACCACCTCTGTTCCATGCCAGTGGTGTTTCACCCTCGAATATGACTGAACCACGCAGCTTCTGAAGGGCCTTAAGCACGGGTTTTCCGACGGCCTTTAGGAGTTCGGCCGTAATTCCATCATCACTCGGCGACTTGTTATTTTTGAGCTGCTTCAGAGCCATCCTAATCTCATACAGGCTGACGTCCGGGATTTCTTCGGTATAGTGTTGGGTAAGTCTAGCTCTCGGGTCGTTTGCCAGATTCGTAACGGGGTTACTTGTTGACGTGTATAACTGTCCTTAGAACCTTTCGATTTCTCTTTAACAGCTGAGGTTTGGCAGATATGATCCTGCCATTATCGGTATTCAGTTTCGTAAACTGACTCTGCCCTATAGTCAGATGTCTAGCAAAGACCTTGGAGCCTTTATTCTGCTCTATCGCGTCCTTAATAAGGTTTGTATTAAAGCGACGAAGGTCGCTTTTCAAGGACTTAGAGATCCATCTATTGAGCTGCTGGTACAGACGCCAGCACATCAAGCTACCCGAAACTGTCAAATTTTTCCAATCAACCTTGAACCTTATACTATAACGATAAAGTTGAAAATCTATTAAAGAAATTTGACAGATTGTAGCAGCTTGACGTGCTGGTGCTGGCGTCTGTACTTGAGCGTATCATCTGAAGACTGCAGAATCATCTCGCGCCTCTCTTTCATGAGCTGTAAAGTAGGATCAGAGAGCCTCTTTTTTGTATTCGTACGACGGGTCTTGAAGATCTTAGACCCGACCGTGTGGACAGTTTCTACGAACCCATCGTTATACTTGTCCACAAAGCACTGATTCTTCAAACGATTCTGAAGTTCAAGCTGAAAGTTCTCGGTGTTTTAGACTTGGATCGGTGCTGAGCGGAGTGTAGACTTTATCAGTCGAGATCTTTCCAGCTTGATGTGCCTCTTACCATGCGGTGATCACGTCCGGTTTTCACCGCGTTGGTCACAGAGACATCATTGAATACTTGCTTCTTCGTCGAAATAATGACGTCAATCTCATTTTTAGTTGCATCATCCAGGCTCTGCCAGGTCCACTTTCTGTGCTCACGTTTTCTGAAGAAGGAATTCGTCATAAAGAGACCTTCCTTTTCCATAAAACTGGCCAGGAGATGGCCCCGGGGGTTCCGGCGTCCAACTCCAAATTGCCCCGCTCGGAACTCATTATCGTTTCGTTTGCACAGTTTCGCGTAAAAGTCCCCCATGAGAACGGTGAAGTGAGTTTTAGAGCCATGCATGGCTCTATAAATATCCTCATACATGGTCTCCAGCTCATCGTCGGGGCGCGAACCTGTACGACCTTCAGCGCATATTCTGAGTACTAGGCACGCCACCCTGGTCGACACACTGTCGATCTTCACCACGTTGCTCAGAAGGGACTTATGGACGATAAGCCCGACACCACCTTGGGACTGCTGGTCGCCCTCCCGGAAATAGAGCAAGTTTCCAAATTTGAGGATTATCGAGTCCTCCCCCTCTCTTCGGACTTCAGATAACCCCACTATACTCCATCGTAACCTGCTCAATTCTTTCTCGAGTTCGATGATCACCTCATTGGCGTCGGTCCAGAGTGTACGCGCGTTGTATGTTGCCAGGTCCAGTTTTCGGTGATTGTGGTAGCCAAATCTCTTCCGGGGGTTCTTAGCACCCTTTCCCTTACCGTGGCCTTGGCCGCTACCGTAGCCAAGAGTAGGCGGGCCGCTGGGTACTAGGGGCCAAGTGTTTTTGTGCTTCTCATTCTCGGGAGGGTTTTCCATAATCGCCACGGTTGGCAGGCGGGTTGGTGATCGCAGTATGGTGGTAAAATGTCTAGAGAACGCTGCTGCCCTTTCTCCGGTACCTACGTCCCTTAGTCGTCTTTTACGACACCCACAGGAAGTAGTGTGTTGCTATTCTTTAAGTCCGGCACCACGCACCACACAATACTGATACCCCTTAGCTTCCTGTAAATACTTTAAGATTTGTTCATAACATTTGGTGCGCACATGGCTTAATATACTTACTTAAGTTCCTTCGCTACAAATTTTCCGAATAGCTTATTTCTTTTGTCTTCTCCCTCTCCATAAAAAGCACATTTTGAACAATTCTTCTTAACTGCAATATCTTTTCTTTCCTTCTTTTTATACCCGTGGGGACAGAAAGGCTTGACTTTAGTATAGTGCCGCAGAAGTTGCGGGCTAAAAAGGGTCAAAGCTGGTAGGGCTTAGGTCCCCGATTATAACGCTACCACTCTTATTACAAGGTAATTCATATTTTTCGAGAAATTAATAAAAATTGTTTCTAACCTCATTCAGATAAAAAGGGAAAACGAAACGTTATTATGGGCGATTGACAACCAAATCTGTACAGTATGTCCAGTATATTGTCTGAACGTAAAAAAAAAACTACGCCACTTGCGTCATGTCACTATAAGTCCCAAAACCGAATCGGGGCACCCCGACTCCACGTAGTCTTTTAGCTGTTACCCCTAGAGTGTTTATAAAAAACCGGAGGCGCGGAGGGAGAACAGCCCCCGCCCACTGTAAGGGCGAAGGGGCTGCACTTCCCGCAGCGCCGGAGACGTTGCAGAAACAACTTTGTTTTGACAACAAGTGTTTTGAGGTTAAGTTACAATAATCAATTTTTCTTAAGAATGGTGCTTTACCTTTTCATGGGAATGGTACCAGGGGAAAGGGGGCAACGCCCTACTTCCTCCCTCCTACTCCCTACCCCCTTCTCGTGCCCTTTTAAGCAATTTTTGAGTGTTGAGGGTAGGTTATAAAAGATCGTTTTTCTCGGAAACTGTGAGTTACCTTTTCATGGGAGTGGTACCAGGTGGGAGGGGTCAACCCCCCCTCCCTCCCCCTCAAGTACCAACTTCCCCCTCCTGCGGCACTATTTTAAAGTTATACCGACAGAAATAATAGATGGGGAACTTGGTCTGGGTAGCTTTCTTGGTGACGGTAAATCATCTGAACATTGTGTCTCACTATCTAAATTTTTTTTCTACCGGCTCCGAGAGCAAAGTCTGTTCTTTTTCTCTCCTACGATTACTTAATAAAAAAATAATTAGATGGGCTATAATACCTATCTACGTAATATTTATTTATTTATTATTATTGTTTTACCATTTATGTAAGCACACCATATATACAGACAAAAAAAAAACACACAGAAAAATAGTTACAAAGGTGACGCTTATTTCATAAGAAATCTCTTCCAGCGAACTTGCGATAGGACAATAAATAGAAAGATGTAGACAGCGTGTGAAAGAGTAAAGGAGACAAAAAAATTGGTTGTCTGTAAAGTCGGTTTAAGGACGATAGTTTTACGTGATAACGTCATCGTCTCAAAGAAACATTGATGAATAAATGTGTCACAAGCCAACGCTTCGGCCGATCGTGCCTCTCTATCGCTTGTTCCGCGCTCTCGCTTGCACGATCAGGCTCAGGCGGAACGTGACACTTTTTCGTGCGTGCAGCCGGTGTTCATCGATTTATAAGACGTTATCACGTCAAAAAAATTCATAAAATCGTAAACAATCCACTTAATAAAAATAAATAAATCTTATGAGAATATACTTACATTCAAATAAACATACATACATACTTACTTCTAAAATAAATATCACTAGAATGTTAATATGTAATTATATCGTAATCAAAATAATAAATACTTAAACAACTATGATGAAGTGGAAAGATACGAGTTCTTTTACTCTTTTTTTAATATCTGCAATCTATAGGTACCTACTCATCATAGAAATCAACTCGGTAGTTTTGACACATACACAGGCGATGCGCGCCCTTTAACTAATGTCGGCGGCACGTGTAAGATAGAGGTAATTTTTATTTCGGTAACCGGTATGAATACCGGTTGTATTCAATAGTTAAGAATTAAGGTAACCACCTGTAAAATACCGGTAAATCAATAAAGGTTGTAACCGAAAAATACCGGTATTGATCGTACCGGTTTCGGTCCCTGCTCCTTATTATGTACACCATATAATTTACAGATCCAAATATAGAAATATTACAAAGGGTGACACAATGGGCGGTCTTATCGCTAAAAGCGATCTTATAAAGACAACCTTTGGATGGATTAAAGGAAGAAGGAGAGATTTTACTGAACGTAGTCTGTAGTGTACCATTTACATAATTTATACAAAAATTACATACATTCCTACAACATATTATACTTATCTATAAAAATATACGGTATAGCGATCTTTTGTCGCCTGGCCAAAATCGAAACTAACCCTGCCAACTTGTTTTTAGCGTTCCGTAGGTACCTCATAATAAGGAAAAACGGAACCCTTATAAGATCACTTCGTTGTCCGTCTGTCAAGACCCTTTTTCTCAAGAACACGTAGAGTGATCAAGTTGAAATTAATATCAAATATTCAAGGCAGCAATCCCTTGAAGCAGTGAAAAAATCAAACTTCTAAGTCAACGCAATAAAAAATACGGGTGTTTATGTTCCGTTTATGCCGCATACTTTGACACTCGCAAGGGAATCAAAACCTATAGGGTAAATCTCGTTGACCTAGAATCATGAAATTTAGCAAGAAGCAATGTCATGTAGCACAAGTTAAGGAAAAAAATCTGAAAACCGTAAATTTGTAATTACATTACAAAAAAAAAAACTCTCAAAATATTCGAGACATGATTCCCGTGTAACTATTTACATACCTACAATTTGTACGAAACCCTCGCGCAAATGTCTGTGACAATTTCACAAATTTTTACCAACAGCGCCTTCCTGTCAATATCATTCAGGCGCCAAAGGTTCTTGAATAACTCTAACTTGGCTAGTATATAAAACGAAACTAATTGAAATAGTTTTCGCCGTGCGCGTCATATAATCCCTTGCCTGCACATTAGGTAATGTTTAAGGTAAACAGTGCAGGCGCATTGCGTTGGTACGGCTTCCACTAAGTCAATTTATTTCGCGACTAACCGAACATTCTAGTAGCTTCACTTGCTAATTATAACGTTCGGATTATGGAAAGTTTTTTTTTTACATAACTTCGGCGAAGTTGAAACGTTCATTTATTGGGGATGTTATTATTACAATTTTTTTATTAGTCAGTATAGATAGTGCAATCCACGAAGACGCGCCCCACTCTTCTTCCGAATCGTTAGTGTTTATCGCTAGTTAATTTCAATAGTGTTTTAGTTCTTTCGATACACTCTACTTACCCACTAATAATAATTCGTGTGTATTTACAAAACTAAAACACTAGCGGAATGTTGCACACTTCTGCAGTAACCATTAGGAAAAAGAGTGGGGCGCGTCTTCGTGGATTGAAGTATCTATAAAGTCCCACTGCTGGGCAAAGGCCTCCATAGTTCCATACTCTAATTCCACCTCTCTCTGTCCAAAGCTACCAAGGACCAATCTTTATTAAGACTGTGCCGACCCTACAGTGGCGCCCTCATCGTTTGTTTGGTTATTTCATACAATTTAGAATGAAAATGCAGAAAATAAGCACGTTAAGTTGTGCTTCACAAGATTATACGTTAATATTATTATAAAAGGTAGTTTTATATTGTTTAGTTTCATTATAATCCTTAAAACGGATAAAAGTGGCCACTATATTCCGTTTTAAGGATTATGATAAAACTAAACAATATAAAACTACCGCTTCTAATAATATTAACGTATAATTTTGTGAAGTACAACTTAACGTGCTTGTTTTCTGCATTTTCATTCTAAATTGTATGAAATAACCAAACAAACGATGAGGGCGCCACTGTAGGGTCGGCACAGTCTACAGCTCATCTCGCCATTTCCGTCTGGGTCTACCGCGATGTCTATTAGGTACCATTAAGCGGGACACACTGGATCGTAAGTTTGGACCATTAATTATTGTCCTACATGCGGCAGATGTGTGTCCAAAAACCAATACTTATGCTTAAGCAAATTTTATTCCAGGCACTTTTTTGTGTAAGCTATTTCATCAACACTGCTCTCAAAACTATGAAGGAAAACATCGTAAGGAAACCGGCATGTCATAGGAAAATTCGAAGACATGTGACATCCAGCAACCCGTACTTGGTCCGCGTGGTAGAATACGGCCCACTCCCACACAGTCACATAGAGAGGACACAGGGCTCTGTGTCCCAGCTGTGGGAGCATAATAAGCTGGTTATGCTAGCAATCAAAACTCATCGTCATCTGCCTAACGTTTTCCCAAATATATGTCGGGGTCGGCTTCTAGTCTAACCGTTTTACGATTGTGACTGCATTTACCTCCACAACCCAGACCCAATTACCTACTGGATAACACCTACCTCTTGGTAAGGACAAATTCGGAAACTGTAGGTACAGACACCAGCACATCAAGCTACCCGAAACTAAGGTAAGGTAAGGTAAAACGGGCTGGTGTCCGCAACTCCACGTCAATGCGCGTATTTTGCGTACTACCCGAAACTATCAAATTTTCCCAACCAACTTTGAACCTTCTGCTTTAGCGATAAAGTTAAAAATCTATTAAAGAAATTTGACAGATTTTAGTAGCTTGATGTGCTGACGTCTATACCTACCGAATCATTAAATATTCAAAGAAACTTTTAACACGCAAAATCATTGAACTGTAGGTAGTTCTGTTAATTTTTTTTTTCTTATTATTGCACACCTTAAAGATACGTTGTAGAGACACTTTTTAAAATGTTGACCAACATTATTGGTTGACATCTGCATCAGCAATCAATATTATTTTTTTCACTTCTTTCACTTCACCTAGCAATCGAACCACAACCTACCGCCGCCTTATCCACACGACCTACAGCGCTCTGTTTATCGGTATTTTGTGCGACAAATCTTATTAGCTGGAGTTACGTAACAGTGTGCGCGGAACCTTAGCGTGATTCACTTAATCCATGCTCTATTGAGGAATGCGAAGTATTCTGGCTAGAGACGGTGTAGGTTTTTCGTGATCAGCCGCCAAGCTAGCCAAAACTTGCCTAACTAACTCACACATACATACATACATACAGTGCCCACCAAAAGTTAGTTGACATTTCCATTTCAGTTGTGATGCCACATTCATCTGCCTAGCCTTTTCCCAACTATGTTGGGGTCGGCTTCCAGTCTAAACGGATGCAGCTGAATACCAGTGTTTTACATGGAGCGACTGCCTATCTGACCTCCACAACCCAGTTACTGGGTAGTACGATACCCCTTGGTAAGACTGGTTGTCAGACTTTCGGGCTTCTGACTACCCGTAACGACTGTCAAAGATCCACGAATGACAGCTGGGACCAACGGCTTAACGTGCTTTTCGAGGCACGGAGGGGTCTCGGTTTGTAAAGATGGTCACCCATCCACAGACCAACCGCGGCAAGCGTAGCTTAACCTGATCGATCGACCTGTGCGGCTGATTATTTAGCCACGGGCCCCTATTTGACCTTTTATAAGAAAACAAAGATAAACTAAAAATTTACTATATTTTATTGGCTAAAAGCCAATAAAAGATTGTGATGGTTTGACGACGTATACACTGCTGTAAAGATTTTGCGCACAGACAGAGACCATGTGTTGAGCCTACGTCAATATGCTATGTTATAGCCATTTCATACAACATTCAGAGAATGACAGCCGATCGATTCTGTAAAAATCTCATCGTGAAAAGTTAGGTGAAGTGAGCTGTCAAGAGTATCAATCCCTAGCATCAGGATGACACTGACAGCTCACTCCACTAACACTCTCACTGCCGACAGTATTTAAAACTTTTTAAGTTCAGGAGGCCATGGAGGTCGCCGGCGGGCCCAAAGTTTCTGCTTGTGAACGCCGTGAGTCAAAAGTCAAAATTAATACGAGAGGTCCTCCCGAATTCAAATAGTTTTAACAACTACTGGCATGCTGTTATGGAAAATGTGATACTTCTCTTACGTGATGTGGTTTGGCTTGCTGAAAAAAATTTTTGGGGGTCGCCGGCGGTTCCCATGGCAGGATGAGTGCTAATGACGCAGTCATAGTTTAAATCGAATAACAAAACACAATAAATACTACAAAGTTCGACGTGCGTTTCTATAGTCTATTTGCATATCCTTTCCCTAAATGACAACAAGCCCACAGTACCACTTGTTAGAACTACCATTAAAAGTAAAAATTAATAAACGCAGCGAGCCGCCATTAGAAAGTATATAATGCATAAGTTTAAATACGAATGACACAAAGAGACCACACTCGATAGTCATTTAAATGTAACACATATCGACCGGTGAATGGGAAACGTAGAGAAGCTACAGCCGTGGATAAGAAACAATCGTTTGAATCTTTTGGTAGCATTTTCTGTCTCCTTCTTTTTAATGTCCTGAGACATTATTCAGCAATACGTAGATGATGGTTCCTTTTCTTCCAGAGGGGCCCGTGGTTAAAACAGCCGCACAGGTCAATCGATCAGGTTAAGCTACGCTTGCCGCGGTTGATCTGTAGATGGGTGACCATCTTCACATAGCGGGACCCCTCCATGCCTCGGAAAGCACGTTAAGCCGTTGGTCCCGGCTGTCATTCGTTGATCTTTGACAGTTGTTACGGGTAGTCAGAAGCCGGAAATCTGACAACCAGTCTTACCAAAGGTATTACCCAATAACTGGGTTCTGGAGGTCAGATAGCCAGTCGCTCCATGTAAAATACTGGTATTCAGCTGCATCCGGTTAGATTGGAAGCCAGCCCAACATAGTTGGGAAAAGGCTAAACAGATGATGATAGTTCCTTATCTTGCACGGTCCGACCAATATACAGCTCATTCATGCTGGTTGTAAGTAGGTCTTGGGGTGCCCTTTTTTCAGTCTTGTGAAGGTAACTGGGTTTATCGTTAGTTTCTTTACCAATTGATTTGAATGAACTTTTAATCTGGTGGAGTATGTGGCTTTGATTTTAATGTAGGTATAAAGGTAGGCTGAATTTAAGTAAATCTTTTCCGAACCCAAGTGAGAAGATGTCAGTCGAACCTGGGCTACTTTGACGGAACAGCAGCGGGGCATTGACGTGGAGCTGTCAAACCATGCTCCACCTCCTATCCAGCCCTCTGGTTCCTAAACCAGTGACCTCTGCGCTGCCACAGATAACGCTGTGGAAATGGCGACGTTTCGAGACAACAAACCTTACATAACTTTCGTGCCAGGGATAGGAAGAAGAACAAGAAATAAATCACCAAAATAAATGCGTAATAGCAAGCGAAATAGCTACCATAAAATATGTAGAATTTTCGAGATGATTAGTGGACATTTTGTCTACGACTATGGTGTGATTGTTTTTACATTTAGGTATATATAGGTTTGTAGGTACAACCATTTTTACACGTAAATTTATTTTTAAACTAGATGAGGTCGGCGTTTCCTATATAAGAGGGTCCTCCCTCACAAAACCTTATTTTAAAGAAATCCGTTGGTCCGAGGTGCCAATTGGGCAAACCGGTGAATATTATAAAGATGCTGACAGATTCAGCAAGCAGCTAGAATTGTAAACATCATAATATTATAATCAGAATTTCAGCCTCCGTCCAGAAATCGCAGTCCTTTAAAATACCCTATCCACGATACACAATTCCAAGAAGTCCTATTACCAGCATACCATAGTTTCGCCGTGGATATTTTCACTGGACACTATCGGTTACTGTCGGATGTCGTCGCGTAACTTCGTGTGTTTCCGTGCGTTGGGGGGAGCGGAGACCGAACAGAGTGGGGGGGTCCGGCTAATAAACGATTATTATTTTTGATATCGGAAAATGGACGGTAGAGATTAGGAATGGGCGCGGGAGCAACGAGAATGTTGTAAAACTGTTGTTTGAAAGCTTTTCTTGTTGGATTGTTGTTTAGAATCGGTTTGAAAGTGGGGTTTGTGGTTATTGAAAGATAATGTGTGAGGAATTGGAGATGTTGGATACTGCTTTTGGTTACCTACCTTGCCGATGACACATTCATGTTTCTGATTGTTTCAGATTTGGGATTGGCTACCACAACTACTTTCGAATCCAAACACCATTATAGCTTCTAATCTCCTGAGGATCTGACGACCACGTGGTGACGACACTGAGGCAGGGTCCATGAAAAACAATGGCGCCGATTCCCTTGTTCACAAACTAAACTTGCAATTTGTTCAGTGCATCTTTTTCTTTCTATTTCATTAAGAAAAGGACAGAAGATAAGTATTAGTTTAGTCCTGTCAAATTAAGATAAGTACCTACTTCATAGACAATTATTTACGACGACGTAGTTAAAAAATTGGCTACTAAAATACGTCAGGCGCTGACTAATTAATATGACAGGACTAAGCTAATGTTTATCTTCTGTCCTTTTCTTAAAGAAAAAGATGCACTGAACTTAAATTTAGTTTAGTTTGTGAACAAGGGAATCGGCGCCAATAAAAACTACAACAACACAACACAACTACGTTTCCATAAAATAAATTATATTAGGTAAGCTAAAGTCATTTGCCGTTCTGTAAGACTAAAATCAACCAGCATCCTAATTGCCTAACACACTTTCAATTACAATCTGAATCATTTTGAAGGATATTGCCAATCCATTGCTTTATATGTTCGAAAAATTTGTCTGCTCAAACTCAACAACGTAAATAACGCAATGAATGTGTAAACTGTCAAAATGAAAGGCCATTACTACTGGTAGTGTGTTACGCAATTATCCCCGCAACCCCTGGATGTTCGTTGACTGCAGATGCGGCATCCCTAATCACACTATCACATCACACTAATATTATAAACGCGAAAGTTTGTGAATATGTTTGCATGTTTGTTACTTCTTCACGGACAAACGGCTGAACGGATTTGGATGAAATTTGGCACGCAGTTAGTTTATAGCCAGGATTAACACATAGGATAGTTTTTATCCCCGGGCTCGTGGCTAAATAATAACAGCCGCACAGGTCGATCGATCAGGTTAAGCTACGCTTGTCGCGGTTGGTCTGTGGATGGGTGACCATCTTTACAAACCGAGACCCCTCCGTGCCTCGAAAAGCACGTTAAGCCGTTGGTCCCAGCTGTCATTCGTGGATCTTTGACAGTCGTTACGGGTAGTCAGAAGCCCGAAAGTCTGACAACCAGTCTTATCAAGGGATAGGTGTCGTATTACCCAGTAAATAGGTTGTGAAGGTCAGATAGGCAGTCGCTCCATGTAAAATACTGGTAGTCAGCTGCATCCGGTTAGACTGGATGCCGACCCCAACATAGTTGGGAGAAGGCTAGGCAGATGATGATATTTTTTATCCCGATATTCTCACGGGATCGACACTTATGTGGGTGAAACTGCGAGGCGCTGCTAGTACTATTATAACGAAACCTAGATGTATAAATAGGTGCCATATTTTCTTGTTCCCACCCCGAGCAACGTATATTGATTCATTTCGGAAAACCTCTAAAAGAGGTTTTAAAATTTTAACACGCCTCATACACCTATATACAGCACATGCCACTAACAGTGGTTCTCGATTCCTTCTAGAATTTGAAGAATTGAAGAAACGAAATAAATGGATTTTATACAGGGTCAAATTAAATTAGCTAGCGAAACTCTGCAGACGTGGATCGATATAAACACGATAAAATAAAATACTTAAAAAAATATTTGATGTTTTTTTTGAGGATCAACGATGACTGGTAGTTTTGTTACTTGAATGAAGGTCATATGTGCTGAAGAAGATTCCCTCTCACAAGTCACAAATCAAAGACAAAAAAACTAGGTAACTGGATTCATCTGTTGTAAAAAACTAATAGATTAAAAGTCAGACATCCAGTTTCAAGAAAATCTTCAAGCCAGCACCGACCGAAGACTGGACAGCTTTAAGACAAGCGAAAAACTCCTGACTTCTCATAGTACTGCCGGTACGTCTACAGCTAATGCAGGAGGCAGTTACGAGCACTCTCGATTTACAGCCACCATAAACCGACAACGCTCAGTCGCACCTAAGGTCTGAAACCATACGCAGCATAAGACCCTTATTACCCCTAGATGCACGAGGATTTCATAAACTTGTCATATATTACCTAGGTTATGTTTCATGGTGATGTGCTAAAAGATGCCTTGATTTATTTCAAACTAGACGTAACATCAAGGTTGTATTCCTCGATAAGGTTGGCAGAAGTGTTTTATTGCGGGTGCGGTGTAGATAAAAAGGTGAAAGCTTCGACATCAATAATATCTATGAGAACTAAATTCCCCAAGGGAAAAAAGGTAGAGATTTAGGACACCTAAAGCATAATCAGACTGTAATGTTCCCATTGCTGCGACTCAGGTGTGTTCTCTTCGAGAGGGAGTGGGTTATATACAACGTGTAACGTTAAATGCGCAAAACCTGAAAATAGTTTGTTCATAATTGACTACTGAATCGATTTCAGTAACTTTTAATATACACACATCAAAAGTGTCTAGGGATCAAGCATTTTTATGCGGATTTCTTGAGATTGAGATGTGGCTTTGTAATAAATTTATGATTTTATAAATTTATATGGATCCTTTTTGGTGCATTTCATAATTTGAATCAGGAACTGTGAATCAAATTCGAGTAAAAGATGAAAATCAGCTGTCAATATTTTCCCTATAAAAACATACAACGCATTGAAGACATTATTAGTGCTACTGTTTCCCTACTACTGATTAAAACCAACGTTATTATGGAGCGGCGACGTCATTTAAGCAGGGAAGAAATGCTCAGAGCCGTGGGAATGATAGAAGCTGGTTCCCGGCAACGTACTGTGGCTTTAGCTCTGAATACAAGTCAGAGTGTTATCAGTCGACTTTGGACACGTTACCGAAGCACTGGTACCGTGGCTGAGCGCCATGGAGGACGGTATCGCTGCACCACACGGAGACAAGACCGATACATTCAAATCTTAACTCGAAGAGCTCCAACAATAACCGCCATGATGTTAGCCGTGAGGCTTCATCACTCTTCAGGGAACTTAATTAGCAACCAAACAGTCAGAAACCGCTAGCATGAAGTGAACCTTCATTCCCGAAGACCGCTACGGGTACCACCTATAGCAATGCACAATCGTAGGATTCGATATCAATGGGCTCTTGAACACAGAAATTGGGCAGAAGAACAATGGCGTTTCGTGTGCTTTTCTGATGAGTCTCGTTTTGGTATGAGACCGGATACAAGACGTATACGACACTGGAGAACCCCTGGACGCCAACAGCGATTAAAATCCTGCCAGGAAGTCCATCCTTATAGTGGTGGAACCATCATGGTATGGGCGGGTATTTGGATCGGCGGAAGAACTGAGTTGATTTGGATCAGAGGCAACCTCAACGCTCAAATTTATGCTGAGACGATTGTATCAGACGTCATCGTTCCTCTACAAGTGCAAATCGGTCCCTTATTTCAGTTAATGCATGATAATGCACGACCGCACACCGCAAGAGTTGTAAGACAGACTCTCGCCGCAGCTAACATCAATGTCCTGCCCTGGCCTGCTCAGTCGCCAGACTTGAACCCGATTGAGCATGCATGGGATATGCTACAGAGAAGAGCTCTGCCGAATATGGAGGGTATCCAGTCGCAAGAAGACCTTTTTTTGTTGTTGCAACGAACATGGGCGGCCATTCCACAGCGTGATTTGGATGAACTCATTTTGAGTATGCCAAACCGATGTTCTTGTGTTGTTAGTGTTCGCGGTAGAAACACGGATTATTAATTGTTTAAGTTACCCAATAAAATTTTAGAGAAAACTGTTATTTCAGTCTTTTTTTCGAACTTTTGTGTTAGTGGTTCAAATGTCAAAAATCCCTTTATTAGGAAAATGGCAAATTTCTTTATTAATGCAAAGGTGACTTGGTTTATCGTTACTGTGACAAACGAAAACACTTTATTTGATGAATCCTTAAAGAAAATTTTAATTAATATCAATCAGGAGAAAAGTTATTGCAAAAATATATGTTGATCCCTAGACACTTTTGATGTGTGTAGATAGGTTTTTTTTTTCAAAAATTATGTATTTTGCCATACTATCCGCCGATTGTAACAAAGAAAATTAAGTCTTATTTTAAAGCAATAAGACTCAATTTTGAATGCATTAAGTAATACTAGGATCAACACGATTTTTTTAATAATATGGTTAGCTGTAAAAAAATAGTTTTGGTCATTGTATTATGCTTTTAACTCAATGCTTAATTTTATAAGGTTTTGCACATTTAATGTTACACGTTGTATTTATCTATCACGCGGGCCCAGGTTAATTTTATGGATTTACTTTTTTCTTTTTTATTCAAACCATAACTGTTGGGAAAAGTTGTGAGAAATAAAGTTGAAACCTTCTAAATACAGATGAATGTATTAATAATTCCCTTTATTAAAAATGATTGGGTAAGAATTTAACCTGAACAGGGTTTGTTTACAGTTTCAGCAAAAACTTTTTGAACAGACCATACCATGCCTCTTATGACCCGTGTAATTAAAGGGCGAGCCTGTTGTCACAATGCGGGCACAAACTCGGGCTCATTCAGATTTTCTGACTTCGTGTCGCTAGCACAACTATATTTTAGATCTTGTCGGCCCAAAGCTTCGCCACTTCCACGGCGTCGTCGGTGGCAGCGCAGAGGTCGATTTTGAGTGCATGTTTTGGGACACAGATGGGGTGGTAGAGCATAGACAAGTAAGAAGGGGAAAAGGGAAGGGGAAAAGGGAGGAGGAAAGGGTTACCGGAACACAAAGGGCTAAGGAAGGAACACGGGTGGGTTTTAGTCAGTAAGAGTCTGACACTCCCTTCTGCTCCACCCTGAGCGGGAGGGGTCATTTGATGATTTCCCATCCAAAAAAAAAAGACAAGTAATCTAAAACTATTTTTATTATATTACGAGTATTTTAAAACTAGATTCATAATTATTTTTTTGTACAACTTCTTTAATCATGCGGAGTTTGCCTGTAAGTGATTGTTGCATACACACTTTCGCATGTTACTTTTAGCATAGAACCTGTGCAAAAAATTGTTGGTGAAACAAAAAAAAAAATTGTTTGCGACATAGGTACAGACGCCAGCACATCAAGCTACTAAAATCTGCCAAATTTCTTCAATAGATTTTCAACTTTATCGCTAAAGTATAAGGTTCAAAGTTGATTGGGAAAAGACAGTTTCGGATACTTAATGTGTTGGCGTCTTTAAAACCACTTTTACACGTTATGTTTTTTTAAACTAGACGAGGTCGGCCTTTCCTATATGAGAGCACCTTCCCCCACAAACCTTATTTTAAAAAATCCGTTATATTGCGATCAAGGGAGGTGCCAATTGGGCAAACCGGTGAATATTATAAGGACACTGACAGATTCGGTCTGTACATAATACATCACCCTATTGTCTCTCTGTCAAGTTAGCCCCACTTTACCAGTTTGGAGTTACATCTTCCCACTTGTGTCCGGAGACGGTTCGGGACTTCCATTTGGACCACTTATTCTGATGTCTTCCATGCATCTCTATTAGCCTTCACTTCCAGGCAGTCTCCTCCTTCTGCGAAGCAGTCATGCTAGCGAAGGAGGTGGCGGGACGGTTGAGGGAGAGAGCCTCACGTCCCAGCCGCCGCGGGAGACGCTCCGGGTGCCGAGAGCCGCGTGACGACTCCCGGCCACTGTAGGCGCGGGCCTATGGGTGGAGACTCGTGGAGAGTAATGGGTAACTCACCGTCCCATCCCGGACATTCCCGTGACACCGTCCAGGACAGGCCCGTGTCGTACGGCGCGACACTCCCTTCTGCTCCACCCTGAGCGGGAGGCGTCATTTGATGATTTCCAATCCATAAAAAAGCCTTCACCTCCGTAGTCACCCCTTTTTCAGCCAATTAATACAATATTTCACGATCTTTCACATAATCCATCCGTTTCCTTTGTCTACCCTTGAAGAGCGAATAATTCGGTACAATAAAACGGAATCCCAGATTAAAATAAATCGTACTCAGTTCTGTTAATTACTTTGAAAGGGGACGCCATTTAAGAGGATTAATGTAAAGGCTAATCAAGACAAGTACTAAAAACTGTCTGATTGTCGTGAACTGTCTCGACTAGTAACACTTTTATTGTTCACTTGTACGAGTGATGGTTTTAATTTGAACGATTACAGAGATAAGCGGGGCAATTCTCGTAATTTTTAAGAACGTTCACAGTCAGGATCTCAGTCTCAATCTGTCAAAAATACCTCAAATTTCCCTACATTTTGACAAGTTTTGACATTTGTTTGTCGCTGAGATGAGACTGCGACTAGATTTTGAACGTTTTAAATTACTTAAGAATTGGCCTTAAGGTGTTGTGTATCCGAAGTTGTTTGAACTACGTCTGACACTAGTTGTCTAGCATTATACTGAACTGCATCCTAATTGCGTAACAAACGTTCAATCACAATCTGAATAATTTTGAATGATATTGCTAATCCATTGCTTCATATGTTCGAAAAATGTGTTCGCTCAACAACGTAAATAACGCAATGAATTTTGTTGAACTATCAAATTGAAAGTCATTGCTTCCGCATTACGCAATTATTCCGCTGGGCCTATTTGGCACACAATTTTTTTTTGTCAGAAATTCGTTTTATCAGTTAATCTTTATTATGTATGTACAGACGCCACCAAATCAAGCTACCCGATACTGTCAAATTTTCCCGCATCAACTTTGAACCTTATACTTTAGCGATAAAGTTGAAAATCTATTAAATAAATTTGAAAGATTGTAGTAGCTTGATATGCTGGCGTCTGTACATAGGATATGTGCCAAATAAACATAGGTAATATTAACTTACTTTGTTTGTCTGAGACTTTTTTATAGAAGAGTCAGTTATTTGAAAAAGATTTCGTCCCATCGTACATAACTTCTTCAACTACCAAGCATGTTTGCTGTGTTCCAATTTGAGGGATATGAGTGCTAGGAAAATAACATCCAAATAAGTATATTTGTAAATACGGCAACGCTTTGGCGATTCTTTTGTAGTTAGAAGTGTCTATAAAACCACTTTCCACCAGGGCTGAGCCCTAATTCACTGTGACCAATTAATGATGACAAATGTAAGTGGTAATCACATCATGCTATAATATTATAAAGGCAAAGTTTGTGAGTGCGTGTGTATGTATGTTTGTCTCTTCTTCACGGTCAAACGACTGGACCAATTTTGATAAAATTTTGTATGGAGGTAGCTAACACCCTGGATTAACATATAGGCTACTTTTTATCCCTATATTCCCACGGAATCGAAACTTATGCGGGTATAACCGCGGGGCGCAGCTAGTAATAAATAAATGAATGATTTTTTACTTCGAAACCACGTCAATCGCGACATCTGCTAGTAACGTTTGCTCTATGACACAATGAACGACATCTCGCGAAAAGAACTGTTAAAATACCACAATTGACAACCGTACGTGGTTTGCACGTAGTAAGATTACGTAGAGAATAATAATTACCATTAGCCATTTCGATTAAATGAAAAATTTCGCGTTCTAGCGCTTTCAGCATAAAAATGACAAGAAGCTTTACCTCCCTTGCCTACTCCTCATCTCTGTAGAACATAAAACCACTACTACCTACTAACTAAATAATTCCACAAGCAACCTTTAATTCAAAACCATTGCCCATTTCATTGCTCCGGAAAAGCGTGACACTTTGAGCAATGTGTAGTGAGCTACAAAAATGATAAGGTACACAATTAATGCCCGCACGCTCAGTTTGGCCAGTAACCCACTGGGTTATAGCGCAGGCTGTGATCATTGCCCGGCAGATATTGCCCAATCGCCACGCTACACGATGCACAGTGTAACGGCACACACCGTCTGCATAATCTGTGAATGATTTTATGATTTAAGTATTGTTTTTATATTTGCTGATTTAGGTTTGCAATCTCTGGATTTGTGGTAGATTTTGAAATATTTCAGGGGTTGTGAACATTAGTGACAGGAAATAGGTGCGCCGAATTCAGACACAAACATTGAGTTTAGATTTTCGTAACAGCAGAATATATTTCGTCCTCTTGAATAAAGTATGTAAGAATACGTAATACACACGTGGGCAGTCACTTTCTCATTTCGAGAACCCATTTAGATTGTTTCTAACATTACTTTGGACGGTCGAGTTTCTTGCCCATTGGTCTCCATACGAAAACTACTTTTTGGAAGGGGCGACTAGAATCAATTCTATTTTATTTTAAATGTTGATGTTCAAAAGCACCTTTTACATGCCCATTTGAAATAAATGCTTTGACTTTTCTAATGTTATCAAATCTTTTAAGTATTTGACCACTAGATCTTTATTTGTATACAATTTTCACAGCTACGCAAAAAGGCTAAAACATTAGTCAGTGTAATTTTAAAACAATTATGTTGTTCTAAAAATAGAACCCCCTACATTCAACTGTTTCTGCTAACGCTACGCATCCTAAACTCACATAAGCGTGAGCCTTCACGCCGCGACACACTGTAACCGACAGAGCTATGGGTTAATGTCCGCGGAAAAAATATTCCGTCCTCTATGTTGATCATCTCTGTTTTATTGAGTGGGATCGTCGACCTTTGTGCGCTTTTGAGCAGCGGGTTTGAGTGGAAAAAAAGGTGCTGTTTTTTATTTCAGGAATGTGTAGGTTTGATGGTGATGAGTTTTAAAGTGTGTTTAAGAAAAGTTAAGATTTTTTTTAATCTTTTGCCCGCGAACAGCTCAAATTGTTGTGTGTTTTTTGAAGTAAGTAGGTATCTACGTATTTGAAAAATCTTTCAAAAACGAGAATGTTCATATTTTCCCCAACTTGTTATTTTTTTGCAAAAAAAGAACACAAACAATGTTCTTTTACTGCGTAATATTTAACGCAAATAAACGTAAGTATTTTCTTTATTTTTCTTTCCTCTGAATTATTTAATATGTAGGTATTTGCATAATGTTATTTAAAGTTATTTACCTATTCACCAAATAAATTGAGATGACCAGGACTCAGGAGGATGATTATTTCATTAATTAGGTTAAGAATTATTTTTACAAAAATATCATCATTCCACATCACAAATAAACACCAAAAACAACTCTCCCCTCTCCTTTTCTCTCTCTCCTTAAACACCTCTAAATATATATCCAACAATTAAATTTCAAGACTCATTCATAAAATATTTAGCAACTGAAAACAATATTTCTTCGTAATTTCCAATTGTAACTCCCAATGATAATGAAAGAGCGCTATCAGGAGGCACTAGGCGTCCATATTAGGTCTAAACCAGTTTCTAAGCCACGCATCTGCCACTGGCTGGGACAGTGGGACAGGTGGTCACTTTATAGCTAGTGCGGCTAGCTAGCTGCCTAGGTCATAGGCATTAGATTTTAGTACTTGTAGATATGAATGGTTGTGGATGGTTTAAATGGTAATGGAGACGTAATTACTTATTGAAAAAAAATTACAAAAAAACCGACTTCCAAAAAACAATACAAAGTGAAAAATAACTTTAATTTCTGAAGTCGCTGGCAATAAACTAAAACTTTTTAACAAAAAAAAACAACCGACTTCAAAAAAAAACACTACAAAGTGTAAAATAACTTTAATTTTAATTTCGGAAGTCGGTGTCTTTGGTTTTGTATTTACGTTTTTGCCACCGACTTCCAAAATTAAAATGAAAGTTATTTTACACTTTGTAGTGTTTTTTTTTTTTTGAAGTCGGTTGTTTTTTTTTGTTAAAAAGTTTTTATTTTTTACTTTTTATAGTCAGAGTGCATCTCATGACAATTCCAATAAGCCCAAACACGGCTAGAATACATGGTTTTATTACGAAGTTCCGGTACCTAGGTACCTTCCAACTTCATCATCAGATCGGTTTGATGGTACCATTTTCGTCAGAACCATTTATTTAAATTTTCTTCGTCATAGTCGCTTAACTATCTTAATCGAGATATCTTATCGCCACCCGTGAAATACTTATTATCATTGAAGAGTTCCTGTGGCTATCTGTGGTCTCCTTCATCAGTTCCACTTCACCAAATTATACTTTTTGAATGCAAATGCTTGACATGTTGATGAAAATACCAAAATTTCTATATGTATGCCTATAATATTTGAGGAGTTCCCTCAATTCCTCATGGATCCCATCATCAGAACTGGATTTTGACAAAAATGGGACCAATCTGGAAGCATATCCTATCAAATAAAAAAAAAAATCCAAATCGGTTCATAAATGACGGCGTACTGAGGTAACAAACATAAAAAAAAAAAATACAACCGAATTGATAACCTCCTCCTTTTTGAAGTCGGTTACAAATACAGATCCAAGGCAACGATTTCCGAAATTAAAGTTATTTTTCACTTTGTAGTGTTTTTTTGGAAGTCGGGTTTTTATTTTTTTTTTTTTTTTTAATTCTCGCATTTTAGTGGGTCTGTTTATAATGTATCTAAGTTCCAATAGCCTAATGTCAACTTGCTCATCGCCTTTTACAAAAAATTGATTTTCCCGGCGGCGTACTCAAGTAACAAACATATTTTTTTTTATATACAACTGAATTGAGAACCTCCTCCTTTTTTGAAGTCGGTTAAAAATGGGTATTTTTGCTGACTAATATTGATTTTAGTGATGTCTAACTGGGGTTTTGAAAACCTTAGGGGGTAGTTTTGCTGTTAATGTCTGTAGTGTAATTATTTGCCAGCTGCTCTATACAGTCTATGGAAATGGAATATTATCTGTTAATCCACATATTAGTAGATCTTACTTGCATAATTAGCCTATACTGTAACACAAGCCTCTTCTTCGTGAGAGGGAGTGGGCTATAATCCACCACGCGGGCCCACTGCGGGTTGGTAGATGTCACATGTCTTCGAATTTTAGTTCTAGGAATAAGCCGGTTTCCTGACGATGTTTTCCTTCATCGTTTTGAGAGCAGAGGTGATGAAATTAAATACACAAAGTTAAGCGCCTGCCTGGATTCAATGGGTTCAAACTCACGATCTTACAACTCGTAAGTTGGAGTCGATACTATTGAGCCACCACTGTTCTATCTTCACAGATTTTTCTTGCTCGCGATAAATTGACCACCTCTTGCCTAAGCAAGTGTCGTAATAAATAACTGAAAGATTTTGTCAACCAAGATAATGGTTATGTTAATAGGCTTCTTCTTTCTGCTTATACAAGGTATAGCATAATTAACGCAAGACCTCATACACCCTAATTAGAGTATTGAGTTGAAAGCATAATACAATGAACAAAACAATTTTTTTTAAGCTTGCTATTGTTATTAAGACTATGCCGACCGCACAGTGGCGCCCTCATCGTTTGTTTGGTTATTTCATACAATTTAGAATGAAAATGCAGAAAATAAGCACGTTAAGTTGTGCTTCACAATATTATACGTTAATATTATTAGAAACGGTAGTTTTATATTGTTTAGTTTTATTATAATCCTTAAAACGGATAACAGTGGCCACTGTGACACTAGCACTTACTTTATGCATTTAAAATTGAGTCTTCTTGCCTTGAAATAAGATTTAATTTTATTTGACTCAATTGGCAGTTTGTATGAAAAAAAAAAACATAGACGTAGGTAATTAAAAAACTACCTATATTAAAAGTTACTGAAATCGATTCAGTAGTCAATTATGAACAAACTACTTTCAGGACTTGCATTTATTCTGTTAGGTACATCTTGTATAATTTCAAATAACGATCACCAATGAGTTTTCTAAGGGTGATGATCATGCTAACTAACTAAATAATACTTGAATCAAACGTACTACGGTGTGACTGAGTTTTCTATCAGAGACAAGAATTGGTTAAATTGCTCTGCACTTGTGTGAATTTTAATATAATTTTTCGCGATTACGATATTGGTTCCATGGAGAAAGTTGTTTAGTTTGATGGTCTGTACCACATCCTTAAATTTGGCTGGTCATTGAAAAGTAACCCTGTATAGCTGAGTTTTAATGTATCATAACATATTACCCTATTTACAAAATAAATATCTATTCTATTCTATCAGAGAGAGAGAGAGCAAGAAAGCGATAAGGCCGCCCATTCTATATTTTATAGTGTTTGATGTATCTTTTACATGTTGTATTTTTCTACTGTAAGTACAATAAAGTATACCTATATAAATAAATTCAAACTCAAAACATTTCATTTCATTTTTTTTTTTCATTTTCATTTCTCATTTCCTATAAATCATTTACAGGCATTTTTGAATTGTCAAAAAGTCGGTCAGTTAGTCATAAAGGTGGAGCCCAATCTTTTATTAAAGGTACAGTGGAAACGCTTAAAGAAAAACCAGCTCAATAATATAATTTAAAACCTCCATTTCGACCAAAGGATCAAGGCTAGCGATTGTTTAAAATTTTACGAAGGCTCCGCTCCTAAATGTCAAGTTATTACAAAGCGCAAGAGTCAATGCTTCGTGCTGCGCTTGCGCACGACACGCAACGGACATATCTCAGATTTTGAGATTTTTATCTGTTTATGTGTCTCTGTGTGTGGTGTAACTCGGGTTTTGAGTTTTCTACTGTGTAATTCTTATTCACTTACAGCCGCACAGGTCAATCGTTCAGGTTAAGCTACGCGTGCCGCGGTTGGTCTGTGGATGGGTGACCATCTTTATATACCGAGACCCCTCCGTGCCTAGAAAAGCACGCTAAGCCGTTGGCCCCGGCTATCATTCGTGGATCTTTGACAGTCCTTACGGGTAATCAGAAGCCGGAAAGTCTGACAACCAGTCTTACCAAGGAGTATCGTATTACCCAGTAACTGTTTAGTGGAGGTCAGATAGGCAGTCGCTCCATGTAAAATACTGGATTCATTTGCATCCGGTTAGACTGGAAGCCGACCCCAACATAGTTGATGGTATTAACACTCTTATTCCCAGTCTCATTCTCAATTCCTGTAAACCAGAATCTAGTGATGAGGGTGACTAATCAGAAAAGCGCCGAGACAAGGAACCTCTGTGTATCCTCTAAATTAGATGCTTTACAATACCTACTTGCGACATAGCTTGCAGAGTTAGCAAACTGAAGTGGCAGTGTGCTGGCCATGTTTGTCGAAGGACCGATGGTCGGTGGAGCAGACGATTCCTGAAGTAGAGACTGCGTATCGGCAAGCGTAGTATGGGACGTACCCCAGCTAGATGGACGGACGACCTAAAGAAGGTGGGACAGACTGGATGCGGAAGGTGGAGGACAGGGCTTTGTGGTGCAGCCTGAGAGAGCCCTATGTCTAGCAGTGGACAGCAATAGGCTGAGTTGATAATACTTAGTTAAGTACTTTTATTATACAATTTTTTGTAAGTCAACAAGTTCTTTTTTCGGCGAATGATGAAATTCTTCTTACCGTGTCGATGGCAATCTAAATGGACTCGGCCTAGAATTCGGCTACTTGTTTGGCGCCATCACTAGCGTCCATCAGTTGCTGTAACGCGCAGCTTACAGGACACAGGAAATGATGATAAGTATCCCATCGTTAGTGGAACAGCACCGCATTAATACTCCAAGAAGGAGTCGTCTATGAATCTCCACCTGAACAGGTTTTCCTTGCTTCGACCAATCTGAGTCCAAGAGTCTGTTTAAAGACTTCCAGGTTACCCAACGAAACTCGTGTCCAGGTAATCTTCAAAGATGAAATCGTCTTACCTACAAAGTCAAAATTAGTCAGTAGCAAGCCACTTCGAAAAGAAACCATATTTTATAAAAACCTTCTTGTCACATCGAAACCCCTTGAAAACTGTCCCTAGAAATCCAACTTAGAAAAAAGTCCTAAAAAATTCCATTCTCTAAAATTTCTCACTTACCCCTCTCGTGCCTCCGATCGCGGCTGCGCTCGCGCCGTGAATTCGACGCGGCCTTGACGTCGGTCGGCGACTCGGCGCAACCGCGAAAATAAGACCATCGACAAAATGACGACGTTTTGTACGTACAGTTTACGTCAGCGGTAAAATTTGAGCTACGATAACCACCCTTAGTGCCACGAAATTAAAGCTTTAAAGCCTTGTATAGTTTAAATTCCAGATAAAGTCAAATTGGTCATAGGTTGGAACCCAGACAGGTGCTTTACTTTATGTAAATTATTTCATCACCACTGCTCTCGAAACTGTGGAGGGAAACGTCGTGAGAAAACCGGCATGTCCTAGAACCAAAATTCGAAGACATGTGACATCTACCAACCCGCACTGGACCCACGTGGTGGATTACGGTTCACTCCCTCTCACATAGGAGGCCTGAGTTCTAGCAGTGAGAACATTATAAGCTGATTATGTCTTATGCTAAGTCAAATTGTTACAATATACAACGCTATCTGGATCTTTTGGCGCGTGGCCAAAATCGGAACTAACGCCGCCATCTTGTTTTTTCAATACAATTTTTATAAGAATTTCACAAATCTTTACCAATAACGCCCCTCTGTCAATGTCATCCAGGCGCCAAAATGTCTTTGTAGCACTCTACAGGTCAAACCCTACGTCAGTGGGTAACTTGTGTAAGACTATAACCGCCCTTACTAACATGAAATTAAAGCACGGTTATAGTCAAATTGGTAACTTGTGGTTGACTGCACGGGTTGGTACGATACTCTATGGGGCGAATAAAGAGAATAATGTCATACCTACTTGATAATTGTAAATAGATATGATTGGAAATAACCTTTTTTTGGTCAGAAATTCCAGAAAAAAATCAATGATGAGCTTTTTTTCGTCATTTTTGATGTTCAAGATTAAACCTTGCAAGCTAATTTTAGACCACTACTTCTTGACCTATCAAATTGAAACTTTGTAAAAAACAGTTTGAAGACCATTAATTATTTGGTAGAGTACAGATGATATAATGTTGCAGTCAGGATCGTCTCCGCATGAGGGAAGTCTTGAAATAACTGGTATTGCCTTTTTCAGTCGCTAGCATTTGATCAAACTACTATTAAATGCAAAAAAAATAGTTTAAACAAAAAGAAAATTAATCAGCTGAATGTATTCATCCAAAACAAATAATACCTATCACTTGAGAACTCAAAATATTTACTTACTTAAGGTTTTTAAATTCTAATAGGTAGATAGGTCAGGGCACATTTTTATGTTTTAAATTAAAATCCTTTAGCAGAATTAGCTCTATCAAATTCAAATACAATAGCATAAAAGTAAAAATATGCAATGTTTGTCCGTTTGGTCTGTCAGTTGGTCTGGTAGCATTCTAAGAAACAGCTGGACACTTTACTATTATGCTTTTAAAAACGCACCTGCAACCCCTAAGTTTTTATTCATTTATTTTAGTATTTAAAAAATAACGAATACAATCTATGACATATTTTTCTAAAATTTATAACTGGCTGTAATGACAATTTTACACAAATAAGACATCAAATTGTTTAATTTGATTACATAAAATAAATTAACTAACTATAATATGATAATTTTAATAAATAAATGACAAGTTTATAGGCTGTATAACAAGTTCGTATGTTCTTTAAATACATAAAAATAGTAACAAAAAAGTTTTCAACGAAACTGACTCCACCCTGGAGGTCAACGGCCTTAGACGCGTCATTCTTATATTGGCCGCATTTTGGCCGGACGAAACAACGGAAATGTATCTGTCCTGCTCACACCCATTATGAAACATACACATTTTCGTGTGCACAATGAATACCGATTATCTCATTGACGACGTTCGCTTTTTGAAATTTTGCGTCAATGTGCGTTTTTATGTTTATGTGTGTGCGTCACAAAAATTATCTGTCCCGCGCTCTGCGATGCATTCGAATGGCGGTTCGCGCCAAAAATATCTTTTTATTATGAATTTTTATTATATTTTGTATTCAACAGGCGTGTGGGTGCATACGATGTCATATATCGCACCTTCGGTAGAACAAGGGCACAAATGTATCCCTTCCTTAAAATTAAAATTAATTGAAAAAAAACTAAAAGTTCTTAATTCTTGTTAACTATACGCCTAAAAAGGATATAGTATATAGTTTATATCATGCAAAGAAGAAAAACTTTCGAGCAATATTAACAGAGCAAGACCTCACTGAATGCAATAAATATCTTAAAATAGCTCTCCTGTAAAATAGCAAAAACTGCAATTATGCCCTTGTTCTACCGAAGGTGCGATATGTTTGTATTTTTAATGTATTTTTCGATAACGTTGTGGTAGGTCACGGATGTTGCGCATGTGTGCGTCGGCGCGTGATTCGAATTTCGGCATTCTAATATCGAACCGGATTTTGTGTTTGAAGGCGCCATACTTGTTTCTCATTGGTTAGACTTTTTTTTTTAAATACGGGTAGCACCTTCCGGCCTTACTTTTTTGAATGAAGTTCTAATTCTTTTTTATTGCTTAGAAAATGGCTTACATTAAAGGATGGAAATGCAATACGCATGACGTATAATTATGTCTATGGTTAACTAATGAACCAATTCACAGGCAGAATAAACATTTTTATAACTTTTGCTATCAATAAAATTTATTTCTTAGCCATTAAAATATTTGTAACTAATAAAAAATCTAGAAGCCCCGCAGTGTCAGAAAGGCGTAACTCAAAAATAAAAATATTATTTTTTATTTTTGCAAATTAAATTAATCACATTTTTTATTGCTGCCAAGTAGCTTCCATCCCCACAGCGCTTCTAATTAAATTCAAACAAAAGCTCTAATTAAAAAAAGACGAAAAAAACAGTTACGGACGATTGGTTCGCCATAAAATCTCAAAGTATAACGCAACTTGTTCACACAAGGTGCTTGACCGACACCACAATAAGAGGAGTTCGTATCCCGTCACCTGCCGCTACAAAAACACAGAACGAACCGGACCGGTTCCGTCTAGGCCGGTCCGAACCGGCCCGAGTGATTTAATGATAGAAACACGGTTTTTAGGTATGGTCGCACGATTTTTAGATTGTCGTCCTTGATTTATGAGCGTTTTTAAGATTTTTCGTATTTTTTTTTGTTTTTCTTTTGTCGGATAAAAATGTTGGGATATAAGTATACATACAAGTGCTATGTTGTAAACTAAATAAAAAAAAAACGTATCTAGCGAACTAGAAAAAAAATTAAATCATTCTCTAAGTAATTACGTAGGTAGGTAGGTACCTACTACAAAAACAATGTATCACCTCGTGGCAACTAGGTACCCAATAATTAGGTACAAATTAAATCTCCCATAAGGCTTTAATATCATCAATAAACAATAAAATTATAAGTACACACTTTGCTAAATGGTCATCATATTGCTATGCAACATTAAGTCGATCGATTATCGCTGTAATTTTAACTCCACGACAATGTTTCACCCCTTTTTCAATAAACCATTATTTACTTAGAATACTCCACTATTCTTAAAATTAACATAAAAACGTACAAATATCCATATTTAGGCAAAAAAAAAAACCTTCAGCCGTCACCCATTTCAATAATTAATTTAAATGGTTAATTAATTTTATGCAAACCAACACAGCTATATAAATTTATGCTCAAACGAAGCTGAGCGTAAATTGCAAAAATAGCTATTCAACTTCTCGGTCATTACCCCTTGAAACTAGGACCCTTGCAGATTAGCAGGAAAAAAATAAAATGGCGAAGGTATTGTTTTGTTTAAAACCAGTGTTGGCATAAAGGGTGGTATTTTCATGATTTTAGTTAGAAAACCGACGTTAGGGCTCCACCAATAGCCGGCGCCCCTGTCAGCGATAGATAGGGGATGAATTTTATAAAAAAAGCAGGAAGCGCTTCATAGACAAACTGTTACAGCGCTTTTCTTTTTATTGACACAAACTCGTTTTCTTTCACACAAACTCATTCACATCCCCACACAACAAAATTACACAAAAATTTACCAGATCAATGTCCGAAAATAAATACACTCAGTAAAATAAACTTATTTAGCACAAATTATAGTCTATAAAGCGCTGTCCGCTGCAAGGGTGGGAACTGCCCCTAGCTGGCATCTAGGTCCCATCCCGGGCGTTTACACACATTATTGCAGTTTGATGAATTGCGCCGCACGCCTTCACTAACGGTCATTCAACTTATGAAACGTATCACTAAGGATATCCCTCGCTGAGGTGGACTGGAGAAATAAAAAAAAAAGTACTCCAACAAAAGAAGTTGATTGACAGCTAGTTATTGAAGCTTAAATTGTTTTTGCAATGAACCGTAGCAAGGCAATACGAGATCCTTAAAAAACCAGAGAAGCAATTCTCGTAATTTTAAGAAGTTCACAGTCTGATCTTAGTCTCAATCTGTTAATAAAAATACCTCTAATTTCACTACATTTTTGACAATGATTGTAGCTGAGATGAGATTGCGACTAGATTATTTTGAACGTTTTTAATTACGGGAATTAGCCCCGATATCAATGACGATGTTTTAAGGTAAGCAATATTTTGTAGGTTCCCTAAATTGAGTTGGCAGAATTGAGAATAGTGGACATCGGTTCAATTACCCAGATAAATAAATTATCTTGGTTTTTCTTGGCCTGTTGGTTCAGTGTGATACTAGATAATTGATATTAATGGTAACAGGATTCTTCCTGTAAGTATTTCTAATTTTTCAAAATCCGTGTTGAAATTAAACTCATTGCATGTTTGATCAGGAGCTAGCTAACGCCACCTATTGTCTTAACCTGGAATCAACAAAAACTATGTACATCGTCTAGTAGATCAGACCTTTGCTTAAAACATGCAAGATCAAAAAAGCACTACACATCCTATCGAAAATTGGGCACTTATAATACCATGAATTTGCTACGACGAAGTTTTTGGGTTTTGACCCTTAATGAAATGGATTGAACCATCTCCATTGATGTATATTCTGGAATTAGGCTAGACTTTTCCTATTTTCTAGGGGACTTGTCTACCACGGTGCTTCATGGCGTTTACTTGAGTAGAAAAGTCCCCTAGAAAATATGAAAAGTCTAGTGCTTAAATCCAGCAGTGGAAATTTAGGCTCAGTCCTCTACATCGGTAAGTTGATTTATTGACATTAGGTTTATATTTTTTGTTTGCATGGTTTAACCATTTTTTTTTTGTTTTGTTTTATAAAATGATATTTTCTAATTTAAATTGAAATGCATGTATTCTTATATATTTATACTTAAATCTAAAAATGTTGTTAATCTTTCATGCTGGATTATATTCGAACGCAATGTGAATTGTTACTGAATACAAATGAAAGTAAGATGTAGGTTTATCTGTGGATGGTTGAAAAAATTACTCCAAATGTTATTAAACGGATTTTACTACACCTTTTAAGGCTTCATTTGATTTTTGACAGTGGGTAAAGTGAGCGTCTTTACATTTGGATGAGGTCCTTTAGAATAGGCGTACCTAGGCCAACAATGTTTAATGAGAAGAAACTTATGAAGATTTGTATAAAAGCTGGTGATTAAAACATTATTATCTAGGAATGAGGGTCGTTCAAGCAACGGGGTTAATGCTTAGCGTACAAGGGTTGCGATGTAAAGACAGGTTTTAGAGGAAGGGTGAAAGATAACTTTTTGAATCACAAAAATTATTTTGGAGAATAAGTAGACGTTAGTTGTAATTTTTTTTTTTTTTTGATTATCAGCTATAAACGCATGAATTTTTTATTTGGTTTACTCAAACCAGATTATTTAAAAGCCAAACAGCTAAATTCTTAATTTTATTTAATATAATAATTATTATTTCCATAGATTCACCATTCGAGGTATTTCCAAAAGAGAGAACATCCTGATTATCTTCATTTCCAAAACAAAAATGCACCATTTTCAAAAATCCCAAGATACGAAAATTCAAAATTCGAAAAAAGAAAACCGCTACCAACCTTAAACTTTACTAGTAAGTGATTGGTGTAATTAAAAATCGTTCAATGAACTTGGCATAACATAACTAACCTACGGCAACGTGTCCTGTGTTGTGTGTTTGTGTGTGAGTGTGCGTTCATTTCGTGAGTTCATTCACCTTGCCAGTTGGGGAAGTTGGGAGTAGGGGAAGGAGTGGAGTAGCTTTTGTGTTGAGTATTTTTCACAAAAAAATTATAAGGTCACTGACACTAATAGTTTCTGCTTTCTTATGGATAAACATGCTTAAAAAAAAGATAGAAACATCTACTTATTAAAATCACTACACAAGAAATTCAAGCATTTTCAATAGGTGTTATTACTTCATCACGATTTTCAAATATGTAGTTAAAATTCAACTTCACACGTTCTTAAAAGTGAGTACCTATATAACTGGTTACTAGGCTGAGAACCTACCTAAGTAACGTAGATATAAAGATGCACATTTATGTATTTTACATGGCGTAAGATTTGAGATTTGATTTGACTTGTGATTTTTTTTTTTTGTTTTTGATTTTTGATTTGAGTGGCCCGTGATAATAACAGCCGCACAGATCGATCGATCAGGTTAAGCTACGCTTGCCGCGGTTGGTCTGTGGATGGGTGACCATCTCTACATACCGAGATCCCCCCGTGCCTCGGAAAGCACGTGAAGCCGTTGGTTGCGGCTGTCATTCGTGGATCTTTGACAGTTGTTACAGGTATTCAGAAGCCCGAAACTCTGACAACCAGTCTTACCAAAGGGTATCGTATTACCCAGTAACTGGGTTATGGAGGTCAGATAGGCAATCGCTCCATGTAAAATACTGGTATTCAGCTGCATCCGGATAGACTGGAAGCCGACCCCAATATAGTTGGGAAAAGGCTAGGCAGATGATGACATGGCGTAAGATTTGTGTCTATTAATCTTCAGTGTCCTTACGTCTTTCTGTTTCTTTTCTCTGCGTTATGTTTCCCGTAAATAAATGTGTAGGTATTTTGTTTCTTTTTAATTTAAGTGGCAAAAAAACATTACGTATAAAAAAAACTCAAAAAAAATATATATATACACATCAACTTAGGTACCTACATAGTTTGTTAATAGATAGAGTAGGTATAACATGCATAACTTATGTAGCAAAAAAAAAAAACACGAAAAAAAATAATAAAAGTAATTCACATACCAACTCATCTCCACTAACTCTCTATCCGTCCGATATTTAACCAAGTCGCGGAGTTGCATTTTTGCCATACACGCACTAAACGAGCTTGTGTGCGTGCCTCATGCACACACACACGTTACGCACACTCGGTGCGTATGATGGACGCTTTATTTTTTTTTTTCTTACACTCAGTACACACTGGCCGAAGGAACTTTTTAAGATTATTTAAATTTTAAATGATCGAGGGAATATTTTTGTAGCGGATTCTTTGTGAAGACAATGTTACTGATTTCTGATGTATTTTTGGTACTTCGGTACCTACGGTACGTTAAATACAGTATAATATGTATTAGAAATATCAGGTTATGCCAGTATTTTTAGAGGTTTTGACAGTTCAACAACATTTTTCGTTGTTAAGCAGACAAATTTTTCGAACATAAGCAAAGTTTTAGCATTATCCTTCAAAATTATTCAGAACATAAATAATAGTGTGTTACGCAATTATGGTGCGGCTTCAGTTCCAATTTCTAGGGATGCTACTATGGATTTCTATAACAATTAATGAACTGGGAATCGAACTCTAGACCGTTTGATCACATTTTCTTTACTCCCTGCAAGTTGCACACATGTTACTGACAGAAAAATTAGAAAAAATAACATTTTGCAAGATCAAGGAATCGAATCCAGGCCATTGGACTCGGCAGCAAAACTTGCAACTACGCGACTTACACAGCTGAGCAATATGTAATTGGGAATAATATGAATTAGGTATCCATGTAGGGTACCTACAAGTACTTACATACGAAATATCGGTAACGGGACTTTTTGTCTGCCATATAAATGACGCACGATTCGAACCCGTGACCTCATTTAGAGCGTGAACTTCAAAATTGAAACAATGATCGGTTTTCATAACGTTAACCAAATTCGTATTTGATGAGTAATTGTACCGAAGTTGGTATATCAATCAAGAGATCTTGAATTAGAATTATTGGTCTTTTATTTATTTATTTTTTTGTTATTGTCTTTATTTTAAAGAGACTTAAAATAATAATATTTAAAAGTATATAAAAAGGAGTGGAAAAATCAAAGGGCATCAAAAAATTCTTCCGCATCGCTGTCAACAGGAATAGTGCCCAAAATAAAAATGAATGTTATTGGTCTTTTGTATAATTATGTGATGTACAGACGCCAGCACATCAAGTTACCCGAAACTGTAAAATTTTCCCAATCAACTTTGAACCTTATGCTTAATTAACAATAAAGTTGAAAATTTGTTAAAGAAATTTGACAGATTGTAGTAGCTTGATGTGCTGGCGTCTGTACGTGGGTAGGTAGGTACTTCATCACCACTGAGAATCAGGCTAGTCCTCTGCCTGAGAGCAGTGGTGGCCCAGTGGTAACTGCCTCATTTACGAGTTGTAGGTGGTACTTAGTTTCGAACCCAAGCAGGCATTTTGTGCAAAATATTTCATCACCACTGCCCTCAAAACGGTGAAGGAAAACGTCGTTAAGACACCGGCATGTCCTAGAACCAAAAATTCAAAGACATGTGACATCTACCAACCCGCACTGGGCCCGCGTGGCGGATTACGGCCCACTCCCTCTCACAGAGAGGAGGCCTGTTTCCCAGCAGTGGGAACAGTATAGGCTGATTATGTTACGTTCTATCTGTGATTTTACTGGGTAGGTACTTAATTGCAGGCTAATAATTGGGCTAGCTCATCCTTATCTATCGGGGCAGCGGGATTGTCCGATAGGGTTACCGCTACCCCGGAACATAAAGGGCTAAGGAAGGAACACGGGTGGGTTTTAGTCAGTAAGAGTCTGACACTCCCTTCTGCTCCACCCTCCTCCTTCTGCTCCACCATCCCATCAAAAAAAAAATCCTTACCTATCACATTCTATGGGTAGTGGGTAGATACTGTAAAAGTCCGAGATTGAGAAACTGGACATTCAGTTTCCCAAAAAAAAATCTTTGTCAATTTATGATTGTGTTCGTAAAACATACAACAACCCTCTCTCTAGCAGTCGGCTAACACAATAGGCTTGTCAACTGAAAAAATCTAATTAGTCTTTCAGTTAGATTATCAAAAAATATTTGACCCGTATTTTTTCTTTAGTTACGTAAACCAAAATTGACGAAGATACGACGCTTTTGAAATTCTCAATACGTCACAACTTGGTATAATTTTTAGCGCGTTCTGACGTCACGAGCCCCCACTCCCGAGTTTTGATGCGTTTTATCTTTGTCAATATTCATTGATATAAAAACAAAAAATACGTGTCCATTATTTTCCAATACTCTAACTGACGGACTTCTAAAGTCAATTCCTATTGTGTACCACACTTAACACATATCAATTTACTCGTGATGTCCTGCGTCCGTTTGTCCGTCCGGTGTCGTCCGGCGGCGCTTCCGTCATTGTGTTGTTTTAACATTCTAATTTTAATGACTTTCTCTCATCTTGCCGTTTATCTTTCAAAATTAATTTTAATAATTAAAGTAACGCTAATTAGTCTTGCGTTGCGTCGAGAGGTTTGTGGCTAAGTACTAACAGGCGCATTGGTCGATCGATCAGGTTAAGCTACGCTTGCCGCAGTTGGTCCGTGGATGGGTGACCATCTTTACATACCGAGACCCCTCCGTGGCTCGGAAAGCACGTTAAATCGTTTGTCCCGGCTGTCATTCGTGGATCTTTGGCAGTCGTTACGGGTCGTCAGAAGCCCGAAAGTCTGACAACCAGTCTTACCACGGGGAATCGTAATACCAAGTTTAACTGGGTTGTGGAGGTCAGATAGGCTTCATATAAAATACTGGTAGTCAGCTGGTTTTACTGGAAACTACAGATACTTAAATAACGCAAGAGCAACTAGGTACCTACTTCGCGTGCCAAAAATCGCACCAGCTTACGTTCAAAAATCGTAAGCCGCCACTTTCGCGCTCAGTCCTGTGTATTGCTGGCTGGGTGAGCGTGAGTGAGAAAGAGCGCTTGTGACGTCATAGTAGGTAGTCAAAAAAATGGCACGCTTGGTTTTCATACAGATCGTGATACTTGCGTTATCTAGGTCTATCTATATCTGTGCTGGAAACCGACCCCAACATAGTTGGGAAAAGGCTAGACAAATGATAATAGTTCTTGCGTTGTTGTATAGAAGTATTTAGTAGGTAGGTACTTGTAGGATTGTATGTTGATTTGGTATAGCTTTATAACTAAACTGCTGGATAGATTGTGATGTTTGGAAGACAGAAACGCAGTAAAAAAGTGTTTAGGGAAGAAAAACAAAACCTTCGCTTACATATTCATGGGTGGTATATGCCTTCACTGACACCCAGATCAGGAACTACTGACTAATCTGCAGACGAATGCAGGAATCGAACCCGCTACCCGGAGCTCAGAAGCCAACCTTTCAGCCACTGCACATTCTCTACCACCCTTTTCTTTAAGTCATCATTTGCTTAGCATTTTCCCAACTATGCTGAGGTCGGCTTCCAGTCTAACTGGATGCAGCTGAATACCAGTATTTTACATGGAGCGACTGCCTATCGGACCTCCACAACCCAGTTACTGGGTAATACGATACCCTTTGGTAAGACTGGTTGTCAGACTTTCGGGCAGCACATTGCGAATTCATTTATTATTTTTACTTACATTATCAGCCTAATAATGTTCCCACTGCTGGGACACAGGCCTCCTCTAGGTGAGAGGGAGTGGGCCGTAATCTACCACGTGGGCCCAGAGGGGGTAGGTAGAGTCACATGTCTTAGAATTTTTTTTGGTTCTAAAACATGTCGGCTTCCTCACGATGTTTTCCTTCACCGTTTTGAGAGCAGTGGTGATGAAATCATTTGCACAATGTAAAGAGCCTGATTGGGTTCGAACCTACGACCTACAATCATTGCTTTTACTTACTTAACAGTATTATTATAGCTTCTACCCGCGATTCGATTTGATTCTTCGTGCGCGTGAAATTTCTTTTTCTCCCGACTCACCCCGTCGCGTCGCATCACGTCGCCTGCCAGCGCTATTACTTCGTTTTCGTTTAGCGTTCTTTGTTACTGTTTTCTTTTTGCTTGGCTCCTACGAGTCCTAGCGTGATGTTAAATAGCCTATAGCCTACCTCAGGAAATTCCTGCCATCAAATGTAAAAAGAATTGTCAAATCCGAATGGGTAGTTCTAGTGATTACCTCCTACATAGAAACAAACAAATTTTACCTCTATGAAATATTAATCATCATCATCATCATCTGCCTAGCCTTTTCCCAACTATGTTGGGGTGGGCTTCCAGTCTAACCGGATGCAGCTGAATACTAATATTTTACATGAAGCGACTGCCTATCTGACCTCCACAACCCAGTTACTGGGTAATACGATACTCCTTGGTAAAACTGGTTGTCAGACTTTCGGGCTTATGACTACCCGTAACGACTGTCAAAGATCCCCGAATGACAGCCGGGACCAACGGCTTAACGTGCTTTTCGAGGCACGGAGGGGTCACCGAATGTAAAGATGGTCACCCATCCTCAGACCAACCGCGGCAAGCGTAGCTTAACCTGATCGATCGACCTGTGCGGCTGTTATTATTTAGACACGGGTCCCTCTATAAAATAGTAGTATATATATATAACGAGACCATATTACACACAAACTATAGTACAATAATTGCCAGCTCAGCGTCTGAATCAAAATATAAATAGCGGTATGAATGTCGCTGTTCTCAGTAATTAGAACTTGTTGAGTCGAGCCTTGTACCTTACGACTCTTGTCGGCGATGGTGCAAGGTAGAAGCGGAGATTCCAACTGTTTTTATAAATGTGATAAAAAAAAATGGTTCGGTTGGTACTCAAGTTTTCACGACTTAAGTGCCTAGCTATTTATACACGTCATATCATACCTACACATAATTATCAACAACGCAACTTTTAGTAGGTAAGTAAATACTGTTTTCTTTGAGGTTTCAGACTTTAGAAAGATACACATGCAGTAGAAGGAAGGTAAAAGAGTGACGCCTGGTAAAAATCTAACAGCAACGACGCAAAATAAATCTTAATTTAAATGGCTACCTCCTCATTCTCGATATTCGGCGGTGTACTATATTTTTATAAACAGTGAAAGACTGACGCCTCGAAAATATTAAAGGTACATAAACCAACTACTAAAAAAAAAATACAACAGTGAAAGAACCACTTCATCATAGTTGTGTATGTATTTATTATTTTGATTACGTTATAATTATTAACATTCTAGTGACATTTATTTTAGAAATATGTATGTACAGACGCCAGCACATCAAGCTACTACAATCTGTCAAATTTCTTTGATAGATTTTCAAGTTTAAGGTTCAAAGTTGATTGGGAAAATTTGACAGTTTCGGGTAGCTTGATGTGCCGTCGTCTGTACATATGTTTGTTTGTATGTATGTAAGTATATTCTCATCATTTTATTAAGTGAATTGTTTCTGATTTTATGTATTTTATTTTCTCTTTTACTCTTAGAGCCTGCGCGCACTAGCGATTTAAGTTGGCCGATAGTTTGATCGGTCAGAGGATCAGTATAGAGTTATATGGCAATGTGCGCACTTGAAGATTCAAAGTTGTACGACCGAACTATCGAATCCGATTGCGTTATACGATTGCGACTGAACTATCGACCAACTTTAATCGCTAGTGCGCGCAGGCTCTTACACACGCTGTCTAAATCTCTCTATTTACCTTCTTATAGCAGGTAGGTATAGTATGCTACAAGAGGTTTCTTTAGAAATAAGCATCACCTTTGTACAGTCGGCAAAGGAGATAAGTATGCAGGGTCGTCGAATACAGTTGAAGTTTTAATATTATTAATAGAAAACAAACAGTTCATTTATCAAATTAAATTTCATTCGAAAACATCAATCGGTTTCTTAGTAAACTTCAACTATATTCGACGACCCTGCATACTTATCTCCTTTGCTGACTGTAACTATTTTTCTGTCCTTTTTTTGTTATATATGTTTGTACAGACGCCAGCAGGTCAACCTACCCCAATCTGTCAAATTTCTTTGATAAATTTTCAACTTTAGCACAAAGGAATAAGGATCATCTTCATTTGGGAAAATCTGACAGATTGGGGTAGCTTGATGTGCTGGCCTCTGTACATAAATGGTTAAATTATAAATTGGTATTATTATTATTATGAGCCTGTTATGTCCCACTGCAGGGCAAAGACCTCCCTTCCGTCTTTCCATATTCTCCTGTCTCTTGCTACATCTGGCCAATCCTTTAAATAGGTTTTTAAATTATAAATTAATCTTAAAAAAAACATGTCCAAATCGCTACCTCCTTTACCTCATTCCCGATATTCGGCGGTGCCCCTTATTTCGTTAGCTCCTCCAATTATCCAACGGTCCGTTCACGTGTGAGTAATTTTAATGAATTCAGCACAACATCTTTGATGTATTTCTCTAGTTTTCAAATAGTTTCCCGCTTTTAAAAGCAAATTATGCTGAAGGGGTGATACAAAGGGGTTTAGGAACATGCTTTGTGAAATAATTGTGCTGATTGTCACCCTTAAGAATTAAAAAGGAGATGTATATAATCAGAATTACTATACCTACTTACGTACAGACGCCAGCACATCAAGCTACCAGAAACTGTCAAATTTTCCCAATCAACTTTGAGCCTTATGCTTTAGCGATAAAGTTGAAAATGTATTAAAGACATTTGACAGATTGTAATAGCTTGATGTATTGGCGTCTGTATGTAGGGGAAGGTGGGGGGACACCGGATAGTTAAGAAAAAGACACAATAAATAAATCACTATGTTATTTATTTAGGTAATGAATGTCATAAATGTTTAAGTATACCTTAGGCATAACTTTGGCATAAAAATGTTTGAGATCAATCTTAGTAACTACAAAATATTTTTTTTTTTATTAAAAATTATAAATCCGAATTCACCCCATACCTATGGGTCACACCGGATAGGCATTTTTTATTCAAGGGGTGAATACAGATAATAAGAATAAAACTAAATAATCAAATTATTCGCAGTTTTTGCATACAAAAAATAATAATTCTTGCTCAGAACAACTGATGCAACTTTCGTGAGCCCATTTAAGAAAAGCAGTGCATTGGTACCATACATCTGCGGACTTAGTTTGACTGTACTTTTCGCTACAAACCAAACACTTCGAATCCTCCTGATAGTTTTCTTTAAGCGTCTTTTTACCTTTACCTTTGCCTTTTTTTGTTTTAATTATTGATGACTAGCCTTATCTGCCAGTTCATTTTTATACGGTGATTCAGTCAAAATTGCGGTTTTTCCTCAACGCGCTCATGGCCGCATGTTTCTCACATAATAATATATTCGTGGCATGTTGACGCTTGCACTCTGTAAAAAGTAAAAAAATAGTAATTAAATAGAGGAATAAAACAAACGCCCGCAATACCTACATATAAAATCAATCGGGGTGAAACCGGATAGTCGAAATCACCCCGTCCGCTTGTACCCCACAGGTGCCATTTTTGAAATTGTAATACTAACAGAGATTATGTTTACACTCATAGCAACAACAAATACCGTTTTAAAAGGTTAAATATGTATTACTTCATAAAAAATACAAGTGTATATGACAGCACACAGCTAAACTTAATGATCACACTTTAAAAAAGTCAAAATATTAGTTTTCTTACCTTTGTTTACAATTTTCGTTTATAGACGCACGCGCTGAGATGTTACCGTCGCCGCCATTTGCAACTGTACTGAGTAAGCGCTCGCGCGTATTTCACCACTAGCTAGATCGAGACAGCTGTACGCGGACTAATGAAATAGCGATTATCTGGTTTCACCCCCTGTCCGGTTTCCCCCCTCATTCCCCTACCTACCTACTGCTCTCCCAGCTAAAGTTTGCGCTTCGGCAAAATCGTCTAGGTATCTTCAGAAATACGAACACGTGGTTATGAGATCTAATATACAAGGTCAAATTAAATTAGGTAGCAAAACTCTGCAGACGTGATGCATATCGATTTCAAAACACGATAAAAAAAAGATGTGATGAAAGTATTCTTATGGAGGGTAACGACCGCTAATAGTGTTGTTAATTGAAGTATGGGATGTGGAAATCTGTTTTAATTGGTTTTATCGTGTTCAATCAAGTCTGTGATGTTTTCATAAAAAAAAACTGATATTACAAATGTATTTATACTAACTGCGGTCGTTGACCTCACAAAAAGTCATCAAATTATTTTTTTATGCTAATATATCGATACCCGTCACGGCTGCGGAGTTTCGCTAACTAATTTAATTTGACCCTGTAGAGCTGTTACAACCACAAAAGTACTTAATTACCTGTTTTTAACTGGATTTTATTTCCTTTTAGGTAAGAAAGATAAGTAATCAATATCGTTAATTCATTAACAAAACATGCCTCTAGACTTCTAAATTCTATTGAACGACTGATTCTCACGGCTCCTCTAAAATCCACCGTATTCATTAATTTAGGGCGTCGAAGCGTTCCCCGAAAATGAAATGGAACGAAAACCATTAGATTTGGAGGGCGTTGGATTAGAAATATGAGGTCAGGAGTAAATTCTACATTCATCTCAATACAAAAGTGTTAGTTTAGATTTATTATTGAGTTTTCATCTGGAATTTCATAGTAGCAGCCCGAGTCTACCGACCTATGTTCTGTGTTATGGGGTTTGGTTACCGCACTTAGTCCTTCAAGTGGACTATTGTGCGTGGGCCATGGCGGCCGTCGGTGGTTATTCCAACCAGCCCACCTCCCTCCAGAAGTTGATTACCACGTCTTCTGGCCTGTTGAGAACATCTCGGGTCGCCACCTATTGTAATAAGGGACTTAAAACAAGTTGAAAATGTGGGTGTACTAATTTAGGTAGTACACCACTGCCTAACTGTCCGCGGATTTACAAGCGTGATGTTATGATAAGTTAGTTCATCTGAACATGGGTTTCATTAGAGATCTTGAAAAACATAGGTGATGTTTTTTTTATTGCTGAATGGGCTCGCTCTTGACCTCGATCACGCCTGATGGAAAGCGATGGATGAGGTCTATGATGGAACGAGCGTGCCCAGAAGATGCCTAAGACACTGGAACTCCTACGCATCGACGAAACACAGCAGGCTGCTTGACTCCGGTGGGAGGGTCGCAAAGCAGGCGGACGTCAGCCTTACCACCGCAAGGGAAGAATTGGCCAGGCAAATAAGGCGTTAGGTGTGTCTGTCCAGTATGCGCCGAGTGCTCGGTTCAGTTGAGTAACTGCCGGAACAAACTGCGCTACACGAGGAAGCTTCTTCATGCATCCACAAAACCAGTAAGATTGAACGGTTTCTTGTAGAATAAACCTCCTATAAAAGAGCTTGATCTAGAATTACATCCACAAGGATAAAATTGTTCCTGAAATTCAAAAACTTTACACGTGGAAGGAATAAGTAGGGTTGGTATCTATAATACCAACCTAAAGGAACCTTGTTCAATCATTTATTTAATTAAACTAGTAGCTAGATTTGATTTTTTTATGGTTGTTTGTTTCAAACGGCTAAACGGATTTGGATGAAATTTGGCACAGGGGTAGACCATGACCTGAATTAGGACATAGGGTACTTTTTATGCCGAAGATCGAGACTTATGCGGGTGCACCCACGGTGTACAGCTAGTAGGTTTATAAAATAGGTTTTACCGACTTCACTCTTTACAAAAACTTTTTATCTATACTTAAATGTATGTCAAATCAAATTGACATTGTCTAAAGATATAAAATTGTTACTAAGAAAAAGCGTAGAAAAAGAGATTGAAAATCTTCCAAAATGACTTCGCACCTAATAGAGAATGTTCATTTGGAGCTGTTGAACAAACTGCTGTCAGATTCCGGATTAGAGTGCTTCCGTTCACCCCTGGAATCTACTGAGACGTCAAGCAGTACTGGAACTGCTGAAGAACAAGGTAGGTAGACCACCAAGGTTAGGAAGTAGGTGCTAAGCTATTTGGTAAGGGAGTTATTTGGGTTGTGGGTACAAAGAAGCAGGTGGACTTCTGATGGTAAGTGACCATCACTGCATATAGATACCTATCAGCTCTTAGTCCAATTTATTTGTGGACGCCGCAACGTGTCTGTTTGTTCTATACGGCTATATTAGTCGTCATCTCGATAGTTAGCCCCTTTCTAAGCATTATCATCATTCACAGTCCATCCATCGTTTCTTTGGTCTTCTCCTAATTCTTTAACCATCCACATTTATACTCAAAACTTTCCTCAAGACATTTTCCTCATTCCTCCGCATCATTTTCCTACGAACATGATTATAATTATTATATTTCATCTTGATCCATATACCTACAACTTGATACAGACTGCAAATTACAAAAAAAAAAATGAGACAATTTGAATTTCGCTGGCTACAATGGCGCTTTCTTTCTTGACAAACGTAAAAGAGCTGTTACGAGTTGGTTACTGGAATTGGATTATGCAGAGACTGAAATAATACTGTCTTGAAATAATTTCATTTCTGGAAATATTCATCTACGCAAATTAATCCTAAGTAGTTCGCGTTTGGCCTTGTGGAACCTTGTTAAACACTCACTTCGCTTATGATCATTTCTTCTTATATTTTTTGATTCCCGCACGAAACAAATATTTGTATGACCTACAAGTAGTTGTTCCGGGTCTGGCTGTTTGTGTATGTGAGTTTAAATGTTTGTAAGCGCACTCACGATACAGGAGTAATTCCTAGTGTGGGGCAACGTTTAAAAAAAAAAACTATTCCCCTCTCAATACTTAGAGCTTACACAATACTGTGTACGTAAATGCAATTTTATATTTTAAATTTTAAGGGTGTGAGCCTGGAGTTCTGTCATACAGATCCCGAGCCCAGTATAGACTCCAGCTCTCACAAAGGTTTGAATCTGATGTAACTTAAGTGCTATGTACCAAATTGTACCTTTTTGAGAGAAATAAATATTATTACCTATTATTATTAAACACATAAGCTGCATGCTATGGTGTTCAGCTCAATATAGCCTGCAAGACGCTCCGTGGCACTATTGACGCGCCTGATCTGCATGCTGTGTTGGCTCGATTCTTCGTCCCAGACAATTACTACCGCGGCAGAAAGCACAGGCTGTTTGCTATGCCCCCAAGTTTCAGCGTTGTGCGTGCTATTTTCCCAGTAGATACCTCGCACTCTGGCCGCACTTAATGATCTCTTGGATCCTATACCAACAAATGATCTGTTTGCAAATGAATGGACGAAGATTTTATTGACATGTCAGAAGTAACTACTTACTGTGAGATGGATTCATGAAAGTGGTGTTAATTTCTTTATGTTGTAACCTCAACTTTATAATTTTCCTTTTTTTAGTGAATACCTAAATAAATAATAATATTAAATAACAAGTCTACGTATTTGGTCTAGTGGTCGCTAGCGCTACTGCTGAGCTTGAGGTCCTGGGTTCGATTCCCGGGTCGGTCAGTGTTATTGGGTTTTATAAATCTAATTTCTCAGCAACAGCCCGAAGTCTGTTCTTGTTCCCACTTGGTGGTAATAGGCTCGCCGCCTATTGCCTGGGACTTACACATAACAGACAAAATGTTGGTTTATATATATAGCTACACATCTGCCTCACCCTTCGGGGTATATAAACGTGATATTATGATATAATCCTATGCTACTAATATTATAAATGTGAAAGTTTGTGAAGTCGTTTGGATGTTTGTTACTCAATCTCACGTAAACCTTTGAACGGATTTGGATGAAATTTGGCACACAGATAGTTTATAACCAGGATTGACACTTAGGATACTTTTTATCCCGATATTCCCACGGGATCGAAACTAACGCGGGTGAAACCGCGGGGCGCTGCTAGTATTAAATAAAGTGCTCACCATCAGGACCACTTGAAGAAGAAGAAGAAGAACCACCTACTGAAGCGGTGGAGGAAGAAGGATCGATGTCAGTTGTCGAAGA